>CM060925.1:28275000-29525000 GCA_030737875.1 Allium sativum | reverse complement strand
CGGGATAGTGACTGCAGGGAGAGCACGACGTTTCTTTCTAGCTAGGGTGGTGTCAGTGACCTACCAGCCCTGACATTTATATACTTTTCACCTGTGTGGTTGTTGGAATGCGAGGCGCCTCGGATATAGGTCTGTAAGGACCGGGAAACGTGTGTTCAGGAATAACTAATCCTCAAAAGTAAGAGAGGACCGGCCCTGAAGATCCAAGGATCATAGTGGGGTCCTGGGACATTTGCTAGAGTGTCTCGAACGCGGAGAGGAGCTTGCCCCTTGCCTCGGCTCATGACGGAATCCAATTTCCAATACGTGTATTGCGGTTTTATTTGTAGAGCCTAGTATGGCGACATAGTAGATGGTAGCTATGCCGCCTATGATTGATACTTATGATTGAAATTGTTTTGACACTATACACCTATAATAGTATCAAATAATGTGTTTTAAACGTATCAAGCATGCTTTGGCTGTTATAAGGTAAAAACCCTATCCTCCGGCTTGCGTTGCATTGTGTGATGGGACCTGGGTCTTATAACAGCTTCATTTTTCTTTATTTAGCATTGCGCTGTTTGTTTTATGCACTGGTATTCTTGGGAGGAAACCCGTTCCGTGTTATACGGCGTGGTCCCTTGATTTACCTAACTTTAAAACCAATAAAGAATAACTGTTTTAGTTCTCACACCAGTCACATGACTGACCTGGAGTTTATTGTTTTAACCTAAACTCTGGGTGCCCCTATTTTCCGCACGGGCAGCTAGTAGTTTTGGTTTTGCAGATTTATCTTCACAGGGTCCTGATTTACAGCTGGAACGATGCTCGGAAAGCTCTGTATCCGCGTATCACTTGTAGTTGTGATTTTGTATTATTTTCTGCTGCTATGTAATTTATTGTAACCTCTGATATTTGTTTAATGTAATTTATTCATTTATACTCTGTATATTCTTGTATCTGATGGAATTGTTGTAATAACAATGAAATGTTCTTCCGTATGCGTCCTTTTGTGTGTTGTTCTCAATTCTATCCGTGCTTTCCTTCACGGGGAAGTTCGGGTCGTCTCAGTTTGGTATCAGAGCTTTGGTTTACAGAGCTCGAGAACAAGACACATTAGAACCATACGAAAGAATTCATCAGATATTGGATTAGTAATATCCAATTAGAATGACTCGTTAGAGATAGGATCAGTAGTATCCTAGAACGAGTGTGAAGAGTATATTTTTCAATTGAAAACAATTTTTGTTTTGAAAATTTAAACCATTTTAAACGTATTTGAATATTTATTTATTTTGAATATGGACAATCGAGTATATATAGATTTCGCGTATACGCGTCATGAACGTATATTCGAAGTTTTAATATACTGGGTAGATATAGAGTCACATTCTAGATATCCGGGGATGATTCTGATGATGGTGCATCATCATTAGTATTCATATTCGAGTCTCGAAGGTGTGATTTCTATATATTTCCATTAGACTGGTGTGAGAACCAAAACTAGTATAGTTAGGACACATTGTTGTGATTTGGCATCAAAAACGTGATTTTCTATATATGTATCAAAATTATGAATTTGAAACTCTAATTCACTAATTGATTGATGTTTGTGTTGGTTGTTTATTTGTTTGCTAATTTTGAACCATTTATGCCTAATTAAACTAATAATTGAATTGTATTGAAAATTGGTCGCATTTGCTTGCATATACATATACTTACTTTGAACAGGTCATAGCAAGGAGGCTAGAGCCAGAGAATAAAATTTGTTAGCCCGACAAATAGGTACATGTTTACTACATAATTTCCTGTTTTGTTTGGGTGATGATGATTTTGTGAGCCTATTGGCTAGCCGCTTGGCTTTTTCTTTTTCTTTTTGAGATCTGAAGGACCGGGGAAGCTATTTGAAATTCCCCGATGCTCCCGGTGCAGGGGAGGTTATGGCGAAATTTTTCAAAAATTTAGGGTGTTAGCCAAATTTTTGAAATTTTGAAAATTCTCAGAAACTAAAGAGTTGGAGAATGGAAGCCAGATCGAACATAGTGTTGAATAATCAAACCACTTCCAACTTTATTCCTTTTCGGGGACGAAAAGTTTTAAGTGGGGGAGATTGTAATAACCCGAAAATGCGAGCCAGTTTGAAATTTTTATTTTGGCAATTTTAATGAATTTTGCA
The DNA here is from genome assembly GCA_030737875.1 of Allium sativum. Classification (NCBI taxonomy): domain Eukaryota; kingdom Viridiplantae; phylum Streptophyta; class Magnoliopsida; order Asparagales; family Amaryllidaceae; genus Allium; species Allium sativum. The sequence continues at coordinate 29,522,842 of CM060925.1, read as the reverse complement.
CATTTAAAATAGATTATTTTAAATAATATCGACGAGAAATTTATTTTGAATAGAATTCGACGTATATATTTATACGCGTCGTCGTTAGAATATAAATATTTATATATAATTATAAATAGAATTGAAAATGGCGCGGTAGTTCGATAATTCGATTTCAAACTTCAATTGAATGTACCGGGAGCAAAACAATCTGGATTTTAGTGAAACCAAAAACATTAGGATCTAATTGACTATATCTTTCCAACGAAGTTAACAAACTGAGATTTCACTTTATAAATTGAGAGATATGTCCAGTTGAAAATTCTGAATAGTCGCTATGGAATTCAGGCCCTTAAAAATGGACATTTTGCAAACGACCTCGGATTTCGACGAAACCACTTTTGTTAGGTCCGTGATGTCGAGTTATTGCTAGGTTTCAAATTTCATAATTTTTCGAATCAATATGTGAGCGTGGCAAAGGAAAACGTGTTTTGACCATTTCAGTTGATTTTAATCGACTGGAAATTGGCCATTTTTCTAACAGTCTCGGAATTCGATGAAACTAGTTTTATTAGGACCGTATCGTCAATACGAAGCTAGAAAATATTTTTCTGGAATTTTTCTAGTTAGTATGTGATCCCAGTAATTTGAAATGTACATTTAAAATTCAATATAGTGATTTAAATATAAAATTAACAGAAACTGATTGTAACAATCGAATCAGCTGACGATACATATCCCATTGTGTTCGGAATGGGGGTTGAACGCTATGGACGACAGGCGGTGGACCTCGTTTAGAGGTCGTTTGAAAAAGTTGACTTTTTGAATTAAAATAAAATAATTAAATTAATAAATAAAAAAAAAATCTAATCTCTCCCTATTTCACGCTGGCCCCCCCCCCCCCCCCGATCAAATTCATTTCAGAATCAAAAGAAAAAAAAAAAAAAAAAAAAGGGGGACGAAGGCGACGGGGGGGGAGAGCCGCCGCCGCCACCTCGCGCGCTCCCCTCCGACCAGAGCGCCGCCCCACTCCTCCCACCGTCGACGACCAGCCGCCGCGATGCACCCCTCCCCCTTCTTCCGATTCGAGCCGCGAACCCCCCCCTCTGGACAAAACCGCCGCCGCGATGCACCCCTCCCCCTTCCCCTGACAACCACCGCGACCCCCCCCCCCCTGAAGCCCGACGAACCCAAAGAAACCCCGACGCCGACGCACCAGTAGCCCCCTGTAAGTTTATTTATTTTATTTATTTGTTTTATTTTATATGAATAGAATTTTAAAAACTTATTTTCTTTAAAAACTGATTTTTAATTTAAGTTTAAAACTGATTTTTAATTTAAGTTTAAAACTGAATTTTATTTATTTTAAAAAAACTGATTTTTTATATTATGTTAAAAACTGATTTTTTATATTATGTTAAAAACTGATTTTTATTTTACTTAAAATCTGAATTTTATTTTGTTTTAAAAAAAACTGATTTAAAAAGGAATTTTGAAATTGATTTTTATTTTAAAGGTTTGAAATAGAAGAAAAAGGGTTTAAACTTAAAAAGGTGAAATCTTTAAATTTAAAAAGGTGAAATCTTTAAACTTAAAAAGGTGAAATCTTTAAACTTAAAAAGGTGAAATCTTTAAATTTAAAAAGGTGAAATCTTTAAACTTAAAAAGGTGAAATCTTTAAATTTAAAAAGGTGAAATCTTTAAATTTAAAAAGGTGAAATCTTTAAACTTAAAAAGGTGAAATCTTTAAACTTAAAAGGGTGAAATCTTTAAATTTAAAAAGGTGGAATCTTTAAATTTAAAAAGGCGAAGTCTTTATATAGAAAATAGCGTGATAAAAATATAATTTTTATCTATATAACATAGTAGTAAAAATTCGATTTTTAAATATATGACTTTTAAATTGAAAATAAGTAAATGAAAATCTGATTTCTATTTTAAAAACATCAGAATATAAAAATGTGTGATTTTTATATATATAGTGACTACGGGCAGCGAAGATGACGAAGACGGGATAACGAAGAAGATTTCTATCAATGAAGTGCCGTGGAGCTAGGATAGCTTTCGGTGAGAACTTCTCACTCAAATTCTATTTTTCTAGTTATATATATATATACTAGGATGCAGACGGTGCTTATTAGAAGCACCCGACACCCGTCCACATACCATGGACTTGTTTGTTTGGATGTTTGGGTGATTGATTGAGATATTGGTTTGAATGTGGTTTGTGGTGTGAAAAATCGAATCGATAAATTGGTTAGGATTAGACGTGCGCCGTTATAAGGCGAAGGAGTAAGACTAGGTTAGACTCTTACTCCAAATTTTGTGGTTTGCATAACGAAAGTGAATTTGATTGATGTGTGAATGGCGTGGGCCTTCACTAGACCGGGGATAAGGCTAGGCCTTGTCCCGTTTCTAGTATCGTGCCGTTATGCCGCCAAAATTTTCTAAAATATGTTAGAAAAATAAAAATATCATTTTTATTGTGTAAAGGAACTGAGTAGAAATTCAAGTGTTGAAATAAATATTTTTGACGTTAAAAATATAATTTTTAACGTGAAAGTGAATAAATAAATATTTATAAACAAATCGGCCGATTTGTTTATATACACTGATTTGACTGATATCGATTGGGTCGATAAATTTTACACATCGCCCAACTGCACAAATAAAATCTGTGTTTGATTGTTTGAAACCCCACACGGGTGTTGGGATGAAATTTGAAGTTCACTCATCCTGATTGATTAAATGTGTCGATCGATTGATTGACAGGCTGTTATAAGCGTTGGATGTCTATATTCGATGCTTATACAGTGTAGTGCACTTTGGTTGATGGTTGATTGTTTATTATTGCTTTTATATACATGTGTTGTATGGAATCCGTATAATTAACATTATATGGTGATGGATTGGGCCTCATTCCAATCGGGAGAATAATGAATATTATAAAAGAAAATTCATGTGTTGAATATAAAGAAAATAGTCATGTGTTGACGATGTTCATGTGTTGAGTGAAATATTTTAAATAAAATAAATTATATCTTTATCATATTTAAAATTAGAACTACTTCCTAGTAGAAGTCTAATTAAAATCAAACGATAGATACCATAGTTTTATAAAATATTTTACATAACAAAAATAGTGAGGTGTTGACAGGACTCATGTGTTGAGATTAGTCGTGTGTTGAAAGAAATATAGATTCATGTGTTGAATGGGATAAATATTCATTTATTGAATAGAATAAAGAAGTGGTGTAAAATATAAAGCCGTGTTGATTAGTTTTGCGCCATTTTGACGTGAACGATATTTATATCGATTTTATTCGTTTTATAATGAATATTGAAAAGTGATTTCAAAATTAAATATTTTGAAATGAATTCAAATTGAATTAGATTGAAATTGAAATTTAAAACGAACTGAAAGTGAATTGAAATCAATTTGAAACGAATTCGAATGAGATCAAATAGAAAGTAAATTCGAATTGAATTGAATTGAAACGAATTTGGATTTGAATTTGAATTGAATTGAAACGAGTTAGAATTTGAATTGAATTGAAATGAACTCGAATTGAATTGAAATCAAATCGATTTGAAATTGAATGTAGTGTTGAAAGGGTTTTGAAAACGAATTTAAAACGATTTATAAAATTCGTTTTAAAAGGAAATCGACGAAATATATATAATATATATATTATATATATAATGGCCTGAATAGAACGCGCCGCGCCGCGGTAGTTCGTGAATTTCGACCATTTATTTCAAACGGACATTGCGGGAGATCCGACCGTCGGATTCTCCTAAAACCGGAACCGTCGGGTTCGTATCGAAAAGAACTTTCCAATGAATATTAGAAATTTGAAATCTAACGGTTGGATTTGGAATTATGTCCAAATCAAATTCGGAAAAAGGTCGCTATAAGTGCAGTTCGATGGCCGTTGTTGGAAATCGACTGTACGAGCCTTGATAAAATTATTAAAAATATCTATAATTTGTGTAAAATTATAATATGTGAATTGGAAAGATTTGGGCTGGAAAATTCCACATTTGAAAAGATAAAAATAGATTTTTATCGAAATGAACTAGTTTTGAACTAGAATTGAAATCAATTTATTTTTAAAATAAATAAATTGAATTTGAAAGTGATTTTGAAAATAATCGATAATTTCCAATACGTGGATTGGACTGGAGCTGAATCGAAATTATCTTCGGGATATTTCGATGTTGGATTTCGTGACTATACAAATATTGTTATGGGGATTTGAAAGATATTTTATATCGTTATTTCCAATACGATATTTGTTGGTTTCAGAATTTGATATTGAATATAAGCCGATATATTTTCTATTCAGAGCCTTGTATTTAATATCAAATGTGATTTGGTTTATCGTGAATCGTGTTTTTGATGACATTGGTTCTTTAACCCAGTTAAAGGCAGAATATTGATTTTTGAGAAGATTAAAACTAAGTGGAGTTTTAATGAATCTTTAATTAGATTGAAAAGTGAATTGATAATTTAAATTATCAAATCTGAAAAGTGATCGAGAGTGGAGTACCACCAGTTTTGCTCCAAAGCGATAGTTAAATCTTTAATTAGATTTGAACGTGAAATGGTAATTAATTTTACCGATAACACAGTGGTGTTAGATGTGGAGTATTACCAGTTTTCTCCATGGGATATAGGTTGGGATTGGGAAATAAACTAAATAATTACTTCGGTGTGGCTCGTTAATCCCGACTAGTTGAAATGATATCCAAAGGAGGATTAAAGAATAAATTTAGAAGAATTTATCTTGGATAAAATTAATGGGAACCTTTCCCTAAGAATGTGATATTGTGAATAAAAGAATATTCTGAATTGGAATGAGGCGTTTGTTGTGTTTGTGTAACATTCGTTTATTATATACGTGGGTTATTCAGAAAGGCCGGGTTTATACCCATTCTGAATAACCGATTCGACGAGATGTCGAAGATGAAGACGGTGGTTGAAGACCGGAAGTCTTCACATCGTTTGGGTGATTACTGATGATCTTGATTGGGCTGTACACCCAAGATGAGGGAAACAGTCGGTGATCGTCCAGACGTACTTGGAGATCGATGGATATGCGAGGAAAGTGCCTCCGGTTTCGTTCAGACCCAGAACGGACTTGTAAATGGACTGTGTGTCTGACATTGGATTTTAGTCCGTGTGATTGATCTCTATTAAATATATATCTGTTTGGCGGCGGAGAATTTATTCTCTTGCTTAACGCCCTTCTCTGAGACGTACGAGCTCAGGGGTTATATATTGATGGATATCAAACGCATGGAGTGAATTGCCTGTGTGGCATGCGTAAGTGGCAATTGATCAAGGCTTCTGTTGAAAAGCAAAGTCTTGTGGTTGATGATCAAAGCACGGCCTGTGTGGCGTAGCTTTGTGTATAACGTGAATTCGCGAGCCTCACACCTCGGAATGAGTCAAAAACGGGATAGTGACTGCAGGGAGAGCACGACGTTTCTTTCTAGCTAAGGTGGTGTCAGTGACCTACCAGCCCTGACATTTATATACTTTTCACCTGTGTGGTTGTTGGAATGCGAGGCGCCTCGGATATAGGTCTGTAAGGACCGGGAAACGTGTGTTCAGGAATAACTAATCCTCAAAAGTAAGAGAGGACCGGCCCTGAAGATCCAAGGATCATAGTGGGGTCCTGGGACATTTGCTAGAGTGTCTCGAACGCGGAGAGGAGCTTGCCCCTTGCCTCGGCTCATGACGGAATCCAATTTCCAATACGTGTATTGCGGTTTTATTTGTAGAGCCTAGTATGGCGACATAGTAGATGGTAGCTATGCCGCCTATGATTGATACTTATGATTGAAATTGTTTTGACACTATACACCTATAATAGTATCAAATAATGTGTTTTAAACGTATCAAGCATGCTTTGGCTGTTATAAGGTAAAAACCCTATCCTCCGGCTTGCGTTGCATTGTGTGATGGGACCTGGGTCTTATAACAGCTTCATTTTTCTTTATTTAGCATTGCGCTGTTTGTTTTATGCACTGGTATTCTTGGGAGGAAACCCGTTCCGTGTTATACGGCGTGGTCCCTTGATTTACCTAACTTTAAAACCAATAAAGAATAACTGTTTTAGTTCTCACACCAGTCACATGACTGACCTGGAGTTTATTGTTTTAACCTAAACTCTGGGTGCCCCTATTTTCCGCACGGGCAGCTAGTAGTTTTGGTTTTGCAGATTTATCTTCACAGGGTCCTGATTTACAGCTGGAACGATGCTCGGAAAGCTCTGTATCCGCGTATCACTTCTAGTTGTGATTTTGTATTATTTTCCGCTGCTATGTAATTTATTGTAACCTCTGATATTTGTTTAATGTAATTTATTCATTTATACTCTGTATATTCTTGTATCTGATGGAATTGTTGTAATAACAATGAAATGTTCTTCCGTATGCGTCCTTTTGTGTGTTGTTCTCAATTCTATCCGTGCTTTCCTTCACGGGGAAGTTCGGGTCGTCTCAAGCGGGTAGGGGGGTTTCGTCGGGGCTCGGGAGGGGCACGTGCGCCTGCTGCGCTGGGGGGTCCGATCGTCTATGCTGGCGACGGCGGAGCTTTGAAGTCGGCTGTTTTGGGTGGCTGGAGCGGGCGAATGGGGTCACGGCTGGAGGTGAAACGGGTCGGAATCGGTAGAGAAGAGGGCCGGCGTCGGAAAGTCCCACGGTGGGGTGGTCGGAAGATGAGCGGTGGAGGAGTAATCGGCCAGGGAAAGTTCGACAGTTTTCCACGTATGGCGGCTGAGGGTTTTCTGGAGTTGGGAACGAATACGATGGCGTATAGGAACCGTATCTCGTACCGTATATATATTATTTTATAATTAATTTAGCCCATTTAAGCCCGTTTCCCAACTTTCTCCAATTTAGGCCCAACCAGTGTCGTGCATACTAAATAACCCCTATTCCAAACACATCTAGACATGTCCCGTAGGCCCATTCGATCGTTTCAGCCACCGATTTTCAGTTTTAAAATTTAATCATTTATTTAAAATTCAAACGTACTTTAAAACTCACCGGGGTCACAAAATAACTCTAAAAATTCCCGTAAAAATATTTTTAGCTATGTTTTAACATTTCGAATCCAGAAAAATTAATTTCGTTGAATTCTGAGTCTGTTTGCAAAAAGTCAATTTTCTCAGTCAAACGTATTTACTGAAATTTACCGATCGAGTTTTATTTTACTGTGCCCAAAAATTAAATCTAAAAATTTTGGAAATAGTTTTTTTTTTTTTTGATTTGACATTCCGGATCCATAGGCAGTGGTTTCGCTGAATTTGGACATCGTTTGAAAAATGGCTATTTTCAAGGCATACGTATTTAATATTAAAATACCAATTTTAATGAAAATTTTCGAAACTCAGGAATACAAGTGCTTATTGTCTTTTTCGTATGTAAACATCGATCCGGACTCAATGGAAGTGGTTTCGAGTCTGAATTCCTTAATATACAAAAAGTAGCATTTCGGGGTCATTTTATAATATATGGAATCCTATAGCGTTTTTCTGAAAACTGAATTTGTCGTACCTAACAAATTATTAATTAAAATCTGAAATAATTAAATTCTTTAAATAGATATTTTAAATACGAACCTAGCGTTTCTCTTTTCGTCCAATTTCGATTTAAAACCAATTTTATATAATTTTTCAAAGTTCAAAATTAAAATTTGAAATTACCGCACTATTTGAAGTTCAGAATAGAATTAATATTATAACTTAATATTTCAGCCATTTCAATTTAAATAAATTATTTAAAAATAAAATTTTTAAATTCTTTCTCAATTTCTAAACAAATTTCTTTAAAACAAAATTTTAAATTTGCCCCAAATTTCTGGGTTGTTACAATATCCCCCCCTTAAAAACTTTTCGTCCCCGAAAAGGTACGTAGTAAAAAAAAAATTTGTTTTATTATTTTATAACAATATCTTAATTTCAAAAATTTGTTCAACGTTTTCAATTCTAGAAAAATTTCGCCATAACCTCCTTTGTACTGAGAGTAACGTAAAAACAAAATTTGCCACAAAGGGCTTGATAAAACAAAAGAAAAAGAAGAAGAGGATTAGGAGAGAGGATGAGAAAAGCCAAGCAACGGCTAATAAAATCAAACCCCAAAAATAAAAAGAAGAATGAGGATAAGAGAGAGAAAAAAGCCAAGCAACGGCTAGCCAACGGCTCATAAAATCAAAAACCCAAGGCATAGTAAATATGTACCTATTTTGTCGGGCAAATAATTTTATTCCTCTGCTTCTAGCCTTCTTGCTATGACCTGCTAAATCACATGTATCTACTTGTATGCAATTTCAAACAATTTTCAATTTTAGTTCAAATTTTGATTCGATTAGCTTTACTTAATCATTCATTTTCTTATATGAGTTTTAACATGCAATACTGATAAATTTTAAAAACCACAAGGCATCAAGTCATACATATCCATACATCCATACAAGCATCTGCATATACGTGCATACAAACAAAATCCTAGTTTATTATAATAGAACTTAATTTTCCTAGGAAGTCATGCCCCCTTCTTGCATAATTTCCAAAGTAGATCGCTCCTTGCTTTTGGATTTCTGACCACCCTTCTTTAATGGGCAATCGCGGGCTATATGCCCTACCTCTTTACATCGGAAGCACTTCTTCTCTTTTCCTAACCTTCTGGATTTCTTTTTAACCTTTGGGCATTTATCCGCAAAATGTCCCGTTTGTTGGCACTTGAAACAATCAATGTCCATCCTTAACCACTTCTCCTTTTTCTTCTTTTTGTCAGGACACTGAACTGCATAATGCCCTTCTTTTCGGCATATACGACAATAAATACCCTTGTATGATCCTAACTCTAGCTCCCTATCTTTTTCAGCCTGTTGGTGAGCCCTTCTGGCTTGTTTTGGAGTCATCCAGAATTCAATACTAGATAAGCCATAATCGTCCATATTCTACATAATAATTTAGGATTTGATCAAAGGGACTTACATTAATCTTCGTTTAAGAATCATATTGATTTGCACTTAACCTATTTACTTTATAATAGTTAATTTAAAACTTGGTTCTTTTTCCAATACTTTTATTAATTGACTTAATAATCACACATCTCAATCAGCAATCAATTAGGTGATTAACTTTCGAAATACATAACTTTATATATATAAACATATGTTTAAAATCATGTTTCAATGCCAAGTCACAACAATAACCTATGCTAAGTTTTGGTTCTCACACCAGTAAATGGAAATATATAGAAATCCCACTTTCACAACTCGAAAATAAATATTGATGATGTCTAGCTCATCATCAGAATCATTCCGGGCTACTAGAGTGTGATTCCTATATCTATCTTGTATATGAGACTTCATATATATGCGGGCCAGGCATACATACAAATTCTACTAATACTCAATAGTCCAAAATAAAATATAATACTCAAATACTTATAATAAACTATAATTTTAAAACTAATTTTATTTTAATGAAAACACCCTTTAGACTCATCCTAGGATACTACTGATCCTATCTCTGACGAGTCATTCTTATAGGATATTGCTAATCCTATCTCTGATGAATTCTTTCATTCGATTCTAATGTGTCTTGTTCTCGGGCTTTGTAAAACCAAAGCTCTGATACCAAATGTAACAACCCAAAATTCTCCTTACGGAAAATCTCAGATTGTTTTGAGAACAATACACATCAGAACACAGAAGAGAAGAACATTTCAATTGCTTTTACAACGATTACATCAGAGTACAAGAATAAGGGTACATAAATAAATACTTTACAATGTGAAAATACAAAATCAGAGTTTACAAATTTACAAAGCAGCGGAAATAATAATAATATGCATAGCGGAAGGCTTCTATTTTCTGGACACAGCTTTAAGCTTCAACCCAGAAATCCTGCTAAAGATAAGAATCTGCAAAGAACCAAAACTCCGAACTGCCCGTGCAGAAAATGGTGGGCACCCAGAGTTTAGGTGAAGAACAATAAACTCTAGGTCAGTCGTGGGACTGGTGTGAGAACTAAAAATAGTTTAACTTGAATTTAGAGTGTGCTTAAACAGGTAAGTTATAAAGAATAATGCAATGCTTCAGAAAGTGAAACCATTATAAGACTCATCCTTTGCAACGTACGCCGAAGAATAGAGTTTCTCTTATAAAGGTTAAAACATGATTTATATGCAAAAGTTATTTTTATGTGATAAGTGCATGGTGTAGAAACACAGGTTTGAATATAAATATAAATCTAGATGGCATAATATGTTATGTAAGCGGCATAATACATTATGTCACCTTAATAATATAAAATCAAAAATCGTAAGCTCGTATTGGAAAGTGGGAATTTTCAGTACGATGGCTCCTGATTCGAAAGATCTATCGCGTCGTGTATCTCCACGGCATACGTCCCAGCAAGAGAAAACACCGAAATACACGTCCGCACTATCGTGGATATATAAGTATACCGCGGCATACGTCCCAGCAAGAGAAAACACCGCTATACTCTATCCTTTGGGAGTAGGGGGGGTCTGTCCTATCCCATCATCTCGGTCGACCGAATCATCCTCATCTCTAAAGTAAACTGACCTGACCATCAGTTCACCATCATACTGTTGTGTGTGAGGATCGCGAGGTTACGTTTTAAAAACACACAGCTATGCTAATTAAAGCTGCGTTTTGTTCATCATTCACAAGGCTCAGCTTTCCAACAAAAGCCTTGATCGTAGCATTTTTAGCATGCACATCGTCAATCCGTCATTGATCATCTACCAATATATAACCGGGTGTTAAGTGAAGGATAAATTCTCCACCACCAGACAGTTATACGTAAAACAGAGATCAACAAGTACAATATAAAGGAATACCATGTCAGACACGCAATCCATCTATAATTCCGTTCTGGGTCTGAACGAAATCGTATCCGTTCAATCTCCAAGTACGTTTGGATGATCACTAATTTTCCATCATCTTGAGTGTACGGCCCAATCAAGATCTCTATAACCATCCATACGCATATGAAAATTTCACGGTCTTCAACCACCGTCTTCGTCGCCGACTTTAAATCGTCGTATGAATTATTCAAAATGGGTTGAACCCGGTCTTTCCGAATAACCCGCATATTTTATAAGTAAACGTTATAAAAGTCATCCAACGCCTCATTCCATTAAGAATATTTGTTCTTTTCTTTGGAAACTCTCTTCTTAAATCTAATAAAAGATTTATTAAAACTCTAATTGGTTTTTAATCTTCCAAAATCATTGTTAAATGATTTCTCAATTTTAAGAAATAAATCTTAATTTTAAGTGGGATGTGGCTCAAACATTGCTCACGACAAACCCAAAATCATACTTCATTTTCTCATTTCAAATAAAAAGATTAATTCTTTTTATGTTTACCGTATTTCATGTTACTAAAATAAAAGAAAACTTTTATTTATAAAACATCGTTTATCTTTCTACCTTAAATAAAAGAAAGCTTTTTATTTACATATTCATATCTTGAATAAAAGAATCACTTTTGTCATCAATATATATTCAGCGTTTTTAATCTTAATAAAAGAATTAACTTTTATTATCAAAGCTTATTTGACGTTGTTAACTTGGTAGAAGAATAAACTTTTATTATTAAACATTTTCAATGTTCTTAACGTTAATAAAAGAATAAAATTTTATTGTTAATCTTCTTCCAACGTTCTTATTCTTAATAAAAGGGTAACTTTTATTTTCAAGCATTTTTCATGTTTCCAATTCAAATAAAAAAAAGAAGAGTTATTTTTTTTTTTTTTTTTATTAGCAACATACCTTAGCGTTATTTACTTTCATTTACAAGCATTATGTAGCGTTATTTATTTAATAAAAAGATAAACTTTTATATGAATCATAAATTCTTATTTTAAATAAAAGAAAAGATTTACTTTTTTTTTTTTTTTTTCAAGACATAACTCTTAATTTAATTTCATGAATAAGCTTCTTTTTATTCATATTTCACATGTTATAATAATGCTAACTTTTTATTCGTATTTAACGTTTTATAATAACGCTAATTTTTCATTCTTATTTACATTTTATATTGACGTTAACCTTTTATTCATGATTCACATTTCACATTGACGTTAACCTTTTATTTCTATTTACAAATGTGAATATATTCACCGTTCAATATTGCTACCCTTATTTTCAAAAAAAAATCATCCTTATACTATCGTCAAAGCATCTATTTTTTTTATTTTGTGATACGTCAACGCTTATCAAATTTCTCTTTTAATTTCATTTTGTAAACATAAACAAAATTTATCTTTTTGTTTTGATTCGTACGCATACATCAGAGCTTAATTTTTATTTTGATTCTTAAACGCTAATTAAAAATCCCAACTTCCTAATTGGGTTTTAAACGCTAATCAAAATTCTACTTTTTAATTGGTTTCCAAATGCTAATCAAAGTTCCAATTTTTTAATTGGTTTTCGAATGATAACCAAAATTCCAACTTTTTAAATTTTGTTTTTGAATGTTATCTAGACCTTCATATTGTTATGAATAAATAATAATATCATTTCCAAAACAATAAATTTTGAAAATTAAACTTCTCATATTCAATAATTAAATAAATAAATTAAATGGAAATATCCTTTCGAGTGAAAATCTGCGCACGACTACTTACACGGCTTAATTCACTATAAATAAAAATCAAAATCCCATTTTGATAATTTTCACAAATTCCGAATTGGAATGAGACTCAAACCAAATACCATTTAATAATGGGTTTCAAACAATGTACTGGCAACATAATGAACAACATTTAAGTGACAATCCAACACAACATCCAATAACATTCAAATTACACAATAACAATCATACAACGTCAAAATCACATTCACGTAACATTCAAAGAACAATATATTAAACGTGCACTTGAGCGATGTGTGAAAATATCAGCTCAATCAACACCTATGAATCAGGTAATCCATATGCGGCAGTGTAATAAATTTTCAATTATTATAAACAATAATAAATTAACATTTACTAGACAGTTACAGCATTCAAATTCAAACATCACAAGAAAACAACAAATCAGCATTTCACATCCATAATTCATAGACAAATATGAAAATACATTTAATAATTAAAAATAGATAATACGGTAAAAGAATAGAGTGAGAAAAACAAAAGTTCTCACCTTGCTTTCACGTTCTGTACGGTTCAGATCTGAATTTCGACAAAAATTTAACTTGCTCAGAATTTGCTCTAGTCAGTCTAGAAACATAGATCTCGGACTCACGATTCCAACGGATCTGAAATTATAATTTTCCGAGTTCGTAAGGTCAAGTTATGATTTAATTTGTAAAATTATGCTTTTGGATTTAATTAATTAAATAAAATAAAGAAAATACCCTCTCTTTCTCCAATCAATTTTCGGCCGTGGGTTTCTCCTAACCCTTCAAATCTTTGACCGAACTTTGCCGGCGATAGGAGGAACGATAGGAGGAGCGGGTAGGGGGGTTTCGTCGGGGCTCGGGAGGGGCACGTGCGCCTGCTGCGCTGGGGGGTCCGATCGTCTATGCTGGCGACGGCGGAGCTTTGAAGTCGGCTGTTTTGGGTGGCTGGAGCGGGCGAACGGGGTCACGGCTGGAGGTGAAACGGGTCGGAATCGGTAGAGAAGAGGGCCGACGTCGGAAAGTCCCACGGTGGGGTGGTCGGAAGATGAGCGGTGGAGGAGTAATCGGCCAGGGAAAGTTCGACAGTTTTCCACGTATGGCGGCTGAGGGTTTTCTGGAGTTGGGAACGAATACGATGGCGTATAGGAACCGTATCTCGTACCGTATATATATTATTTTATAATTAATTTAGCCCATTTAAGCCCGTTTCCCAACTTTCTCCAATTTAGGCCCAACCAGTGTCGTGCATACTAAATAACCCCTATTCCAAACACATCTAGACATGTCCCGTAGGCCCATTCGATCGTTTCAGCCACCGATTTTCAGTTTTAAAATTTAATCATTTATTTAAAATTCAAACGTACTTTAAAACTCACCGGGGTCACAAAATAACTCTAAAAATTCCCGTAAAAATATTTTTAGCTATGTTTTAACATTTCGAATCCAGAAAAATTAATTTCGTTGAATTCTGAGTCTGTTTGCAAAAAGTCAATTTTCTCAGTCAAACGTATTTACTGAAATTTACCGATCGAGTTTTATTTTACTGTGCCCAAAAATTAAATCTAAAAATTTTGGAAATAGTTTTTTTTTTTTTTTTTTTTTTTTTTTTTGATTTGACATTCCGGATCCATAGGCAGTGGTTTTGCTGAATTTGGACATCGTTTGAAAAATGGCTATTTTCAAGGCATACGTATTTAATATTAAAATACCAATTTTAATGAAAATTTTCGAAACTCAGGAATACAAGTGCTTATAGTCTTTTTCGTATGTAAACATCGATCCGGACTCAATGGAAGTGGTTTCGAGTCTGAATTCCTTAATATACAAAAAGTAGCATTTCGGGGTCATTTTATAATATATGGAATCCTATAGCGTTTTTCTGAAAAACTGAATTTGTCGTACCTAACAAATTATTAATTAAAATCTGAAATAATTAAATTCTTTCAATAGATATTTTAAATACGAACCTAGCGTTTCTCTTTTCGTCCAATTTCGATTTAAAACCAATTTTATATAATTTTTCAAAGTTCAAAATTAAAATTTGAAATTACCGCACTATTTGAAGTTCAGAATAGAATTAATATTATAACTTAATATTTCAGCCATTTCAATTTAAATAAATTATTTAAAAATAAAATTTTTAAATTCTTTCTCAATTTCTAAACAAATTTCTTTAAAACAAAATTTTAAATTTTCCCCAAATTTCTGGGTTGTTACAATATCCCCCCCTTAAAAACTTTTCGTCCCCGAAAAGGTACGTAGTAAAAAAAAAATTTGTTTTATTATTTTATAACAATATCTTAATTTCAAAAATTTGTTCAACGTTTTCAATTCTAGAAAAATTTCGCCATAACCTCCTTTGTACTGAGAGTAACGTAAAAACAAAATTTGCCACAAAGGGCTTGATAAAACAAAAGAAAAAGAAGAAGAGGATTAGGAGAGAGGATGAGAAAAGCCAAGCAACGGCTAATAAAATCAAACCCCAAAAATAAAAAGAAGAATGAGGATAAGAGAGAGAAAAAAGCCAAGCAACGGCTAGCCAACGGCTCATAAAATCAAAAACCCAAGGCATAGTAAATATGTACCTATTTTGTCGGGCAAATAATTTTATTCCTCTGCTTCTAGCCTTCTTGCTATGACCTGCTAAATCACATGTATCTACTTGTATGCAATTTCAAACAATTTTCAATTTTAGTTCAAATTTTGATTCGATTAGCTTTACTTAATCATTCATTTTCTTATATGAGTTTTAACATGCAATACTGATAAATTTTAAAAACCACAAGGCATCAAGTCATACATATCCATACATCCATACAAGCATCTGCATATACGTGCATACAAACAAAATCCTAGTTTATTATAATAGAACTTAATTTTCCTAGGAAGTCATGCCCCCTTCTTGCATAATTTCCAAAGTAGATCGCTCCTTGCTTTTGGATTTCTGACCACCCTTCTTTAATGGGCAATCGCGGGCTATATGCCCTACCTCTTTACATCGGAAGCACTTCTTCTCTTTTCCTAACCTTCTGGATTTCTTTTTAACCTTTGGGCATTTATCCGCAAAATGTCCCGTTTGTTGGCACTTGAAACAATCAATGTCCATCCTTAACCACTTCTCCTTTTTCTTCTTTTTGTCAGGACACTGAACTGCATAATGCCCTTCTTTTCGGCATATACGACAATAAATACCCTTGTATGATCCTAACTCTAGCTCCCTATCTTTTTCAGCCTGTTGGTGAGCCCTTCTGGCTTGTTTTGGAGTCATCCAGAATTCAATACTAGATAAGCCATAATCGTCCATATTCTACATAATAATTTAGGATTTGATCAAAGGGACTTACATTAATCTTCGTTTAAGAATCATATTGATTTGCACTTAACCTATTTACTTTATAATAGTTAATTTAAAACTTGGTTCTTTTTCCAATACTTTTATTAATTGACTTAATAATCACACATCTCAATCAGCAATCAATTAGGTGATTAACTTTCGAAATACATAACTTTATATATATAAACATATGTTTAAAATCATGTTTCAATGCCAAGTCACAACAATAACCTATGCTAAGTTTTGGTTCCCACACCAGTCCTTGTTGCTGGCTAGGGAGCTGGTTACGCATGATAGGGGGTTCTCACCATGTTGTTTGGTGGCGAACAGTGGGCTCTTACCCTTACATGTCCCTTATTTATTAGGGTTGGTTATTGCAGTTGAGAGGCTGGCCGTAAAACAAGGTGTCTGGGAGATCATCTGTATGTCACGGTGGGAGGTTAACCCACTGCCTATGGGTCTTTACAGGTGGTATCAGAGCTCTGGTTAGCTCAAATCTTTGGGGTACAACTCGTTAGAACTGAACAAAAGACTCATCAGAGAATTGGATTAGTAATGTCCAATAAGAATACTCATTAGAGATAGGATCAGCAGTATCCTAGAATGAGAAAACTCATTAGAGATGGGGTTAGAAATGCCCCAGAATGAGTTGAGAGTTATTTGTTTATAAATGACGTATTTGTGATTATATATAATCTGATTTTAGAAAATATGATTTTAAATATATAAAATTATATATTTGAAAATATAATCAATTAATTGACTGATGTTTGTGTTGTTGGTTTATTTGTTTGATAATTTTGAACCATTATGCCTAATTAAACCAAATATTGAACTGTATTGAAAATTAGTTGCAAATGCATGCATGTACATGTACTTACATTGAACAGGTCATAGCAAGGAGGCTAGAGCAGAGAATAAAATTTGTTTGCCCGACAAATAGGTACATGTTTACTACATAATTTCCTGTTTTGTTTGGGTGATGATGATTTTGTGAGCCTATTGGCTAGCCGCTTGGCTTTTTCTTTTTCTTTTTGAGATCTGAAGGACCGGGGAAGCTATTTGAAATTCCCCGATGCTCCCGGTGCAGGGGAGGTTATGGCGAAATTTTTCGAAAATTTAGGGTGTTAGCCAAATTTTTGAAAATTTGAGAATTCTCAGAAACTGAAAAGTTGGAGAAGGGAAGCCAAATCGAACGTAGAGCTGACTAATCAAACCACTTTCGACTTTGTTCCTTTTCGGGGACGAAAAGTTTTAAGTGGGGGAGATTGTAACAACCCGGAAAATCAGGGTCAATTTAAAATTTTTATTTTAAAGAATTTTGTTGGAAAATGTGCCAGAATTTAAAATTTTCATTTTTAAATAATATTAAAGCCACTAAAAATAGTCAATTTTCAAACGACCTCTGTTTTCGACGAAACCACTTTTGTTGGAACCGGAATGTCATCTTATTGCTAGATTTCAATTTTTAGAATTTTTCGAATTAATATGTGAGCGTGGCAAGAGAAACTGTGTTTTGTCAATTACAGATAAATTTAATCGACTTAAAAATAGCCATTTTTCAAACGGTCTCAGAATTCGATGAAATTAGTCTCGTTAGAACCGTATCGTCAAAACATAGCCAAATATAATTTTTCTGTAATTTTTAGAGTCCGTATGTGGCCTCGGTAAATTTATTTGTACGACAGAATTAATTTAATAAAGGAATTAAATATTAAAATAAATAATTCAGGCCACAGACAGCCGTTTGGGCTGACGAGGCCGAGCCCGTTGAATCCGAAATAGGGGCTATTGGGTAGGGTAGACTTCAGTTGGACAGAAATTGGTTTAGTTTGAAATATAGGGATTTAATTACAAAAATTACATTAAAACATTATAAAAAGAATTAGAAAATCATTTAAACCCTAATACCCCAAATACACAGCCGCCTCTTTCATATTCAATGGCCGAAATTGTCCCCATTTCAATCCTCAATCTCATACAAAATACAATGAATTAAATCGCGAAATCTAAACTAAAATCGAAGAGCAAAGTAAGGCGCTCAATATGATACGGTGTGATCGGTTGTAAGGGGGGCGGAGACGCCGGAATTGGAGGCCAAAGTGGCCGACTTCGGACCCGTTCTGGGGCCCACAGGAGGCGGCGAGCTGGCCCCTATGGTCGGCGATGGTGGCGCATGGACGGGGCTTGGCGACGGCGGCGCTGGATCGGGGTGCGACGCCTTGGTGTGCGTGCGATGGGAGGAGGAAGGCCACGAGGATGGGTTTTCTCTGGTAACAGCAAAACGAAGAAGAAAGGAGCGGCTGTTTTACCTCTCAACCAAAGTAATTAAGAAATTAATTATAATTTATTTATTTAATTAATGTAATTAAATTTCAAACCATTGTAACTCGTTCAAATTTTGTCAGAATTGGACGATTTCAAATGCGTTAGGATCGTGAGGGAAAACTCTACGCAATGACACTAACTGCAGCTGAAACCGAGTACTTTGAAATTTCAGCTATTTTAAACACGAACGACTTCTGAATGGAAAGCTGTCGGTGAGAATCTCTGATTTCTACAATTTAAATAATTTATTAAATTAATCATTCAGTTAAACATCTGTCTGTATATTATTTAATCTATGCTGTGATGTGGTAAAATTTTGGTGCTTGATCTGTTTGTATTGTACTGTAATGTATGATTGATTGTGATTTGTAATAACTGCGATGCTATGATAAAACCATGTGCTTCTAGATCTGTAGATTCTGGCGAATCTCTATAAATTCTCATCTTTATTTCCTTTATTATTATTTTTATTTTATTTTTGTTTTCATTTTTATTTCTCTCTAAAAATCAAAAGAAAGTTGAATCTTGTTTTTTTTATAAAACAAAAGAAAAGTTAAAATCTTTATTTGTTTTTCAAGATCAAGGACAAAATTTTAACATATATTTTGTTTACAAAATAAAAGTGAAATTGTTAATATAAATTTTGCTTACAAAATAAATGACAAGTTTTTAATATAAATTTTGTTAATAAAATAAAGGACAAGTTTTTTTAACATTACTTTTGTTTACAAATAGAAAGACAAATCTTTATGTAATTTTTGTTTACATAATAAGGAGACAAATTTTTTTTTTTTTACAAATTAAAAGAAAAGTCCACATCTTTGATTTACCAAATAAAAGTATAAAGGAAGAGAATAATATTTTGACTCACAAATAAAAGAAAGTTAAATCTTTTGATTCACAAATAAAGGAAAGTTTGATTTTTATTTTAATTGACAAAATAAAATGATTATTTCTTGTTTATTTTGTAATAATAAAAAAAAGAATTATTTTATGTTATTTTGTTTACATGATAAAAAGGCAAATTTTGTTTATAAGATAAAAAGACAAGTTTTGTTTACAAAATATAATACCAATTTTATTCCTTATTTTGATTTCAAAATAAAATATCAATTTTTATCCTTTGTTCTTGTTAACATAATAAAAGGGATAAAATTTTATGTCAGTTTGTTAACAGATAAAAAGAGACAATTTCTATGTTGATTTTGTTTACAAAGTAAAAAGGCAAATTTCATGCTAATTTGGTTACCATAATAAAAGAACAAATTTTTGTGTTCATTTTGTTACATAATAAAAGGACAAATTTTTTGTGCTCAATTTGTTTACAAAATAAAGGGACAATTTTTGTATTCATTTTGTCAACATAAGTAGAAGGACAAATTTTTATTTTTGTCATGTCTACAAACTAAAATACCAATTTTTACCTTTATTTATGAACATTTTATTGAAAACTTTATTTCTACTTATATATATATAAAGATGTAAGTTTAAAAATCTTTATTTTCATTTACAATAAAATAAAAGTAAAGATGAGGCCTTTATTTTGATTCGTCATAGTTGCACCAAATCATGTCTATGTTAATATAGACTGAGATGACACCCAAACCTATATCATTGTGTTAACTGTATTATGATGACACCAATTTATATGTTGGGTTAACTGTATTGTGACAACACCAATTTAATTGTTGTGTTAATGTAGCGTAATGACACAAAATCCCTTTTGTTGTGTTAATTTAGTGCAATGACACCAAAACCCCTTTTTTGTGTGTTAATCTAGTGCAATGGCACAAATAACCATGTGATGTTAATTGGTTGAAATGACATTGAATTTCACCGTCAAGTTTATAATGTTGATATGAATCAAAACTTCACCGTCATGTTTATAGTGTAGAAATAAATCGAAAACTTACATTAGAAAATGTTGTTATTTTAGAAATGTTGACGCTAGAGAAGACGTCTACATTAGAAATAAAATTCACTTTTTTTTTATTGCATTTTACGATGCCAATATTACATAGAAAGGTAGATTAACTTTGGAGAACATTTCTTTGTTAAAAAGAAAACATTTTTCTATGTTAAAGAAAAAGGCAAACATTTTTCTATGTTAAAGAAAAAGCAAACATTTTCTATGTTAAAGAAAAAGGAAAACATTTTTCTATGTTAAAGAAAAAGAAAACATATTTCTAATTTAAAGGAAAATACATTTTCTTTATAAAAGAAAATAAAAGGATAAAAAGTACATTTTCTTTGTAAAAGAAAATAAAGGGATAAAAAGTACATTTTCTTTGTAAAAGGAAATAAAAGATAAAAAGAAAGGAAAAATGAAATTAGAAAAATGAACATTATTTTCTAATGTAAAGAAAATAAGAAAATGAACATTATTTTCTAATGTGAAGGAAATAAGAAAAATGAACATTACTTTTTATGTAAAAGTAAAAGAAAACAATTTTCTTATGTAAAAGAAAAGAAAACACTTTTTATGTAAAAGTAAAAGAAAACAATTTTCTTATGTAAAAGAAAATAAAATGTTAATATGAATAAAAAGGGACATTTTGTCTATTTAATGTTAATATGAATAAAAAGGGACATTTTGTCTATTTAATGTTAATATGATTAAAAAGGACATCTTGTTTAGAAATGTTAAATACGATAAGAATAACCTTTTGTGGTAAACTTGATTAATGAATAAAATTAACATAATTGTCAATTAGGCCATGTTAAACAAAATTTACATTTTGTTTAATATAAAGAATGAAAGCAAAATTAATATTTTGTTTAAAAGAAAAAGTAGTAAAGATAAAATATATTTTGTTAAGATAAAAGATAAAATATACATTTGGTTAAATAAGAAAAGGATAAGAATATATTTATTTACATTTAGGTAACTAAATAGAATAAGAAAGGAATATAATTTATTTCATTCAGTAAATAAGATAAATGATAGATAAAGCATAATTTACATTTAGGGTAAATAAAACAAGTGGTGTTTTTATCGTCATTTTAGATGCGATAAAAAGAATAGACTTTTGAAATTTGAATAGTCAAGCGATTTATATTTATATATATATAAATATAAATTATATATTAAACAAAACGCGCGCGGTAGTTCGCTATCGATGATCGTTACTTTAAACAGTTATACCGAGAGATCCGACCGTCGGATTTTCCCAAAACTGGAGCCGTTTGGACCGCTTTGGGAAGATCTTTCCAATGACATAAATTTCGCCAAAATCCAACGGTTATATTTCAAAATATGTATGAATCAAATTTGGTTGAAAACAACGCCAGGGTCGCCCATTTACCCGAAGCGTCGTTAAATTTATTTAGGCTATTTTTATATAAATAAAAATAGCGATAGGTCGTTATCAAATATGAATAACGATATGAAATGTTTTCAAATTATATATATATATGCGAGAATCATTTGAGAAGACCGAGTTCAATCTCATTTCAAATGATTATACGACGTTATAAATCTAAGAGTTGAAGACGGCGATTGAAGACCGACGATCTTCACATCGAATGGGTAACTAGCGTTGAGGTCCTTGATTGATTTGCTCCCAAGACGGGGCTAAGATGGTAGTTATCCGGACGTAGTGTTGATTTGTACGGATTTGACTTTCGCTCAGACCCAGAGCATAAGTTTATAAATGGAATGTATGTCTGACGTTGTAGTCCTTTATACTACATTCGTTGATCTCTGCTAATACATATATGCTTGGTGGTTAACACCCTTCTCTGAGACATATGAGCTTAGAGGTTATATATTGGCAGAAATCAATGGTATAGTATGGACTGACAATGTGGCATGCTAAGATGCATTGATCAAGGCTTTTGTTGAAAAGCAGGCCTTGTGGTTGATGATCAAAGCATGGCCTGTTTAGGCATAGCTTTGTGTATAACGTGACTTCGCGAGCCTCACACCCCGGTATGAGTCAAAAACGGGATATGGACTGCAGGGAGTGCACACGTTTCTTTCTAGCTAGAGTGGTGTCAGTGACCTACCAGCCCTGACATTTTACTTATGTGGATGATGGATTTTGAGGCGCCTCGTTATTTTTATAGGCCGTTGGTGGTCATACTATAGGTCCAAAGGGACCGGGAAGCGTGTGTTCAGGCATAACTAATCCACTGCCCATAGGCGGGGACCGGCCCTGAAGATCCAAGGGTTCACTGCGGGGGATCCTGAGGCATTTGCTAGAGTGTCTCGAATCGGAGAGGAGCTTGCCCCTAGCCTCGACTCATGATGGAATCCAAATTTCCAATACGCCCTTGCGGTTTTGATTGTAGAACTAGTATTGGCGACATGCTATATGGTAACCATGCCGTCTAGGATTGATACTTATGATTCAAATCTTTTTATTAAAACATATATACACTAATAATAATATCAAATCCGTTTTATACGTATCAAGCATCTTTTGACCATTATAAGGTAAAACCCTATCCTCTGGTGTGCGTTGCATTGTGTGATGGGACTTGGGTCTTATAATGGTTTCATTTTTCCAAAAAGACATTGCGTTATTTCTCGATTTACTTTGGTTTATGCACTGGCAATCCATAGGAGTAAACCCGTTCCGCGAAAGTGGCGTGGTCCTTGGATTTGTCTTATTAGTTATATTAGTTTAGAATTCTCACACCAGTCCCATGACTGACCTGTAGTTTGTTCACTGGCAAACTCGGGTGCCCTCTTTTCCACACGGGCAGTCGAGTAGCTTTTTGCAGATATCTTTCTCTTTAGCAGGATCCTGGATTGAAGCCTAAAGCTGTGTCCAGAGCTTTGTAGTCTTCCGCTGTTTAATGTATTTAAAAGTATTGTAATTTTATCTTCCGCTGTAATTTTATTTCAATGTACTCTGATATATTCTGTACTCTGATGTAACATTATTATAATGTAATAAAAGTTTGCTGTTATTGTTCTGATGTATTGTATTCCCAAAGTTAAAGTATTCGAAGATTTCCAACCTTTGGGTCAGACCTGTGTGGTTTATGGTCGATTCAAAGAGCGGGAATTTCCGGGTCTTTACAGGTCTGATACCACCTGTAAAGACCCGGAAATTCCCGCTCTTTGAATCGACCATAAACCACACAGGTCTGACCCAAAGGTTGGAAATCTTCGAATACTTTAACTTTGGGAATACAATACATCAGAACAATAACAGCAGACTTTTATTACATTATAATAATGTTACATCAGAGTACAGAATATATCAGAGTACATTGAAATAAAATTACAGCGGAAGATAAAATTACAATACTTTTAATACATTAAACAGCGGAAGACTACAAAGCTCGGGACACAGCTTTAGGCTTCAATCCAGGATCCTGCTAAAGAGAAAGATATCTGCAAAAAGCTACTCGACTGCCCGTGTGGAAAAGAGGGCACCCGAGTTTGCCAGTGAACAAACTACAGGTCAGTCATGGGACTGGTGTGAGAATTCTAAACTAATATAACTAATAAGACAAATCCAAGGACCACGCCACTTTCGCGGAACGGGTTTACTCCTATGGATTGCCAGTGCATAAACCAAAGTAAATCGAGAAATAACGCAATGTCTTTTTGGAAAAATGAAACCATTATAAGACCCAAGTCCCATCACACAATGCAACGCACACCAGAGGATAGGGTTTTACCTTATAATGGTCAAAAGATGCTTGATACGTATAAAACGGATTTGATATTATTATTAGTGTATATATGTTTTAATAAAAAGATTTGAATCATAAGTATCAATCCTAGACGGCATGGTTACCATATAGCATGTCGCCAATACTAGTTCTACAATCAAAACCGCAAGGGCGTATTGGAAATTTGGATTCCATCATGAGTCGAGGCTAGGGGCAAGATCCTCTCCGATTCGAGACACTCTAGCAAATGCCTCAGGATTCCCCGCAGTGAACCCTTGGAAGCGGTAGGGCCGGTCCCCGCCAATGGGCAGTGGATTATTTATGCCTGAACACACGTTCCCCGGTCCCTTTGGACCTATAGTATGACCACCAACGGCCTATAAAAATAACGAGGCGCCTCAAAATCCATCATCCACATAAGTAAAATGTCAGGGCTGGTAGGTCACTGACACCACTCTAGCTAGAAAGAAACGTGTGCACTCCCTACGGTCCATATCCCGTTTCTGACTCATACCGGGGTGTGAGGCTCGCGAAGTCACGATATACACAAAGCTATGCCTAAATAGACTATGCTTTGATCATCAACCACAAGGCCCTGCTTTTCAACAAAAGCCTTGATCAATGCATCTTAGTATGCCACATTGTCAGTCCATACTATACCATTGATTTCTACCAATATATAACCTCTAAGCTCATATGTCTCAGAGAAGGGTGTTAACCACCAAACAGATATATATTAAGAGAGATCAGCGAATGTAGTATAAGGGACTACAACGTCAGACATACATTCCATTTATAAACTTATGCCCTGGGTCTGGACGAAAGTCAAATCCGTACAAATCAACACTACGTCCGGATAACTACCATCTTAGCCCCGTCTTGGGAGCAAATCAATCAAGGACCTCAACACTAGTTACCCATTCGATGTGAAGATCGTCGGTCTTCAATCGCCGTCTTCAACTCTTAGATTTAAAACGTCGTATAATCATTTGAAATGAGATTGAACTCGGTCTTCTCAAATGATTCTCGCATTTATATATATATATATATATAATTTGAAAACATTTCATATTGTTATTAATATTTGATAACAACATATCGCTGTTTTTATTTATATAAAAATAGCCTAAATTAATTTAACGACGCTTCGGGTAAATGGGCGACCCTGGCGTTATTTTCAACCAAATTTGATTACACATATCTTGAAATCTAACCGTTGGATTTTGGCGAAATTTATGTCATTGGAAAGATCTTCCCAAAGCGGTCCAAACGGCTCCAGTTTTGGGAAAATCCGATGGTCGGATCTCTCTGTATAACCGTTTAAAGTTACGATTGCCGATACGTGAACTGCCGTGCGCGTTTCGTTTAATTTATAATTTATATTTATATATATAAATATAAATCGTTTGACTATTCCAATTTCAAAAGTCTATTCTTTTTATCGCATTTAAAATGACGATAAAAATATCACTTTTATTTTACTCTGTTTTTATTTACATTTAAAATGTAAATAAAATGTGCTTTTTAAATTCACTTTAATTCATGCTTTATTTACACCAAATATAAATAGATATTCTTTTTCTATCTTTGGTTTATTTACACTAAATGTAAATAAATAATTAAATAATCTTTTCTATCTTTTGATTTATTTACTCTAAATGTAAATAAATATTCTTTCTTACCATTTATTTATTTACCTAGAAATAAATGTTTTCATTTTCCTTTTCTTATTTCTTTACCCAAATGTAAATAAATGGTTTTTCTCCTTCTACTTTTTCTTATTTATTTACACTATTTGTAAATAAATGTTTTTACTTTTCTTTTATCTTATTTATTTACACTATTTGTAAATAAATGTTTTACTTTTACTTTTGCTACATTTATTTACATTAATTGTAAATAAATGTATCTAATTTCTTATTCATATTTATTTACACTATTTGTAAATAAATGGTTTCAATTTCCTTTGCAAATCCTATTTACATAGCAAATGTAAATAATTGTATTTCTTTAATTCTTTTCTAATATTTCTTTTTAACATAAAAAGAATATCTTATGTTAATTCTTTTCTAACATTTCTTTTTATTATTTACATAAGAAAATGTTAATAATTACTATTTACAAATTGATTCTTTTTATTTACATAAGAAAAATGTAAATAAATCCTATTCATATAATTATTCTTTTAATTCTTTTTATTTACATAAGAAAATGTAAATAAATACTTATGCACATAATAATAATAAAATTTTTTTTATATACATAAAATATAATTTTCTCCCTTATAATCTTAATTACATAAAAATGTAATTTAGTTCTTATAATCTTAATTACATATAAATGTAATTTATTTAATCTCTTATTTATCTAATGTAAATATATGTGTATTCCTATTTCTATGTTTTATTTATTTATACTTAATATTTATAGTAATTTACATATGCTTAAACCTCCCACATTGGATAGGTATTGTTGTGACTACTGGACAGCCGGGCGGGTCCGGGCAGGTTTACATCACAACTCAATCCAACCTCGTGTTTAAGCATCAAATTTCTTATTTATTTACCTAAGTGTAAATAAATGTTTTTCCTTTATTTTACTTTACAAAAAAAAAAAAAAAACTTTTTATTCTATTCTTTACAATAGGAAAATATAACTTTTTAGTTTATTTCCTATACATTGAAATAAATATAAATGTCCTTTTATTTCTTATACATTGAAATAAATATTTCCTATAGCTTATGTGAATATCCTTCATAGTATCAGCATTTCTAAATATATTTATATGTCAATCTTTGATTCATTCCTACTATACAAACATGGCGGTGTAATTTATGTCACTACAACTAAAATTAGCTCAACGATGTTTTTGTGTCATCACAAATAAATTAACACACGATGGTTTTGTGTCATTACAACAAAAAATTTAACATAACAATGTATTGGTGTTATTACAACTAAAATTTAACACAACAATGTTTGGTGTCATTTCAACTAATTTAACATAAACAACATAATATCTGATTTGGTGTACTTTTGATGAATCACAATAAAGGTCTCATCTTTATTTTTATTTGTTAATGAAAATAAAGATTTAAAAACTTGCATTTTATTTTATGAGTAAAATAAAGATTAAACTTGCCCTTTTATTATATTCACAAAATAAATGTAACACTTTGTTCTTTAATTTGTAAACAGAATAAACACCAAAATTTTCTCTTTTATATTTCTGTTAACAAAATGAGCACTAAACTTGTTCCTTTACTTTGCAAATAAAATGAGCGCAAAATTTGTTCTTTTACTATGTTAACAAAATTAACGTAAAGATTGTTTCTTTTCTTTGTTAACAAAATTAACGTAAAAATTTATCCGGTTCCTATGTTTCGCAATGGCATAAAAGTTTATCCTTTATATATTAACAAAACAATGTTAACTTTGTCCCTTTTTTTATTAACAAATTTTGACAAAATATTGCTCTTTTGTTTTATGTAAACAAAAACTTGCCTTTTATTTTACAATCAAATTTCATGTTAAAATTATCTTTTATTTTGCTTGTAAACAAGATAAACAAAGCAAGAATAAATATTCTAATTTTTATTTAAGAAAATACGATGAGAATAAAAATCAAGGTAAAAATTTTGTCATTTATTTTGTAAACAAATTTGTATAAAAACTTTGTCTTCTCATTATGTAAACAAATCTTTGTCTTTTTGTTTTACTAACAAAATCTATGTTAAAACCTATGTTAACAAAATAATATTAAAAATTGTCCTTTTTATTTTATGTAAACAAAACAATGTTAAAAATTGTCCTTTTAACTGTTAATCAAAATTAATGTTAAAATGGTCTTTTATTTGATTAACCAAAATTTATGAAAACTTTGTCCTTTTATCTTGTTAACAAATTGTGTTAAAAATTATGTCTTTTGTTTTAACAACAAAATTGAGTAAAAATGCCTTTTTGTCTTTAACAAACAAATTATGTGAAAATGTTCTTTTGTTTCAACAAACAAATTAAGTAGAAAATGTCCTCTTGTTTTAACAAACAAATATGGACCCAAAATAATCCTTTTTATTTTGTTTACAAAAATTTGTCTCTTCTTATGTACACAAAATGACATGAAAATAATTCTTTTTATTTTAAAAAAAAATTTGTCTTTTGTTTTATGTAAACAAAGTGACGGGTAAAAGTTGGATTTTATTCTGTTCACAAAATAAAGCTTGTATTTTATAAGCAAAACTAAGATTAAAATTGGCATTTCAATTGTAAACCAAATAAAAGATTAAAACTTGCTTTTTATTTTGTAAGCAAAATGAAGATTAAATTTGGCATTTCAATTTTGTAAACAAAAATAAAGATTTAAACTTTATTTATCTTTTAATTTAAAAATCATAATTATATGTCCATATTATATTCCAATGTCAAGGTCAACAAATAAAAATCAATGTTTTTATTCTAGTTTGGCAATACATCATTTGATTTTGTTTAATCCAATTCAACCAAAAAGACAACCTAATTCTTGTCCATTAAAATCAACAATTTGATCATGGTGAATCTAATTTAAATCAAAATGACAATTCAACCATTGTCACAAACACGATATGATTATTTCCAACAATCCTATATTACAACCATGGTAATTCTAATTCACATATCAGCATAACAGTGTCATCAGCCAAATTAAATATATAACCAACGGAATTTAGCGACACAAAATTCCACAACACAATTTCTAGAACAGGTCAAGTATCAAAATTTTTATTATAAAAATAAATAAATAAAGAGGCAAAATTTCTCACCGATGAATTTATTCAGATTCGGAATTTGGTCAAAATTGGATATGCTCAGAATTTGTTCTCGTTTGTTCCACAGTGTAGGTCTTGGAAAGACGAGTTCAACGCATTTCAGTTTGTTTCTTCTTCCTTGTTCGTTTACAGGCCGCAAGCTCCACAATTGGGTTCCGTTCTAGGTCTCAAGTTTGCACGAACACCGAGGCACGAGGCGTCGATCTGAAGGCACCACGTCGACGGGCTCCAGGAGTCGCACCTGCGCCACCCCGAGTTGGCCAGCTCGCACGCCTTTTGGAGGCTCGGCGGCGGTGAATACGGCACGGGTTTGGGCCTGAAATCCGAGTGGCTCGAGCCACTAAATCCGATCATGTCCGTTGATTGTTTAGCTCTCACCTAGGGGTTCGATTTTGGTTTGTATTCCTTCATGAAAGATTTGGGGAATTGAGAGAACGAGAGGGGCAAAGGGGGACAACGATGGCCATTGATTACAAGGGGTGGCGGCTGAGTATTGGGGTTCTAAGAATGAATGTTAATTAGGATAAAATATATAAGTGGAGAGAAAAGATAGGAATAAGAAACGTACAGGAAGCGGTAAACATTAATTTCAAAATAAAGAAAATTTTCTTTCCCTTTTTATTTATCTATTCAAATTTCAAATGTAATTAACAAGGAGAGAGAGAGAGAGAGTGAACGGAAAGAAATGAATAAACGAAGGGTTGATTTCAGGAATGTATTTAAATTTACTTCCATGATTACACATGCTTTGTGAAAAAAATTCCTTTTTCCTATTATTCAATCTATTAAAATTGCTTCCTTGTTACATTTAAGCATTTTCCTTTTTTTTTTTTTTTTTTTTTTTTTAGATATTTAACTACATTTTCTATTGGGAACGCATGTGTGGATACCTTCCATATGATCAATGATACATTCCATACGATCAATTATAGCTATTTATTATAATATATCAATAATCGTTACCTTATCCTCTCCAATTTTACATCAATCCTATGTTTATTATATTATAATTTAATTTCATACAATTTATACTTATCAATGATTTTTTATTATTATTTAGAAACGGTTTATCAACTAAATTCTCTTTTCATTCAAACATTGAATAAATCATCAATGTTAATTCATTTCCATTAATAATTCATAAATCAATTACATGGATTAATAATTCAAAATCTTGTCTTAACGTTCATAAAATTCTTAGTAGAAACAATTAAAGCAAATAAATGCTTTTATCATTTGCTTATGTGTCATTTACTTATTTGTGTGTTAGCAATAAATGCCAATTTCATGTGTTTACATAATAATAATAATAAAAAAAAGATGATTTTTATTGTATAGCAATTTTCCAAAAATATGTTTACATTTACAATAAAGATATTATTTTTATATTGTTACCAACTTCCAAACAAAATTGTGTTTATATTAACATGTTTACAGGTTCACAAATCAATGTTAATCAATGCTAATTATTAACATGTTTAAAATCAATGTAAAATAGCATGTTTACATAATAAATGTCATGTTTACAAATCTAAGCTAATTAACATATATATATATATATATAAATTTTTTTTTTTTTTTTGCAATGAATGACATGCCTCTTATTCCCATTGATTATAATTTCAAATTTTATTTATTTTATGAAGGAGGCGACTTTTCTTTTATTATATATATATATATATATATATATATACTTCCTTTATTTGGTTATATGTTTTACTTTATTTCTTACTTGTGTCCCTACGTATGCTTTATGTTACAAGGGAAATATTCAAGATGACAGCCAAAGATGTATACATACATATATACATACATATGTATATATATATATATATATATATTGTCATAATTTATTTCATTTATAACCTACACATTAATTTCAGTCAATGCATTAATAAATGTCATTAAAGTTCCTACATAACGTTAAAAGAATAAATTTTTAATGTGAAACATTTCATGTTTCTACATGACATTAAAAGATTAATTTTTAATGTTAACCAAATTCATGTACTTACATGTCATTAAAAAGTTAGACTTTTAGCACTAATCAAAATATGTTCATTTACATTAAAAAGAATAAATTTTTAGTGCAAATCATTTTTATGTTCTTACATTTAAATAAAGACTAACATTTATTTTAAAACATATTTCATTCATAAATAATATCTTAATTAAAAAGTATTTTTCTTTTCCCGTCGTTATTATTTAAAATAAATTATTTTAAATATAAAAGTTCATTAAAATTTCTAAAATAAAAAATTTTAAATTAGCCCCAAAATTCAGGGTTGTTACAGTCGCCCCCACTTAAAATCTTTTCGTCCTCGAAAAGGAACTAAGCTAAAGGTAGTTAAATTAACTAACTAAATTTTAATTTTAATTTTAATATTATTAATTTCATTTGTTGGCTAACTTATCAAATACATATATACCTTTATATATTTAAAAATCTTATCTTCTGAAATAGGATTATATATATAATCAAAATACTTTAATTATAAGCTTATCACTCTGAACTCATTCTAGGGTATTACTAACCCCATCTCTAATGAGTATTCTCATTCTAGGATACTGTTGATCCTATCTCTAATGAGTTTTCTTATTGGATATTACTAATCCAATCTCTGATGAGTCTTTGTTCAGTTCTAACGAGTTGTACCCCAAAGATTTGAGCTAACCAGAGCTCTGATACCACCTGTAAAGACCCGTAGGCAGTGGGTTAACCTCCCACCGTGACATACAGATGATCTCCCAGACACCTTGTTTTACGGCCAGCCTCTCGACTGCAATAACCAACCCTAATAAATAAGGGACATGTAAGGGTAAGAGCCCACTGTTCGCCACCAAACAACATGGTGAGAACCCCCTATCATGCGTAACCAACTCCCTAGCCAGCAACAAGGTGTATGGTCTTTATATTATAAACACTATTATGGTAATTCTGATATTATAAGAATTTCCGCTATAATAAAGAAATAATGTTGATTTTGTAAATATGCTTTGATCATCAACCATATTTACATTAAAACATTAGAACAAGGACTGGTGTGAGAATTCTAAACTAATATAACTAATAAGACAAATCCAAGGACCACGCCACTTTCGCGGAACGGGTTTACTCCTATGGATTGCCAGTGCATAAATTAAAGTAAATCGTTAAACAACGCAATGCTTTTGGAAAAATGGAATCACCATAAGACCCAGGTCCCATCACACAATGCAACGCACACCAGAGGATAGGGTTTTACCTTATGGTGATTAAACATGCTAAATACGTACAAATTCCGTATTATTACTAGTGTATAATATATTTTAAATCATTCAAAATAAATGTATCAATCCTAGGAAGCATAGGTACCATATATTATGCCTCCGTACTAGTAATACAATCAAAACCGCATGGGGCGTATTGGAGATTTGGATTCCATCATGAGTCAAGGCTAGGGAGGAGCTCCTTACCGATTCGAGGCACTCTAGCGGATACCTCAGGATCCCCCGCAGTGAACCCTTGGATAGCTGCAGGGCCGGTCCCCGCCTATGGGCAGTGGATTAGTTATGCCTGAACACACGTTTCCCGGTCCCTTTGGACCTATAGTATGACCACCAACGGCCTATAAAAATAACGAGGCGCCTCAAGATCCATCAACCACATAAGTAGAGTGTCAGGGCTGGTAGGTCGCTGACACCACTCTAGCTAGAAAGAAACGTGTGCACTCCCTACGGTCCATATCCCGTTTTTGACTCATACCGGGGTGTGAGGCTCGCGAAGTCACGGTATACACAAAGCTATGCCTAAACAGACTATGCTTTGATCATCAACCACAAGGCCCTGCTTTTCAACAAAAGCCTTGATCAATGCATCTTAGTATGCCACATTGTCAGTCCATACTATACCATTGATTTCTGCCAATATATAACCTCTAAGCTCATATGTCTCAGAGAAGGGTGTTAATCACCAAGCAGATATGTATTAACAGAGATCAACGAATGTAGTATAAAGGCCTACAACGTCAGACATACATTCCATTTATAAACTTATGCTCTGGGTCTGAGCGAAAGTCATATCCGTACAAATCAACACTACGTCCGGATAACTACCATCTTAGCCCCGTCTTGGGAGCAAATCAATCAAGGACCTCAACGCTAGTTACCCATTCGATGTGAAGATCGTCGGTCTTCAATCGCCGTCTTCAACTCTTAGATTTAAAACGTCGTATAATCATTTGAAATGAGATTGAACTCGGTCTTCTCAAATGATTCTCGCATATATTTATAATTTGAAAACATTTCATATCGTTATTAATATTTGATAACGACCTATTGCTATTTTTATTTATATAAAAATAGCTCGAATAAATTTAACGACGCTTCGGGTCAATGGGCGACCCTGGCGCTGTTTTCAACCAATTTTGACTTATGCATATCTAACCGTTGGATTTTGATGAAATTTATATCGTTGGAAAGATTTTCCCAAAGCGGTCCTAACGGTTCCTGTTTTGGGAAAATCCGACGGCCAGATCTTTCGGTATAACCGTTTAAAGTTACGATTGTCGATACGCGAACTACCGCGCGTGTTTCGTTTAATTTATAATTTATATTTATATATATATAAATATAAATCGTTTGGCGATTTCAACTATTAACATCTATTCTTTTATCGCATTTAAAATGACGATAAAAATATCACTTTTATTTTACTCTGTTTTTATTTACATTTAAAATGTAAATAAAATGTGCTTTTTCAATTCACTTTAATTCATGCTTTATTTACACCAAATATAAATAGATATTCTTTTTCTATCTTTGGTTTATTTACACTAAATGTAAATAAATAATTAAATAATCTTTTCTATCTTTTGATTTATTTACTCTAAATGTAAATAAATATTATTTCTTACCATTTATTTATTTACCTAGATATAAATAATGTTTTCATTTTCCTTTTCTTATTTCTTTACCCAAATGTAAATAAATGGTTTTTCTACTTCTACTTTTTCTTTTAAATAAAATATTTATTTTGCTTTCATTCTTTATATTAAACAAAATGTGAATTTTGTTTAACATGGCCTAATTGACAATTATGTTAATTTTATTCATTAATCAAGTTTACCACAAAATGTTATTCTTATCGTATTTAACATTTCTAACCGAGATGTCCCTTTTTTTTATCATATTAACATTAAATAGATAAAATGTCCTTTTTATTCATATTAACATTTTATTTTCTTTTACATAAGAAAATTGGTTTCTTTTACTTTTACATAAAAAGTGTTTTCTTTTCTTTTACATAAGAAAATTGTTTTCTTTTACTTTTACATAAAAAGTAATGTTCATTTTTCTTATTTCCTTCACATTAGAAAATAATGTTCATTTTCTTATTTTCTTTACATTAGAAAATGTTTGCTTTTTCTCTTTTCCTTACATAAGAAAAATATGTTTCGTTTCCTCTTTCAACATAATATGATTAGTTCATAATTTCTAATTCAACATAATATGATATAAATGTTATTTCTCTTCTTATTTAACAAAATAAGATATAAAAGTCGATTCTTTTCTTATTTAACAAAATATGACAAAAATGTTAATCTTTTCTATTTAACAAAATATGACAAAAATTGTTAATCTTGTATAATTCATACTTTGAAAACAAAAGTGTTGATTCTTGTATAATTCATACATTAAAAACAAAGTGTTGATCTTGTTCCTTTATGATCCAATTTACCAAGATGTTAATGTTGTTCTTTATAATCCAATAAACAAAATGTTAGTTTTTGTTTCCATTCTATTCAATAACAAAAATGTGAACTTTGTTCCATTTTATTCAATAACAAAATATGAGCTTTTGTTACATTTTTATTCAATAACAAAATATGCAATTTTGTTTCATATATGTTCAATAACAAAAATATGAGATTTTGTTTCATTCATATTCGATAACAAAATATGAGCTTTATTAACCATTCTTAAGTAACAAAATATGAGTTTTGCCAACTATTCTTAAGTAACAAAATATGAGTTCTTGCATAATCTTTATAACATTAACAAAATATGAAAGTTTGTTAATCTTTTCTTTTTAACAAAATATGAATTTTGTTCTTTATAACCTCACTAACAAAATATGTTGATTCTGTCCTATATAACTTTATTAACAAAATATGTTGATTTTGTCCTTTTATAACTTCATTAACAAAATATGTTGATTTTGAATTTGACAAAGCGACAAATTTATATGTCAATCCTAAATTTGACAAAAGTGACACTTTTATATGAAATGTCTAAATTTGACAAAAGTGATGTTTTATTCTAAATCAACATTTCCTAACAAAACGGTGTTTTCATTCTAATGTTACGTTACTAACAAAAACGAGATTTTGTTGTAAGTAAACATTGCTAATAAAATGATATTTTCATTCTAAATAGACATCGCTAAGATTTCATATGACCAAAAATGATATTTTTCTATGTTAACATTTCATATGACTAAAAATGATATCTTCCTATTCTAATTTAATGAAACAAAGTGACGATAAAAATATGGTCTTTAATTGTGACAAAATAGCAATGAAAATATGTCCCTTTATTTCAACTTTTTTTCTATTTCAACATGTTTAACACAATTTACATGTTTATTCTAAATAAACAATTTTAACAAAATTGACTTTTTATTCCTAATCAAACATGTTTAACAAAATTGACATCTTTATCCTAACATAACTTTTCTAATCAAAAGTGACATTTTAATTCTATATACTTTTTTTTTATTTTAATCAAAAGTGACATTTAAACAAAAATGATATTTCAAAATTTTACCACAAACATGATACACACAATTTCAACAAACACAATCAAACATACATCATAATCACAGAACAATCAACAGGGGAAATAAATATATACATACAACCATGAATCTCATACTGAACGAATATATAAATTAAACATTAAAATAAATAAATTTTAAATTTTAAAAGAAAATAGAAATCTCACAGTCGTGCGTGATTTTAGTCAAAATTTCCAACAGTCCAGAATCAGCTCCAGTCAGTTTAGATGCGTAGATCTCAGTCACACGATCACATAGCTTCTGAAATCGTTAAATTTCGTTGACGTATGTGTTAGTTATAGTCTAAACAAGATTAATGATATTTATATTAATTAATAAATTAATTAATTGGAAAATACCCTCTCTTCTTCCTCTGGAACTTAGGCCGATGGTTCAACGTATAAAGCTCGATATTAGGGTTCGAATTTGCGCTCCAGTCGAGGCACGAGGTGCCGATCTGATGCTACCACGGTGACGGCCTCTGGAAGGCGCCCCCGAACCTCCCCTCCCCGTCCAACTCGCACGCCGCCTGTGGTGGGCGTTCTCCGACGAATGACGTCGGTTTCCGAGCCTGGCACTCGACGGTCGTGGCTCCAGGGCAAGATCAGGCCGTATCAAATCGAAGAGGAGGAAGGCCTCTTCACTAATGTCAAAAGGAGGGGTGTGATTCGGTGAATGGATCAAAAGAATTTAGGAGAAGAAGATCGATGAATTCTGGCCATTGAAGAAGTTGAATACGGCGGCTGTAGTTTGTGGATTAGGGTTTCGTATAGCCCGGCGTATTTATACGCGTATTTTTCTATTTATTCAATTCTTTTAATTCAATTAAATCTGTATATCATCCGGAACACCAAATTAAATCCAACGAAAAATGTTCCTAGGCAAATACCCCCATCCCGGACGCAATGGAATAGGCCTCGTAACCTAATTCGGCTGTTACGATATATTTTTATTTAATTTAAAATATAGATCTTTTAATTATTTAATTCTGACGCACAATTAAATTTACCGGGCCCACATACTGCCTCTAAAAATTACAGAAAAATTATATTTGGCTATGTTTTGATGATACGGTTCTAACGAGACTAATTTCGTCGAATTCTGAGACTGTTTGAAAAATGGCTATTTTGAAGTCGATTAAAATTGACCAAAACTGACAAAACACAGTTTCTTTTGCCACGCTCACATATGAATTCTGAAAATTCTAAAAATTGAAACCTAGCAATAATTTGACATTCCGGTTCCAACAAAAGTGGTTTCGTCGAAAACAGAGGTCGTTTGAAAATTGACTATTTTCAGTGGCTTTAATATTATTTAAAAATGAAAATTTTAAATTCTGGCACATTTTCCAACAAAATTCTTTAAAATAAAAAATTTTAAATTGGCCCTGATTTTCCGGGTTGTTACAATACCTGTAAAGACCCGGAAATTCCCGCTCTTTGAATCGACCATAAACCACACAGGTCTGACCCAAAGGTTGGAAATCTTCGAATACTTTAACTTTGGGAATACAATACATTAGAACAATAACAGCAGACTTTTATTACATTATAATAATATAACATCAGAGTACAGAATATCAGAGTACAAATAAAGTAAACTACAGCGGAAGATAAATTACAACAGATTTAATACATTAAACAGCGGAAGACTTCTAAGCTCTGGACATAGCTTTAGGCTTCGATCCAGGATCCTGCTAAAGAGAGAGATATCTGC
Source organism: Allium sativum (assembly GCA_030737875.1). Taxonomy (NCBI): domain Eukaryota; kingdom Viridiplantae; phylum Streptophyta; class Magnoliopsida; order Asparagales; family Amaryllidaceae; genus Allium; species Allium sativum. The sequence goes on along the minus strand of CM060925.1, from coordinate 29,485,554 downwards.
AAAAAGCTACTTGACTGCCCGTGTGGAAAAGAGGGCACCCGAGTTTGCAAAAGGTGGAAACAAACAACGGGTTAGTCGTGGGACTGGTGTGAGAATTCTAAACTAATATAACTAATAAGACAAATCCAAGGACCACGCCACTTTCGCGGAACGGGTTTACTCCTATGGATTGCCAGTGCATAAATTAAAGTAAATCGTTAAACAACGCAATGCTTTTGGAAAAATGGAATCACCATAAGACCCAGGTCCCATCACACAATGCAACGCACACCAGAGGATAGGTTTTTACCTTATGGTGATTAAACATGCTAAATACGTACAAATTCCGTATTATTACTAGTGTATAATATATTTTAAATCATTCAAAATAAATGTATCAATCCTAGGAAGCATAGGTACCATATATTATGCCTCCGTACTAGTAATACAATCAAAACCGCATGGGGCGTATTGGAGATTTGGATTCCATCATGAGTCAAGGCTAGGGAGGAGCTCCTTACCGATTCGAGGCACTCTAGCGGATACCTCAGGATCCCCCGCAGTGAACCCTTGGATAGCTGCAGGGCCGGTCCCCGCCTATGGGCAGTGGATTAGTTATGCCTGAACACACGTTTCCCGGTCCCTTTGGACCTATAGTATGACCACCAACGGCCTATAAAAATAACGAGGCGCCTCAAAATCCATCAACCACATAAGTAGAGTGTCAGGGCTGGTAGGTCGCTGACACCACTCTAGCTAGAAAGAAACGTGTGCACTCCCTACGGTCCATATCCCGTTTTTGACTCATACCGGGGTGTGAGGCTCGCGAAGTCACGGTATACACAAAGCTATGCCTAAACAGACTATGCTTTGATCATCAACCACAAGGCCCTGCTTTTCAACAAAAGCCTTGATCAATGCATCTTAGTATGCCACATTGTCAGTCCATACTATACCATTGATTTCTGCCAATATATAACCTCTAAGCTCATATGTCTCAGAGAAGGGTGTTAATCACCAAGCAGATATGTATTAACAGAGATCAACGAATGTAGTATAAAGGCCTACAACGTCAGACATACATTCCATTTATAAACTTATGCTCTGGGTCTGAGCGAAAGTCATATCCGTACAAATCAACACTACGTCCGGATAACTACCATCTTAGCCCCGTCTTGGGAGCAAATCAATCAAGGACCTCAACGCTAGTTACCCATTCGATGTGAAGATCGTCGGTCTTCAATCGCCGTCTTCAACTCTTAGATTTAAAACGTCGTATAATCATTTGAAATGAGATTGAACTCGGTCTTCTCAAATGATTCTCGCATATATTTATAATTTGAAAACATTTCATATCGTTATTAATATTTGATAACGACCTATTGCTATTTTTATTTATATAAAAATAGCTCGAATAAATTTAACGACGCTTCGGGTCAATGGGCGACCCTGGCGCTGTTTTCAACCAATTTTGACTTATGCATATCTAACCGTTGGATTTTGATGAAATTTATATCATTGGAAAGATTTTCCCAAAGCGGTCCTAACGGTTCCTGTTTTGGGAAAATCCGACGGCCAGATCTTTCGGTATAACCGTTTAAAGTTACGATTGTCGATACGCGAACTACCGCGCGTGTTTCGTTTAATTTATAATTTATATTTATATATATATAAATATAAATCGTTTGGCGATTTCAACTATTAACATCTATTCTTTTATCGCATTTAAAATGACGATAAAAATATCACTTTTATTTTACTCTGTTTTTATTTACATTTAAAATGTAAATAAAATGTGCTTTTTCAATTCACTTTAATTCATGCTTTATTTACACCAAATATAAATAGATATTCTTTTTCTATCTTTGGTTTATTTACACTAAATGTAAATAAATAATTAAATAATCTTTTCTATCTTTTGATTTATTTACTCTAAATGTAAATAAATATTATTTCTTACCATTTATTTATTTACCTAGATATAAATAATGTTTTCATTTTCCTTTTCTTATTTCTTTACCCAAATGTAAATAAATGGTTTTTCTACTTCTACTTTTTCTTTTAAATAAAATATTTATTTTGCTTTCATTCTTTATATTAAACAAAATGTGAATTTTGTTTAACATGGCCTAATTGACAATTATGTTAATTTTATTCATTAATCAAGTTTACCACAAAATGTTATTCTTATCGTATTTAACATTTCTAACCGAGATGTCCCTTTTTTTTATCATATTAACATTAAATAGATAAAATGTCCTTTTTATTCATATTAACATTTTATTTTCTTTTACATAAGAAAATTGTTTTCTTTTACTTTTACATAAAAAGTGTTTTCTTTTCTTTTACATAAGAAAATTGTTTTCTTTTACTTTTACATAAAAAGTAATGTTCATTTTTCTTATTTCCTTCACATTAGAAAATAATGTTCATTTTCTTATTTTCTTTACATTAGAAAATGTTTGCTTTTTCTCTTTTCCTTACATAAGAAAAATATGTTTCGTTTCCTCTTTCAACATAATATGATTAGTTCATAATTTCTAATGCAACATAATATGATATAAATGTTATTTCTCTTCTTATTTAACAAAATAAGATATAAAAGTCGATTCTTTTCTTATTTAACAAAATATGACAAAAATGTTAATCTTTTCTATTTAACAAAATATGACAAAAATTGTTAATCTTGTATAATTCATACTTTGAAAACAAAAGTGTTGATTCTTGTATAATTCATACATTAAAAACAAAGTGTTGATCTTGTTCCTTTATGATCCAATTTACCAAGATGTTAATGTTGTTCTTTATAATCCAATAAACAAAATGTTAGTTTTTGTTTCCATTCTATTCAATAACAAAAATGTGAACTTTGTTCCATTTTATTCAATAACAAAATATGAGCTTTTGTTACATTTTTATTCAATAACAAAATATGCAATTTTGTTTCATATATGTTCAATAACAAAAATATGAGATTTTGTTTCATTCATATTCGATAACAAAATATGAGCTTTATTAACCATTCTTAAGTAACAAAATATGAGTTTTGCCAACTATTCTTAAGTAACAAAATATGAGTTCTTGCATAATCTTTATAACATTAACAAAATATGAAAGTTTGTTAATCTTTTCTTTTTAACAAAATATGAATTTTGTTCTTTATAACCTCACTAACAAAATATGTTGATTCTGTCCTATATAACTTTATTAACAAAATATGTTGATTTTGTCCTTTTATAACTTCATTAACAAAATATGTTGATTTTGAATTTGACAAAGCGACAAATTTATATGTCAATCCTAAATTTGACAAAAGTGACACTTTTATATGAAATGTCTAAATTTGACAAAAGTGATGTTTTATTCTAAATCAACATTTCCTAACAAAACGGTGTTTTCATTCTAATGTTACGTTACTAACAAAAATGAGATTTTGTTGTAAGTAAACATTGCTAATAAAATGATATTTTCATTCTAAATAGACATCGCTAAGATTTCATATGACCAAAAATGATATTTTTCTATGTTAACATTTCATATGACTAAAAATGATATCTTCCTATTCTAATTTAATGAAACAAAGTGACGATAAAAATATGGTCTTTAATTGTGACAAAATAGCAATGAAAATATGTCCCTTTATTTCAACTTTTTTTCTATTTCAACATGTTTAACACAATTTACATGTTTATTCTAAATAAACAATTTTAACAAAATTGACTTTTTATTCCTAATCAAACATGTTTAACAAAATTGACATCTTTATCCTAACATAACTTTTCTAATCAAAAGTGACATTTTAATTCTATATACTTTTTTTTTATTTTAATCAAAAGTGACATTTAAACAAAAATGATATTTCAAAATTTTACCACAAACATGATACACACAATTTCAACAAACACAATCAAACATACATCATAATCACAGAACAATCAACAGGGGAAATAAATATATACATACAACCATGAATCTCATACTGAACGAATATATAAATTAAACATTAAAATAAATAAATTTTAAATTTTAAAAGAAAATAGAAATCTCACAGTCGTGCGTGATTTTAGTCAAAATTTCCAACAGTCCAGAATCAGCTCCAGTCAGTTTAGATGCGTAGATCTCAGTCACACGATCACATAGCTTCTGAAATCGTTAAATTTCGTTGACGTATGTGTTAGTTATAGTCTAAACAAGATTAATGATATTTATATTAATTAATAAATTAATTAATTGGAAAATACCCTCTCTTCTTCCTCTGGAACTTAGGCCGATGGTTCAACGTATAAAGCTCGATATTAGGGTTCGAATTTGCGCTCCAGTCGAGGCACGAGGTGCCGATCTGATGCTACCACGGTGACGGCCTCTGGAAGGCGCCCCCGAACCTCCCCTCCCCGTCCAACTCGCACGCCGCCTGTGGTGGGCGTTCTCCGACGAATGACGTCGGTTTCCGAGCCTGGCACTCGACGGTCGTGGCTCCAGGGCAAGATCAGGCCGTATCAAATCGAAGAGGAGGAAGGCCTCTTCACTAATGTCAAAAGGAGGGGTGTGATTCGGTGAATGGATCAAAAGAATTTAGGAGAAGAAGATCGATGAATTCTGGCCATTGAAGAAGTTGAATACGGCGGCTGTAGTTTGTGGATTAGGGTTTCGTATAGCCCGGCGTATTTATACGCGTATTTTTCTATTTATTCAATTCTTTTAATTCAATTAAATCTGTATATCATCCGGAACACCAAATTAAATCCAACGAAAAATGTTCCTAGGCAAATACCCCCATCCCGGACGCAATGGAATAGGCCTCGTAACCTAATTCGGCTGTTACGATATATTTTTATTTAATTTAAAATATAGATCTTTTAATTATTTAATTCTGACGCACAATTAAATTTACCGGGCCCACATACTGCCTCTAAAAATTACAGAAAAATTATATTTGGCTATGTTTTGATGATACGGTTCTAACGAGACTAATTTCGTCGAATTCTGAGACTGTTTGAAAAATGGCTATTTTGAAGTCGATTAAAATTGACCGAAACTGACAAAACACAGTTTCTTTTGCCACGCTCACATATGAATTCGGAAAATTCTAAAAATTGAAACCTAGCAATAATTTGACATTCCGGTTCCAACAAAAGTGGTTTCGTCGAAAACAGAGGTCGTTTGAAAATTGACTATTTTCAGTGGCTTTAATATTATTTAAAAATGAAAATTTTAAATTCTGGCACATTTTCCAACAAAATTCTTTAAAATAAAAAATTTTAAATTGGCCCTGATTTTCCGGGTTGTTACAATCTCCCCCACTTAAAAACTTTTCGTCCTCGAAAAGGAACGTAGCTAAATGTTGTTTAATTAATTAACTAAATTTCAATTTTCTTTTATTAATTTTATTTGTTGACTAACTTATCAAATATATATATACTTTTATATATTTAAAATCATATTTTCAAAAATAGATTATATAATCAAAAATACGCTAATTATAAACTTGTTACTCTTAACTCATTCTAGGGTATTGCTAACCCCATCTCTAACGAGTTTTCTCATTCTAGGACACTGCTGGTCCTATCTCTAATGAGTATTCTTATTGGATTTTACTAATCCAATCTCTGATGAGTCTTTTGTTCAGTTCTAACGAGTTGTATCCCAAAGATTTGAGCTAACCAGAGCTCTGATACCACCTGTAAAGACCCATAGGCAGTGGGTTAACCTCCCACCGTGACATACAGATGATCTCCCAGACACCTTGTTTTACGGCCAGCCTCTCGACTGCAATAACCAACCCTAATAAATAAGGGACATGTAAGGGTAATAGCCCACTGTTCGCCACCAAACAACATGGTGAGAACCCCCTATCATGCGTAACCAGCTCCCTAGCCAGCAACAAGGACTGGTGTGATCCTAACTCTAGCTCCCTATCTTTTTCAGCCTGTTGGTGAGCCCTTCTGGCTTGTTTTGGAGTCATCCAGAATTCAATACTAGATAAGCCATAATCGTCCATATTCTACATAATAATTTAGGATTTGATCAAAGGGACTTACATTAATCTTCGTTTAAGAATCATATTGATTTGCACTTAACCTATTTACTTTATAATAGTTAATTTAAAACTTGGTTCTTTTTCCAATACTTTTATTAATTGACTTAATAATCACACATCTCAATCAGCAATCAATTAGGTGATTAACTTTCGAAATACATAACTTTATATATATAAACATATGTTTAAAATCATGTTTCAATGCCAAGTCACAACAATAACCTATGCTAAGTTTTGGTTCTCACACCAGTAAATGGAAATATATAGAAATCCCACTTTCACAACTCGAAAATAAATATTGATGATGTCTAGCTCATCATCAGAATCATTCCGGGCTACTAGAGTGTGATTCCTATATCTATCTTGTATATGAGACTTCATATATATGCGGGCCAGGCATACATACAAATTCTACTAATACTCAATAGTCCAAAATAAAATATAATACTCAAATACTTATAATAAACTATAATTTTAAAACTAATTTTATTTTAATGAAAACACCCTTTAGACTCATCCTAGGATACTACTGATCCTATCTCTGACGAGTCATTCTTATAGGATATTGCTAATCCTATCTCTGATGAATTCTTTCATTCGATTCTAATGTGTCTTGTTCTCGGGCTTTGTAAAACCAAAGCTCTGATACCAAATGTAACAACCCAAAATTCTCCTTACGGAAAATCTCAGATTGTTTTGAGAACAATACACATCAGAACACAGAAGAGAAGAACATTTCAATTGCTTTTACAACGATTACATCAGAGTACAAGAATAAGGGTACATAAATAAATGCTTTACAATGTGAAAATACAAAATCAGAGTTTACAAATTTACAAAGCAGCGGAAATAATAATAATATGCATAGCGGAAGGCTTCTATTTTCTGGACACAGCTTTAAGCTTCAACCCAGAAATCCTGCTAAAGATAAGAATCTGCAAAGAACCAAAACTCCGAACTGCCCGTGCAGAAAATGGTGGGCACCCAGAGTTTAGGTGAAGAACAATAAACTCCAGGTCAGTCGTGGGACTGGTGTGAGAACTAAAAATAGTTTAACTTGAATTTAGAGTGTGCTTAAACAGGTAAGTTATAAAGAATAATGCAATGCTTCAGAAAGTGAAACCATTATAAGACTCATCCTTTGCAACGTACGCCGAAGAATAGAGTTTCTCTTATAAAGGTTAAAACATGATTTATATGCAAAAGTTATTTTTATGTGATAAGTGCATGGTGTAGAAACACAGGTTTGAATATAAATATAAATCTAGATGGCATAATATGTTATGTAAGCGGCATAATACATTATGTCACCTTAATAATATAAAATCAAAAATCGTAAGCTCGTATTGGAAAGTGGGAATTTTCAGTACGATGGCTCCTGATTCGAAAGATCTATCGCGTCGTGTATCTCCACGGCATAGAAATAAAATTACAATACTTTTAAATACATTAAACAGCGGAAGACTACAAAGCTCTGGACACAGCTTTAGGCTTCAATCCAGGATCCTGCTAAAGAGAAAGATATCTGCAAAAAGCTACTCGACTGCCCGTGTGGAAAAGAGGGCACCCGAATTTGCCAGTGAACAAACTACAGGTCAGTCATGGGACTGGTGTGAGAATTCTAAACTAATATAACTAATAAGACAAATCCAAGGACCACGCCACTTTCGCGGAACGGGTTTACTCCTATGGATTGCCAGTGCATAAACCAAAGTAAATCGAGAAATAACGCAATGTCTTTTTGGAAAAATGAAACCATTATAAGACCCAAGTCCCATCACACAATGCAACGCACACCAGAGGATAGGGTTTTACCTTATAATGGTCAAAAGATGCTTGATACGTATAAAACGGATTTGATATTATTATTAGTGTATATATGTTTTAATAAAAAGATTTGAATCATAAGTATCAATCCTAGACGGCATGGTTACCATATAGCATGTCGCCAATACTAGTTCTACAATCAAAACCGCAAGGGTGTATTGGAAATTTGGATTCCATCATGAGTCGAGGCTAGGGGCAAGATCCTCTCCGATTCGAGACACTCTAGCAAATGCCTCAGGATTCCCCGCAGTGAACCCTTGGAAGCGGTAGGGCCGGTCCCCGCCAATGGGCAGTGGATTAGTTATGCCTGAACACACGTTCCCCGGTCCCTTTGGACCTATAGTATGACCACCAACGGCCTATAAAAATAACGAGGCGCCTCAAAATCCATCATCCACATAAGTAAAATGTCAGGGCTGGTAGGTCACTGACACCACTCTAGCTAGAAAGAAACGTGTGCACTCCCTACGGTCCATATCCCGTTTCTGACTCATACCGGGGTGTGAGGCTCGCGAAGTCACGATATACACAAAGCTATGCCTAAATAGACTATGCTTTGATCATCAACCACAAGGCCCTGCTTTTCAACAAAAGCCTTGATCAATGCATCTTAGTATGCCACATTGTCAGTCCATACTATACCATTGATTTCTACCAATATATAACCTCTAAGCTCATATGTCTCAGAGAAGGGTGTTAACCACCAAACAGATATATATTAAGAGAGATCAGCGAATGTAGTATAAGGGACTACAACGTCAGACATACATTCCATTTATAAACTTATGCCCTGGGTCTGGACGAAAGTCAAATCCGTACAAATCAACACTACGTCCGGATAACTACCATCTTAGCCCCGTCTTGGGAGCAAATCAATCAAGGACCTCAACACTAGTTACCCATTCGATGTGAAGATCGTCGGTCTTCAATCGCCGTCTTCAACTCTTAGATTTAAAACGTCGTATAATCATTTGAAATGAGATTGAACTCGGTCTTCTCAAATGATTCTCGCATTTATATATATATATAATTTGAAAACATTTCATATTGTTATTAATATTTGATAACAACATATCGCTGTTTTTATTTATATAAAAATAGCCTAAATTAATTTAACGACGCTTCGGGTAAATGGGCGACCCTGGCGTTATTTTCAACCAAATTTGATTACACATATCTTGAAATCTAACCATTGGATTTTGGCGAAATTTATGTCATTGGAAAGATCTTCCCAAAGCGGTCCAAACGGCTCCAGTTTTGGGAAAATCCGATGGTCGGATCTCTCTGTATAACCGTTTAAAGTTACGATTGCCGATACGTGAACTGCCGTGCGCGTTTCGTTTAATTTATAATTTATATTTATATATATAAATATAAATCGTTTGACTATTCCAATTTCAAAAGTCTATTCTTTTTATCGCATTTAAAATGACGATAAAAATATCACTTTTATTTTACTCTGTTTTTATTTACATTTAAAATGTAAATAAAATGTGCTTTTTAAATTCACTTTAATTCATGCTTTATTTACACCAAATATAAATAGATATTCTTTTTCTATCTTTGGTTTATTTACACTAAATGTAAATAAATAATTAAATAATCTTTTCTATCTTTTGATTTATTTACTCTAAATGTAAATAAATATTCTTTCTTACCATTTATTTATTTACCTAGAAATAAATGTTTTCATTTTCCTTTTCTTATTTCTTTACCCAAATGTAAATAAATGGTTTTTCTCCTTCTACTTTTTCTTATTTATTTACACTATTTGTAAATAAATGTTTTTACTTTTCTTTTATCTTATTTATTTACACTATTTGTAAATAAATGTTTTACTTTTACTTTTGCTACATTTATTTACATTAATTGTAAATAAATGTATCTAATTTCTTATTCATATTTATTTACACTATTTGTAAATAAATGGTTTCAATTTCCTTTGCAAATCCTATTTACATAGCAAATGTAAATAATTGTATTTCTTTAATTCTTTTCTAATATTTCTTTTTAACATAAAAAGAATATCTTATGTTAATTCTTTTCTAACATTTCTTTTTATTATTTACATAAGAAAATGTTAATAATTACTATTTACAAATTGATTCTTTTTATTTACATAAGAAAAATGTAAATAAATCCTATTCATATAATTATTCTTTTAATTCTTTTTATTTACATAAGAAAATGTAAATAAATACTTATGCACATAATAATAATAATTTTTTTTTTATATACATAAAATATAATTTTCTCCCTTATAATCTTAATTACATAAAAATGTAATTTAGTTCTTATAATATTAATTACATATAAATGTAATTTATTTAATCTCTTATTTATCTAATGTAAATATATGTGTATTCCTATTTCTATGTTTTATTTATTTATACTTAATATTTATAGTAATTTACATATGCTTAAACCTCCCACATTGGATAGGTATTGTTGTGACTACTGGACAGCCGGGCGGGTCCGGGCAGGTTTACATCACAACTCAATCCAACCTCGTGTTTAAGCATCAAATTTCTTATTTATTTACCTAAGTGTAAATAAATGTTTTTCCTTTATTTTACTTTACAAAAAAATAAATAACTTTTTATTCTATTCTTTACAATAGGAAAATATAACTTTTTAGTTTATTTCCTATACATTGAAATAAATATAAATGTCCTTTTATTTCTTATACATTGAAATAAATATTTCCTATAGCTTATGTGAATATCCTTCATAGTATCAGCATTTCTAAATATATTTATATGTCAATCTTTGATTCATTCCTACTATACAAACATGGCGGTGTAATTTATGTCACTACAACTAAAATTAGCTCAACGATGTTTTTGTGTCATCACAAATAAATTAACACACGATGGTTTTGTGTCATTACAACAAAAAATTTAACATAACAATGTATTGGTGTTATTACAACTAAAATTTAACACAACAATGTTTGGTGTCATTTCAACTAATTTAACATAAACAACATAATATCTGATTTGGTGTACTTTTGATGAATCACAATAAAGGTCTCATCTTTATTTTTATTTGTTAATGAAAATAAAGATTTAAAAACTTGCATTTTATTTTATGAGTAAAATAAAGATTAAACTTGCCCTTTTATTATATTCACAAAATAAATGTAACACTTTGTTCTTTAATTTGTAAACAGAATAAACACCAAAATTTTCTCTTTTATATTTCTGTTAACAAAATGAGCACTAAACTTGTTCCTTTACTTTGCAAATAAAATGAGCGCAAAATTTGTTCTTTTACTATGTTAACAAAATTAACGTAAAGATTGTTTCTTTTCTTTGTTAACAAAATTAACGTAAAAATTTATCCGGTTCCTATGTTTACACAATGGCATAAAAGTTTATCCTTTATATATTAACAAAACAATGTTAACTTTGTCCCTTTTTTTATTAACAAATTTTGACAAAATATTGCTCTTTTGTTTTATGTAAACAAAAACTTGCCTTTTATTTTACAATCAAATTTCATGTTAAAATTATCTTTTATTTTGCTTGTAAACAAGATAAACAAAGCAAGAATAAATATTCTAATTTTTATTTAAGAAAATACGATGAGAATAAAAATCAAGGTAAAAATTTTGTCATTTATTTTGTAAACAAATTTGTATAAAAACTTTGTCTTCTCATTATGTAAACAAATCTTTGTCTTTTTGTTTTACTAACAAAATCTATGTTAAAACCTATGTTAACAAAATAATATTAAAAATTGTCCTTTTTATTTTATGTAAACAAAACAATGTTAAAAATTGTCCTTTTAACTGTTAATCAAAATTAATGTTAAAATGGTCTTTTATTTGATTAACCAAAATTTATGAAAACTGTCCTTTTATCTTGTTAACAAATTGTGTTAAAAATTATGTCTTTTGTTTTAACAACAAAATTGAGTAAAAATGCCTTTTTGTCTTTAACAAACAAATTATGTGAAAATGTTCTTTTGTTTCAACAAACAAATTAAGTAGAAAATGTCCTCTTGTTTTAACAAACAAATATGGACCCAAAATAATCCTTTTTATTTTGTTTACAAAAATTTGTCTCTTCTTATGTACACAAAATGACATGAAAATAATTCTTTTTATTTTAAAAAAAAAATTGTCTTTTGTTTTATGTAAACAAAGTGACGGGTAAAAGTTGGATTTTATTCTGTTCACAAAATAAAGCTTGTATTTTATAAGCAAAACTAAGATTAAAATTGGCATTTCAATTGTAAACCAAATAAAAGATTAAAACTTGCTTTTTATTTTGTAAGCAAAATGAAGATTAAATTTGGCATTTCAATTTTGTAAACAAAAATAAAGATTTAAACTTTATTTATCTTTTAATTTAAAAATCATAATTATATGTCCATATTATATTCCAATGTCAAGGTCAACAAATAAAAATCAATGTTTTTATTCTAGTTTGGCAATACATCATTTGATTTTGTTTAATCCAATTCAACCAAAAAGACAACCTAATTCTTGTCCATTAAAATCAACAATTTGATCATGGTGAATCTAATTTAAATCAAAATGACAATTCAACCATTGTCACAAACACGATATGATTATTTCCAACAATCCTATATTACAACCATGGTAATTCTAATTCACATATCAGCATAACAGTGTCATCAGCCAAATTAAATATATAACCAACGGAATTTAGCGACACAAAATTCCACAACACAATTTCTAGAACAGGTCAAGTATCAAAATTTTTATTATAAAAATAAATAAATAAAGAGGCAGAATTTCTCACCGATGAATTTATTCAGATTCGGAATTTGGTCAAAATTGGATATGCTCAGAATTTGTTCTCGTTTGTTCCACAGTGTAGGTCTTGGAAAGACGAGTTCAACGCATTTCAGTTTGTTTCTTCTTCCTTGTTCGTTTACAGGCCGCAAGCTCCACAATTGGGTTCCGTTCTAGGTCTCAAGTTTGCACGAACACCGAGGCACGAGGCGTCGATCTGAAGGCACCACGTCGACGGGCTCCAGGAGTCGCACCTGCGCCACCCCGAGTTGGCCAGCTCGCACGCCTTTTGGAGGCTCGGCGGCGGTGAATACGGCACGGGTTTGGGCCTGAAATCCGAGTGGCTCGAGCCACTAAATCCGATCATGTCCGTTGATTGTTTAGCTCTCACCTAGGGGTTCGATTTTGGTTTGTATTCCTTCATGAAAGATTTGGGGAATTGAGAGAACGAGAGGGGCAAAGGGGGACAACGATGGCCATTGATTACAAGGGGTGGCGGCTGAGTATTGGGGTTCTAAGAATGAATGTTAATTAGGATAAAATATATAAGTGGAGAGAAAAGATAGGAATAAGAAACGTACAGGAAGCGGTAAACATTAATTTCAAAATAAAGAAAATTTTCTTTCCCTTTTTATTTATCTATTCAAATTTCAAATGTAATTAACAAGGAGAGAGAGAGAGAGAGAGAGAGAGAGTGAACGGAAAGAAATGAATAAACGAAGGGTTGATTTCAGGAATGTATTTAAATTTACTTCCATGATTACACATGCTTTGTGAAAAAAATTCCTTTTTCCTATTATTCAATCTATTAAAATTGCTTCCTTGTTACATTTAAGCATTTTCCTTTTTTTTTTTTTTTTTTTTAGATATTTAACTACATTTTCTATTGGGAACGCATGTGTGGATACCTTCCATATGATCAATGATACATTCCATACGATCAATTATAGCTATTTATTATAATATATCAATAATCGTTACCTTATCCTCTCCAATTTTACATCAATCCTATGTTTATTATATTATAATTTAATTTCATACAATTTATACTTATCAATGATTTTTTTTTATTTAGAAACGGTTTATCAACTAAATTCTCTTTTCATTCAAACATTGAATAAATCATCAATGTTAATTCATTTCCATTAATAATTCATAAATCAATTACATGGATTAATAATTCAAAATCTTGTCTTAACGTTCATAAAATTCTTAGTAGAAACAATTAAAGCAAATAAATGCTTTTATCATTTGCTTATGTGTCATTTACTTATTTGTGTGTTAGCAATAAATGCCAATTTCATGTGTTTACATAATAATAATAATAAAAAAAAGATGATTTTTATTGTATAGCAATTTTCCAAAAATATGTTTACATTTACAATAAAGATATTATTTTTATATTGTTACCAACTTCCAAACAAAATTGTGTTTATATTAACATGTTTACAGGTTCACAAATCAATGTTAATCAATGCTAATTATTAACATGTTTAAAATCAATGTAAAATAGCATGTTTACATAATAAATGTCATGTTTACAAATCTAAGCTAATTAACATATATATATATATATATATATATATATATAAATTTTTTTTTTTTTTTTTTGCAATGAATGACATGCCTCTTATTCCCATTGATTATAATTTCAAATTTTATTTATTTTATGAAGGAGGCGACTTTTCTTTTATTATATATATATATACTTCCTTTATTTGGTTATATGTTTTACTTTATTTCTTACTTGTGTCCCTACGTATGCTTTATGTTACAAGGGAAATATTCAAGATGACAGCCAAAGATGTATACATACATATATACATACATATGTATATATATATATATATATTGTCATAATTTATTTCATTTATAACCTACACATTAATTTCAGTCAATGCATTAATAAATGTCATTAAAGTTCCTACATAACGTTAAAAGAATAAATTTTTAATGTGAAACATTTCATGTTTCTACATGACATTAAAACATAGGCAAAATTCCCGCTTTCGCTCTTATACCACCTGTAACCCCCTATCAGAGCTCACCATGTCAACCATAAACACCAGGCATTTTAATGATAGGATTATTAACTAGACGAAACACATTGATATATTCTGATATATTCTGATATATTCTGGCATTTTAATGACACCAGGCATCTTAGTACAAATATATCAGTTTACTCATTGATAGGGACCTTGGAATTAACATTATTATAATGTAATAAAAGTCTGCTGTTATTGTTCTAATGTATTGTATTCCCAAAGTTAAAGTATTCGAAGATTTCCAACCTTTGGGTCAGACCTGTGTGGTTTATGGTCGATTCAAAGAGCGGGAATTTCCGGGTCTTTACAGGTGGTATCAGAGCTCTGGTTAGCTCAAATCTTTGGGATACAACTCGTTAGAACTGAACAAAAGACTCATCAGAGATTGGATTAGTAAAATCCAATAAGAATACTCATTAGAGATAGGACCAGCAGTGTCCTAGAATGAGAAAACTCGTTAGAGATGGGGTTAGCAATACCCTAGAATGAGTTAAGAGTAACAAGTTTATAATTAGCGTATTTTTGATTATATAATCTATTTTTGAAAATATGATTTTAAATATATAAAAGTATATATATATTTGATAAGTTAGTCAACAAATAAAATTAATAAAAGAAAATTGAAATTTAGTTAATTAATTAAACAACATTTAGCTACGTTCCTTTTCGAGGACGAAAAGTTTTTAAGTGGGGGAGATTGTAACAACCCGGAAAATCAGGGCCAATTTAAAATTTTTTATTTTAAAGAATTTTGTTGGAAAATGTGCCAGAATTTAAAATTTTCATTTTTAAATAATATTAAAGCCACTGAAAATAGTCAATTTTCAAACGACCTCTGTTTTCGACGAAACCACTTTTGTTGGAACCGGAATGTCAAATTATTGCTAGGTTTCAATTTTTAGAATTTTCCGAATTCATATGTGAGCGTGGCAAAAGAAACTGTGTTTTGTCAGTTTCGGTCAATTTTAATCGACTTCAAAATAGCCATTTTTCAAACAGTCTCAGAATTCGACGAAATTAGTCTCGTTAGAACCGTATCATCAAAACATAGCCAAATATAATTTTTCTGTAATTTTTAGAGGCAGTATGTGGGCCCGGTAAATTTAATTGTGCGTCAGAATTAAATAATTAAAAGATCTATATTTTAAATTAAATAAAAATATATCGTAACAGCCGAATTAGGTTACGAGGCCTATTCCATTGCGTCCGGGATGGGGGTATTTGCCTAGGAACATTTTTCGTTGGATTTAATTTGGTGTTCCGGATGATATACAGATTTAATTGAATTAAAAGAATTGAATAAATAGAAAAATACGCGTATAAATACGCCGGGCTATACGAAACCCTAATCCACAAACTACAGCCGCCGTATTCAACTTCTTCAATGGCCAGAATTCATCGATCTTCTTCTCCTAAATTCTTTTGATCCATTCACCGAATCACACCCCTCCTTTTGACATTAGTGAAGAGGCCTTCCTCCTCTTCGATTTGATACGGCCTGATCTTGCCCTGGAGCCACGACCGTCGAGTGCCAGGCTCGGAAACCGACGTCATTCGTCGGAGAACGCCCACCACAGGCGGCGTGCGAGTTGGACGGGGAGGGGAGGTTCGGGGGCGCCTTCCAGAGGCCGTCACCGTGGTAGCATCAGATCGGCACCTTGTGCCTCGACTGGAGCGCAAATTCGAACCCTAATATCGAGCTTTATACGTTGAACCATCGGCCTAAGTTCCAGAGGAAGAAGAGAGGGTATTTTCCAATTAATTAATTTATTAATTAATATAAATATCATTAATCTTGTTTAGACTATAACTAACACATACGTCAACGAAATTTAACGATTTCAGAAGCTATGTGATCGTGTGACTGAGATCTACGCATCTAAACTGACTGGAGCTGATTCTGGACTGTTGGAAATTTTGACTAAAATCACGCACGACTGTGAGATTTCTATTTTCTTTTAAAATTTAAAATTTATTTATTTTAATGTTTAATTTATATATTCGTTCAGTATGAGATTCATGGTTGTATGTATATATTTATTTCCCCTGTTGATTGTTCTGTGATTATGATGTATGTTTGATTGTGTTTGTTGAAATTGTGTGTATCATGTTTGTGGTAAAATTTTGAAATATCATTTTTGTTTAAATGTCACTTTTGATTAAAATAAAAAAAAAGTATATAGAATTAAAATGTCACTTTTGATTAGAAAAGTTATGTTAGGATAAAGATGTCAATTTTGTTAAACATGTTTGATTAGGAATAAAAAGTCAATTTTGTTAAAATTGTTTATTTAGAATAAACATGTAAATTGTGTTAAACATGTTGAAATAGAAAAAAGTTGAAATAAAGGGACATATTTTCATTGCTATTTTGTCACAATTAAAGACCATATTTTTATCGTCACTTTGTTTCATTAAATTAGAATAGGAAGATATCATTTTTAGTCATATGAAATGTTAACATAGAAAAATATCATTTTTGGTCATATGAAATCTTAGCGATGTCTATTTAGAATGAAAATATCATTTTATTAGCAATGTTTACTTACAACAAAATCTCATTTTTGTTAGTAACGTAACATTAGAATGAAAACACCGTTTTGTTAGGAAATGTTGATTTAGAATAAAACATCACTTTTGTCAAATTTAGACATTTCATATAAAAGTGTCACTTTTGTCAAATTTAGGATTGACATATAAATTTGTCGCTTTGTCAAATTCAAAATCAACATATTTTGTTAATGAAGTTATAAAAGGACAAAATCAACATATTTTGTTAATAAAGTTATATAGGACAGAATCAACATATTTTGTTAGTGAGGTTATAATGAACAAAATTCATATTTTGTTAAAAAGAAAAGATTAACAAACTTTCATATTTTGTTAATGTTATAAAGATTATGCAAGAACTCATATTTTGTTACTTAAGAATAGTTGGCAAAACTCATATTTTGTTACTTAAGAATGGTTAATAAAGCTCATATTTTGTTATCGAATATGAATGAAACAAAATCTCATATTTTTGTTATTGAACATATATGAAACAAAATTGCATATTTTGTTATTGAATAAAAATGTAACAAAAGCTCATATTTTGTTATTGAATAAAATGGAACAAAGTTCACATTTTTGTTATTGAATAGAATGGAAACAAAAACTAACATTTTGTTTATTGGATTATAAAGAACAACATTAACATCTTGGTAAATTGGATCATAAAGGAACAAGATCAACACTTTGTTTTTAATGTATGAATTATACAAGAATCAACACTTTTGTTTTCAAAGTATGAATTATACAAGATTAACAATTTTTGTCATATTTTGTTAAATAGAAAAGATTAACATTTTTGTCATATTTTGTTAAATAAGAAAAGAATCGACTTTTATATCTTATTTTGTTAAATAAGAAGAGAAATAACATTTATATCATATTATGTTGCATTAGAAATTATGAACTAATCATATTATGTTGAAAGAGGAAACGAAACATATTTTTCTTATGTAAGGAAAAGAGAAAAAGCAAACATTTTCTAATGTAAAGAAAATAAGAAAATGAACATTATTTTCTAATGTGAAGGAAATAAGAAAAATGAACATTACTTTTTATGTAAAAGTAAAAGAAAACAATTTTCTTATGTAAAAGAAAAGAAAACACTTTTTATGTAAAAGTAAAAGAAACCAATTTTCTTATGTAAAAGAAAATAAAATGTTAATATGAATAAAAAGGACATTTTATCTATTTAATGTTAATATGATAAAAAAAAGGGACATCTCGGTTAGAAATGTTAAATACGATAAGAATAACATTTTGTGGTAAACTTGATTAATGAATAAAATTAACATAATTGTCAATTAGGCCATGTTAAACAAAATTCACATTTTGTTTAATATAAAGAATGAAAGCAAAATAAATATTTTATTTAAAAGGAAAAGTAGTAAAGATAAAATATATTTTGTTAAGATAAAAGATAAAATATCATTTTTATTTAATATAAATATATGCATAGTTAAAAACATTGTTTTTGTCGCATTAGAATTGGCGGGAAAAAAATATAAATGAAATGATTTAAAGTAATAAATTATAATAGTGGAAAGCGCTACATGGTCTATATATTTATATATATAATATAAATTAAAACTAAGCGAAACACGCGCGGTAGTTCGCATTTTGAAATCATAACTTTAAACGGTTATACCGAAAGATCCGACCGTCGGATTTTCCCAAAACTGGAACCGTTAGGACCGTTTTGGGAAGATCTTTCCAACGATATAAGTTTCGTCAAAATCCAACGGTTAGATTTCAGGATATGTGTAAATCAAAATTGGTTGAAAACAGCGCCAGGGTCGCCCATCGACCCGAAGCGTCGTTAAATTAATTCTCGTTATCAAATATTAATAACGATATGAAATGTTTTCAAATTATATTTATATATATATATATGCGAGAATCATTTGAGAAGACCGGGTTCAATCTCATTTCAAATGATTATACGACGTTTTAAATCTAAGAGTTGAAGACGGCGATTGAAGACCGACGATCTTCACATCGAATGGGTAACTAGCATTGAGGTCCTTGATTGATTTGCTCCCAAGACGGGGCTAAGATGGTAGTTATCCGGACGTAGTGTTGATTCGTACGGATTTGACTTTCGCTCAGACCCAGAGCATAAGTTTATAAATGGATTGCGTGTCGGACCATATGGCATGCTAAGATGCAATGATCAAGGCTTTGTTGAAAAGCAGGCCTTGTGGTTATAGCGTTACTTCACGAACCTCACACCCCGGTATGAATCTAAAACGGGAGAAGGGAACGCAGGGAGTGCACACGTTATCTTTCTAGCTAGAGTAATGTCAGGGACCTACCAGCGCTGACAGTTTACTCATTGTGGATGTTGGATTTTGAAAAATGAAACCATTATAAGAGAAACTCTATTCTTCGGCGTACGTTGCAAAGGATGAGTCTTATAATGGTTTCACTTTCTGAAGCATTGCATTATTCTTTATAACTTACCTGTTTAAGCACACTCTAAATTCAAGTTAAACTATTTTTAGTTCTCACACCAGTCCCACGACTGACCTGGAGTTTATTGTTCTTCACCTAAACTCTGGGTGCCCACCATTTTCTGCACGGGCAGTTCGGAGTTTTGGTTCTTTGCAGATTCTTATCTTTAGCAGGATTTCTGGGTTGAAGCTTAAAGCTGTGTCCAGAAAATAGAAGCCTTCCGCTATGCATATTATTATTATTTCCGCTGCTTTGTAAATTTGTAAACTCTGATTTTGTATTTTCACATTGTAAAGTATTTATTTATGTACCCTTATTCTTGTACTCTGATGTAATCGTTGTAAAAGCAATTGAAATGTTCTTCTCTTCTGTGTTCTGATGTGTATTGTTCTCAAAACAATCTGAGATTTTCCGTAAGGAGAATTTTGGGTTGTTACATAAAATATATGTTTATCAAAATGAACTAGTTATTAACTAGAAAGATAATCCAATGTTTAATTAAAATATAGGATTTTGGGTTATCGTTAATGGTGTCTTCAATAACACTATTCTTAAAACCCCGTGTAAAAAGAATAAATCTTTTAATTAAGGTTAATAGAGATTTCAAATTATATTTAGTAATTGGAATAAAGTGAAATGTGAATTTGGTTTATCATGAACTGTGTTTTAAAATGACATTTGTTCTTTAACGCATTAATAGTGAAAATATAATTCGGAATTTATAAATCTTTTATTATGATTTAATTGGAAATTTTCCAAAATAAAGTTTTTCAATTTATTACATTAAACTAGAATTGAACGGAATTTGGTTCGGTAATAATCGAGATGAGCTTCTGTAAAAGAAGGTTGTTACTATATATGGAATTTAAAAGACTTTGCCGTTATTCCATTTATATTATTTGTATGATACAGAAATTTATATCGATTATATATTGATTCGATTTCTGTAAAAATTCTGTATTTAATGGAAGATGATTTTGGGTTTATCGTGAACTGTGTTTTAAATGACATCGGTTCTTTAACCCAGTTAAAGATAAGATTAATTACTTAAATTTGAATAATCTTTAAGTAATGACTTTAGAGATTAAAAAGAATAACTTTAAAGAATTTTATCTTTGATAAAATTAATGGGGACTCTTCCCTAATATTGTGAATATTTTATCAAAAGAACATTCTGAATTGGAATGAGGCATTGGATGTGTTTTTATTGCACTTGATTTTAAATTACAGGAGTTATTCGGAAAGACTGGGTTTAACACATTCTGAATAACGAATACGACGAATAACAGTCGAAGAAATTGAAGACGGTGCAAGACCGACGATCTTCATGTCGAATGGATGAGTTGTTACTGATGCCTATGATTGGAGTAGCTACCTTGAAGGGGCTACAGTGGTAGCCGTCCAAACGTACATGTTGATTGTTCAGATATGCGAGGAATAGGGTTCCTCTGGATTCGTTCAAACCCAGAACGGACTTGTAAATGGATGCTATGTCTGATGTTGTATTCCTTTACATTGTATATGTTGATTTCTGCTAATACATATCTGTTTGGTAGCGGAGAATTCATTCTCTTGTTTAATACCTTTCTCTGAGACGTATAAGCTCAGAGGTTATATATTGGCAGAAATTAATGGTAGGGACTGGTAATGTGGCGTACTAAGATGCATGGATCAAGGATTTTGTTGAAAAGCAAAGCCTTGTGGATGATGATCAAAGCATAGCCTATTTAGGCATAACTTTGAGTATTACGTTACCTCGCGAGCCTCACACCCCGGTAGAGTCCAAAACGGGATAAGGGAACGCAGGGAGTGCACAAGTTTCTTTCTAGCTAGAAGTGGTGTTGGGTTTTCACATGGCCCGACATTTTTACTTATGTGGTTGATGGATTGAGGCGCCTCGGATATTTTTATTGGTCGCCAATGGCCAATTTATAGGTCCAATAGGATCGGGAAGCATGTGTTCAGGAATTGTTAATCCACTAGCGTTATTTGTGGACCGGCCCTGTTGTATCTAAGGGTTCACTGCGGGGAATCCTAAGACATTGCTAGAGTGTCTCGAATCAGTTAGGAGATCGTCCCTAGCCTTGACTCATGATGGAAACCAAATTCCAATATGACATCATGTTGTTTTATTGTGTAACTAGTATGGTGACATAGTATATGGTAGCTATGTCGTCTATGATTGATACATTATGATTGAAATTGTTTTTAAAACATATTTACGCTAATAATAATATCAAATCCGTTTTATCGTATCAAGCATCTTTTGACCATTATAAGGTAAAACTCTATCCTCCGGTTTGCCTTGCATTGTGTGATATGACTTGAGTCTTATAATGGTTTCATTTTTCTAAAAAGCATTGCGTTGCTTAACGATTTACTTTATTTCATGCACTGGCAATCCAATGGAGTAAACCTGTTCCACATTAGCGGCGTGGTCCCGTGATTAGCTTTATTGTTCAACAAGTTAAATAAGATTTCTCATACTAGTCCCATGACTGACCTGTAGTTTGTTTAGCTTGCAAACTCAGGTGCACTCTTTTCCATACGGGCAGTTGAGTAGCTTATTTTGCAGATATGTTAAGCAGGATTCTGGATTGAAGCTTAAAGCTATGTCCAGAGTGTTGATAGACTTCCATTGTATCAGTTTAGTTATTTCCGCCGCTTTGTATTAATTATTGTAAATAATCTTTCGCTGTATTATTATTTATTAATGTACTCTGGTATATTCTGTACTCTGATGTTATATTATCATGATGTAATAAAAGTCTTCTATTATCTGTTCTAATGTATTGCATTCCCAAAGTTAAAGTATTCGAAGATTTCCGACTTTTGGTTCAGGCCTGTGTGGTTTATGGTCGATTCAAAGGGTGGGGATTTTCGAGTCTTTACAGTTTAAGGGAAAATGCTACCAAAAGTTCACCTTCTCTTCTTAAGACAAGTGTATGGACACTTGTAATTTTGCATGTATGCTTCCATGCATGGTTTCCACTTGTCCCCTTATGTGTTTTTACTTCCTTACTCCTCCTTTCCTATATAAGTAGCTCTTTACTTCACTTTTTATCATCCATTTTCAATTTTCCTATCTTCCTCCTTCTTCTTAAGCTTATGGCCATGGTTTCCATGGCATAAGCATTCCTCTTTTCCTCTACCACCTTGCCAAAGTTCGTCATCCTCCTCCTCGTCTTATGATAGAGAGAGAGAAATTAGTATATATATTTTGGTGAAGAAGACGTTGCGCCAAAATACTGTCCAATGGTTCGCTCAGCTAGGATCGCCTGCCAGGAAACTTGGAAAGCTGTTTGGTGAGAACTCTTTAACCATGCTTTATATATTTAATTAGTAGTTAGACTGATTTAAATATCATAATGAATTATTAATGGTTAATGATAATTGATGTGATGGATGATGGATGCGTAGTTTAGACCACACACACTATTAAGCGTTAATGTTATAATGCTTGTGCACAGTTATGATTTATATAATAATGTTGCTGATGGTTGCTATAGATGTTTATAATAGTTGTTGATGTTGTTGCGCACACACTATGACACAATAATTATGGTATCACATTAGTGATCGACGAATCTCTTTCGTAATTAGAAGTAATATTATTATTGAAATTGAAGGTAAATAATTAGAAAAGACACATATGTATAAATTCATATACATTGATAAAGTTCTTTAAATGAATAAATAAATACCGAAACATTCTAGGATGACAAAGAGTATAGTGTTTAGGCTTAGGTTTGGAAAATATAGTTTCCTGCTCTCCCTAACTGATCCGACGGATGAGATGGTAAATTTGAAGTTATTTGAATTTAGAAAAGAATAGGAATTTGATTTATTATGTAAAAAATAAAAGTTGAATTTTGAACCCAAAATAATTTGGAATGTCAATGTAAATTACTTTAAATCATTTTAAAACGTTTATATAATGGTTTTCTAAGGTATTTTGAAGTATTAAAGAATAATTTCTATTTTAGCCAAAATAGAGCTTGTCGCAAAATGGCAAATTCACGTGTTTTATTTACAAATTGTAAATGGTATAACTTTTGCAATTCAAATTGGATTTCCATGAAACGGTAAATGTTTGATTTCCATTAATAAGAACGTTCAAATGAGTGAAAGAATATTTTAAATTTGAGTTATAATTTTCAAGTTATGTTTGAAACCATTTGGGAAAAGGTCGTTGTAAGAACAAATGTTGACCATAACAATAAACAACTATTTTTAAATGATTAAAAATATGGGAACAATTTGTAAAATCATTACAAATTATGAAACGATGTTTAAATTGTAAAATTTAAGTTTTAGCTAAGATAAACGATATTTTGGTCAAAATAGTTAAGATAACTGTTTTGTAATGCTTTTGTAACACTTTTGAAATGCTATTGTAACACTTCCTTCGAAAACAATCTATTTTGAAGTTTTAACCCGTAAACTATTTTTCGAACTATAAGTAATGATTTGTGGAATGTTTTCAAAGGTTTAAAAGTATTAGAAATATTATATATGGAATTTAAATTGATATTAATACAGGTTTTCAATTTCAAATAAATGGATATGGTTGGAGATAAATCTTCGGATTTTTGATATTAATTTGGTAGATGATAACTCTTACTATTTGAGGAATTTAAAAGGTAGTTCACTGTTATTCTTCTTATAGTGTGAGTTGGATACGGATATTAAAATTGAGGATAAGTTGATGGTATTTCTGTCCAGATCTAATGTCAAAGAGTTGAATAAATCATTTACTTAAGATACGGGTTTCCCAATCGGATTGAGATAAGTTGGATAGAAATAATCTTCGGATATTTGATATGAAATTCAGCGGTGTAAACATATACTATTTGTGGAATTTGGAAGATATTAATATATCGTTATTCCACTTATAGTATTCGTTGATTATGAGAATTGATATCGAACATAAGTAGATAAAATTTCTGTGTAACTTATGTTCAATATCGATTGATTTGGGTTTTGTTGTGAATCATATCTTCAACAATATCATTCTTGAAACCCAATGTGATTGAGTTGTGGAAATTCATATCGTAAATTGGGATTTAATCAAATCTTTGATTTGATAAAATTAAAAATAAGAAATTGGGAACCAAGTATAATCTTTTAGTTAAGATTAAGAATTTAATGTTAGAAAATCGATTTAATTGGAAACTATGGTTGAAATATTGATTAAAGGATTTTCAAAGGAAATTGGGTTTTGATAACGAGTTATCAAACGGAAAATTAATTAAGGCTTTGGGGCTAGATTATCTTTGATTTAAGGGATGTGTTTTAAAGAAGAAGGGTTAAAATATGGATTTTGTTAAAGATAATTTGAAGAAATTTAATTTAACAAAATCTAAGACGGAAGGAGATTTGGTTGAAAGCCTGTGTGTTCCGTAATTGTGTTTTAAAAATTACGCTTATTATTTGGGAAGACCGGGATCAGATGTATGTCCGAAAACCATTCCAAGTAATAATACGATGTTGTGGAGAAATTGAAGATATTGAAGACAATATTGAAGACCGGGACCCTTCATATCATAAGGACGACTTGCTAAATGTCTCAAATGGGTAGCTCCCATTTGTAGATGGATTTTATATCAGCTAAGTGGCAAGAAGCCCAAACGTTTGTGAAGGACTTTCGGATAGTTGTTTCGTTCAGACCCAGAATGGACTTTTATGGATTGTGTGTCTGACATTGTATTTGACTGCGTAGCACTGATCTCTGTTAAATATATATCTGTTTGGTGGCGGAGAATTTATTCTCTTTCTCAATACCCTTCTCTAAGATGTATGAGCTTAGAGGTTATATATCGATGGAAATCAATGAAGCGTTGTGAATGGACAATGTGGCAAACTTAAGTTATGTGGTGAGCTTTGGATGATCAAAGCATGGCTTATTTAAGCATAGCTTTGTGTATATCGTGACCTCGGCAAGCCTCACACCCTGGTAGATGGCCAAAACAGGAAGAAATGTAGGAGGGTTATGGGGTGTTGTCTCCTTCTAGATTAAAGGTGTACTATGGTATGGAGCCCAGGTATTAACCTACGTGGTAAAAGCATCTAGTTTTGTAGTTGTTGTTGGCACGCGCTCGGAAAGGTCGGTAACGAACGGGAGATGACATACTCAGGTGTACTCTAAGTTACCCAATTAAGAGGGCACCCCGGCCTTGTGTTGGCATGAGTAGCATCATTGTTGATCCTCGGACTTCCCTCTAGAGGTGTTCAAAATTCGGTTCGGAAGGAAGTTCCTTTGCCTCGTCATTGTTGGAAACCCAATCTTCGCTACGAACCCGTACGATTATGATTGTATACCATACGTCAGTATAGTATATGGTACCTATGCTGGCTAGGATTGATACATTTACTTTCGAAATTGTTTTCACAATATATTAAAGTATTGAAAGAGGATTTTCACGTATCAAGCATTTTTGACTGCATAAGTAGAAACCTCGCCCATGTGTGCATTTGCATTATATGTGTGCCATGAGACCTTATGTTAGTTTCATTTTTCAAAAAGTCATCGCGAATTTCTATGCATTGGTATTCATATGGAGTAAACCCGTTCCGCGTTAGCGGCGTGGTCCGGTGAATTACTAACTTTTAAATAAACCCTAAAAACAAATGTTTTGAGTTCTCACACTAGTCCCATGGCTGGCCTGGAGTTTATTGTTCCTACACCTAAAATCTGGGTGCCCATAATTTTTGCATGGGCAGCCTAGTAGTTTGGTTCGCAGATTTAGTCTTGAAGTTGGTTGGAGTAGGATGCTGGTTTAGCTGGAGCTATTATATCTTGGAGCATGCTTATTCTTCCGCTGAGTTTAGTATATTTTCCGCTGTGTAATTGATGTACTCTGATGTTTCCCTGGTAACTTTGATGTAATATTATTGTAATGATAATGGAAAAGTTCTTTTTATTTTGTGCAAATGTGTTAGTACCCCTAACAATCTGTCTTTATGAACGGTTTAAGTTGGTTTAATTACCGGCGAAAACCGGGCAAAATCCTGGGTCGTTACTACGTGGTATCAGAGCTTTAGTTTATACAAAGCAATAGGGTATGACACATTTGAACAAAAGGAAAGACTCATCAAAGTCATAATATCTCATTAGAGATAGGGTTAGTAATATCCTAGAATGAGATTTTGGAGTATCATATTTGAGAGAGCGTATTTGAAATATGAAGTGAGTTTTTAAAAGTTATATTTTATGAAAGAAACATATTTTGAAAGTATATGTTTAATTATAACCTGGATACTTAATCAAACGATTAAGGTTTAGTTTATATTTTGCGATTATAATTACACATAAAATACTTCTTATAGCATGGTAATTAAGCCCTTTCCACTGATCAGGAAAATGATCTAAGTACAAATGCCTTTTGGATTTAATTTCACTACTGGATAACATTTCGAAATATCAATAAAACTTGGGTAAAAATTGTTAAGTTAATTCTCCTCTAAAGAAACTAATCAATATGATTAAAAACCAAAATGAAGAGTAAGAATTTGAGTATTGTATTCGATGTTGAGGTTGGACTATCGAGTACAAGAAGATTTTGAATATACTCCTACCTAACATATATATGAAGTCTTAAGTATACTAGATAGGTATAGAATCACACTTTAGTTGCTTGAAGATGATTATGTTGATGACTGTAGCATCATCAATATGTATTTTCGAGTTTCGAAAGTGGGATGACTATATGATTCTAATTAAAACATCAATATATACTTAAACTCATTTAGATAAGTGTTTGAAATTGTTTGGTAAATTGATGTGAACTTAAATAGAAAAGTGAAAATTTGATAAGTTATAAGAATTGTACCAGGTAAACTTGTTAGTATGGGATAAGCCAGTAAAGACTTTTGAGAAAGCGCATTTCTGATATATATATATATATATATATATATATATATATATATAAAGGGTTTTGTAAAGATGTAAAATTTGAAAACTCAAATCAAAATTTTGAGTAAGAATTGACATTTACTTTGGAATTGATTTTATAAGAATATATTTTGAATCTAAGGAAAAAGATCTTTGAAAATATTTGGAAATTAAAAACTTGAGCACAAACATCTTGTGATTGGGATTTCTCGATTGATTAAAAGACGTTTACGCAAAGTTGTAATTTACATAAGCAATCCAAATATAGAAAAAGTAGTTAAGAAACGATTTAAAGGCTTAGTTGGAATTAATTAATCAGGATATTTTCTAAGTATTCCTTCCCAACTAATTAAATTTAAAATGCAAATATCTTGAGAATTCAGTTTTACAATATGAAGACAAGATATTTGACGATATTTTGGTTAAGATGGGTTAAAGATGTTAATAAAAATATATCTAAATGGTTTCTCTAAAATTTAAAGGAAATAAGTTTTGTAACCTTGAATTTGGAAAAATTAATGAGAATAGCAAAAACTATATAAGGAATTAAAATATCGAATTACCGATAATTTTGGACAGATGATAAGTTCTAAAGTATATTGTGGTTACAAAAAGGAACTGTTTAAGTAAACATGAGTACCTTGTGAATTAAGTTTCACAATTTGATTAAAGGATATTTGGCAAGCGGGAATAGTAAGAAGAAATTACCTAAACTGAAACATTTAGACAAGCTAAGTTCAAAGATGATCAACTTTTTCGTGTAACGAATAATAGTAAATTTTGGAAACTAAAAAGGAATAAGTTTCATAACCATTGTATTTGCAAGATAAGATCTAAGAGAATAAATTTATAAATCTGAATTTTTTTGAAAGAAGTAAATGGTTAAGTATAAGTAATTGGCCCAGTAAACGATGAATCGAACATAATGGGAAATTGGAAGTTATCTTTGGAGGACATGGTAGTTATGATTGTCCGGAATTAGGTGTGGCATATTCATTATGAGAACATGGAGCTTTGGTATAAAGAATATTAATCTTGTGTCTGAAAATCTACAAGATGTTGAATGAGTAATTGCGATTCCCTTTCCTTTTCGAGGACAAAAAGTTTTATGGGGGTGAATGTAACGATCCAGAACTTTTAACCAATTTAAAATTTTGAATTTTTATTATTCAATTTGAATTTAAATTTGAATTTGACAAAAATATATATGGTTTAGAATATTTAATAATTTTGATAAGTTATATGATATATTTTACTTGAATTGTTAATGAGAATGAATATTTATAAGTTTGGATTTACTAACACTATTTGTCGTTCGATCGGATTTGTCAAACCATAACATAAATTAGTAGCATTAGAATTAAGTGTTGCCCTTAGTTTTCGTAGCATTTAAGGGAAAATGCTATCAAAAGTCCATCTTCTCTTCTTAAGACAAGTGTATGGACACTTGTAATTTTGCATGTATGCTTTCATGCATGGTTTCCACTTGTCCCTTCATTTTTCTACACCTCCTTACTCCTCCTTTCCTATATAAGAAGCTCTTTACTTCATTTTTTATCATCCATTTTCATTTTTCCTATCTTCCTCCTTCTTCTTAAGCTTATGGCCTTAGTTTCCATGGCATAAGTATTCCTCTTTTCCACCACCACCTTGCCAAAGTTCATCATACTCCTCCTCCTCCTCTTATGATAGAGAGAGAGATTAGTATATATATTTTGGTGAAGAAGACGTTGCGCCGAAATATTGTTCGACAGTTCGCTCAACTAGGATCGCCTACCAGGAAATTTGGAAATCTGTTTGGTGAGAACTCTTTAACCACGCTTTATATATTTAATTAGTAGTTAGACTAATTTAAATATAGTAATGAATTATTAGTGGTTAATGATGATTGATGTGATGGATGATGGATGCGTAGTTTAGACCATACACACTATTAAGCGTTAACGCTTGTGCATAGTTATGATTTATATAATAATGTTGATGATGGTTGCTATGGATGTTTATAATAGTTGTTGATGTTGTTGCGCACTCACTATGACACAACAATTATGGTATCACATTGGTGATCGACAAATCTCATTCGTAATTAGAAGCAATATTATTATTGAAATTAAAGTTTAATAACTAAAAAGATACATATGTATAAATTCATATACATTGATAAAGTTCTTTAAATAAATAAATAAATAAATACTGAAATGTTCTAGGATGATAGAGAGGATAGTGTCTAGGCTTAGGAGTGGAAAATATAGTTTCCTGCTCTCCGTGGTTATCCCTATCTGATCCGACGAATGAGATGGTTAATTTGAAGTTATTTGAATTTAGAAATGAATTGGAATTTGATTTATTAAGTAAAAAATAAAAGTTGAATTTTGAACCCAAAATAATTTGGAAAGTCAATGTAAATTACTTTAACTAATTTTAAAACGTTTATATAATGGTTTTCTAAGGTATCGTGAAGTATTAAAGAATAATTTCTATTTCGGTCAAAATAGAGCTAGTCACACAATGGCAAATTCACGGTTTTAGTTACAAACTGTAAATGCTATAACTTTTGCAATTTAAATCGGATTTCCATGATATGAAAAAAGCTTGATTTCCATTAACAAGAACTTTCAAATGAGTGAAATCTGATTTTAAATTTGAGTTATAATTTTCAAGTTATGTTTGAAACCGTTTTGAAAAAGGTCGTTGTAAGAACAATTGTTGACTGTAACTATAAACAGATACTTTTAAATGTTTAAAAATATGAAAATAATTTGTAAAATCATTACAAATTATGAAAAGGTGTTTAAACTGTAAAGTTTAAGTTATGGCTAAGATAAACGATATTTTGATCAAAATAGTTAAGGTAACTGTTTTGTAACACTTTTATAGCACTTTTGAATTGCTATTGTAACGCTTCCTTCGAAAACAATCTATTTTGAAGTTTTAACCTGTAAACTGTTTTCCGAACTATAAGTAATGATTTGTGGAATGTTTTCAAAGGTTTAAAAGTATTAGAAATATTTTAAATGGAATTTAAATTGATATTAATGCGGGTTTTCAATTTTAAATAATTGGATATGGTTGGAGATGAATCTTCGGATGTTTGACATTAATTCTGTAAATGATAATTCATACTATTTGCGGAATTTAAAAGGCAGTTCCCTGTTATTCCGCTTATAGTGTATGTTGGATACAGAGATTAATATTGAGGATAAGTTGATGGTATTTCTGTCCAGATCTAATGTCAAAGAGTTGAATAAATAATTTAATTAAGATACGGGTTTCCCAATCAGATTGAGATAAGTTGGATAGAAATAATCTTCGGATATTTTTGATATGAAATTCAGTGGTGTAAACGTATATTATTTGTGGAATTTGGAAGAAATTATTATATCGTTATTCCACATATTGTATTTGTTGATTATGAGAATTGATATTGAATATAAGTATATATCATTTCTGTGTAACTTATGTTCAATATCAATTGATTTGGGTTTATTATGAATCATATCTTCAGCAATATCATTCTTGAATCCCAATGAGATTGAGCAGTGGAAATTCATATCGTAAATTGGGATTTAATCAAATCTTTGATTTGAGAAAATTAAAAATAAGAAATAGGGAACCAAGTATAATCTTTTAGTTAAGATTAAAGAATTGAATGTTGGAAAATCGATTTAATTGGAAACTATGGTTGAAATAGGGATTAACGAATTTTCAAAGGAAACTGGGTTTTGATAACGAGTTATCAAATGGAAAATTAATTAAGGTTTTGGGGCTAGATTATCTTTGATTTAAGGGATGTATTTTAAAGAAGAAGGGTTAAAATATGGATTTTGTTAAAGATAATTTGAATAAATTTAATTTAACAAAATCTAAGATGGAAGGAGATTTGGTTGAAAGGCTGTGTGTTCCGTAATTGTGTTTTAGAAATTACGCTTATTATTTAGGAAGACCGGGATCAGATGTATGTCCGAAAACCATTCCAAGTAATAATACGGTGTTGTGGAGCAGTTGAAGATATTGAAGACAGTATTGAAGACCGGGACCCTTCATATCGTAAGGAAGACTTGCTGAATGTCTCTAATGGGTAGCTCCCATTTGTAGATGGATTTTATATCATCTAAGTGGCAAGAAGCCCAAATGTATGTGAAGGAATTTCGGATTGTCGTTTCGTTCAGACCCAAAACGTACATTTATGGATTTGATATCATCTAAGTGGCAAGAAGCCCAAATGCATGTGAAGGAATTTCGGATTGTCGTTTCGTTCAGACCCAAAATGTACATTTATGGACTATGCATCTGACATTGTAATTGACTACATAGCACTGATCTCTGTTAAATATATATCTATTTGGTGGTGGAGAATTTATTCTCTTGCTTAACACCCTTCTCTAAGACGTATGAGCATAGAGGTTATATATCGATGGAAATATGCGTTGTGAATGGACTAAGTGTCATACTTAAGTCATGTGGTGAGCTTTGGATGATCTAAGCATGGCTTGTTTAAGCATAGCTTTGTGTATATCGTGATCTTGGCAAGCCTCACACCCCGGTAGATGGACAAAACAGGAAGAAATGCTATAGGGTTATGGGGTGTTGTCTCCTTCTAGATAAAATGTGTACTATGGCATGGAGCCCAGGTATTAACCTATGTGGTAAAAGCATCTACTTTTGTGGTTGTTGTTGGCACGTGCTCGGAAAGGTCGGCAACGACCGGGAGATCACATACTCAGGCGTACTCTAAGTTACCCAGTTAAGAGTAACAGGCCTTGTGTGGGCATGAGGAGCATCACCGTTGAACTTCGGACATCCCTCTAGAGGCTTGGATTGATACATTTACTTTCGAAATTGTTTTCACACTATATTATAGTATTGAAAGAGGATTTTCACGTATCAAGCAATTTTGACTGCATAAGGATAAACCTCGCGCTTGTGTGCGTTTGCATTGTGTGTGTGCCGCGAGACCTTATGTTAGTTTCATTTTTCAAAAAGTCATTGCGAATTTCTATGCACTGGTATTCACATGGAGTAAACCTGTTCCGCATTAGCGGCGTGGTGCGGTGAATTACCTAATTTAAAATAAACCCTAAAATCAAATGTTTTGAGTTCTCACACCAATCCCATGACTTACCTGGATTTAATTGTTCCAACACCTAAACTCTGGGTGCCCATAATTTTTGCACGGGCAACCTAGTAGTTTGGTTCGTAGATTTAGTCTTGAAGTTGGTTGGAGCGGGATGCTGGTTTAGCTGGAGCTATTTTATCTTTGAGCATGCATGTTCTTCCGCTGAGTTTAGTATATTTTCCGCTGTGTAATTGATGTACTCTGATGTTTCTCCAGTAACTTTGATGTAATATTATTGTAATGATAATGGTAAAGTTCTTTTTATTTTGTGCAAATGTGTAAGTACCCCTTACAATCCGTCTTTATGAACAGTTTAAGTTGGTTTAATTACCGATGAAAACTGGGCAAAAAGCTGAGTTGTTATAGTTAAGTCCACTAATTTTAGTTCGAAAACCAATAAATCGAAATCGATTTTGCAGCATTGTAAGTTGATGTTGTAACTCATTTGCGTACTCAGCAGCTCGACTTGGAAACTGATGGTTAATCCACTGCCAAAAGGTACACCCTGTGGGATAAACACAACATCTAAAATAACGACGAATAATGTTAAATCCAATCAAAATAACATCTTCTACAACGACATGCCCATATTCACACATTATGATTAGTGAATCAACTGGTTGTTCGTTAACCACTTGGTTGTTTTGATGCTGACGACATAAGGCAGCACGACTTTTCTGTCGCATTGCCTTTCTTCATGTTGTTCTTGTCCTCGCCTTTGTCTTCGGATTTCCTCTTGCTCTAGTTCATTCTCATGCAAATCATCGTAGTGCCTTTCTTGCATTTCTATATAGAATTTAATAAGAGTTTCTGGTGATGATGGGTTTGACATTCCTAGATCACTCATGTCCAACGTATCTTCATAGTCATATGATGTTAGAAGAGAAATAGGAATTATTTACCTACAAAAAAAATAGACATTTAAACATTTAAATTGGATTTCTTTTTTCCTTTTGTCCTCTAAATTGTGTTTCCACTTTTCGCAATTTGACATTTAAACATATTAAGTCAGTGTTAATTTATTTACCAATACAACAATCATTTGGCAAACATAAAAATACAGAACCTGCATAATTTCAACACATGCAAACATATAAATACAACACTTTAAGTATAAAAAAACCCAAAATATTCAGATAAAAACCCCAAACATATAAACATTCAAATAAAAATGAGCATGAAAGCACTATTTAAGGCAATCGGTATACCCAAATCACATAGAGACTTTGAATGTATACCAAAATAAGTTAGAGATGAAACGACCTAAATAAAACCCAAATGATGAAGCCCTAACTACCTGTAATTGTCCCAAATGATCCAAATTGGTAATGTAAAGTTTGTAAAATAGGAGCAATCGGAGGTATATAGTTTGTAATTAAAGATAGAATAGCAATCAGAGGTGTTTTGGAGGTGTTTGTGGACGGATTTTGTGGAGAGAGAAGAGTACAAAGGGAAGAGTAAGAGGGATAAATATGTTTTGGGGGTAAGTATTCCGTGTATGGGGAAAACGTCACGCCAAAATTTCACATAACCGAAGCGAGGATTAGTTTGAACCGTTGGATTAGTCAACATCTACGGTTATTTATTTGTTTAAATTGATAATGTAGATCACTGACCTGCATTGTATTTATGTAAAGCTACGCTTTGAAATGGTGTTGCACGTCACAACACAAGAATTCCAACTGCAACAGTGCATTCACGTCTATTCAATAACATATGAATATTGTTGCAGAAGATCAAAAAATGTATTGCCACACTTTTCATGCAACGCACACAAATTAGTGTCAATATACCCACTTTTGTAGTAGTGAGCTATATATATACACACTAGACCTATCACATTAAACTGACTATTTGTAGATGATGGATACGTCGGGCGGTTCCGGACAGATGTAACAACCCGTTGTTTTTAACAATTTAAATTCTGATTTAAATCGATATTTTTATTTTGAAAATATTCTATGGTTTCTCGTAACAGGAATTTAGAATTTGAATTACGTACAGTGAGATATAGCAGTAGTGAAATTTCATCGAAAAATTTGAATGTTTGTCGATCATGCAATTTTCAGTGCAAAGCTGCGCATAACAGATCAAATTTTAGCGATTTTAAAATTTCTCCAAAACCAGTTCGGACAAACATGAAAAATATTCTATTCGTTGTCACGAATCCGACGGCGAAATTCGTTTCGCGAAAATCAGATGTTTTGACCTTTGTTTTTCGTCCGCATTTTTACGTCAAAGGGGTCCATAACGCACTTTTGAACGGAGCATCCTGACACTACAAATTTCATACCGTTGTGTCCGTCTCGTCGCGCTGATTACCACAATATATTCATTTGTCAGTTTCGGTGTTCGATTCGCGCTGAAATTATGAAAATGCTTACATAGTTCATTTTTGAAACAGAGCCGTCTGAGTTCGATGTGTCCTTTTTCCGATCTTACATACTTTTCTAACCATTTTGGGTCTACAAAACCCGTCTTTTTATTTTACTAAACCACCCATGATTTTTTTATTTCTTCAAAAGCTTAATTTGGGCACTTTAGTTTCTTTCCAACATTCATATAAATGCATGCATACATTAGTTAACCTACCTTGCCTTTTCACGCTTCAAATTTAAGTATTTTGGTTCCCATAGTTCAAAACTTTGAGCAAACCCTTCTTTCAGCCCACTATCAAAACCATTTATGGGAATTTGAATTTTTCTTCACGCAAAACTAAAACTTAGTTTAGAAATAGTAAAAGTGGATCCATATTCAATGGCAAAAGCCAAACATGATCTCACGTTATTATTCCTTCGCCTCTTCATTTTAATGAAACGTTGTATCCTCTCTCCTTCCACCTGCAAACTCTTCCACCGAAATCTTTCTTCCGCAACTTAGGTCTTCTTTCACAAAAAAAAAAGTCAGCTTGCTTGCCAACGTTCACATTTATTTTTTTTGTTTGCTCCTTTCCCTTTTCTCACCGACGCATCCTTCAAAAAAAAATTAGCGGTGACTTTTGCACCCGTCTTGCTCCGCCATCGGTGCCGCCAAGATCCGTTTCTTCCTGCGATGACAGTCCAATTTCCTCCCTTCTTTTATTGATAGAAACTTTGCTCGGTTTTACTTCTGTTGCATTTGGGTGCTTCACTGAAAAAGAGGATGAAAACAAGGACGTTGATAAGGATTGTGGGTTATAGTTTTCGTTGAGGCCGAGTCCATGCTTTTTAAAAAAAATCCTGTAGCCTAAGTTTATTCATTCGAGACAACGTGTTGAAGTTGCTATGTCATATTTTGGCTGAGAGTATATTGAGCTTGCTTCGTTTGAAAAAAAATCATTTGGTGCGGATTTGATTCGAGTTACTTATCGCATTTAACCTATCTTGGGATAGTGCTTGTCTGTCGTAGTCTCCATTGGATTTCATCATCTACCTTGTGTCCGTTCAATTCAACTTTTTTTTCATGCCACGAAAGGTGAGTTTATCTCACACCTAACTCACGTTTATTTCATGGATGATAGATTAATAATGAACTGTTATATGAAATGTATAGGATTGCTGATAGAAATTGCTTGATTTAATATATATACACATTGCATATGTGACACGATATATTCATATGACACGTAGTTGCACTGATGATATATATGTTGTGAATTGTTGCTATGTGAGTGTTGTTGTGTTTGTTGATACCCCTAGTTTAGGAAAAATCACTAAGGGTTGAAACGATACATACCCGAACGGACATTAGAATAGGGAAAAATCATTATGGGTTGAAATGATAGACCTGAACGATTTTTACTGAATTTGGGATCGCGTGTTGAAATGATAGACCCGTAGAAATTTTATAAATTGCGGGTTGAAATGATAAATATCCGTATCACTTGACCATAGGGTAGAAAACTATATACGGACACCGTCGGTCATGTTTTGAAGTAAAAGGAGTTTATTTTAAAGTAAAAGGAGTTTTATTCTAAAATATTTACTTAAGACTTTATATTTTTATATTTATATTTTATTTAAATTTAAATTACTTTGTATATTTTAAATTATGTGTTTTAAAATGAATTTATCTGTAAATAGGGATTTAAATGTTTATTTAAGATTTTATTTATAAATGTATCTATTTTGAACCATATAATTTATTCCTATAAGTATTTTAACCTTTTTATATTATTAAAACTATTTATTTAAATCTATTTTATATTATTATAAACTTATATATGTTTATAATCTATTTCTAATTTATTTTAGAATTTTATAAACTTATATATTTATTTTCAAAGTTATATTTTCTTATATATATATATATATATATTGTAAACTTTAATAATAAACTGATTGGTGGGTAAGTAAGGTTCTCGCGATTCGAATTCGACGTTTAAAGATTTGAATTTAGATAAAGATACAGATTTAACGAATGAACTGATATAGGATATGAATATGAATTCGAATCAATATTGACTTAAGAAATGAACTTGAATGTGAAATTTGTTTTGAAATTAAATTTCCAAGTTTAAGGAATGAATTCGAACCTATAATGAATATAAATGAATTTGATCTTAAGTTAACTAAATGCGAAATTTGAGATGGTTTAAATACTGAAAGAAATGAATTTGAATTGATATGGAATGAATTCTATTTTAAAGTGATTGAATATGAATTGGAATATATAAAATTTTATATATAGAATTGGTGTTATAAGTTGTTTGATTTTGAATTAAGAAATTTGTTAGAATCGAATTTATATGAATGGTTTAAATCTTATGATTTGAACTTAAGTAATAACTTTGAATAGTACAACTTGAATTTTTAAAATAAGATACAATTTGGTTTAAATTGAAGTTTAAGATTTCGTTTTGAATTATATAAAAGGAAATTTGAACCTAAGTGTTGAATATCATTAATCGACTAAAATGAATGCTTTAAGGGGGTAAAACCAAATTATATGAATTATGAATAACAATTTCGAATTATACGACTTGAATTACATAACTCGATATGTTTTGTTTAAATTGAAGTGTAAGTTTTGAATTGAATCTCATATTTCGAATTTCCAACCAAAGTGTTGGATTCAAATGAATCGACTTGAAACAATTTCTTATAAAGGAAAATTTTGAATCATTTGAATGGTTTCGAACTTGAATTTTTGCGAATATAAGCCGAACCAAAAATTATAATCAAAGTTAAAGGTTTTGATATCGATTTAATCGAAAATTGAGATATTTAAGGTATAACCTAAATATAAGTCGATTTGGGATTTGAAAGTTGTTATGCGATTTTTGTCGGAAACTTATATAAATCGAAGTAAAATAGTATAGTATTTGCTTATATTATATTCAGAAATCTTTTCGATATGGTTTTAAATCGATTTGATTTGAGCGATTCTCGTGAGTATTTTCCAAAATTGAATATAATCAAAGTTAGATATTTAAATTTTATTTTAGATTCGAATATGAGAACTCGTATAAACTATTTTATAAAGTGATTTATAAAATAATGACCACGGTGTGAAAAATGTAAATGATTCGTTGTTAAAGAGACTGGGATCTGCTATTGTCATACTCTCTGCTAATACCGAAAACCACTTTAACAACTGTGTACGCGGTAGAGTTCCAGAATGAAGGGGATGATTTGGTGAACGACTCTATTTTTATTTCATATTAATTACGAGACCCTGACTACCTTGAGTCAGCTTGATGTGGCTAAAACAGGAGCTATGCGTGGACCAAGTGAGGTCATACCTCCTATCGAGCGCACTTCTTCGATATTATTCTATTACTGTTGAGATTCGATTTGGGCCCTTTTTGATTATGGGTGTGTGTATCGAGGTGGGCGGTAGTAGCTATTATGCGTTACCACCAGTCCGGCTCTACAAACGGTGAATCCACCCTGGCATTCCTTGCGTGCCTTGCCACATGCCTTATACGAGCCTACTACGGCTTTGTTTTGTACTGTTTTATATGGAGTGCCCTCTGATCAACCTCCAGTTTACGGAGGAATTACGGTACTGTATATACTATGGGAATATATAAACGGTGTAAGGGTAATCATGGTAATCCCGCTTACGCTATTTTGATATTTTTACTTTACTGATAGACACTATTGTATATAGCGTATTATACTATATAGTATTAGTTTGACGGATCCTTAGAGGATGGTGATCCCAAACATCCTCTAAGTTACTAATTGCATTTCATCGAACATTTCATTTGTGTTGATTTACTTCCATGAGAATGTTAGTCCTGATCCGAGTTGTTTTGTTTTGCATTATTGCTCGGGTCAGATCGAGTATTACAGTTTCGAGACTCACTCTTGGAGTTGGAGCTTATGTTGGATTTTTTATCATCTATATCTACCTGTTCAGTTGATCCAGTTCTAGCTATTCTTGTCATTTCTATTTTTGTAGTTATCTTTCATTTAATATACTAGTCTTCAGCAGTATTATTTATGTAAACTTTGATGTAAAACTTATTTTGTAGCTTCATGAACTACTAATTGTATTTTGTATTTTTCCGCTGCGAGATATTATACTACTCTGCATTTGTGTCTGAGAACTATGATTCTATGATTTATTCTGTTTACCCCAGAAGTTAATAACAATCTGTTGTTTTGGACGTTTCAAGCTGACATGTTTTGTCGATTCGGTACGGTCAAAATGGCGGGTCATTACAGCAGACTTCTACTACCAGCAGGGTAACCTCATGGCATAGTGTACTAAGTTTAATATCACATGACATCACATGACACCCAGACCACTCACATTAGCCAAACTCACTTGTGGTTGCTGGATTTGTCAGTTGGTTCGGGTAGACTTCTACACAAATAACGACTAACCTCGTGTAGGTGTGTCATTGTTTAATGTATAAATAAGCCATTTATACACAAGCAACAATTCATATGGGGACATTTACAAATTTCTAACTGTAGCCTAACGTATTTATTATGTCATATTACGTTTAATTATGTTGATTAACTATATAAATATATAATTTAATACATTCTATAAACGCTAATTTCCGTTCAAATTAAAAAACGTTTTAATGGTGTAAAATGTTAATCTTGTTCACATAAAAGGTATACAAGCCTAATTCCAATATTAAACAACTCAATTCATGGCATAATTAATAACAAATAGCAAAAGGGAAAATAACACATAACTATTCAAAATTGTATTCTAGGCTTGTTAGAATAATTTAGATAATAGAAGAGAAACAAGGTGCTAAATACATACATACATATTCAGCATATACATAAACCTGTGACAGCCCGAATTCCAACGGATCGATTTTTTTTCGAAATCCCAATCCATCGAAATCCAAGTTGGTTTGCTCCAGGATCCTGTAGAAAAGATAGAGACATATAACATGTCAGAGTTCGGAAAACATCTAACAGTGGAAGGAATAAAATATAATGTAGTTGAAACATAGCTTTACCTTAATAATAATACTGCTAAACCAGTATTCAAAGCTATACAGTCTCAGTCATGAACCTAACCTGCGAATGTTATGAGGAGGGGGTCAGAACATAAGTTCTGTGTGAATGAATTTAAACTACACTTCTTGTAAAATCCTACATATACCGTTCAATTATATTTTCTTATTTATTAGGTTACTTGTGTTATTAGCACTCAAGGCTTACACACACATCGCACCCACCTACTCTCTAGTAGATTAACCTAATATAATGTATATGTAGCTACCTCCAATTAAGGTATGCTCTACTCGCATGGTATCTACCGTATGTACGCAGTCCCTTATCCAATGTCGCATGTCGTATGTATATCAATGCTACGTTTGCATAAAACTATCATCACTGTGTTACATAAGCGTTTGGACTGCCATTCACGTATCTCCTTCGCTTGTAGTCATTTATCATTCAATGAATGAATGATAAACTTATTCTATATCATTCTTTATACTTTTCAAGGCCTTCGTCCTGTTTTCGTCAAAAAATTTCAATAGAAACATAAGCAGTATAAACTGTTTACCCCAAGATTAAGATTCTTTGACCAATTATCATATCTTGAAGCGGGTACAAAAGATCTTCATCCATAGATCCTTTACTATATTTACTAATATTAATTGGAAGATTTGATCCAATTTTTTTTTATAGATCCTACTAGATTCTGTCACCAAATAATGCCCTCTAGTCCATGGTACACCACTCAAAGCGACATGGTGTACCTAGACTTTCCCCATGTACGTATCATTAATCGTACTCGATGTCTATTTGTACATGTTCTCTATATGTGCGCCCGAGTCCCGTGGCAGGGATAATCAAGAAACAAGGAACTCGGACGGGAGCTTTTAGATATATGCAGATGCAGAAGCTAAGATCTTCTTTTATAGTGGCTATGGTCCCACTAGCCCCCTCCCTCAACTAATGAAAGGCACCTAAGAATATCAAGAATGAGAACTGTAACCCCGGCCCCCTATGCCCTTCAATCCTATTGGTCAACCTCACGCATAACTAGATAACAAAGTATATGGTCTTTTGGAGTTCTCCGCCTTTCCGCTTCACGTACTGACTGAAGATGGTAGGTAGACGATGAGTTGCTATCACAGGGCACAAATTGGTCTCGCCGAATCATGCTGGTCCATTTTAGTCTTTTGACTGCCTCTTGTTTTGCAATCATGGCATACTCATTGGTTCTTCCCACGCAGACCTAACCTTTGTGAGCATATGCATATCATCTGCCACTCACAGAGCGATACCTAGAGTACCCTCACGTCCCCAAAAGTCGCGTGCTTCGTAACCCAGTCCCTTAGAGCCTTCTGCATGATCAGATGGGCGTTCGCTCCCCCTTGTGCCCTACGGCATCGTGATGATCTACCGTGTTTGGTTATTCATCCCCTATCGTATGGACTGGTCCAAGCGCCTTACCTTTTCGTGTTATTAGCCCTTAAGTCTAATCTTCTAATTATGCGCTTGCTCTATCTCATTAGGTTTTCTTTTTAACTTGGTTATCCCGTCCATATTAGTTTTTAACTTAAATTACAAAGTTTCTTTTTCATAAGTCTTTCCTTATTTCTTATGTAGCCGCGATCTTTTAATTGTTTACTTAGTTCTCTTAACTAAGGTTTATTAACAAGCTCAAACATGACTTTCTGTAACTGTTTACTTAGTCCTCTTAACTAAGGTTTACCAAAATGACTTTCCATGATTGTTTACTTAGTTCTCTTAACTAAGGTTTACTAACAGATTCTCTTTATCATTTACTTATTAACTTAGTCATCTTAACTAAGGTTTACTAATAAGTTTTCCCCCTTAGCCATATAACTTATGTTTTCCCTATTCGTGGCTTTATTCCCGTTCCCACGGATTACTTAATCTTCAACTAAGTACAGCATGCATTCTTTCATAAGTTATTTCATCTTTGGATTGATCATTATGACCTACGTTATAATTCTTACTTGTCTTGTAACAAGCTTACCTATTATCTTCTCATTCAGTTATACTCGTATCTGTTGATTTTGCCATAATCCATCATTATTTACTTAGTTTTCTTAACTAAGGTTTGCTACCAT
Source organism: Allium sativum (assembly GCA_030737875.1). NCBI lineage: Eukaryota > Viridiplantae > Streptophyta > Magnoliopsida > Asparagales > Amaryllidaceae > Allium > Allium sativum. Next base: position 29,443,376 of record CM060925.1, on the reverse strand, counting down.
TCCATATTTTTACGTTGGTTAAGTTTGTCTATAAGGCTTCGTTTACTTAACCTTAGCACACTTAACATGTTTGTTTCATAGCATTAATCTTTATATTAATGCACTCAACCTCTCACATTAGACATGTTGCTTGCGGTTGCTGGATATGCCGGGCGGTTCCGAGCAGACTTCTACCGCAAACTCGTTCTAACCTCGGGTTTTGGGCTTAATGCGCTAACCTCTCACATTAGACTTGTTGTTGCGGTTGCTGGATGTGCCGGGCGGTTCCGGGCAGACTTACACCGCAACTCAGTCTAACCACGGGTTAGGCATGTTCATCTTTTAACTGACCTATACAATTTCAATCTAGGTTTTATATGCATGATTATACCAATCCAATCATTCATGTTCACGCTTCTAAACCTAATTTCATGTTTATGGTTCCAATTTGATTTGGATACATAAATTCTACCATGATAACATAACCCCGTACATAGTTACGCCAATAATCCTTATTATATGTTATGCCCAACTTTTCATGTATATAAGTTATACTTAATCATACCCAAATTAATTGCTCTTTAAAGTCATCAATAATTCATGTCAACCCTCATTCTTATTGCATAAATCCCAATTCAACTTATAATCTGTAACGACCTGGAAATCCGAGCCAATTTAAAATTTTTATTTTGGCAATTTTAGCGAATTTTGATAATTTAAAATGAATTATTTTAAATAATAACGACGAGAAATTTATTTTGAATGGAATTTGAACATATATTTTATATAGATCATCGTTAGAATATAAATATTTATTTATATATATAAAAGGAATTGAAAATGGCGCGGTAGTTCGATAATTCGATTTCAAATTTCAAATGAACATACAGGATTCAAAATAAACCGGATTTTAGTGAAACCAAAAATATTTGAATCTAATTGAGAATATCTTTCCAACGAATCCGGGAAATCAAAATTTCATAGCGGGAATCAAAAGTTACGTCCAGTTGAAATTTCAGAATAGTCGTTATGGAATTTCGGCCCTTGAAAATGGCCATTTTGCAAACGACCTCGTTTTTCGACGAAACCACTTTTGTTGGATCCGGGATGTCAAATTATTGCTAGGTTTCAAATTTCGTAATTTTTCGAATCAATATGTGAGCGTGGCAAAGGAAAACGCGTTTGACCAGTTTTTGTTTATTTTAATCGACTGAAAAATGGTCATTTTTCAAACGGTCTCAGAATTTGACGAAATTAGTTTTGTTAGGACCGTATCGTCAATACGAATCTAGAAAATATTTTTCTAGAATTTTTCGAGTTAGTATGTGGCCCTAGCAAATTGAAATGCGCGTTCAAATTCAATATATAGAGTTATATGTTGATTTTTATGAAAACAGATTGAAACGATCGAATCAACTTATGATACATATCCCATTGTGTCCGGAATGGGGGTAATTAGCTATGAACGACAGGCGGTAGGTCTCGTTTTGAGTTCGAAAATAAAAGTTGCTTTTTGAAATTAAATTAATTAAATAAATAAAAAAAATCTCTCTCCTCCTATACACCATTGACCCCCCCCCCTTTTCTCTTCAGTTTCATTCGAGGAAAAAAAAAGAAAAATCAAAACCCGATCCCCAAATCGCCCGCCGCCCCCTCCTCTACTTCACCGCCACCTTTCTCCTCCCCAGGCGCTGTCGCCGGCGCGTGAGCCTCCTGGCCATCTTCCTCCACTGCTCCTTCCTACCCTTGTTTCTCTCCTCTCTCTCCACCTCCCGCATGAAAATCCGAAGCCCCTAGACCTGTGGAAACCCTAGCCGAGCCACCCTCCTCCCTCCTGAAACCCGACGCCGACATCCACCTCCCCCTTGACCTCCGACGATTGCTGCAAACTCCCCCCCTCGCGTTTCACTCTCCTCCTCACGAAGAACGACGCCACCATTCTCCCTTTTTTTTCAAATAGTGAGTTTTATTTTATTTTTTCATTTTATTTAAATTCAGTTTATTTATATATATATAAATACATTGCTTAATTTCAGTTTTAATCACACAAAAAGATAGGATTTTTAGTGTTACAAAAACCCGATTTTTCAATGTATAAATATTCGATTTTTAAGAGTTATAAAATCTGATTTTTGTTAGTAGATTTACAATGTAAATATACGATTTTTCTACACATAAAGATAAGATTTTTGTTAGTGAAAAGGGTTTAGGATTTTAAAATAAGAAAAGCTTATATTTTTACCAAGTAGAAAGATAGGATCTTTTACATGAAAGATTATATTTTATTTACATGAAAGCTTATATTTTTATATAATATAAAGTTTAGATTTTCATTTAAATAAAGGTTATATTTTTATAGAGAGAATTTTATATGGTTAATCAAAAAGGAAGGTTAAAAATATAATTTTTATATAATGTAGAAGTTAAAAATATAATTTTTATTATGAACAGCGTGAAAAGAACTGCATAGGAATTTCAAACAGATCCAGACGGTTCAGCAGTTCAATTGCAAAGCACGGCGGAGTGGAACCCTCGGTGAGAACTTCTCACTTTTAATTTAATTTTCTAGTTAAAATATATACTAGGATGAAGACGGTGTTTAGTAGCACCCGACACCCGTCGTCTATAGACCATGGACGGCTTGTATGCTTGTTTGTTTAATTTTGATGTGTAGTTGATTGTGTGATGTGAGGGGAAATGAAATAAAATATTTATATAGTTAAAAATATTTTATAGTTGAAATAGAATTTTTAACGTGTATTTAAAAAGAAATAAATATAAACAAATCGGACGAGTTGTTTATACACACTGATTTTACTAATATTGATTGGGACGATAAATTTTACACATCGCCCAACTGCACAAATAAAATCTGTGTTTAATTGTTTGAAACCCCACACGGGTATTGGGATGATATTTGACGTACACTAATCCCGATTGTTTAGTTGTATGTTGATCGATTGGTCGACAGACTGTGTAAGCGTTAATTATTTATATTTAATGCTTATGTAGTTGTGTGGTGCACTCTGGATGATGGTTGATTATTTATCGTTGTTATTTTATACATGTGTTGTAGAAAATCCATATAATTAACATTATATAGTAATTGATTGGGCCTTATTCTAGTTTTGAAAAAGAAATACATGAAAAATAAATATTGGAAATAGAAATATTTGAAATAGAATATTTGAAAATAGAAATATATGAAGCCGAGTTGATTAGATTGACGCCATTTAGACGCGAACGGTATTTATATCGATTTTATTCATTTTTCAATGAATATTGAAAGTGATTTCGAAATTTGAATTATATTGAAAAGAATTGAAATTCGAATTATATTGAAAAGAATTGAAATTCGAATTATATTGAAAAGAATTGAAATTCAAATTATATTGAAAAGAATTGAAATTCGAATTAAATTGAAAAGAATTGAAATTCGAATTAAACTGAATAGAATTGAAATTCGAATTAGATTGAATAGAATTGAAATCATTTTGAATTGAGTTTAAAACGTATTGAAATTGAACTAAAAATCGATTTGAATTGAAATCAATTTGAAATGAATTTAAAACGAATTTGTAAGGGAAAATTCAATTTTGATTTGAATTTGAAAAAGAAGTTGGAATCGTTTTGAAAACGAATTTAAAACAATTTATAAAATACATTTTAAAAGGGAATCGATGAAGTATATATTATATATATTATATATATAATATAATGGCCTGAATAAAACGCGCTGCGCCGTGGCAGTTCGTGAATTTCGACCATTGAGTTCGTATGGATATTACGGGAGATCCAACCGTCGGATTCTCCTAAAACCAGAACCGTTGGGTTCGTATCAAAAAGAGATTTCTAACGAATGTGAGAAATTAGAAATCTAACGGTTGGATTTGGAATTATGTCCAAATCAAATTTGGAAAAGGTCGTTGTAAGTGCAGTTCGATGGCCGTTGATGGAAATCGAATGCACGGGCCTTGATAAAATTATTAAAAATAGTAATAATTTGTGTAACATCATAAGAAATGATTTGGGAAGAATTGGGATGAAAAACTCCATATTTGAAAAGATAAAAATAGATTTTTATCCAAATGAACTATTTTTGAACTAGAATTAAAATCAATTTATTTTTGAAATAAAGAAATTGAATTTGAAATGGCTTTAAAAATAATCAGAATTTCCAATAAGTGAATTGGAATGGATTTGAATCGAAATTGTCTTTGGAATATTTCGATGTTGGATTTCGTGGTGATACAGAAATTGTTATGGAAATTTGAAAGATATATAAATATCGTTATTTCCAATACGATATTCGTTGGTCGTAGAATTTGATATTGAATATAAGCCAATATATTTTCTATTTAGAGCCTTGTATTTAATATCAAATGTGATTTGGGTTTGTCGTGAATGGTGTCTTCATTAACACTGTTCTTAAGCCCAGTAGAGAAAAAGATTAAATCTTTTTATTTAGATTTAATGAAGTGTACCAATTAAATAATATTTAGTTGGAATTGAATTGGTATTGATTTTTGGGTTTATCGCGAACAGTGTTTTAAATAACACTTGTTCTTTAACCCGATAATTAATGGAATGTGATTTTGGGTTGTCGTGAACGGTATCTTCAATAATACTGTTCTGAGACCCAACGGAGTTAAGAAAATCAGAAACTAACTGGAGATTAGTTAAGTTGAATGGTTTCTGGGGTATTGTTCTGATGTTGGTTTCGACTTTCGGGGTTAATACTTAGGGAATCGCTCACTTGCTAGTTTACGGTTAGGGACTGATTGAAACGTGATGTGATTTTAGGGTTTATCGTGAACCGTGTTTTAAATGACACTAATTCTTTAACCCAGTCAAAGGTCAAAACTAAGTGGAGTTTTAATGAATCTTTAATTAGATTGAAAAAATCGAGAATGGAGTATCACCAGTTTTACACCAGACGGTAGTTAAATCTTTAATTAGATTTGAACGTGAAATAGTAATTGAATTTACCGATAGCACCGTGGTGTTAGATATGAAGTGTGACCAGTTTTACTTCATGGGATGAATAGGTTGGGATTGGGAAATTAAAACAAATGATTATTTCGGTAAGGTTCGTTAATCCTGACTAGGTGGTAGTGATATTCAAAGGAAGATTAAAGAATAAATTTAAGAAATTTTTCTTTGATAAAATTAATGGGAACCTTTCCCTAAGAATGTGAAATTTAGAAACTAACTGTAGGTTAGCTAAGCAGAACGGTTTCCTGGGTATTGATCTGATGTTAGTTTCGGCCTTCGGGGTTAATATTTGGGGAATTACTCTCTTGTTAATTTACGGTTAGTGACTGATGAATTGGAAGGAGGCGTATGTTGTGTTTGTGTAACACTTGTTTATTATATACGCGAGTAATTTAGAAAGACCGGGTTTATCCTATTCTGAATAACTGATTCGACGATTAGTTGAAGATGAAGATGATGGTTGAAGACCGGAGGTCTTCACGTCGTTTGGGTGATTACTGATGATCTTGATTGGGCCGTACACCCTAGAGGAGGGAATCAATTAGTGGTCGTCCAGACGTACTCGGAGATCGATGGATATGCGGGGTACTAGGTGCCTCCGGTTTCGTCCAGACCCAGAACGAACTTGTAAATGGACTGTGTGTCTGGCATTGGATTTCAGTCTGTGCGATTGATTTCTATTAAATATATATCTGTTTGGCGGTGGAGAATTTATTCTCTTGCTTAACACCCTTCTATGAGACGTACGAGCTTAGGGGTTATATATTGATGGATACCATCGCATGGAGTGAATTGCTTGTGTGGCACGCCTAAGTGGCAATTGATCAAGGCTTCTGCTGAAAAGAAAAGTCTTGTGGTTGATGATCAAAGCACCGCCTATGTGGCATTGCTTTGTGTAGCGTTGATTCGCGAGCCTCACACCCCGGTGTGAACCAAAAACGGGAGAGGACGTCAGGAAGGGCATGCGTTTCTTTCTAGCTAGAAGTGGCGTCAGTGGTTTTACACGCCCTGACGAGTTTGACTTAGTGGTTGTTGCTGTTGCGAGGTGCCTCGAATATATCGGTGACTATGTGAAGCCGATGGAGTCATTCATTGGCTCATTTACGCCTCATAGGGCGGGGAAACGCATGTTCAGGGTTTAAGTTTAATCCACATCGGTGGACTGGCCCTGAGGATCCAAGGGGCAGTTGCGGCTGTTCCTGAGGCTCGGGCTAGACAGTCTCGAATCGGTGAGGACTATCTTTTTCCTCGGTTCACAGATGGAAATCCAATTTCCAAATACATGACTTGCGGTTTTGATTGTAGAGCCTAGTACGGCGACATGATATATGGTACCCATGCCGCCTATGATTGATATTTATGATTATATGTAAAATCAGAAACTAACTGGAAACAAGCTAAGATGGGTGGTTTCCTGGGTATTGGTCTGATGTTGGTTTCGGCCTTCGGGGTTAATACTTAGGGAATCGTTCTCTTACTAATTTACGGTTGGACTCTGATTAAAAATAATAAAACATAAAATTTCACGTATCAAGCATTCTTTGGCTATTATAAGGGAAAACCCTATCCCCCGGCTTGCGTTGCATTGTGTGATTGGACCTGGGTCTTATAATAGCTTCATTTTTCTTTATTTAGCATTGTGCTGTTTGTTTATGCACTGGTATTCTTGGGAGGAAACCCGTTCCGTGTTATACGGCGTGGTCCCTTGATTTACCGAACTTTAAAATAAAAATTAATAACTGTTTTAGTTCTCACACCAGTCCCATGACTGACCTGGAGTTTATTGTTTTAACCTAAACTCTAGGTGCCCTTATTTTGACACGGGCAGCTAGTAGTTTTGGTTTTGCAGATTTATATTCACAGGATCCTGGTTTACAGCTGGAATGATATCCGGAAAGCTTTGTATCCATATATCTCCTTCAGTTGTGTATTGTATTATTTTCCGCTGCTATGATGTATTTAAATGTAATTTAAATCTCTGATATTTTCTGTGTAATATTTATCATACTCTGTATATTCTTGTATTCTGATGGAATTGTTGTAATATACAATGAAATGTTCTTCTGTCTGCGTTCATTTATGTGTTGTTCTCGAAGTATCCGCTCTTTCCTTCACGGGGAAGTTACTGGTCTTTACTTTTGGTATCTGAGATTTGGTTTACAAAGCTCAGAGAACACGACACATTAGAACCATACGAAAGAATTCATCAGAGATTGGATTAGTAATATCCAATAGGAATGACTCGTTTTAGAAGGGATCGGTAGTATCCTAGAACGAGTGTGTAGAGTAATGTTTTTAAAATAAAATTGAAAAAAAGTTTTGTTTTGAAAATTTAAATCAATTATTCGTATTTAATTATTTATTTTATATTGATTTGAACTATCAGGTATATGGAGATTTTAATATACATCTGATCCACGTGTATTAGAAGCCTCCAATATACTGGATAGATATAGAGTCACACTCTAGTCGCCCGGGGGTAATTCTGATGATGCGGCCGCATCATCAGTATTTATATTCGAGTGCCGAAAGCGTGATATCTATATATTTACATTAGACTGGTGTGAGAACCAAAATTAGATAGGGCTTATTGTTGTGATTTGGCACCAAAAATGTGATTTTTGACTATATATCAAAATTATGAATTCGAAGTGATAGTCAACTAATTGATTGCTGACTGTGTTGTTTGATTATTGGTTGATTAATTAAAATGTTGAACCTTTAGCCAAATTTAATCAAATATTGAATTGTATTGAAAATTAGTCGCATTTGCATGCATGTACATGTACTTACATTGAACAGGTCATAGCGAGGAGGCTAGAGCGGAGAATAAAATTGTTTGCCCGACAAATAGGTACATGTTTATTGTATTTCTTTGGGTGATGATGATTTTATGAGCCGATTGGCTAGCCTCTTGGCTTTGTATTTTTCCTTTGGATTGAAGAAGGCCATGGGAGGCTATATGAAATATCCCGAAGTCCCTGGTGCAGGGGAGGTTATGGCGAAATTTTTCGAAAATTTAGGGTGTTAGCCAAATTTTGAAAATTTTGAAAAGTTCTTAGAAACTGAAAAGTTGAAGAACTTAAGCTGCAATGGAAATAATGGAAGTTGAGTTGATTTATTAAACAACTTTCGGCTTCGTACCTTTTCGGGGACGAAAAGTTTTAAGTGGGGGAGATTGTAACGACTCGGAAATCCGAGCCAATTTAAAAAAATTTATTTTAGCGAATTTTGATTATTTAAAATGGATTATTTTAAATAATAACGACGAGAAATTTATTTTGAATATTATTCGAACGTATATTTTATATAGACATCGTTAGAACATAAATATTTATTTATATATATAAAAGGAATTGAAAATGGCGCAGTAGTTCGATAATTCGATTTCAAATTTCAAATGAATGTACAGGATTCAAAATAAACTGGATTTTAGTGAAACCAAAAATATTTGAATCTAATTAAGAATATCTTTCCAACGAATCCGAGAAATCAAAATTTCATAGCGGGAATCAAAAGTTACGTCCAGTTGAAATTTCAGAATAGTCGCTATGGAATTTCGGCCCTTGAAAATGGCCATTTTGCAAACGACCTCGGTTTTCGACGAAACCACTTTTGTTGGATCCGGGATGTCAAATTATTGCTAGGTTTAAAATTTCGTAATTTTCGAATCAATATGTGAGCGTGGCAAAGGAAAACGCGTTTGACCAGTTTTAGTTGATTTTAATCGACTGGAAAATGCCCATTTTTCAAACGGTCTCAGAATTTGACGAAATTAGTTTTGTTAGGACCGTATCATCAATACGAAGCTAGAAAATATTTTTTTGGAATTTTTTGAGTTAGTATGTGGCCCCAGCAAATTGAAATGCGCGTTCAAATTCAATATATAGAGTTATATGTTGATTTTGACGAAAACAGATCGAAACGATCGAATCATCTTATGATACATATCCCATTGTGTTCGGAATGGGGGTAATTAGCTATGAACGATAGGCGGTGGGTCTCGTTTTGAGTTCGAAAATAAAAGTTGTTTTTTGAAATTAAATTAATTAAATAAAAAAAATCTCTCTCCTCGTATACACCGTTGACCCCCCCTTTCTCTTCAGTTTCATTCAAGGAAAAAAAAGAAAAATCAAAACCCGATCCCCAAATCGCCTGTCGCCCCCTCCTCTACTTCACCGCTGCCTCCTTTCTCCTCCCCAGGCGCTGTCGCCGGCGCGCGAGCCCCCTGGCCATCTTCCTCCACCGCTCCTTCCTACCCTTGCTGCTCTCCTCTCTCTCCACCTCCCGCGTGAAAATCCGAAACCCCTAGACCTGCGAAAACCCTAGCCGAGCCACCTTCTGCCCTGCTGAAACCCGACGCCGACATCCACCTCCTCCTTGACCTCCGACGACTCCTGCAAACTCCCCCCCTCACGTTACACTTTCCTCCTCACGAAGAACGGCGCCACCATTCCCTTTTTTTTTCAAACAGTGAGTTTTATTTTATTTTTACATTTTATTTAAATTCAGTTTATATATATATATATATTTATATATATATGCATTGCTTAATTTCAGTTTTAATCACACAAAAAGATAGGATTTTTAGTGTTACAAAAACCCGATTTTTCAATGTATAAATATTCGATTTTTAAGAGTTATAAAATATGATTTTTGTTAGTAGATTTACAATGTAAACATTCAATTTTTCTACACATAAAGATTAGATTTTTGTTAGTGAAAAAGGGTTAGGATTTTAAAATAAGAAAAGCTTAGATTTTTACCAATTAGAAAGGTAGGATCTTTTACATGAAAGATTATATTTTATTTACTTGAAAGCTTATATTTTTATATAATATGAACTTTAGATTTTCATTTAAATAAAGGTTATATTTTTATAGAGAGAAATTTATATGGTTAATCAAAAAGAAAGGTTAAAAATATAATTTTTATATAATGTAGAAGTTAAAAATATAATTTTTATTATGAACAGCGTGAAAAGAACTGCATAGGAATTTCAAACAGATCCAGACGGTTCAGCAGTTCAACAGCAAAGCACGGCGGAGTGGAACCCTCGGTGAGAACTTCTCACTTTTAATTTAATTTTCTAGTTAAAATATATACTAGGATGCAGACGGTGTTTAGTAGCACCCGACACCCGTCGTCCACAGACCATGGACAGCTTGTATGCTTGTTTGTTTAATTTTGATGTGTAGTTGATTGTGTGATGTGAGGGGAAATGAAATAAAATATTTATATAGTTAAAAATATTTTATAGTTGAAATAGAATTTATAACGTGTATTTAAAAAGAAATAAATATAAACAAATCAGACGATTTGTTTATACACACTGATTTGACTGATATTGATTGGGACGATAAATTTTACACATTGCCCAACTGCACAAATAAAACATGTGTTTGATTGTTTGAAACCCCACACAGGTATTGGGATGATATTTGACGTACACTAATCCCGATTGTTTAGTTGTATGTCGATCATTTGGTCGACAGACTGTGTAAGCGTTAATTATTTATATTTAATGCTTATGCAGTTGTGTGGTGCACTATGGATGATGGTTGATTATTTATCGTTGTTATTTTATACATGTGTTGTAGAAAATCCATATAATTAACATTATATGGTAATTGATTGGGCCTCATTCCAGTTTTGAAAAAGAAATATTTGAAAAAGAAATATTGGAAATGGAAATATTTGAAATAGAATATTTGAAAATAGAAATATATGAAGCCGAGTTGATTAGATTGACGCCATTTTGCCAAGAACGATATTTATATCAATTTTATTCATTTTTCAATGAATATTGAAAGTGATTTCGAAATTCGAATTATATTGAAAAGATTTGAAATTCGAATTATATAGAAAGGAATTGAAATTCGAATTATATTGAGAAGAATTGAAATTCGAATTATATTGAAAAGAATTGAAATTCGAATTAAATTGAAAAGAATTGAAATTCGAATTAAACTGAATAGAATTGAAATTTGAATTAGAATGAAATAGAATTGAAATCGTTTTGAATTGAGTTTAAAACGTATTGAAATTGAACTGAAAATCGATTTGAATTGAAATCAATTTGAAATGAATTTAAAACGAATTTGTAAGGGAAAATTCAATTTTGATTTGAATTTGAAAAAGAAGTTGGAATCGTTTTGAAAACGAATTTAAAACGATTTATAAAATACGTTTTAAAAGGGAATCGACGAAGTATATATTATATATACAATATAATGGCCTGAATAGAACGCACCGCGCCGCAGCAGTTCGCAAATTTCGACCATTGACTTCGAATGGATATTACGGGAGATCCGACTGTCGGATTCTCCTAAAACCAGAACCGTTGGGTTCGTATCGAAAAGAGCTTTCTAACGAATGTGAGAAAATAGAAATCTAACGGTTGGATTTGGAATTATGTTTAAATAAAATTTGGAAAAGGTGTTGTAAATGCAGTTCGATGGCCGTTGATGGAAATCGACTGTACGGGCCTTGATAAAATTATTAAAAATAGTAATAATTTGTGTAAAATCATAAGTAATGATTTGGGAAGAATTGGGATGAAAAACTCCATATTTGAAAAGATAAAAATAGATTTTTATCGAAATGAACTAGTTTTGAACTAGAATTAAAATCAATTTATTTTTGAAATAAAGAAATTGAATTTGAAATGGTTTTGAAAATAATCAGAATTTCCAATAAGTGAATTGGAATGGATTTGAGTCGAAATTGTCTTCGGAATATTTCGATGTTGGATTTCGTGATGATACAGAAAGTGTTATGGGAATTTGAAAGATATATAGATATCGTTATTTCCAACACGATATTCGTTGGTCGTAGAATTTGATATTGAATATAAGCCGATATATTTTCTATTCAGAGCCTTGTATTTAATATCAAATGTGATTTGGGTTTGTCGTGAATGGTGTCTTCATTAACATTGTTCTTAAGCCCAGTAGAGAAAAAGATTAAATCTTTTTATTTAGATTTAATGAAGTGTACCAATTAAATAATATTTAATTGGAATTGAATTGGTATTGATTTTTGGGTTTATCGTGAACAGTATTTTATATAACACTTGTTCTTTAACCCGATAATTAATGGAATGTGATTTTGGGTTGTCGTGAACTATATCTTCAATAATACTGTTCTGAGACCCAACGGAGTTAAGAAAATCAGAAATTAACTGGAGATTAGTTAAGTTGAATGGTTTCTGGGGTATTGATCTGATGTTGGTTTCGGCTTTCGGGGTTAATACTTAGGGAATTGCTCACTTGCTAGTTTACGGTTAGGGACTGATTGAAACGTGATGTGATTTTGGGGTTTATCGTGAACCGTGTTTTAAATGACACTGATTCTTTAACCCAGTCAAAGGTTAAAACTAAGTGGAGTTTTAATGAATCTTTAATTAGATTGAAAAGATCGAGAATGGAGTATCACTAGTTTTACTCTAGACAGTAGTTAAATCTTTAATTAGATTTGAACGTGAAATGGTAATTGAATTTACCGATAGCACCGTGCTGTTAGATATGAAGTATGACCAGTTTTACTTCATGGGATGAATAGGTTGGGATTGAGAAATTAAAACAAATGATTATTTCGGTAAGGTTCGTTAATCCCGACTAGTTGGTAGTGATATTCAAAGGAAGATTAAAGAATAAATTTAAGGAATTTATCTTTGGTAAAATTAATGGGAACCTTTCCCTAAGAATGTGAAATATAGAAACTAACTGTAGGTTAGCTAAGCAGAACGGTTTCCTGGGTATTGATCTGATGTTGGTTTCGGCCTTCGGGGTTAATATTTGGGGAATTACTCTCTTGTTAATTTACGGTTAGTGACTGATGAATTGGAAGGAGGCGTATGTTGTGTTTGTGTAACACTTGTTTATTATATACGCGAGTTATTCAGAAAGACCGAGTTTATCCCATTCTGAATAACTGATTCGACGATTAGTCGAAGATGAAGACGATGGTTGAAGACCAGAGGTCTTCACGTCGTTTGGGTGATTACTGATGATCTTGATTGGGCCGCACACCCAAGAGGAGGTAATCAGTTAGTGGTCGTCCAGACGTACTTGGAGATCGATGGATATGAGGGGTACTAGGTGCCTCCGGTTTCGTTCAGACCCAGAACGAACTTGTAAATGGACTGTGTGTCTGACATTGGATTTCAGTCTGCGTGATTGATTTCTATTAAATATATATCTGTTTGGCGGCGGAGAATTTATTCTCTTGCTTAACGCCCTTCTCTGAGACGTACGAGCTCAGGGGTTATATATTGATGGATATCCATCGCATGGAGTGAATTGCCTTTGTGGCAATTGATCAAGGCTTCGGTTGAAAAGCAAAGTCTTGTGGCTGATGATCAAAGCACCGCCTGTGTGGCATAGCTTTGTGTCGCATTGATTCACGAGCCTCACACCCCGGTGTGAACCAAAAATGGGAGCGGACGTCAGGGAGGGCATGCGTTTCTTTCTAACTAGAAGTGGTGTCAGTTGTTTTACATGCCCTAACGAGTTTGACTTATGTGGTTGTTGCTGTTGCGAGGCGCCTCGGATATATCAGTGACTATGTGAAGCCGATGGAGTCATTCGTTGGCTCATTTATGCCCCATAGGGCGGGGAAACACATGTTCAGGTTTTAAGTTTAATCCACATCGGTGGACTGGCCCTAAGGATCCAAGGGGCAGTTGCGGATGTTCTTGAGGCTCGGGCTTGACAGTCTCGAATCGGTGAGGACTATCTTTTGCCTTAGTTCACAGATGGAAATCCAATTTCCAAATACGTGACTTGCGGTTTTGATTGTAGAGCCTAGTACGGCGGCATGATATATGGTACCCATGCCGACTATGATTGATATTTATGATTGTATATAAAATCAGAAACTAACTGGAAACGAGTTAAGATGGGTGGTTTCCTGGGTATTGGTCTGATGATGGTTTTCGGGCTTCGGGGTTAATACTTAGGGAATCGTTCTCTTACTAATTTACGGTTGGAGTCTGATTAAGAATAATAAAACATAAAATTTCATGTATCAAGCATTCTTTGGCTATTATAAGGGAAAACCCTATCCCCCGGCTTGCGTTGCATTATGTGATAGGACTTGGGTCTTATAATAGCTTCATTTTTCTTTATTTAGCATTGCGCTGTTTGTTTATGCACTGGTATTCTTGGGAGGAAACCCGTTCCGTGTTATATGGCATGGTCCCTTGATTTACCAAACTTTAAAATAAAAATTAATAACTGTTTTAGTTCTCACACCAGTCCCATGACTGACATGTAGTTTATTGTTTTAACCTAAACTCTGGGTGCCCTTATTTTGACACGGGCAGCTAGTAGTTTTGGTTTTGCAGATTTATATTCACAGGATCCTGGTTTACAGCTGGAATGATATCCGGAAAGCTTTGTATCCGTATATCTCTTTCAGTTGTGTATTGTATTATTTTCCGCTGCTATGATGTATTTAAATGTAATTTAAATCTATGATATTTTCTGTGTAATAATTAATCATACTCCGTGTATTCTTGTATTCTGATGGAATTGTTGTAATATACAATGAAATGTTCTTCTATCTGCATTCTTATATGTGTTGTTCTCGAAGTATCCGCTCTTTCCTTCACGGGGAAGTTATGGGTCTTTACTTAATCCCATATGTCTAAATCTTTAATTCTAACTTTTCTTATGTACATATAGTTCATTCATAAATTCCTGATTCAACATACCCAAGAATATCTAATCATTCTCAATTTTAATCGTACATATTTTCTTTCATGTTTTAGGTTAATATATGTGCCAATTTCCCCTAATTTCCCAATCTCAGGTTATGTTATATGTTATTCCACAATTCCCCAATTCGTGAATTATGCCCAAAAATTCATCTTACAAGTTGTTTCAATTTCCCAATCACAAATTATTTCCAAATTCCCAAACATCATTTTCACTATTCCAATCTTTGTTCGTACGCATGCTTTTCAGTGAGATTTGGAATAGGCTCGAAGTTAGCCTAATCTTAAAACTAAAAAGGAAAGGGAAAGAAGAAGAACATAATACGCATGAAATAAAATCTGAATTATTTCAATTGAATTAAACAAATTAACTTGGGGAATTGCTAAATGATAAATCCACTATTATTCAACAAGGTTAATTTAAATCCACTCACAGTAATTTTTGTTTTCCTAGGTCTGATTTAGATTAGCATTCAAAGTTCTTCCCATTCTTGCGGCATAGATTGTAGATCAAAATCCATTTTCTCTTTATTTTAAAATAGAAGAAATTCTAAATCTAATCTTTGATCTTCATCTATCTTGTGTCGAAGAAGAATAATTAATTTAATTAGAGTTGAAGCAGTGTTACAACGTCACCATTAATTTTTAGAGGAGAAGAGGATTTCTTGAGGAAGAAGAAGAAGAACTTTAGCATAGCTTTGGGATTGTAAATTCTAGGGTTGGGTTTAGAGTTTTATTTATAGGTAGTTTGGAACAACTACGGCCTAAGGATTAAAATAGAATCCATCTAAACCTTACACCTCGCTAAAGAAAAGAATGTTCTAGAGTAGGCTAGACCAACCCAGGTATGCTGCACCATAAACGCACGCATGCACCCAGAAACAAGTTGGGTCCAAGCACAATTATTTAGCTGCATTGTTTTCTATTTTTAACATTCAATTACCTTTATTTTAAATTAAATGTGCCTCTTTTTCTTCCATTAATTAATTGCATGTTTTATGGCATGCCTTAATCCTTTCATATTACATGCAATTAATTCACTACTTTTGAATTTTAAATGCCAAAATTTACATCTATTTTATTTTCAATGTTGCATTGCAATTTACTTCATTAATTCATCGCTTGTTTCCCTATATATATATATACACACACACACATTCTATTCTCTCCTCAACGTATGCATTTCATACATTCCAATTACTTCCTCAACTATCTCTTCTAAACCTTTTTTAATTGCATCAATTATATTAATGTTTCTTTTTGTTATTATCTTTCCTCTTTTTTTCATGTGGTTTCTTTTCTTGGATTACACTGATCACTATACTTTTTTTTGTGCGCAATCTTTTTTTTTTTGGATATTGTATACTTTTATCTTGTGCAACTGAATATATGTACATGCATTCTTCCTCCCATTCTTAATTTATTATTGCAATTAATGCATTCTTCTTTTATACGATCAATTTTTTCTTCTTCAATGCATTATATATTTATGTTTTAATTATTCTATGCATTTTCTCTCATATAATTAATTGCATTTAGCATATGCATTTATTATTTTTATTGCATGCATTAACACATCAGTTCTTTCTTTACCGCTTGCATATTAAGTTATGCACTCTTTTCTCTTTTATTTTAATCTATGTTCGTGCATATGTGTGTTTTATTTATTGTATGCATAAACAATACAATATTAGTTTCATAATTAATTCTTAATTATGCATACATTCATATGCACATAATTAATTGCATGCGTTAATTCACCTCTTTCTTTTGTTTGCATATTAGTATGTACTGATTATGATACCCTTTAACGCAATACATTCATTGCATGCAACCTAATACCTTTGCATGAAATCAATTTCCTTTTTATTTTAATTGTAAATTCATTTGCACATTAATTTTTAACATTAATGTATTCTCTAAAAAAACACATTCTTAATTATGTTTATGCACATATTTAGATGCACATTTTTAATTGTATTAAAAAAATGCGGGGTGTTACATTCTCCCACCCTTAGGAAATTTCATCCCCGAAATTTGATAAGGGTAAAATAGATAATCACTCGCATAATATCCTTCCATCATGTGTGCATCCAATTTTCGCAAACATTGTGCACATGTGCAAAGTGCAATACATTACAATAATGCATGTATGCCTAAGTGGTACCTACTATATGTATGCAAATTTTCAAAAACTCTTTTTAAAACAAGATGCTTACATCCTAAATATACTTGCAGTTCTATATAAATGCAATATTTTTGAAAATCAAAACATTTTTCACCCAAAATTTCCCACACTCTTATAGAATAAGAGCATAGTTCATCCAATTGTTGTATCCAAAATCCTACCAACCATCATTAAATTTCGAAATTTAGAAAAACCTAATTTTCTAGATTCAATTTCTTATGTTACAAAAAGATATAAAATGAAAAAAATTCACTTCTTCCGTTTTTATATTATGTACCTTTTCTAATTGTACTTGGATTTTATGTAACTACTCTATAAAGATTTCCTATTTTCCTATCCAAGCACAACTACATAAGAAAATTTTCTCTTCTTTTTCAACTTATCTTAGAAAAATTCCATTTTTATCCATATTAAAATTTTCATTTCCTTTTCCCGTCACGTTTGTTGCTTTACTGAATTCGTTGTTTTCTTCTTAGTTAGGCTATTCTCTTTCTTAGCTTATCTTTCCATTAAGTCTTTCCATCTTTCAACATCCTACACAGCTACTACCAAGGGCCAAGAATCATAAGACTATTTCACTAAAGAAAAGTCCAACCACAACTCTCAATATTTACTTGCCCTTCCACTATCTAGTAGTCACTACTAGTCCTTGCTGTGTATTACTAGCCTACACATTTTTTTCAAGCAACAAATCTAGGCCTCACAATACTTATGCATTCTATGGGAATTTTCCACTATTCCAAGATGGTCCTTGCTATTTACTTATAGCCTCAAACTTCTTCTCGTTCGTTCTAGGCACTAATCCTTACCTACTCCATTCTTTTTAAAACAGGGTTTGGCTTTTCTCTTTTTTTTCATTACATTTTTCTTCTAAAAATTAAAAATGCTAAAACTTTTACTTTCTTCGCCAAAACTTACTTTTGCCAACCATAAAAACATGTTAAAAAATGCATTTTTTTTTCAATTCACACAACTGGAGTAGACAAGGACAACTATTTTCTTAATTGGGTTTCCAAATTACCTAGGCCTTCCTAGATACATCCACGAACTCGTTTCTCCCAACTATATATATTCCTGATCCATTTTCCATAATTGAATATTTTTCAGATTTTTAAGGTTTCCCTACTAAACCCACTAATCTCATTTACTATCGTATGGGATATATCTTTTTCTAATACTAATCATTTTGTACACTTTCCACCGAACATACCTAAGGGTCTCAACTTTCCATGTTCATTCTTTTAGTGTACAAAACAATTTTCCCATTTCTTTCCACATTCTGCTCTTTTTGTCTAACAGGCTCCCTTATGAATCTAGGTTTATATATATAATATATTTATAATTTAGAAAATACAAATACGTCCACTTATTATCTATATAAGGATCCTAAACCGATGCTCTGATACCAGATGTGACAACCCAAATTCCGATGGATCGATTTTTTTTTTAAATCCCAATCCATCGAAACCCGAGTTGGTTTGCTCTGGTATCCTACAGAAAAGACAGAGGCATAAAACATGTCAGAGTTCGGAAAACATCTCACAGCGGAAGGAATAAAATATAATGTAGTTGAAACATAGCTTTACCTTAATAATAATACTGCTAAACCAGTATCCAAAGCTATATAGTCTCTGTCATAAACCTAACCTGCGAATGTTATGAGGAGGGGGTCAGAACATAAGTTCTGTATGAATGAATTTAAACTACACTTCTTGGATAATCCTACATATACCATTCGATTATATTTTCTTATTTATTAGGTTATTTGTGTTATTTGCACTCAAGGCTTACAAACACATCGCACCCATCTACTCTCTAGTAGATTAACCTAATATAGTGTATTTGTAGCTACCCCCAATTAAGGTATGCTCTACTCGCATGGTCTTCACCGTATGTACACAGTCCCATGTCCAATGTCGCATGTCGTATGTATATCAACGCTATTTTTGCATAAAACTATCATCACTGTGCTATGTAGCGTTTAGACTGCCATTCTAGATCCTTCTAGATTCTGTCATCAAATAATGCCTTCTAGTCCATGTTGCACCACCCAGAGTGACATGAGTGTACCTAGACTTTCCCCACGTACATATCATTAATCGTACTCGATGTCTATTTGCACATGTTCTGTATATGTGCGCCTAAGTCCCGTGGCAGGGCTAATCAAGAAACAAGGAACTCGGTTTGGAGCTTTCAGATATCTGTCGATGCAGATGCTAAGCTCTGCTTTTATAGTGGCTATGGTCCTATTAGACCCCTCCCTCAACTAATAAACGGAACCCAAGAATATCAAGAATGAGAACTGTAACCCCGGCCCCCAATGCCCTTCAATCCTATTGGCCAAACTCACACATAACTAGATAGCAAAGTATATTGTCTTTTGGATTTCTCCGCCTTTTCGCTTCACGTACTGATTGAAGATGGTAGGTAGACGACGAGTTGCTATCATAGGGCACTAATTGGTCTCGCCGAATCACGCTAGTCCATCTTAGTCTTTTGATTGCCTCTTGTTTTGCAATCAAGGCATACTCATTGGTTCTTCCCACGCAGACCTAATCTCTGTGAGCACAGGCTATCATCTGCCACTCACAAAGGGATACCAAGAGTACCCTCACGTCCCTAGAAGCCGCGTGCTTCGTAACTCGGTCCTTGGAGCCTTCTGCATGATTAGATGGACGTTCGCTCCTCCTTGCGCCCTACGGCATCGTGATGATCTACCTTGTTTGGTTATTCATCCCCTTCGTATGGACTGGTCCAAGCACCTTACCCTTTCATGTTATTAGCCCTTAAGTCTAATCTTCTAACTATGCACTTGCTCTATCTCATTAGGTTTTCTTTTTAGCTTGGTTATCTCACCCATATTAGTTTTTAACCTTAATTACCAAGTTTCTTTTTCATAAGTCTTTCCCTATTTCTTACGATCTTTTAATTGTTTACTTAGTTCTCTTAACTAAGGTTTACTAACAAGTTCAAACACGACTTTCTGTAATTGTTTACTTAGTCCTCTTAACTAAGGTTTACCAACATGAATTTTCCATGATTGTTTACTTAGTTCTCTTAACTAAGGTTTACTAACAGATTCTCTTTATCGTTTACTTATTAACTTAGCCATCTTAACTAAGGTTTACTAATAAGTTTTCCCCCTTACCCATATAACTTATGTTTTCCCTATTCGTGGCTTTATTCCCGTTCCCACGGATTACTTAATCTTCAGTTAAGTATGGCTTGCATTCTTTCATAAGTTATTTCATCTTTGGATCGATCAATATAACCTACGTTATAATTCTTACTTGTCTTGTAACAAGCTTACCTATTATCTTCTCATTTAGTTATACTCGAATTTGTAACGACTCGAGGTTTTCGCGAGCCTGGTTATCGACATAAACTCAATGTCGACTATCAAAGCATCAGAATTACCGGATAGTCCATGAAAGAAATTAGAGGGTGAGAACAGGTAAGATAGAAACTTAGAATAGAAGAAGAAGAACATAAAACATCAAATTAAATACGAATCTCACAACGGAACGAACAACATATAATGGATACATAATTTTTAAATAAAATCAGTATATGTATACAGTAACATTATCAGAGTATAACACTTACAACACAGTGGAAATAACTATAACTATATAATCCTGAAGCCTCCTGCTCCAAGCTCTCCAAGTATATCTGAAAAATCTTGACTACTTAACTGCCCATACAAAATTGGGCACCCAAGAGTTTAGGGAAAACAAAACAAAACAAACTCTGGGTCAGTCATGGGACTGGTGTGAGTAAAATTGTTTAAAACAGTTTGAGCAGTTAAACGATATCTCATAAGACCATGCCGTATAACGGAACGTGTAACGACCCGGAAAATCTGAACCAATTTAAAAAAATTTAATTGGCCATTTTAGTGGATTTTAAATAAATATTTTAAATAATAAAGATGAAAAGTAAGTTTGAATCGACATTTGATAATGAATATAATTAATTCTAATTATAAACAAGGCCTGAAATGGCGCGGTAGTTTCAAAATTTGAATTCAAACTTTGACTGACTGTACCGGGTGCAAAACAAACGGATTTGAGTGAAACCAAAAATATTTAAATCTGTTAGTTAATACCTTTCTAACGAATCTGAAAAATCGATGTTTCATAGCGGGAATCAAAAGTTATGGCCAAATGAATTTTCTGAAAGGTCGCTATGGAGTTTATATAGCCCGTGAAAATGGCCATTTTGCAAACGACCTCGGAATTCGACGAAACCACTTTTGTTGGATCCGGGATGTCAAATTATTGCTAGTTTTAAAATTTCATAATTTTTGAAGTTAATATGTGAGCGTGGCAAATGAAAACGTATTTTGGTCAATTAAAGTTAAATTGGATCGACCAGAAATGGGCCATTTTTCAACCGGTCTCAGAATTCTACGAAACTAGTTTTGTTGGGACGTATCGTCAAAACATTGCTAGATTTATTTTTCTGGAATTTTTCGAATCAGTTTGTGGCCCTGGCAAATTGAAATGTATGTTCAAATCGAATATTGAATGTTTTATATTTTAATTTGAAGGAAAACTGACTGAAACAGTCGAATGGGCCTTCGAAACATATCCCATTGTGTTCGGAACGGGGGTATTTAGCTGGGGACGACAGTCGTTGGGTATGAATTGGTGTTCATGTGTGAAGAGGGTATTTTAGAAGTTTAAATATATATATAAATTAATAAAAAAAATTCATTGGTCAACAAAGCCTTTCTCTCTCCCCGACTCCAGCTCGCGAACAACGAAAACGTTTCCCCTCCTTCTCTTTTTTTTCTAACAATCCACTCAACAAAAACCCATGGTACTTTGGAGAATTTCGTAGTGCTCAACACGATCTTCGAATCCATACCAAACTCAGATTTTTTTCGTGGGGTATTGAGCTCGAATCGAGCTCGAGAAGATCCCACCTTTGGAGCGCCGCCGTGAGCAGGAGGAGCCGTCGAAGTGGGGCCCCCCTACATCGATCTGAGCGCTATTCCAAGGCTTAGAGGGTGGCGCCGACCGATCTCGTCCAAGTGCTGCGGATTTCGTGTTATTGTCAAACCTAGTTTCGAACTGGGAAGAAAGGTATACGGCAGTTCTATTTTGAACTGATTATAACACTCTTAAGTGTTGCAAACTTTGAAAAATCGTATCTTTTTCATGTGTTGACGAAATTCAATGAAACAGGAGACACCGGGACCGTGAGGACGTCTTCTACATTTTAGAAGAGACCGCATATTTTTCTGAGCCTTCCGCTATTTTTGGTGGAGTGGAACCCAATGTGAGATTTCTAAATTATAAACGATACGGAAAACGATGATGTATAAATTATATAGTCGATGTATGAGTTATATAAGCGTTGTACACCTCTTGTATAAGCGTTGTATAAGTTGTACGTTTGATATATAAGTTATATATGCGTTGTAAAAAGTATTTATGTGTTATATTCCAAAGATTACCCTTGACACCGTGGTACGGGGTTTTGGGGTCGTCACAACGTGGTATCAGAGCTTTGGTTAAGCTTAGTGCTGGAATATAACATATTAACGAACTCGTCAGAAGTAGAACCAGTAGTGTTCTAGGATGAGTAACTCATTATGGATAGGATCAGTAATATCCTAGTATGAGTAGCAGAATGAAATACACTCCAATAGACATATTTATATTTGAAGTATTTGTCTCTATATTTTAAAATATCTTTTCTGTTGACCTGACACTTGATCTGCTATTTGCAGAAGTACTAGAAAATGAGTACCAGAAACAAAAGAAGTAATACTGACCCAGATATAGAAGTATGAAATATAGAAATCTGGGGGGAAACCATTCTCGGGCGAAGAATCTATTATGAAAACACAAGCTTGGATTTGATCTGCTGAGAAAATCTTTGACGGTTTAAAGCTGAGGGTGACCAGAAAAGATTACTGGCCTCCTGGGCACTTAAAGACGAAGCTTTGTTTCGGTGAGATTTCTAAATTATAAACGATATGGAAAACGACGTTGTATAAATTATATAGTCGATGTATGAGTTATATAAGCATTGTACACCTCCTGTATAAGCGTTGTGTAAGTTGTACGTTCGATATATAAGTTATATATGCATTGTAAAAATTATATATGTGTTGAAATAGAAGTGAAATGCTTATATAATATATATACGCCCCTCGTCCACAAACCATGGACGATATTTATTGGTTGTGATTGATGTGAAAATTGGTTGATAGTGAATGGTTGATTAGAATTGTTTGTGGTTGAAATTGATTGATAGTGGTTGAAAAATACCTGTTTGTGGTTGAAACCACATAGGATTAGTTTGTGGAAATGAAATATATATACATGCCGCCTGCATGTGAACTAGATGCGTGAAATCCCCATTGTCAAAAGCTGCGAGGCTTTAAGGTAGAGCGAGGAGCCGTACTAGGGACGACCCCGGTTTTAACTACCCTGCCGTTATGCTGCCGAAATTTTCAATAATATTCTTGTGTTAGAATTATTTTCATGTGTTGAAACTATATTCGTGTGTTGAATAGAAATTCATCTATTTAACGACATTCATGTTTTGAAATAAATTGTTTTGCAATAAAAATCACATTTTTACTTTATATATATAAACTATAGAAAACCTTCATGTGTTGAATAGAAATTCTTTCGTTGAATAGAAATTCATGTGTTGAATGGTATTCGTGTTTTAAATATAAAAATCACCTTTTTATCTATATATATAAACTATAGAAAACCTTCATGTGTTGAATAGAAATTCATTCGTTGAATAGAAATTCATGTGTTGAATGGTATTCGTGTTTTAAATATAAAAATCACCTTTTTATCTATATATATAAACTATAGAAAACCTTCATGTGTTGAATAGAAATTCATTCGTTGGATGGAAATTCAAGTGTTGAATGGTATTCGTGTTTTGAAATAAATTGTTTTATAATAAAAATGATATTTTTATCATCTATATGAACTATATAAAATAGTCTGATTAATTTAAAAAGAGTGTAAGAATTAATGTGTATGATTTTGAAAAGTTAAAAGCGAATTGATTGTTGTTTGTGTTGTGTGATAGTAGAATTTATTCGATTAAATCACACACTGAACTGATTTAAAAATAGATAGCAATATATACATGTGCATTATATATGTTTGAACAGGTAAATGGATTAGCTGTTGAGTAAAGAAATTATTTGCATGCCCAACAAATAGGTAAACCTTAATGAGTTGGATGCGAAATATTATTATATCAACTCCTGTGAATGCCATTGGATGCGGAGTGCTGGTTATTCTGTGTGTAATAATAAATGTCACCATAGGATAGTAACAATTAATTTTGAAATACATTACATGGCATACTTCTCGAATATAGGCATACTTCATCATATACCACATAAGCATTTGGAGCTTGTGTGACGAGGTGGAAGATTTACCATACGAGCGAGAGGCTTGTATGGCGATGACTATATTTTACAGGTTGGACTGATGACTGATATGGACCATATAAAAATTGTAACGATTAATTGCCAGATTAATAAAAACCCCACACGGGTATGGAGTTGACAATAATCACGTCTCTCTAGTTATTAGATACGACACATGGATTATTTATTTCCCACACGGGACGAGGTGACGAGAATTTATTCTCTGGAGCAATTAAAATACACACTCCCTCAGGCTTTGACAAGGTGATGAGAATTTATTCTCTGGAGTTATTATCTATACACGCTCCCCTGTAAACACCAGAATATATCACTATAAATATGTGTATGCTTTGTAGGATTTATTGGGTACCTAATAGGGCCCAATAAATTTCCAAACCCCTACCCTTACAAAGGAGGTTATGGCGAAATTTTTCGAAAATTCCGAGTGTTAGCCAAATTTTTGAAGAATTTGAAAATTCTCAGAAACTGAAAAATTGGAGAATGGAAGCCAGATTGAACGCAGTGTTAATTAACCAAACCACTTTCGACTTTGTTCCTTTTCGGGGATGAAAAGTTTTAAGTGGGGTAGATTGTAACGACCCGGAAAATCTGAACCAATTTAAAATTTTTAAATTGGTTATTTTAGTGGATTTTAAATATTTAAAATAAATATTTTAAATAATAACGATGAAAAGTAAGTTTAAATCGACATTTGAAAATGAATATAATTAATTCTAATTATAAACAAGGCCTGAAATGACGCGGTAGTTTCACAATTTGAATTCAAACTTTGACTGACTGTACTTGGTGCAAAACAAAACGGATTTGAGTGAAACCAAAAAAATTTAAATCTGTTAGTGAATACCTTTCTAACGAATCTGAAAAATCGAAGTTTCATAGCGGAAATCAAATGTTACGGCCAAATGAATTTTCTGAAAGGTCGCTATGGAGTTTATATAGCCCGTGAAAATGGCCAATTTGCAAACGACCTCGGAATTCGACGAAACTACTTTTGTTGGATCCGTGATGTCAAATTATTGCTAGGTTTCAAATTTCATAATTTTTGAAGTTAATATGTGAGCGTGGCAAAGGAAAACGTATTTTGGTCAATTAAAGTTAAATTGGTCGACCAGAAATGGGCCATTTTTCAAACGGTCTCCGAATTCGACAAAACTAGTTTTGTTGGGACCGTATCGTCAGAACATAGTTAGATTTATTTTTCTGGAATTTTTCGAATCAGTTTGTGGCCCTGGCAAATTGAAATGTACGTTCAAATAGAATATTGAATGTTTTATATTTTAATTTGAAGGAAAACTGACTGAAACAGTCGAATGTGCCTTCGAAACATATCCCATTGTGTTCGTAATGGGGATATTTAGCTAGGGACGACAGTCATTGGGTTTGAATTGGTGTTCGTGTGTGAAGAGGGTATTTTAGAAATTTAAAAATATATATAAATTAATAAAAAAAATCATCGGTCAATGAAGCCTTTCTCTCTCCCCGACTCCAGCTCGCGAACGACAGAAACGTTTCCCCTCCTTCTCTTTTTTTTTCTCACAATCCACTCAACAAAAACCCATGGTACTTTAGAGAATTTTGTAGTGCTCAACACGATCTTCGAATCCATACCAACCTCAGATTTTTTTCGTGGGTTATTGAGCTCGAATCGAGCTTGAGAAGATCCCACCTTTGGAACACCACCATGAGCAGGAGGAGCCTTCAAAGTGGGGCCCCCCTACATCGATTTGAGCGCCATTCCAAGGCCTAGAGGGTGGCGACGACCGATCTCGTCCAAGTGTTGCGGATTTCGAGTTATTGTCAAACCTAGTTTCGAACTGGGAAGAAAGGTATACGACTGTTCTATTTTGAACTAATTATAACACTCTTAAGTGTTGCAAACTTTGAAAAATCATATCTTTTTCATGTGTTGACGAAATTCGATGAAACAGGAGACATCGAGACCATGAGGACGTCTTCTACATTTTAGAAGAGACCGCATATTTTTCAGAGCCTTCTGCTATTTTTGGTGGAGTGGAACCCAATGTTAGATTTCTAAATTATAAACGATATGGAAAACGACGATGTATAAATTATATTGTTAGATCGAAATTTGGACCTAACACCCAAATTGTTATAAACTGTAGAGAATTCTAAATGAGGAACAAGGAAAAAGAAAATAACACTCATAATTTATAGTGGTTCGGCGTTAACGAGCTTACGTCCACTTTATAATTTATTGATTATGCTTCAGAAGTTAGTACAACAGTAATTTCTCTCAATATTTCAGTGGTTTGACAACAATGGCGGATTCAGTACTCACTATTGCCCAAAGGATCCCGAAAAATGCCAAGCTCTGGGCTATTTATAGCTGATTTTGTCAGGCGGATCGCGGACACGTGGCACGAATCCCGAGATTACCGGATCGCATCGCCACCATTGAAGAAACAGTCAAACTAGCCGTTATGAACAGGTGTCGTGAGATCCGTGCGATTCGGATCGCTGAAGACCAGCTCGTCGTTGAATGGGTCAGGGGGTTCGGTTCGTACCAAGGGATCGGATCGCCTGGAGGTGCCGTTCGTCGACGAGATGGGAGCGATCCGTTCCTGGGCGAGACGATGGCGTGCGATCCATTCCTGGGCGAGACGATGGCGTGCGATCCATTCCCGGGCGAGACGATGGCGTGCGATCCATTCCCGGGCGAGACGATGGCGTGCGATCCATTCTTCCAATTTCTTGGGGGACTTGGTTTCCTGGTTTCCTTTTATGAATGATCCTGGAGGGCTTGGTCAAAAAGCGAGCCAACATTTTGCCCCCTCGAAGTATGTTTTATTGATGATGAAACATGCTTCGAAGATTCTTATTTACCCTCTCCTGAAGGGATGTAAGTCAACAGTCGCATTGGTTCAAATCAACACATGTATGAGTCGGATCGCCATAGGACGACACGATCCGATTTGGTCATCTGCTCGTCTCGTGCCGAGTTCCTAGGCTCTTGTGCGAAATGGGGCGCATCTTCCTTCGAGTCGTGTCGGGCTTTGAGTATTGTGGGCCATCATTTCAAAGCGGTCCGTGGGCTTCTATGCGATTCTATCTCTGGATCGTGGCCTGTAGGGCGCTTCGTGGATCGAATAAGACAAAGGAGGGGGAGACAAACGGTCACCTTCTTTGCCTATATAAGCCGACGCTCCCCTCTTCATTCTCCTTCTTCTTTCTCTCTGCCGAACCGTCTCGCGTGAGCCATTGAAAAACGAACCCAACCCTTTGAATTTTCGAAAATCCAAGTATTCTCTTAGTCTTTTTAGAAAGGTAACTTTATAGAAAGCACTCTCATATTACTTTCCTGAATTTCTACGGCTGATTCGAGGGAGAAACAATATAAATCCGCGACTTTCTGAATGAATTACCAAGCCGCCATGGCCATTGAGCGTGGAGCTCAGAACTTGGGGATGGGAAGGAGACGATGAAGAAGAAGGATGCAGAGGGGGAAGGAAGGCCGACTCGGATCGTGGTCAAGGATTGAAGACGAAAGCAAGTGGCGAGACGAAAGATGGCGGTGGCAACAAAGGGTCATATCGTGGCATTCGCAATGGTTCGTGAGGGAGCCTTCCCTTCGTCCGGCGATTCGATGAGGGGCGATCTCCTTGCCCTACGATCCGGTAAGGGGCGATCCCTCTGCCATGCGAGTCGAAAGGGGGCGATCCCTCTGCTATGCGATCCGTCTCGCGGCTGGTGATACGAAGAAATTTCAGATTTTAATCAACGCCTTGTCACCACAAAACTTTGAACAGTTAGGATAGAGCCTTGATATTGATCTTTCTGGACTAAATGACCTCACGATTTGACTGCATATGACGTCCAACGACTTCTGATAACCTTGACTGCTTTCATGCTTTATTATTGTTTTTAATAATGCGCACACACAAGCACACACACCAGCACTTGCACACACGGGGAACGGGTAGTGTTAAGTTTATCGTTCATATTTTCTCGTCCTAGCAGCAATGTCGAACGATCACTCTTCCTCAAGATCTGTAGCTGAAACGGAATCCGAGACTCCTGATCAATATAATCCTCACATTCCTCCAATCAATCCCGGAGGTGAAGACTCTGGATCTGAGTATGAAGCCACCGAATCAGATCCGACAGAAAGTACTTCATCTAGCAACAGCTCCGAGTCTGACGAGCGAGCTCCAGACGAAATCCCAGGCGCAGTCGGGATAGATAAATTCTCTGATTCTTTAGCGTCCAAGCTTGATGAGATAAAACTCCAGAGAATCTGCTTAAGACACAATATTCCTTGGGACGATGTCTTGACACCTCGAAGCGAAGATAGACCCCATCTAGCACCGGAAGGTTACATGTCGATCAGTCGAACAATGTGTCTAGTAGGAGCTATTCCTCCGTTCCCTCCAATTGTCATCGAAACTCTGAGACGATTAGGCATTGCCCCGATGCAGCTTCATCCAAACGCCTACGCATCTCTATACTCTTTATATGTTGCTTATGCGGAGATCTTGCATGCCGAACTCAAATTCAGAGATCTGGTGTTCTTCTTTCTCTTCAAGCACCGCTCTTCTGCAACTCCCAACTTTTCCTTTTTTGAATCAGTGGCGAACAGGAAAGTTCTGTACGACGGATACAGCAACATCGGGGATCCTAAGTCCGACTGGTTTTACATAAGAAAATAGGCTGGATGCTCACGGAGATGGCTCAAATCAAGTAAACTTTGATCGCCTAGTTGAATATCTTGCTTGGGGAGTCTAAGTAATAACATTCTTCCGCTTTTTCCTTTGTCTTAAACAGATCATGTCTTCCCGAAAACAGAGGGTGCATTATACAACAACCGGTTGTCCATTCTTTTGCAAAGCAGATCCGACTTTTTAAGGATTAAAAAATGCATTACGGATGATAACCTCCATAAGCATCGCCTCTTGGATAGGAAATTTGGACTTGGAACTGGCGGCAAACCTTATAAATATGTGCCCCCAACGGAAGGAGAGGGAACTTCACAAGCGGTGGAAACAACCAAATTTCACAAAAGTCCTTCTCCGATAGTCATCCAAGACGACGAAGACTTGAATGTATACAGAGGGGATGAGTCCCGTGGTGATGTGTCGAAGGAAATCCCTACCTCTGCTCCAATGGAAACTGTCGGTGATGACGAATTGACAGAAGAACAGTTATTCGACGAGCTGAATAAAATCCCTCTACCCGACATTGAATACACAGAAAAAGACTTCGGCGAGGAACCTTTCTTTTCTGCTCCCGAAGAGGCGACTGATTCAACAAGGGGACGAGAAACGGGCCAGATGAGCCTGTCTCCAGGCCCGGGTCTGTTAGGGGGAATTATATGGGATGCACACCTCACACACACTACCCGACCGTGCACTATTATGTTGTGGATATTCAAAATGATAATATGCTCTTCTTTTCTTTTTACAGGAGCGATGTCTCGTAGGAAATCCTATTCTTACCGTTCTCTTCATGAAGGCACCCCCAGCCTTCGTCCGGGCACCGAGCGCCCTCGCGGTCCTCCTCATAGGCCGAGCTCTTCGCAACCTCGATCTCCACCCAAATCAACTTCTACCAGGCCTTCGAGTCATCCGTCAATTCCGACCGGGGGGAAGACACTTCCAAAAGAGTTGACTCCTCCAAAGAGTGCGCCTTCCCACAGTCGGTCGTCCAAAAGGCGCCACGAATCCAAAGATGGGGACAGAGATTCATCCAAAGAAACTGAGCAAGAGAGAAGTAACATTGTCCCCACCAGCCAACCAGAGTTAGCTGCCCCCGGTTCACGGGATTACGTTCACGGTCCTGAAATCCAAGGTAGGCTGGAAAAGCTACGGGAACAATTTCCAGGAATGTTCTTTGATAGGATGGTCTTTGTTCCTGCCTTGGAACCGGTCCCTAAAAACTGGGATAAAGAAGTTATCGGGCATATCCGTCACGTGGCCAAGCAGAACGAGATGATGAAAAAGCACGCACTTAATCTTTCGGAAGTCATCCGAACACTTGAAATTGAAGCTCACAGGTCTAAAGCAAAACTTGAAAATAACGAAAGGGCTAGGGCAAAATTAGAGAAGGACCTGGAAAACGCTCAAGCCCAGCTCGCTTTGGCACAGAGAGACGCTGCAAACTATAAAACTGAATTAGAAAATGCCAAGCAGCGCTTTCATTCAGAATTGGATTCCAATAGCCAGGAAAAAATGGCCTTAAAAAAGGAGGTTGAAGACCTCAGAATGGCCAACATCGAATTGGTAACGGCACAAGGCCATTTTTTGACGGAGAAGGCTGCTTGGGAGGCGGAAAAAGCGAGTCTAAAAGAAAGGTTGGCTCTGGCAGAGGCGGAAAAAGTGATCTTGAATGATCAGGTGGCAGACGCGGAGAGACGGGCAGCTCTTGCCGAAAAGAACGTTGATAGCGCCATAGAAATGGCCACTGCCTCCAACAACAAACTCCTTGAAAGAGAGAAAGAAATTGAGGGGTTTGAGGAGATGATCTTTGATTTCCTCGGTCAGGTTCTCAAAACTCGCAATATCTCATGGATCCCGGATTATCATGTTACTTTGGCCAACTTATGGGATGCCATCGTGGAAGGCGAAAAACATAGACTGGGGGTCGAAGAGATCGATGAAGACGAATTGTTGAAAAGCATCCTAAGGGACAACGAGCCTGAGGATCTGGCAGAGGGTCGTCGCTTAATCCTAGCGGAAATGGAGAAGGAGAGAGCCATGGCTAAAGGTAAAAGCAAAATTGACGAAGGTTCCAGCTCCGCCGCGAAGTCTAAAACCTCCGAAGTTGAGGAGTATCATCCTGACGATCCGCTAATCCCCTTAGGCTTAACTCCCATGGTTGTTGGAGCATCCGGATCTACTCAAGAGGGAGTATCTGCTGAAGGTACCTCTCTCTTTTCCCGCAATTTGCTAAAGCGATTGCGAATTGTCGTCGTCTAACAGGACAACCCATTGAATTAGTAATGTGTGTCTCTCGTAATGCAGGTGGCGAACCCGTCGAAAAGGGTGTTGGACAAGAGAGAGAAGTGGAGGAGGGGACCATCCTGCCAGGTGCTGAAATCGATGTTTCAGAGCGAGTCGAGGTCACAACAGCGGAAGGAAGCATCTCGGTGCCCAGCGCCGACGTACCCAAAGATGCTGAGACTATCGAGGCTTTAAAAGACCTGGATGGTCGCCATGTGGATGACGAAGAGGATACTACCGGCACCAAAAAGGCCGACGACGATGATGATGATGAAGAGCCCCTGGCTAGCCGGAAAGCCAGACAAGAGAAAGGGTTGGCTTCTAAGAAGGGGGGAGATGAGGCTTTGGACGTGGTCCCTCTTGCAGAGTTCGATCCCAAAACTGGGATGATTATGAAAATCCAGTCCAAGTCCATCAGACGGCAACTTCACTTTGCAAACCCTGATGACTTCCCGGCTTCCCTCTCCAGCAGAAGCAAGGGAAAAGAAGGGGAAGAGGAGACCTCAGAGGAGTCAGACGCTCCCCTTGTGGACAAGCGGAAAAGGAAGAAGGAGGATCCATCTGAAGCCGACAAGGAGAGGCTGGAAAGGCAGAAGCGAGAGAAGAAATCGAAGCATAAATAGGATGTTTGTTGATATTTTGTCTTTTAGGTTTCCCACTGGCCAGGAAGTGTAATTGTGAGACTGGTCCTCACCTTTGTTTCTAAATTGTTTTCACTTTGTTAATTTGCAGTACATAAACAAGGATTTGTTTCTTCTTACATCATTGCGTACCTGTATTCATAGAAACTTTCCACGTTTAGTCGTTAGCCAACTATTAATAATTATAAGTCAGTCAATCAACAGGAAGAAGAATGTTCATGCTATGTTACACTATTATATCAAAGTTTAGTGTTTGCATAGGAGCGCGTGATGCCCCCTAATCATTTGTTAGAGTTTTACGCTTGGCGATTCGTTCGTTCCCCGATCCTCTAGCGGGGAAGGAGCTCTTTCTCAGCGCTCAATCGGAGACGCTTTTATACTCTCTCTCTCTCTCTGGAGAGTTAGAGTTCGAGCTCAGCGATTCATTCGCTCCCCGATCCTTCAGCGGGAAAGGAGCTCTTTCTCAGCGCTCAATCGGTGACGCTTTTATACTCTCTCTCTCTCTCTGGAGAGTTAGAGTTCGAGTCCAGCGATTCATTCGCTCCCCGATCCTTCAGCGGGAAAGGAGCTCTTTCTCAGCGCTCAATCGGAGACGCTTTTATACTCTCTCTCTCTCTGGAGAGTTAGAGTTCAAGCTCAGCGATTCATTCGCTCCCCGATCCTTCAGCGGGAAAGGAGCTCTTTCTCAGCGCTCAATCGGAGACGCTTTTATACTCTCTCTCTCTCTGGAGAGTTAGAGTTCGAGCTCAGCGATTCATTCGCTCCCCGATCCTTCAGCGGGAAAGGAACTCTTTCTCAGCGCTCAATCGGAGACGCTTTTATACTCTCTCTCTCTCTCTGGAGAGTTAGAGTTCGAGCTCAGCAGTCTGCAATCATGCACGCTTATCAAACTCGTCTTAGGATTACATCTTAATCCAAGCTCCGAGGATTAAAACCAGTCGGATAGGCAGTTGGAGCATTTACCAAGGCTTTGAGTTCCTCTGATCAGTTTACGAGAGGAACTGTTGGCACCAGACTTCGGGTACCTGCATTATTCACACTGATTTTCATAGGCAAATAAATAAAGATGCAATAAAGGTAAATGACACACAGTATTTTTATAGTGGTTCGGTCAAATCATGACCAACGTCCACTTTATAATCTCTTGCTTTAAAGAATCAGACTGTTCTAGGCAAGTCATGCCCTGTACATAGTTTTTTTTTTTTTTAAAGCAAAAGAATAAATTTGAAGCTTCTCATGTTAAATATGGCCGTAGATGTTGGGCATTCCACACTCTGGGGATTTCCTTTCCATCTACGGTTGCCAGCTTGAAGGTTCCATTATCAAGCTTGCTGAGAATAGAGTACGGTCCTTCCCACTTCGCTCCCATATGAGTTGGGGGTGGAAAGACACGTTTCAGAACCAAGTCTCCGGGTTCCAAGGTTCGGGCTCGGACCTTTCTGTTGTAATATCGGGCGACCTGTTGTTTGCATCTCAGAGCACGCAGGTCGGCTTCATTCCTCTTTTCTTCAATCATATCCAGGGACTCAAGGAGCAATTCATTATTGGACATTGGATCATAGTAGGTCACCCGATGAGAAGGTACTTTTATCTCAATCGGGATGACTGCTTCCGTTCCAAAAGCAAGGGAGAACGGGGTATGTCCTGTCGCTGATTTATATGTCGTCCTGTAGGCCCATAGTGCCAAGGGCAATTCATCAGCCCACATGGCTCTAGCCCGCCTCATTCTTCTTTTCAGAATGGACTTAATTACTTTATTTGCAGCTTCGACTTGCCCGTTTGATTGTGGGTGTGCCACAGAGGTGTATCGATTCTCGATGTGGTATTTTTGGCAGAAGTTTCTGAATTCTGCACTATCAAATTGAGTTCCGTTGTCTGTTATCACAATCTTTGGAATCCCGAATCGACAGATGATGTTTCTCACGATGAAGTTGATCACCCGTTTAGTTGTGATTGTAGTTAGTGGTTCTGCCTCGACCCACTTAGTGAAATAATCTACAGCCACAATGGCGAACTTTGCTCCGCCCCTCGCTATGGGGAGACTTCCTATGATATCAATTCCCCACATAGCAAAAGGCCATGGACTCATCATTGTTTTTAACTGACTTGGAGGCGCTCTAGGTATCTTTGAAAATCTCTGAGATGCATCACATCGTCGTGCATATCTTTCTGCATCCTTGTTTATGGTAGGCCAGAAGTAACCATGCTGCAATATCTTCTTCGCCAAAGTTTGCCCCCCAGTGTGGTCGCCACATTCGCCTTCGTGGACTTCTTGCAGCACACGTTTGATGTCATCGTGGGCTATACACCGAAGGAGGGGCATTGAATACCCTAGTCTATAAAGGACTCCGCCTTGCAGTACGTATCGGGCGGCTTTACGAATCACTTTACGCCTCTCGCTTTTCCTGGTCGGAAGCGCTCCATCCATTAGGAAATTCTTTATAGGAGTCATCCACGACTCCTTTTCTGGTTCCGTCTCTATTACTAGGTCGATTTCCATCTGATCAATGCTGGGAGACCGAAGTACTTCAACGGGGGCTAGCCCTATCACTTCAGGATCGTTAGAACTAGCCATCTTTGCCAACTTGTCTGCCTGCTGATTTTCTGACCGCGGAATATGAGATATGCTGTAGTGATCAAACTCATTCAGCAGCTCTTTCACTTTCTTTAAGTATAGAATCAATCTTGCACTTTTAGCTTGGAATATACCAGTAACTTGGTTCACAACTAACTTGGAATCGCAGAAGATGTTCAATTTTGTGACTTCTAGCATCTTTGCAATCTTTAATCCGGCTATCAGAGCTTCATATTCAGAATCGTTGTTAGTGGCCTGAAACTCCATTTGGATGGCATAAGTTATCAATCGTTTCTCGGGGGTTTCAAGCACTATTCCAGCGCCGGATCTTTCGTTGTTTCTAGCACCATCAGTATATAATCTCCAGACATTAGGGTCGAAAAGTAACTTTGAGGGTTCCACTTCTTCGTTTGCTATGTCTTCTTCAGGAACAGTGAACTCTGCTATGAAGTCAACTATCACCTGCCCCCGAATTGATCGCCTGGGCTGAAAGTTCTAGTCAAATTGACTTAACTCAATATTCCATTTGAGTAACCTTCCAGATGCCTCCGGTCTCTGTAAAACTTGCTTGAGTGGGTGATCAGTATATATGGTAATAGGATGTGCTTGAAAATAGTGCCGAAGTTTTCTGGAGGCAATCAGTAAACTATACGCCAGTTTTTCTATCCGTGGATAATTACGCTCTGCCGCTGTTAATTTTATGCTCACGTAATACACAGGTCTTTGGACCTTCTCCTCTTCCCTTACCAACGCTGAGCTGACTGCATGAGATGATACTGCCAAATACACGAATAAATCCTCGTGGTCTATTGGTTTAGATAGAATTGGAGGCTTCTCCAAGTGTCTGAGCAAATTCTGAAACGCTTCTACGCAGTCAGGTGTCCATTTAAAGTGGCGTTTTCCTCGCTTTATTAATTCGAAGAATGGGATGCTCTTATCCGTAGCCCTGGAGATAAATCTGCTTAGTGCGACCACTTTTCCGGCAAGGCTTTGCACATCCTTAATTTGCCTAGGTTCCTGAATGTTCCTGATTGCCGTGATCTGGTCCGTATTAATCTCGATACCGCGCGAACTGACAATGAATCCTAAGAATTTTCCAGAAGCGACGCCGAACGAACATTTGGTGGGATTGAGTTTCATCCCATACTTTCGAAGAATGCCGAACATCTCTGCCAAGTCAGTAGTGTGTTGAAAGGATTGCTTGGATTTAACCAACATATCGTCGACGTATACTTCCATTGTTTTCCCGATTTGGTTATAAAACATTCGATTGACCAAACGTTGGTACGTAGCGCCTGCATTCTTTAAACCAAAGGGCATTACTACGTAACAATATAATCCCAGATCAGTGATAAAGCTAGTATGCTCTTGGTCCGGAACATGCATCGGAATTTGGTTGTATCCTGAATAAGCATCCATGAATGAGAGAAGCTCGTGACCTGCCGTCGAGTCTACCAACTGGTCAATTCGAGGTAATGGGAAACTATCTTTGGGACAAGCTTTGTTTAAATCCGAGAAGTCGATACACGTTCGCCACTTCCCGTTGGCCTTCTTTACCAGGACTGGGTTCGAAATCCAATCTGGGTAAGTTGAATCTCTGATAAACCCATTACTCTTTAGCTTCCCAACCTCTTCTTTCAAGGCAGCGGACCTCTCTGGGCCCAGCATTCGCCTTTTTTGCTTTACTGGAGGATGTTTGGGGTTAATGCTCAAAGAATGGCTCATGATTGATGGGGATATCCCGCACATGTCCGCATGGGTCCAAGCGAATACATCCAAGTTGTTCTTTAAGAAAGTCGTCAATTCTTCGGCAAGAGTTGAACTTAACTGGGATCCAATCTTAAGGACCTTCTCCGGGTCACTGTCATCGATTGGCACATCCACAGTTGCCTCGTTGGGAGTCGCCGTTCTGCCCCCGGAATCTTGATCCTCTCTGGGATCTATATCCTCGGGCATCACTCTAGGTAACTCCCCAACAATCATCCTCTTTGGTTGCTATAATGTTTCCGCCCCCAAAGGAGGCGGAGTGCCTTTAGTTTCGATATCCCCGCCGTTGCGAAGCAACTTTAATTCGGCAACATAACATGCTCGCGCAGCAACTTGATCCCCTCTGACGATACCAATGCCAGCTTCTGTGGGGAACTTCAATAGCAAGCACCAGGGGGCTATACAGGCTCTGAATTTTGCGAGGGCCGGTCGGCCCAAGAAGGCATTGTACGGTGATTCGACATCCAAAACCACAAAGGGAAGGATTCTCACTCTCTGGCGTTCTCCTTCCCCAAGTGTAACTGGCAATTCTACATAACCCATAGGTGCGGTGGATGCTCCGTTGAATCCACGAATCCATCCTTGACAGGGCTTCAAGTCTTTTATCTCAAGATTCATCTGGTCAAAGGCTTTTTTGAAAAGAATATTAACGGAACTCCCGTTGTCCACCAGTACCTTATGAACAGTGGCTGGTCCAATGGGTATCGTAATTACAAGTGGATCTTCAGTTGGAGCATGGACCCCGATGCTTTCTCGTTCTCGGAAAATAACGTCATCAGTCATCATCTTCTGCTGCTTCACCGGGACACTGTCCTCGGGGTTGCTACATTCCCCCACTTCGAGGTGTTGTTTGGCTGCGTTGACATATTGATCTAAAGCTTTGGAACTATGCCCAGCAAGGTAAAGTCCACCGATCACGGTGTTGATTACAATATTCTTTCCCTTTTGCTGAGCAGTTGGCCTAGCAGCAAGTTGATTTTGATTCTGATTCGGGGCCTGCACTGCTTGCCCCCTGTCCCTAGGCGTTACTCTGTATTCGTCTAGCTTCCCTTCTCGAAGCAGCCTTTCGACTACGTCCCTCAGGTGACGGCATTCATTCGTCGAATGGCCGTGGATTTGATGAAAGAGACAAAACTTCCCTGTCTCACGCTCTTTTTCTGTCGATTCTCTAGGAGGTGGCCTCTTATTCTGGAGGACTTCATACGCATCCATGAAGATATTTTCTAGAGTATCATTTATGGGTGTATAACTTTCAAAGGCCCTGGGACGAGTCCTTCTCTGGGAGTCGTTCCCTCGGCCCCTCTTACGGCTGTTGCCGTTAGCATTGTTATTGTTGTTACCTGGTCGGCGACCACCCTGGTTCTGATTTCCGACGTTAACTTCAACTTTCCCCGAGCTGTCTCCAGTCTGTTTGATGGCGACATTGCTCTGAACTTCTTCCTTATCAGTTGTTTTAAGCTTTCGGTTTGCGTATACCTCTTCCCGGCGTAGATGTACATTGGCTTTCTCATAGAATAACTCTCTGGTGTGGGGTGGTTTACCTGCCAAGTACCTCCCAAATTCAGTGTCCTTGTCCACTCCATCAATTAGTGCTGCAACAATGGTCGGCTCATGAGGATCTTTAACCTCAGTGGTGGCCAAATTGAAACGATCCAGGTACATCTTTAGACTTTCGCCTGGTCGCTGTTTGACAAGGAATAAATCGATCACGCTTTTCGTCTTCTGTGCGTAGATACGGAATTGCTCTACGAACTTCTCGCTTAGTTCCCTGAAGCTAGAATTCGATCTCGCCGGCAGGCGAGTAAACCATAGCAAAGCCACGTCCTCCAGGAATATCGGAAACGCTTTACACTTAACCGCGTCAGAAGCGGCGGCGGTAGTCATCGACCAAGAGTATCTCATTAGGTGCTGAACAGGATCAGACCTTCCTGCATATCGGTTCATTTGTGGCATGTTGAAACGCCTTGGAAAAGTTGCATCCAAAATATCGTCAGTAAAAGGGGTATGACTGCGGTCAATCCCCCAATCTTCGTTCCGCTGTCCTCGGCTGTCGGCCAAAATCTGGTGAACCATGGCTGCAACGTTTGCACTAGTCAAAGGAGGTTCAGGGTCAGTGCCTCTGGCCCGACGAGGTTCTCTGATCTCTCTTCGGGGAGTAGCCACAAAATCCGGGGCTTGGACGGGGCCTCGCTGCCCACTGTTATCATGAGTATGCGTACGGCGACATGGCTGAGGTGGTCTGTCATGCACAGGACTGTTCACACCTCGAGTCCTGAGGGTCGTTGCTTGACCATCCATATTACGGTTTGTGGGTCTTGCCCCTAGTTCTTCCTCTTCTTGTGAGGGCAGGGTCCCGAACCGAAGTTGTTCTATGTTTTCGGCTCTTTCATATGGTCGCCGCGGAGGTCTCGGCGACTCTTTAGATGAAGAGGAATATACTGGGGTGAGTGGACGAACCAGCGATGCTCTTTGTCTTGCTAGCTCATCAAGTCTTATATCCATAGCCGTCAAATTTTGCCGCAGGATGGAACTTTCCTGTCTTTGGGCGGCCAACTCGTCAAACAACCTATCCCACATTTCGACAAAGCGAGAAAGATCCCCCTCAGTTACAGGAGCAGCAGGATCATAGTGGTCATCATCACCCTCCCTTATGGGCAAAGTGCTCGGACCGGGTCGAGCAGAGGTTCCAGGACGATAGGAGTGGGTCATAGGTTCTTTTCCAGGTCGAGTTGTGTTCTGACCATCAGTTCGGGTAGCTACGGTTCGTGGAGGGCGGTTCGCTGCGCCCCCCTGAGATCAACTCGTGGTCGTGGTGCGCGGAGGCTGCGAGGTGTTGCCCCGGGATCGAGTAACAACCCCTTCAGTAGCACGGATCGTCTCGTTCTCATCGACTCTGAACGAGGTGTCTTCATCGGATCGGATCGCCCCCTGCGCTCCGCGATCCCGAGTCTCTTCGTTGCCCAGTTCGTGTACACTCTCCTCGATCGTTTCGTTGGTTTGCGAAACTTTAGATCTTTTTCCAGCCATGATATCCGAATCGCTGGAATCTTCAAGAAAACGAATGACGAAACTTTAAGACTGAGTTTCTCGATGAAAGCACCAAAAATGTTAGATCGAAATTTGGACCTAACACCCAAATTGTTATAAACTGTAGAGAATTCTAAATGAGGAACAAGGAAAAAGAAAATAACACTCAGAATTTATAGTGGTTTGGCGTTAACGAGCCTACGTCCACTTTATAATTTATTGATTATGCTTCAGAAGTTAGTACAACAGTAATTTCTCTCAATATTTCAGTGGTTTGACAACAGTGGCGGATTCAGTACTCACTATTGCCCAAAGGTCCCGAAAAATGCCAAGCTCTGGGCTATTTATAGCTGATTTTGTCAGGCGGATCGCGGACACGTGGCACGAATCCCGAGATTACCGGATCGCATCGCCACCATTGAAGAAACAGTCAAACTAGCCGTTATGAACAGGTGTCGTGAGATCCGTGCGATTCGGATCGCTGAAGACCAGCTCGTGGTTGAACGGGTCAGGGGGTTCGGTTCGTACCAAGGGATCGGATCGCCTGGAGGTGTCGTTCGTCGATGAGATGGGAGCGATCCGTTCCTGGGCGAGTCGATGGCGTGCGATCCATTCCTAGGCGAGACGATGGCGTGCGATCCATTCCTGGGCGAGACGATGGCGTGCGATCCATTCCTGGGCGAGACGATGGCGTGCGATCCATTCTTCCAATTTCTTGGGGGACTTGGTTTCCTGGTTTCCTTTTATGAATGATCCTGGAGGGCTTGGTCAAAAAGCGAGCCAACATATATAGTCGATGTATGAGTTATATAAGCGTTGTACACCTCTTGTATAAGCGTTGTATAAGTTGTACGTTCGATATATAAGTTATATATGCGTTGTAAAAATTATTTATGTGTTATATTCCAAAGATTACCCTTGACACCGTGGTACAGGGTTTTGGGGTCGTCACAGAACGGGTTTTCCCCTTATGAGAATCCAAAATAGTCTTTATATCAAAATTCTTTGGATATTATGATAGTGTCTATCAACCACAATATAATAATCATCTAGCAGAAACGCTTTCATCTCACGTTCTACATATATAGTATACAATCAAAACCGCGAGCACTTATTGGATAATGGATTTCAAACTATGACAAGGTATGGAACCACCTTATGATAGTGTACCTCTAGAGAGGAATACACTGGGTTCTACAAGAAAATCTTGCAACCCGACCAAACATGACCGAACACTCACTTCTCTTGAGTGTATCAAATGTATATCACCAACGGTAGGGATCAGCAGCCGTTTCCCAAATGGGACAACATCAAATAGATTAAAGAATGAAATGATTATCTCTAGATAGGTGATAATACACCCTAATTAGAAGCAACCCACTTAGCCATGCTGCCTGCCCGACTTTTATCATTTCCCGGTTGTGAGGCTAGAGGCCACGCTTATCTCTGACGGATCACACATTTATTCATTTTGAATGTCACATCGTCATACCCGCCAAATCACAAATTGATTTCCCCAAAAACACAACGGGTATACAGCTAAGAGAAACGAATTCCTCCGCCACCAAATGTATATACGTTTGAAGAGATCAACTTACACGATCTATTAAATATACTCTGTCAGACATTCTTCCACACAGGTTGTCCTGGGACTGGACAAACCAAAGGCACTATTCTGTAAATCCATCTTAGGCAATTGCTACCTAGGATCGTCAGAACAGCCCTTGCATAATTTCGTTTTCAATTTTCTTCATCATTTTTGATTCGCAACGCTAATGCCCATACAGAGTGGTTTTCAGGTCATGAATCTGATCTCGGTCTCTCCGTATTGACGAAAGAAAAATGGTCAAAAACTTCGATAGTCGGTGAGTTAATTATCAAAGAAAAACATGTGTACAAACAATGATCGTATTTCCAAATGGAAATCCTACCAATCAATCATTAATCAACATTTTCTCTTTTTAAATTAATTCATCATACCTCTTCCCGTTTCCATATATATATTCAGAAATTATTATTTTCTAGATTAGAAAGTATT
The DNA here is from genome assembly GCA_030737875.1 of Allium sativum. Taxonomy (NCBI): domain Eukaryota; kingdom Viridiplantae; phylum Streptophyta; class Magnoliopsida; order Asparagales; family Amaryllidaceae; genus Allium; species Allium sativum. The sequence goes on along the minus strand of CM060925.1, from coordinate 29,402,048 downwards.
TAAATCATTGGAAAACATTTCCATATTTACTCTCATTTCTATTTGTATTTTATATTAGAAAAGATTTCTGATTCTTATTTGGAAAACATTTCCAAACTACTTCATTGGATTTAAATAGATGTTTAAATAAAACATTGCTATGCCAACTCAAAACATTACACTCATTCTAAATTCACTTAACCAACCTTCACTATCGAACCTTAACCATTCCTTAGTTAAAAGTGGAGTCAATCAAGTTGGGGTATAACTACCTATCAGACCTTAACTGAACAAAATTTATATCCTCGAAATAGACAAAGTTCACCTTTCAAATCTTTAACAATTTCCTTATGAAACTCTTTGATTCTATTTACGAATCCACTTCATTACAGAAATCATTTGATTATAACAATAGTGTTATGATTCCATGCTTCTAAAATATTATAACTTCAATATAACTTTTATTTATAAATTTAGATAAATAAACAAACAACTAATTTATTAATAAATAAATAAATCTTGTTTAAAAACGGAAAGTGAATAGTACTGTCCTGAATTCGATATAATCGAATTTCAACATATAACTCTCTGTTGAATATTCTCTATTCGATAACTTCTTTTCGAATCAACTATATTTGATTAACTCCTTTCTTCAAATAAACTATATTCGATTTAACTTCTTTCGAATAAACTATATTCGATTAACTCCTTTCGAATAAACTATATTCGATAACTCCTTTTGAATAACTAATATTCGATAGCTCCTTCCGAATAACTAATATTCGATAACTCCTTCAAATAAACTATATTCGATTAATTCCTTCGAATAAACAATATTCGATTAAATCCTTTCTTCGAATAACTATATTCGATAACTCCTTTCGAATAAACTATATTCGATTAACTCCTTTCGAATAACTAATATTTGATAACTCCTTCTAATATACTATATTCGATTAATTCCTTCGAATAAGCTATATTCGATTAATTCCTTTCTTCGAATAACAATATTCGATAACTCCTTTAACTCTATTTGAATAAACTATATTCGATAACTCCTTTCGAATAACTAATATTCCATAACTTCTTTTCTTTGAATAACCTTATTCGATAACTCTTTCTTCAAATAAACTATATTCGAATAACTCTAATCTGACTAACTCTAATTCAATTAACTCTATTCGAATAACTAATATTCGACTAACTCTTGTTCGATTAACTCTATTTGAATAACTCTAGTTCGATTAACTCTATTTGAATAACTATAACTGGTTAACCCTATCCACTTTACTCTTCATCCATATTCGGTTTCAAATATCGATGTTGAAATCGATTCTAACTTCTTTATATAAGTCCTGACTTATATATTCTAATTATCCAATGATAAATATTTTACTTAGTTTATAAAACCTTATTTATAAATTAATCTTCTTACTTTATCTGTTAAAACGGATTTCTCTTAGATGTTCATTTTGAATTCATATCCTGTTATACCCGTGTGCGAAGCATGGGTCTAAACCTTCCTAGTGTAAAATTCTCTTTTTATACAATTCTATTCATTTTTCAAGTATTTCCTTTTATAATCTATTTATTTTCTAAATAAATATTTCCTTTATGATTCTATTTATTTTCTAAATAAATATTTCTTTTTATAACTCTATCTATTTCATAAATAAATATTTCCATTTATAATCTATTTGTAAATGTTTTACAAATATTTCATTTTCAATTCTGTTTGTAAATGCTTTACAAATACTTCCTTTTCAATTCTATTTGTAAATGGTTTACAAATATTTCCTTTTCAATTCTATTTGTAAATGGTTTGCAAATGCTTCCTTTTCAATTCTATTTGTAAATGGTTTACAAATATTTCCTTTTCAATTCTATTTGTAAATGGTTTATAAATATTTCCTTTTCAATTCTATTTGTAAATGGTTTACAAATATTTCCTTTTCAGTTCTATTTGTAAATGGTTTACAAATATTTCTTTTTCAATTCTATTTGTAAATGGTTTACAAATATTTCCTTTTATAATATCTGTTGATTTTATAATTATTTTCTTTTATAAAATCCTTTTCCATTTATATATAAAATCCATTGATTTTATATAATTTATTTATTTTCAAACTACACTTTGAAAATCCCCTTTTCTACATTCCAGTATTTCTTACGGTATTTAAAATACCCAAATAACAATGATCGATATCATTCAACACACGTAATCAACACAGATAATATATCACATCATATATTACAATATATGAAAAACAATAAAATAAATGTTGAGGAATCCAGTTGGATTCCTCCGACCTGTTTCCCTGCATCCACAGTTGTTAAACAATATAATTAACATCAGTTTCATTTCACTATGAAATATTCTGCTAAACAGAATCAATTTATATATATATAACCAAATCTATAATTTCAACCAATTACTTAGCAGTTCAACCAAACAGTCAATACACAGCAATCATTTATCAGTTCTAAATATACGTTATAAAAATATGAACTGATAGAGTTGGTGAGTTTTACTCACATTGGACAGTTATCGTTAAATAACGATTAACTATCTTTGATTCAGACGGACAATTTATTTTTCTATAAATTGTAACGAGCTCCAATCCACTCCCAGTCATTTCCATTACGTAGAGCTCATCCATACGATCCTAACGGATCTTGTTTCGCTAAATTCCGATAATGTATGGACAAGTTATTACAATTACAAATTGTGTACATATTAGATTTAAAATAAATTTCTATTTGAATTAACTATTTGGGCTTTACGTATAAAAGCCGGCCCAAAACCAATTTAACCCGCACCCACTAACCCGCTTACTCCTCTTTCTTCTTCGTAATTTCCAATAGCCGTGCTCCAGAAAATCCCATGCCCATTTCGAACATTTCCAATGCCCTTCTACACACGATTACTTCACGAAATCTTCCAAACTCCTCACCATTGACATGCCCTTCGATTTCTCTATGTGATTGTCACCTCCATAAAGAACTCGATGCCCTCTTTCAATTTCCGATCTCAGTCCGCTTCAGGCGTGCAACACCAGAGTCACGACCACTTTGTTCATCGATCTCCTCCAAAATCAGCACACAGGTGCTGTTTGACTTCCCTATCACAAAAACAACAACCATCACTTCATTCGGTCACTCAAACTCTCGAATCAAGGAGCCCAAGGTTAAGGCTTATGAAATTCAGCGAACACAAAGACCACAAAATCCATAAAAAGGTGTACGAGCATGAAGAGGAAACCATAAGCATCTCGAATATATGTTTGCCTCGATTTATGGATTATTATTTGAATTCATATGAATTAATGAAGATGGAAAATATTTTTACTGGAAGCAAAAATTGCAGTGGAAAATGGTTTGACCAATGAAGAAAGAAAATAGGGTTGTAAAGAATTTGGCATATTTATAGGATAAATATAATATTTTAATATTTGATTATTCTCAATGTAATAAGCAAACGCTATTTTTATTTATCGTTTAATATTCCTATGGTCACATAAAATATCCAAAAATCATGAAAGTGGACATACAACTAGAGTTTAACATTACGGACCCAACGAAACTAGTTTCGTTGAATTCCGACTTCGTTTGCTCACATAGAGTATTTTTAACCATCAAAATACTGACTATTTTTCACACTAAAAATCCGTACGACCACACACTAACACCAAAAATCACGAAATTTGAAATCTAACAATAATTAAATATTATGGATCCAACAAAATTAGTTTCATCGAAAACGGAGGTCATTTGCAAAACTGGCTATTTTTAAAGCTTTAAATAAATGCTTTTAAATATAAATATATTTAAAAATAATTAAATTAAATATTTATAAATAAATATTATCGTATATATTCACACCAGAATATCATACAGCTCCATATCGGGATTTATAACTTGATATTCCAAATCCAGTGTTACATCGATATTCGATTTATATTTAAAATACATTTAAAATATAAATAAATCGATATAAATTATAAAGGAATTCCATAGCGACTTTTCCAAAGTTTGATTTGGACATAACTCAAAATCTACATGATGAATTCCCGATTTTTCTCTTTCACTAGAAAAATATACTTCATCAACTCCGAACGTTTCTTATTTCACAGAAATCCGGCTTAAAACGGATTCTGTATATTCAATTAAAGTTCGAATCGCCAAATTACGAACTGCAGCTCCATTTCGAGCTCGATTTTAATTATAATATAATTATATGTTCACACTTCGTTTATATAATATATTCGTGAATATAATTCAAATCTAAACTGAATTATATCTTAGTAATAATCCTATTCACACAACATTATGAATTTCACTATTTTCGATTATTTCGGAAATTTAATATATTATTATGTTATTTAATTTAATTAAATATTCAATAGTTATTTATTTAAACAGCTATTTAAATCTCTGTATCACTATTTATATAATTAAGTTAGTTAATTATTATCTGTAAAAATACGGGTCGTTACATTCTTCCCTCCTTAAAATAATTTCGTCCTCGAAATTGCTAAGGTAGAAAACAAACTCCACCAACTGGGTTAAAATTATTTCTTCACTTCTTGACTTCAGTTTCAACTAAACCAATTAATTCCAATAAAGTTATTAATTTATTTCTATTAACGAAAATTTTCAAAAATCCTAAAAATTTCCTAACACCTTAACTTTTCAAAAAAATTCGCCAGCACCTCCATTGTACTGGCCAATAGCTCAAACTCCAACTCGCCTCTCTAAGCCTTCTTCAACCCCAAAAGAAAATCAAATAGCTAAGCAGCTTGCCAATTCGGCTCATCAAAATCTCAAACCCAATATAAATATAAACTGGTACCTTTTTGTCGGCATGTCAATACATCATTTCCATGTGTTACGAATTCTGCATATACCAACATCATCCCAATCATTCAGTTATACCCAAGCCAAATTCTGTTTTTAATTCAGATTCCATTTTCAATTTCAACTCTTAACTTACCAGTCAAATTCCATTTCCGTTTTCTCTAATCTAATCAAATTCGATACTTTCTATCTCAATTCATTTTCCAGTTAACTGGTTTCAATTCAATTTCTATTTGTATTTGCTTTTACAAATTCTAGTTTAATTTTTTTAATTCAAATAATCTGTTTCTGGGAGTTTTTAAACAGCTTAGCCTTCTCCAAAAATCAAAATATTCATTTGGAACATCAAAACAACTTATTTTCTCAAAATAATTCAAAAACAAAAACTTTGGTAGTAATCCGTCACTTACGACTCGAAAATGAACATCGGTGATGTCATGATCATCATCGGAATTTATTTTCCAGCTATCGAAGTGATTTTAATACTATACCACTTTCAAAACCATTTCTAAACACTTTCATTTTGAAATCCATTTAAAAATATCTTTTTCAATGCTTCTAACAAATTTAAAATCTCCAAGGATTTTAAATTCACATATATTTAACCTAGATTCATTTACAAATACTTTTATAACCTTCCAGGGTTTTAATTTCAATTCTGGTTTAAATTCAGATTTAATTAATCTAATTTCACGTATTTCACTTATATGAATTCAGATTGGCTATTCACATAACCATTTCACATTTTATATTCTTATTCGATTATAATCACAACCAACACATCCAATATACTATAATACTTCAAATATCTATACTTTTGTGACGGCCGGGAATTCCGCTCGATCCGAATCAGTCGTTAAACCGATCTAGACCGTTCGAAACCCCTGATCGTTTGAGAACAGGACAAAAAGGAACGCAGACGGAAGAACATTTCATTGTTATTACAACAATTCCATCAGATACAAGAATATACAGAGTATAAATGAATAAATTACATTCGATAAATATCAGAGATTACAATAAATTACATAGCAGCGGAAAATAATACAAAGCACAACTGAAGGTGATATACGGATACAGAGCTTTCCGGATATCATTCCAGCTGTAAACCAGGATCCTATGAATATAAATCTGCAAAACCAAAACTACTAGCTGCCCGTGCGGAAAATAGGGGCACCCAGAGTTTAGGTTAAAACAATAAACTCCAGGTCAGTCATGTGACTGGTGTGAGAACTAAAACAGTTATTTAAAACTTTACTTTAAAAGAGAGTAATTCAAGGGACCACGCCGTATAACACGGAACGGGTTTCCTCCCAAGAATACCAGTGCATAGAATAAACAATGCAATGCTTTTTCGAAAAATGAAGCTATTATAAGACCCAGGTCCCATCACACAATGCAACGCAAGCCGGAGGATAGGGTTTTCCCTTATAATAGCCAAACATGCTTGGTACGTTTTAAAAACAAATCATTTGATACTATAATAAGTCTATAGTGTCAAAACAATTCAAAGCATAAATATCAATCATAGGCGGCATGGGTACCATCTATCATGTCGCCATACTAGTTCTACAATTAAAACCGCAATACACGTATTGGAATTGGATTTCCGTCATGAGTCGAGGCAAGGGGCAAGCTCCTCTCCGCTTCGAGACACTCTAGCAAATGCCTCAGGACTACACACTCTGGGTAACCCTGGATTCGGCTGGGCAGGTCCTCTCTTACGTTTGAGGATTGGCAACTCCTGAACACACGTTTCCCGGTCCTTACAGACCTAATATCGAGGCGCCTCATTCCAACAACCACAAAGGTGAAAAGTATATAAATGTCAGGGCTGGTAAGTCACTGACACCACCATAGCTAGAAAGAAACGTCGTGCTCTCCCAGCGGCCCGTATCCCGTTTTTAACTCATACCGAGGTGTGAGGATCACGAATTCACGTTATACACAAAGCTATGCCACAAAGGCCGTGCTTTGATCATCAACCACAAGACTTTGCTTTTCAACAGAAGCCTTGATCCATGCAACTCAGCGTGCCACACAGGCAATTCATGCCATGCGATTGATATCTATCGATATATAACCTCTAAGCTCATACGTCTCAGAGAAGGGCGTTAAGCGAGAGACTAAATTCTCCGCCGACAAACAGATATATATTTAACAGAAATCAATCAACACAGAATAAAATCCAATGTCAGACACACAGTTCGTTCTGGGTCTGAACGAAACCGGAGGCACTTTCCTCGCATATCCATCCATATCCAAGTTCGTCTGGATGACCACCAACTGTTTCCATCCTCTTGGGTGTACAACCCAATCAAGATCATCAGTAATTATCCAAACGATGTGAAGACTTCCGGTCTTCAACCACCGTCTTCATCTTCGACTTTTCGTCAAATCGATTATTCAGAATGTGTGTAAACCCGGCCTTTCCGAACAACCCGCGTATATTAAAAACAAATGTTACACAAACACAACATACGCCTCATTCTAATTCAGAATATTCTTAGGGAAAGGTTCCCATTAATTTTATCCAAGATAAATTCTTTAAAATTTATCCTTTAATCTTCCTTTGGATGTCATTTCAAACCAAATTATGGTTTTCCAAACAAGTCGAGATTAGCGAACCATACCGAAGTAATTATTTATTTTATTTTCCAGTCCCAGCCTATTCATCCCTTGAAGCAAAACTGGTAATACTCCATATCTAACACCACGGTGTTATCGGTAAAATTAATTACCATTTCAACGTTCAAATCTAATTAAATATTTTAAATATCGCTTTGGAGCAAAACTGGTGATACTCCATTCTCGCTCATTTTCTAAAGTTGATAATTTAAATTATCAATTCCCATAGAAATCTAATTGAAGATACATTAAAACCCCTTTTACTGGGTTAAAGAACTAATGTTCTATATAACACAGTTCACGACAAACCCAAATCACATTCTATTTATTTATCGGGTTAAAGAACAAGTGTTATTTAAAACACTGCTCACGATAAACCGACAAATCAATTCTATTTAAAACCCATTTCAAATCCAATTTATTTATTTAAAAATAAATGGGTTTTAATTTTAATACAAAACTAGTTCATTTCGATAAAAATCTATTTTTATCTTTTCAAATATGGAGTTTTTTGTCCCAATTTTTCCCAAATCATTTCTTATGATTTTACACAAATTATTACTATTTTTAATAATTTTATCAAGGCACGTACAGTCGATTTCCATCAACGGCCATGAACTACACTTACAGCGACCTTTTCCAAATTTGATTTGGACGTATCTCCAAATCCAACCGTTAGATTTCAAATTTCTAATATTCGTTAGAAAGCTCTTTTCGATACGAACCCAACGGTTCCAGTTTTAGGAGAATCCGACGGTCGGATCTCCCGTAATGTCTGTTTGAAATAAATGGTCGAAATTCACGAACTGCCGCGGCGCGGCGCTTTCTATTCAGGCCATTATATTATATATATATAACATATATAATATATATTTCATCGATTACAACTTAAAAATGAATTTTATAAATAGTTTTAAATTCGTTTCAAAAACAATTTCAACCTTTATTTCAAATTCAAATCAAAATTGAATTTCCTATTATAAATCCTTTTTACTTTCATTTCTATTTGATTTCAATTCAAATCGATTTTAATTCGATTCAAATTCATTTTTTTTTCTATTCAATTTAAATTCAATTCATTTTCTATTCAATTTGAATTCAATTCGTTTTCTATTCAATTCGAATTCAAATTGGTTTTCTATTTTAATTCAAATCAAATTCGTTATATATTCAATTGAAATCAAATTTGTTTTCTATTCAATTCAATTCGAAATCGTTTCATATTCAATTCATTTCGAAATCGTTTTATATTCAATTCATTTCGAAATCGTTTCATATTCAATTCATTTCGAAATCGTTTCATATTCAATTCATTTAGAAATCGTTTCATATTCAATTCATTTCGAAATCGTTTCATATTCAATTCATTTCGAAATCGTTTCATATTCAATTCATTTCGAAATCGTTTCATATTCAATTCAATTCGAAATCATTTCATAATCAATTCATTTCGAAATCATTTCATATTCAATTCATTTCGAAATCGTTTCATATTCAATTCATTTCGAAATCGTTTCATATTCAATTCATTTTTCATTTCAAAATATTCGATTACGAAATCACTTTTCAATATTCATTTTAAAATGAGTAAAATCGATATAAATATCGTTCACGTCAAAATGGCGTCAATCTAATCAACACGGCTTCATGTATTTCTATTTTCTAATATTCTATTTCAAATATTTCTATTTTTAAAATATTTCGTTCAACACATGACTAATCTCAACGGATGAGTACCGTCAACACATGAACCTTTATTTTATAATGTTCTTTATTTTTCAAATTGGAATGAGGCCCAAACAATCACCATACAGCGTTAACTATATGGATTCCATACAACACATGTATATACTTTCAACGATAAATAATCCACCATCATCCAAAGTGCACTACACTGTATAAGCATCAAATATAGATATCTAACGCTTATAACAGCCTGTCAATCAATCGATCGACATATTTAATCAATCAGGATGAGTGAACTTCAAATTTCATCCCAATACCCGTGTGGGGTTTCAAACAATCAAACACAGATTTTAGTTGTGCAGTTGGGCGATGTGTAAAATTTATCGACCCAATCAATAACAGTCAAATCAGCGTATATAAACAAATCGGCCGATTTGTTTATAAATATTTATTTATTCACTTTCACGAAGAAAAAAAAAATATTTTTAACGATAAAACATTTTATTCAACCTATGAAAATAATCTATTCGGTTCATTTATTAAATAAAATGATGTCTTTATTTTTCTAACTTATTTTAGAAAATTTCAACGGCATAACGGCACGATACTAGAAACGGGACGAGGCCTAGCCTTATCCCCGGTCTAGTGAAAGCCCACGCCATTCACACATCAATCAAATCCATTCATTTCACCAAACAATTCAAAATTCAATCAAATAATCTAACTAATTTTTGCAATCAAACAAACAAGTCCATGGTCTGCGGACGATTGTGTCGGGTGCTACTAAACACCGTCTGCATATATATATATATATATATATATATATATATATATATATATATATATATATATATAACTAGAAAATGAAATTGAAAGGTGAGAAATTCTCACCGATAGCTATCCAATACCACGACTCTTCATTTATAGAAATCTTCGTCGTTCTCTCCTTTCTTCACTTTCGTTGCCCGTATTCACTACATATGTAAAAATCACATTTTTATATTGCTATTCAATATATAAAAATTGAATTTTTACTTTGCTATTCAATATATAAAAATCGAATTTTTACTTCGCTATTCAATATATAAAAATCGAATTTTTACTTCGCTATTCAATATATAAAAATCGAATTTTTACTTTGCTATTCAATATATAAAAATCGAATTTTTACAATCATACTATATGGATAAAATTTCTATTTTCACACTGCTACTATATAGATAAAAATCTATTTTTACATCGTTATCATATAGGTAAAAATTCTATTTTTACATCGTTATTCTCTATATAAAGATCTCGCCTTTTCAACTATAAAGATTTCTCCTTTTCAAATTTATCATTATAAAAATCACATTTTTATTTTGCCATACATATAAAGATGATATTTCTAATATTCCTATCATGTAAAAATTATATTTTTAATTCTCTACCTAAACAAAAATCATATTTTTACATCTTCTACATAATAAAGATTATATTTTTAATACTTTAAAAATATAAAAATCATATTTTTAATACTTTGAAAATATAAAAATCATATTTTTAACCATCCTATAATGTAAAAATTATATTTTTATCATCCCTAAAAATATATTTTTTATTATCACTAAAAATCAGTTTTTATTATTTTCAAAAATTAATAGAACTCACCTTGGTTCAAGCTTATTTGTCGAAGGGGGAGGGGCTGTCTGAGGCGCGTCAGAACCAGGAGGAGGCGGCGGCTCTTCAGGGTGGTGGCGGGTTTCGAATCGGGGGGGGGGGGCATTTTGCGTCGCGCGGCGCCTGGGGGGGGGGGGGGGGTTTCGTCGATCGGCAGTAGGAGGAAGAGGGGGTTCGATCGCGTCGCACGGAAGCGGGGGGGGGGGGGGGAATCGGTTGCGGCTTACACGAGGAGGAAGGGGGAAGGGAGGTGGGTGGTGGCGCGGCGCGAGGGGGAGGGGTTTCGTCGAAGTGGCGGCGGCGGTTTAGGGGGAGGTGACGGAGAATTAGGTTTTTTTTCTTTCATCTGAAATCGATTGAAGGGGGGCGAGGGAATTAAGGGGATGGAGAGAGAATATTTTTCTATTATTTTTATATTATTTAATTTCTAAAAGTTGACTTTTACATACGACCTCTAAACGAGGCCCACCGCCTGTCGTCCATAGCGTATTACCCCCATTCCGAACACAATAGGACATGTATCGCAAGCTGATTTGACTGTTTCGATCAGTTTCCGTTAAAATCAACATATAACTCTATATATTGCATTTGAACGCGCATTGCAATTTACCGGGGTCACATACTAACTCTATAAATTCCAGAAAAATATTTTCTAGCTGCGTATTGACGATACGGTCCTAACAAAACTAGTTTCGTCGAATTCTGAGACCGTTGGAAAAATGGCCAATTTCCAGTCGATTAAAATGAACTGAAACTGGTCAAACTCGTTTTCCTTTGCCACACTCACATATTGATTCGAAAAATTATGAAATTTTAAACCTAGCAATAATTTGACATCCCGGACCCAATAAAAGTGGTTTCGTCGAAATCCGAGGTCGTTTGCAAAATTCCCATTTTTAAGGGCCTGAATTCCATAGCGACTATTCAGAATTTTCAACTGGACATATCTTTTGATTCCCGCTATGAAATCTTGATTTTTCAGATTCGTTGGAAAGATATCATCAATTAGATCCTAATGTTTTTGGTTTCACTAAAATCCGGATTGTTTTGCACCTGGTACATTCAATTGAAGTTTGAAATCGAATTATCGAACTACTGCGCCATTTTCAATTCTATTTATAATTATATATAATTATTTATATTCTAACGACGGCGTATATAACATATACATTCGAATTATATTCAAAATAAATTTCTCGTCGATATTATTTAAAATAATCCATGATAAATCTTCAAAATTCGCCGAAGTTGCCAAAACAAAATTTTTAAACTGACTCAGAATTTCCGGGTTATTACAATCTCCCCCACTTAAAACTTTTTGTCCCCAAAAAGGAAAAAAGTCGAAAGTGGTTTGATCAATCAGCTCTACGTTCGATCTGGCTTCCATTCTCCAACTTTTCAGTTTTTGAGAATTTTCAAATTTTCAAAAATATGGCTAAAACCCTAAATTTTCGAAAAATTTCGCCATAACCTCCCCTGCACCGGGAGCCACGAGAAAAATCCCGAAATTGCCATATAGGCCTTCTGTTCTCAAAAAGAAAAAGAAAAAGCCAAGCGGCTAGCCAATAGGCTCATAAAATCATCGTCACCCAAACAAAACAGTAAATTATAGTAAACATGTACCTATTTGTCGGGCAAACAAATTTTATTCTCTGCTCTAGCCTCCTTGCTATGACCTGTTCAATGTAAGTATATGTATATTCAAGCAAATGCGACCAATTTTCAATACAATTCAATATTTGATTCTATTAGGCATAATGGTTCAAAATTATTAAACAAACAAACAAACAAACAAACAAACAACACAAACATCAATCAATTAGTGAATTATCATTTAAAATCCATAATTTTGATATATATATATATATACAGAAAATCATGTTTTTGATGCCAAATCACAATCAATAAATCTAGCTATATAAGTTTTGGTTCTCACACCAGTCTAATGGAAATATATAGATATCACACCTTCGTCACTCGAAAATAAATGCTGATGATGTTTTGAACCACCATCAGAACATCTCCAGGCTACTAGGGTGCGGTTCTATATCTATCCGGTATATTAAAACTTCGAATATACGTTCATGACGTGTATATGCAAAATCTTTATATATCGGATTGTCCAAATTCAAAATAAATAAATAATCAAATACGTGTAAAACGATTTAAATTTTCAAAACAAAATTGTTTTCATTTGAAAAATATACTCTTCACACTCGTTCTAGGATACTACTGATCCTATCTCTAACGAGTCATTCTAATTGGATATTACTAATCCAATATCTGATGAATGCTTTCGTATGGTTCTAATGTGTCTTGTTCTCGAGCTCTTTAATCCAAAGCTCTGATACCAAATGTGACGGTCTGTGAAATCCGGTAGGCTTTGCAACCATCCCTTCATCCCCTAAGCAGCAGGTAATACCCACCGTGGCTCACACTGGTCCCCCAATTCCTTGTTTTATGGCGACCCTCTAGAGTCTCGCGCCTATTGGCGAACCAACACTCTACGCAGCGACATGTAGGGGTAAGAGTCTCCCGTTCGCCACCAAACCACGAAGCGAGAACCCCCTATCATGCGTACCCAGCCTACTCAGGGCCAGCAACAAGAACTGGTGATACTCCATTCTCGCTCATTTTCTAAAGTTGATAATTTAAATTATCAATTCCCATATCAATCTAATTGAAGATTCATTAAAACTCCTTTTACTGGGTTAAAGAACTAATGTTCTTTATAACACAGTTCACGACAAACCCAAATCACATTCTATTTATTTATCGGGTTAAAGAACAAGTGTTATTTAAAACACTGCTCACGATAAACCGACAAATCAATTCTATTTAAAACCCATTTCAAATCCAATTTATTTATTTAAAAATAAATGGGTTTTAATTTTAATTCAAAACTAGTTCATTTCGATAAAAATCTATTTTTATCTTTTCAAATATGGAGTTTTTCATCTCAATTTTTCCCAAATCATTTCTTATGATTTTACACAAATTATTACTATTTTTAATAATTTTATCAAGGCCCGTACAGTCGATTTCCATCAACGGCCATCGAACTGCACTTACACCGACCTTTTCCAAATTTGATTTAGACGTATCTCCAAATCCAACCGTTAGATTTCCAATTTCTAATATTTGTTAGAAAGCTCTTTTCGATACGAACCCAACGGTTCCGGTTTTAGGAGAATCCGATGGTCGGATCTCCCGTAATGTCTGTTTGAAATAAATGGTCGAAATTCACGAACTGCCGCGGCGCGGTGCTTTCTATTCAGGCCATTATATTATATATATAACATATATAATATATATTTCGTCGATTACTACTTAAAAATGAATTTTATAAATAGTTTTGAATTCGTTTCAAAAACAATTTCAACCTTTATTTCAAATTCAAATCAAAATTGAATTTCCTATTATAAATCCTTTTTACTTTCATTTCTATTTGATTTCAATTCAAATCGATTTTAATTCGATTCGAATTCATTTCATTTTCTATTCAATTTAAATTCAATTTGTTTTCTATTCAATTTGAATTCAATTCGTTTTCTATTCAATTCGAATTCAAATTGGTTTTCTATTCAATTCAAATCAAATTCGTTATATATGCAATTGAAATCAAATTTGTTTTCTATTCAATTCAATTCAAAATCATTTCATATTCAATTCATTTCGAAATCGTTTTATATTCAATTCATTTCGAAATCGTTTCATATTCAATTCATTTCGAAATCGTTTCATATTCAATTCATTTCGAAATCGTTTCATATTCAATTCATTTCGAAATCATTTCATATTCAATTCATTTCGAAATCGTTTCATATTCAATTCATTTCGAAATCGTTTCATATTCAATTCATTTCGAAATCGTTTCATATTCAATTCATTTCGAAATCGTTTCATATTCAATTCATTTTTCATTTCAAAATATTCGATTACGAAATCACTTTTCAATATTCATTTTAAAATGAGTAAAATCGATATAAATATCGTTCACGTCAAAATGGCGTCAATCTAATCAACACGGCTTCATGTATTTCTATTTTCTAATATTCTATTTCAAATATTTCTATTTTTAAAATATTTCGTTCAACACATGACTAATCTCAACGGATGAGTACTGTCAACACATGGACCTTTATTTTATAATGTTCTTTATTTTTCAAATTGGAATGAGGCCCAAACAATCACCATATAGTGTTAACTATATGGATTCCATACAACACATGTATATACTTTCAACGATAAATAATCAACCATAATCCAAAGTGCACTACACTGTATAAGCATCAAATATAGATATCTAATGCTTATAACAGTCTGTCAATCAATCGATCGACATATTTAATCAATCAGGATGAGTGAACTTCAAATTTCATCCCAACACCCGTGTGGGGTTTCAAAGAATCAAACACAGATTTTAGTTGTGCAGTTGGGCGATGTGTAAAATTTATCGACCCAATCAATATCAGTCAAATCAGTGTATCTAAACAAATCGGCCGATTTGTTTATAAATATTTATTTATTCACTTTCACGAAAAAAAATTATATTTTAACGATAAAACATTTTATTCAACCTATGAAAATATTCTATTCGGTTCATTTATTAAATAAAATGATATCTTTATTTTTCTAACTTATTTTAGAAAATTTCGGCGGCATAACGACACGATACTAGAAACGGGACGAGGCCTAGCCTTATCCACGGTCTAGTGAAGGCCCACGCCATTCACACATCAATCAAATCCATTCATTTCACCAAACAATTCAAAATTCAATCAAATAATCTAACTAATTTTTGCAATCAAACAAACAAGTCCATGGTCTGTGGACGATTGTGTCGGGTGCTACTAAACACCGTCTGCATCCTAGTATATATATATATATATATATATATATATATATATATATATATATATAACTAGAAAATGAAATTGAAAGGTGAGAAATTCTCACCGATAGCTATCCAATACCACAACTCTTCATTTATAGAAATCTTCGTCGTTCTCTCCTTTCTTCACTTTCGTTGCCCGTATTCACTACATATGTAAAAATCACATTTTTATATTACTATTCAATATATAAAAATCGAATTTTTACTTTGCTATTCAATATATAAAAATCGAATTTTTACTTCACTATTCAATATATAAAAATCGAATTTTTACTTCGCTATTCAATATATAAAAATCGAATTTTTACTTTGCTATTCAATATATAAAAATCGAATTTTTACAATCACACTATATGGATAAAATTTCTATTTTCACACTGCTACTATATAGACAAAAATCTATTTTTACATCATTATCATATAGGTAAAAATTCTATTTTTACATCGTTATTCTCTATATAAAGATCTCGCCTTTTCAACTATAAAGATTTCTCCTTTTCAAATCTATCATTATAAAAATCACATTTTTATTTTGCCATACATATAAAGATGATATTTCTAATATTCCTATCATGTAAAAATTATATTTTTAATTCTCTACCTAAACAAAAATCATATTTTTACATCTTCTACATAATAAAGATTATATTTTTAATACTTTAAAAATATAAAAATCATATTTTTAATACTTTGAAAATATAAAAATCAAAATTTTAACCTTCCTATAATGTAAAAATTATATTTTTATCATCCCTAAAAATATATTTTTTATTATCACTAAAAATCAGTTTTTATTATTTTCAAAAATTAATAGAACTCACCTTGGTTCAAGCTTATTTGTCGAAGGGGGAGGGGCTGTCTGAGGCGCGTCAGAACCAGGAGGAGGCGGCGGCTCTTCAGGGTGGTGGCGGGTTTCGAATCGGGGGGGGGGGCGTTTTGCGTCGCGCGGCGCCTTGGGGGGGGGGGGTTCGTCGATCGGCAGTAGGAGGAAGGGGGGGTTCGATCGCGCCGCACGGAAGCGGGGGGGGGGGGATTCGGTTGCGGCTTACACGAGGAGGAAGGGGGAAGGGAGGTGGGTGGTGGCACGGCGCGAGGGGGGGTTTCGTCGAAGTGGCGGCGGCGGTTTAGGGGGAGGCGACGGAGAATTAGTTTTTTTTTTTAATCTGAAATCGATTGAAGGGGGGCAGAGGGAATTAAGGGGAGGGAGAGAGAATTTTTTCTATTATTTTTACATTATTTAATTTCTAAAAGTTGACTTTTACATACGACCTCTAAATGAGGTGCACTGCCTGTCGTCCATAGCGTATTACCCCCATTCTGAACACAATGGGACATGTATCGCAAGCTGATTCGACCGTTTCGATCAGTTTCCGTTAAAATCAACATATAACTCAATATATTGAATTTGAACGCGCATTTCAATTTACCGGGGTTACATACTAACTCTATAAATTCCAGAAAAATATTTTCTAGCTTCGTATTGACGATACGGTCCTAACAAAACTAGTTTCGTCGAATTCTGAAACCGCTGGAAAAATGGCCAATTTCCAGTCGATTAAAATCAACTGAAACTGGTCAAACGCGTTTTCCTTTGCCACGCTCACATATTGATTCGAAAAATTATGAAATTTGAAACCTAGCAATAAATTGACATCCCGGACCCAACAAAAGTGGTTTCGTCGAAATCCGAGGTCGTTTGCAAAATTCCCATTTTAAGGGCCTGAATTCCATAGCGACTATTCAGAATTTTCAACTGGACATATCTTTTGATTCCCGCTATGAAATCTCGATTTTTCAGATTCGTTGGAAAGATATCATCAATTAGATCCTAATGTTTTTGGTTTCACTAAAATCCGAATTGTTTTGCACCCGGTACATTCAATTGAAGTTTGAAATCGAATTATCGAACTACCACGCCATTTACAATTCTATTTATAATTATATATAATTATTTATATTCTAACGACGGCGTATATAATATATACGTTCAAATTATATTCAAAATAAATTTCTCGTCGATATTATTTAAAATAATCCATGATAAATCTTCAAAATTCACCGAAGTTGCCAAAACAAAAATTTTAAACTGGCTCAAAATTTCCGGGTTATTACAACTTTGTTTATATCAAGATATAATTTAGGTAAAATTATTTCATTTACCCTCTTTTTAAAACATACTATGTCAGTTCATCGTATTCGAGTGTTTATAAACCCCTACCGATACAGTGGATCAAACTGATCGACTCGAATTCATAAATAACTCAACCAATAAATCTCCACAATATAAAAAAAATTATATTGAATAACAAATACGCGCTCATATATACACACTCAACTCAATCTAGTTTATTGCTAACCCCATCTCTATTGAGTCACACCACAGGGCCAATGTAATAACTTAACCTTCAACTCTGATACCACTGTAACGACCCAGAGTTTTCGCGATCCTAGTTATCAAGTAAACTCAATGTCGACTATCCAAGCATCGGAATTACCAGATAGTCCATGAAAGAAATTAGAGGGTGAGAATAGATATGATAGAAACTTAGAATAGAAGAGGAAGAAGAACATACAACATTAGAGTAAATATGAATCTCACAGCGGAACGAACAACATATAATAGATACATAATTTTGAAATAAAATCAGTATATGTATACAGTTACAATATCAGAGTATAACACTTACAACACAGCGGAAATATCTATAGCAGTATAATCCTGAAGCCTCCTGCTCCAAACTCTCCAAGTATATCTGAAAAATCCTGACTACTTGACTGCCCATACAAAATTGGGCACCCAAGAGTTTAGGGAAAACAAAACAAAACAAACTTTGGGTCAGTCATGGGACTGGTGTGAGTAAAACAGTTTAAAACAGTTTGAGCAATTAGAGTAAATATGAATCTCATAAGGCCACGCCGTATAATGGAACGGGTTTTTCCCTTATGAGAATCCAAAATAGTCTTTATATCAAAATTCATTTGATATTATGATAGTGTCTATCAACCACAATTTAATAATCATCTAGCAGAAACGCTTTCATCTCATGTTCTACATATATAGTATACAATCAAAACCGCGAGCATTTATTGGATAATGGATTTCCAACTATGACAAGGTATGGAACCACCGTCTGATAGTGTACCTATAGAGAGGAATACATTGGGTTCAACAAGAACATCTTGCAACCCGACCACTCATTTCGCTTGAGTGTATCGAATGTATATCACCAACAGTTTGGAATCAGCAACTATTTCCCGAATGGGACAACATCGAATAGATTAAAGAATGAAATGAATATCTCTAGATAGGTGATAATATACCCTAATTGGAAGCAACCCACTTAGCCATGCTGCCTGCCCGATTTTTTTCATTTCTCGGTTGTGAGGCTAGAGGCCACGCTTATCTCTGACAGATCACACATTTATTCACTTTGAATGTCACAACGTCATACCCGCCAAATCACAAATTGATTTCCCCAAAAATACAATGGGTATACAGCTAAGAGAAACGAATTCCTCTGCCACCGAATGTATATACGTTTGAAGAGATCAACTTACGCGATCTATTAAATATACTCTGTTAGACATTCTTCCATACAAGTCGTCCCGGGACTGGACAAACCAAAGGCACTATTCTGTAAATCCATCTTAGGAAATTTTTACTAGGATCATCAGAACAACACTTGCATAACTCCGTTTTCAATTTTCTTCATCATATTTGATTCGCAACGCTAACGCCAATACAGAGTGGTTTTCAGGTCATGAATCTGATCCTGGTCTCTCTGTATTAACGATGGAAAAATGGTCAAAAACTTCGATAGTTGGTGAGTTAACTATCAAAGAAAAACACGTGTGTAAACAACAATCGTATTTCCAAATGGAAATCCTACCGATCAATCATCAATCAACATTTTCTCCTTTTAAATCAATTCATCATTAATTTATTTATTTACCCTTTCCCATTTCCATATATATATATATATATATATATTCATCAATTCTTATTTTCAAGATTAGAAAGTATTTAAATCATTGTAAAACATTTCCATATTTTCTCTCATTTCTATTTGTATTTTATATTAGAAAACATTTCTGATTCTTATTTGGAAAACATTTCCAAACTCCTTCATTGGATTTAAACATATGTTTAAATAAAACATCGTTATGCCAACTCAAAACATTACACTCATTCTAAATTCACTTAACCAACCTACACTATCGAACCTTAACAATTCCTTAGTTAAAAATGGAGTCAATCAAGTTAGGGTATAACTAACCCTCAAACCTTAACTGAACAACATTTCTAACCTCGAAATAGACAAAGTTCACCTTTCAAATCTTCAACAACTTCCTTACGAAACTCTCGGATTCTATTTACGAATCAACTTCTTTTATAGAAATCATTTGATTATAACAATAGTGTTATAATTTCATGCTTCTGAAATATTATAACTTCAATATAACTTTTATTTATAAATTTGGATAAATAAACAAACAACTAATTTATTGATAAATAAATAAATCTTGATTAAAAACGAAAAGTGAATAGTACTTTCCTAAATTCGATATAATCGAAATTCAATGTATAACTCTCTTTCGAATATTCTCTATTCGATAACTTCTTTTCGAATCAACTATATTCTATTAACCCCGTTCTTCGAATAAGTTATATTCGATTTAACTCCTTTCGAATAAACTATATTTGATTAACTCATTTCGAATAAACTATATTCGATAACTCCTTTCGAATAACTAATATTCAATAACTCCTTTTGAATAAATAATATTCGTTAACTCCTTCGAATAAACTATATTCGATTAATTCCTTCGAATAAACTATATTCGATTAATTCCTTTCTTTGAATACTATATTCGATAACTCCTTTCGAATAAACTATATTCGATTAATTCCTTTCGAATAACTAATATTCGATAACTCCTTCGAATAAACCATATTCAGTTAATTCCTTCGAATAAACTATATTCGATTAATTCCTTTCTTCGAATAACTATATTCGATAACTCCTTTAACTCTATTTGAATAAACTATATTCGATAACTCCTTTCGAATAACTAATATTCGATAACTCCTTTCGAATAACTAATATTTAATAACTTCTTTTCTTCGAATAACCTTATTCGATAACTCTTTCTTCAAATAAACTAAATTCGAATAACTCTAATCCGACTAACTCTAATTCAATTAACTCTATTCAAATAACTAATATTCGACTAACTCTTGTTCGATTAACTCTATTTGAATAACTCTAGTTCGATTAACAATATTTGAATAACTTTAACTGGTTAACCCTATCCAATTTACTCTTCGTCCATATTCAGTTTTAAATATCGAAGTTGAAATCGATTCTTACTTCTCTATATAAGTCATGACTTATATATTCTATTTATCCAATGATAAATATTTTACTTAATTTATAAAACCTTATTTATAAATTAATTTTCTTACTTTATCTGTTAAAACAGATTTCTCTTAGATGTTCACTTTGTATTCTTATTCTGTTATACCCGTGTGCGAAACACGGGTCTAAACCTTCCTAGTGTAAAATTCTCTTTTTATACAATTCTATTCATTTTTCATGTATTTCCTTTTATAATCTATTTATTTTTTAAATAAAATTTTCCTTTATGATTCTATTTATTTTCTAAATAAATATTTCTTTTTATAACTCTATCTATTTCATAAATAAATATTTCCATTTATAATCTATTTGTAAATGTTTTACAAATATTTCCTTTTCAATTCTATTTTTAAATGTTTTACAAATACTTCCTTTTCAATTCTATTTGTAAATGGCTTACAAATATTTCCTTTTCAATTCTATTTGTA
The DNA here is from genome assembly GCA_030737875.1 of Allium sativum. NCBI lineage: Eukaryota > Viridiplantae > Streptophyta > Magnoliopsida > Asparagales > Amaryllidaceae > Allium > Allium sativum. The sequence continues at coordinate 29,380,494 of CM060925.1, read as the reverse complement.
AATGGTTTACAAATATTTCCTTTTCAATTCTATTTGTAAATGGTTTACAAATAATTCCTTTTCAATTCTATTTGTAAATGGTTTTGCAAATATTTCCTTTTATAATATCCATTGATTTTATAATTATTTTCTTTTATAAAATCCTTTTCCTTTTATATATAAAATCCATTGATTTTATATAAATAATTTATTTCCAAACTACACTTTGAAAATCCCCTTTTCTACATTCTAGTATTTCTTACGGTATTCAAAATACCCAAATAACAATGATCAATATCATTCAACACACGTAATCAACACAGATTATATATCACATCATAAATTACAATATATGAAAAACAGTAAAATAAACGTTGAGGAATCCAGTTGGATTCCTCCGACCTGTTTCCCTGCATCCACAGATGTTAAACAATATAATTAACATCAATTACATTTCACTATGAAATATTCTGCTAAACATAATCAATTTTTATATATATATATATATATATATATTAATTTATTTATTTATATATATATATAACCAGATCTATAATTTCAACCAATTACTTAGCAGTTCAACCAAACAGTCAATACACAACAATCAATCATCATTTATCAGTTCTAAATATACGTTATAATAATATGAACTGGTAGAGTTGGTGAATTTTACTCACATTGGATAGTTATCGTTAAATAATGATTAACTATCTTTGATTCAGAAGAACAATTTATTTTTCTATTAATTGTAACGTGCTCCAATCCACTCTCAGTTAGTTCCATTGCGTAGCGCTCGTCCATACGATCCTAACGGATCTTGTTTCGCTGAATTTCAATAATGTATGGACAAGTTATTACGATTACAAGTTGTGTACATATTAGATTTAAAATAAATTTCTATTTGAATTAACTATTTGGGCTTTACGTATAAAAGCCGGCCCAAAACCAATTTAACCCGCACCCACTAACCCGCTTACTCCTCTTTCTTCTCCACAGCCGTGTTCTAGAAAATCCCATGTCCATTTAGAACATTTCCCAAGCCCTTCTACACACGATTACTTCACAAAATCTTCCAAACTCCTCACCATTGACATGCCCTTCGATTTCTCTATGTGATTATCACCTCCACAAAGGAGTCGATGCCCACTTTCAATTTTTGATCGTAGTCCGCTTTAGGCGCGCAACACTAGACTCACGACCACTTTGTTCATCGATCTCCTCCAAAATCAGCACAAAGGTGTGGTTTGACTTCCCGATCACAAAAACAACAACCATCACTTCATTCGGTCACTCAGACTCTCGAGTCAAAGAACCCTAGGTTACGGCTCATGAAATTCAGCGAACACAAGGACCACCGAACCCATAAAAAGGTGTACGAGCATGAAGAGGAAACCATAAGCATCTCGAATATATGTTTGTCTCGATTTATGGATTATTATTTGAATTAATATGAATTAATGAAGATGGAAAATATTTTTACTGGATGCAAAACTTGCAGCGGAAAATGTTTTGACCAATAAAGAAAGAAAATAGGGTTGTAAAGAATTTGGGATATTTATAGGATAAATATAATATTTTATATTTGATTATTCTCAATATAATAAGCAAACGCTATTTTTATTTATCGTTTAAAATTCCTACGGTCACACAAAATATCCAAAAACCATGAAAGTGGACATACAACTAGAGTTTGACATTACGGACCCAACGAAACTGGTTTCATCGAATTCTGACTCCGTTTGCTCACACTGCATATTTTTAACCGTCAAAATACTGACTGTTTTTTCACATTAAAAATTCGTCCACATACTGACTCCAAAAATCACGAAACCTGAAATCTAACAATAATCTAATATTACAGATCCAACAAAATTAGTTTCATCGAAAACGAAGTTCGTTTGCAAAACTGGCTATTTTTAAAGCTCTAAATAAAACCTTTTAAATACAAATATATTTAAAAATAATTAAATTAAATATTTTTAATAAATATTATCGTATATATTCACACCAGAATATCATACAACTCCATATTGGGATTTATAACTCGATATTCCAAATCCAGTGTTACATCGATATTCGATTTATATTTAAAATATAAATAAATCGATATAAATTATTAAAGAATTCCATAGCAACTTTTCTAAAATTTGATTTGGACATAACTCAAAATCTACATGACGAAATCCCGATTTTTCTCTTCCACTAGAAAAATATACTTCACCAGCTCCGAACGTTTCTTGTTTCACAGAAATCCGGCTTAAAACGGGTTCTGTATATTCAATTAAAGTTCGAATCGCCAAATTACGAACTACAGTGCCATTTCGAGCTCGATTTTAATTATAATATAATTATACGTTCAAGCTTTGTTTATATAATATATTCGTGAATATAATTCAAATCTAAACTGAATTATATCTTAGAAATAATCCAATTCACACAACATTGTGAATTTAATTATTTTCGATTATTTCGAAAATTAAATATATTGTTTTGTTATTTAATTTAATTAAGTATTCAATAATTATTTAATTAAATAGCTATTTAAACCTTTATATCGCTTTTTGAATAATTAAATTAGTTAATTATTATCTGTAAAAATACGGGTCGTTACAGTATTTGCTGATGTTGCCATAATCCATCAGTATTTACTTAGTTTTCTTAAATAGGGTTTGCTACCATTCCCTATTATTACATTGGTTAAGTTTGTCTATAAGCCTCTGTTTACTTACCCTTAGCACACTTAACATGTTTGTTTCATAGCATTAATCTTTCTATTAATGCACTCAACCTCTCACATTAGACATGTTGCTTGTGGTTGCTGGATATGCCGGGCGGCTCCGGGCAGACTTCTACCGCAAACTCGTTCTAACCTCGGGTTTTGGGCTAAATGCGCTAACCTCTCACATTAGACCTGTTGTTGCGGTTGCTAGATGTGTCGGGCGGTTCCGGGCAGACTTATACCGCAACTTAATCTAACCTCCGGTTAGGCATGTTCATCTTTTAACTGACCTGTACAATTTCAATCTAGGTTTTATATGCCTGTTTATACCAATCCAATCATTCATGTTCATACTTCAAAACCCAATTTCATATTTATGGTTGCAATTTGATTTAGATACATAAATTCTACAATGATTACATAATCCCATACATAGTTATGCCAATAATCCTTATTATATGTTATGCCCAACTTTTCATGTATATAAGTTATACTTAATCATACCAAATTAATTGTTCTTTAAAGTCATTAATAATTCATGTCAACCCTCATTCTTATTGAATAAGTCCCAATTCAACTTATAATCCCATATGTCTAAATCTTCAATTCTAACTTTTCTTATGTACATATAGTTCATTCATAAATGCTTGATTCAACATACCCAAGCATATTTAATCGTTCTCAACTTTAATCTCACATATTTTCTTTCATGTTTTAGGTTAATATATGTGCCAATTTCCCCTAATTTCCCAATCTCAGGTTATGTTATATGTTATTCCATAATTCCCCAATTTGTGAATTATACCCAAAAATTCATCTTACAAGTTGTTTCAATTTCCCAATCACAAATTATTTCCAAATTCCCAAACATCATTTTCACTATTCCAATCTTTGTTCGTACGCATGCTTTCACCGAGATTTGGATTAGGCTAAAAGTTAGCTTAATCTTAAAAATAAAAAGGAAAGGGGAAGATGAAGAACAGAATATGCATGAAATAAAATCTGAATTATTTCAATTGAATTAAACAAATTAATTGCTAAACGATACATCTACTATTATTCAACAGGGGTATTTTAAATCCACTCATAGTGATTTTTGCTTTCCTAAGTCTGATTTAGATTAACATCCAAAGTTCTTCCCTTTCTTGCGGCGTAGATTGTAGATCAAAATCCCTTTTCTCTTTATTTTGAAATAGAAGAAATCATAAATCTATTCATTGATCTTCATTTATCTTGTTTTGAAGAAGAATAATTAATTTAATTAGAGTTGAAGCAGTGTTACAACGTCACCATTAATTTTTAGAGGAGAAGAGGATTTCTTAAGGAAGAAGAAGCAAAACATTAGCGTAGATTTGGGATTGTGAATTTCAGGGTTGGGTTTAGAGTTTTATTTATAGGTAGTTTAGAACAACTAGGGCCTAAGGATTAAAATAGAATCCATCTAAACCTTACACCTCGCTAAAGAAAAGAATGTTCTAGAGTAGGCTAGACCAACCCAGGTATGCTGCACCATAAACGCACGCATGCACCCAGAAACAAGTTGGGTCCAAGCAAACTTATTTAGCTGCATTGTTTTCTATTTTTAACATTCAATTGCCTTTATTTTAAATTAAATGTGCCTCTTTTTCTTCCCTTAATTAACTGCATGTTTTATGACATGCCTTAATCCTTTCATATTACATGCAATTAATTCACTACTTTTGAATTTTAAATGCCAAAATTTACATCTACTTTTATTTTCAATGTTGCATTGCAATTTACTTCATTAATTCATCGCTTGTTTCCCTGTATACACACACACACACACATTCTATTCTCTCCTCAACGTATGCATTTCATACATTCCAATTAATTCCTCAACTCTCTCTTTCTAAACCTTTTTTAATTGCATCAATTATATTAATGTTTCTTTTTGTTATTATCTTTCCTATTTTTTTCATGCGGTTTCTTTTCTTGGATTACATTGATTACTATACATTTTTTTTGTGCCCAATCTTTTTTTTGAAACTGGTATTCTTTTATCTTGTGCAATTGAATATATTTACATGCATTCTTCCTCCCATCCTTAATTTATTATTGCAATAATGCATTCTTCTTTTATACAATCAATTCTTTCTTCTTCAATGCATTATATATTTATGTTTTAATTATTCTATGCATTTTCTCTCATATAATTAATTGCATTTAGCATATGCATTTATTATTTTTATTGCATGCATTAACACATCAGTTCTTTCTTTACCGCTTGCATATTAAGTTATGCACTCTTTTCTCTTTTATTTTAATTTATGTTCATGCATATGTATATTTTAATTATTGTCTACATAAGCAATACAATATTAGTTTCATAATTTATTCTTAATTATGCATACATTCATATGCACATAATTAAGTGAATGTTTTAATTCACCTTTTTCTTTTGTTTTCGTATTAGTATGTACTGATTATGATACCCTTTAACGCAGTACATTCATTGCATGCAACCTACTACCTTTGCATGAAATAAATTTCCTTTTTATTTTAATTGTAAATTCATTTGCTCATTATTTTTTAACATTAATGTATTCTCTAAAAAAACACATTCTTAATTATGTTTATGCACATATTTACGTGCACATTTTTAATTGTATTAAAAAAATGCGGGGTGTTACAAAACCTCTATTTGAATCGAATTCACCCTTTTTCTATATTGTACATAAAAAAATTAATATTTGATTATTTGAAATCTGAATATATTCAAATTCTCCAATTTAGAATGGAAATCTAAACCTATCCAAATAATGAAACCAAATCTTAATCTTTTTACATCAAAAACACTTTTTAAATAAAAAGAGGCAAATCCTATTAAACAAAATTAAAATTACCAAATTATTTCTTAAACATAACTCAAATAATTCACAAACCCAATTATTATTGATTGACAATTTCGCGATAAATAAAAATAGAAGATTTAGGGGTTTGAATTATGATGTTATCGTGAAACTAAACCTCCTTAAGCATACAAATCAATATGAAATCTAAAAATATAGAATTTAGCTTAAACAAGTATTATTTCCACTCACGGTGATTTAGGCAAAGAAATTAATACTAATTTGAATGTTGTAAACGTCATGCTTCAATCCTATTGAAAATCTATATAAGAGAATCTTAAATTTGAATCTCTATGTCAATTATGGAGATTCCAAAATGAAATCTAAATAGAAATAGATTAGAAAAGTAATAGACTGGGGATAAAAGAAGGAACCTATTTCAACCTATTTTATGGAATATCAGCAGCAGAATGGAGGCACATAGAACGAGAGGGTTTAGAGAATTGTGAGGTGAGTTATGTGGTATTTATAGGTGTGTAAATGAATAGTAACCGTTAGATTAACATAGATTAATCTAAGCCATTCATTTTCTATAAAACTAGCAAACCACTCCCACCAGACCTGGGCCGCATCAGTTGGTTGACACCCCCTTATGAAGGGCGGTCGACCGCTCAAAGGCAAAAATGTCAAATGAGCCTGGTGGCGCATGTTGTTAATTAATTAATTGCTTACCTTTTATTACTAATTCTTTTCCTTATGTGATATATTCTTTATCCTTTGGTTCTTATCTATTAGTTTAAAATTCAAATTCACCTAAGGGAATGTTTAATTATTCTAATTATGTTGTTATATCCCTAAGATTTTCATATACGTTATTAATGGACACCATTTTCAACATATTATATATGAAAACGTGTCAGAATTTCGTCACGAACACAAATATAATATTTTCATGGAAAAATTCTTGATTTCCCCAAATCCCCTTTTTTGTTTGTCTTACACTTATCATTTATTTATCTTATTATCATTATTTAATTTTCTAGTCTATTATATACATATATTTGCGGGGTATAACAGGATTCCGGCATAAAACACAAAATATATATAACCACAAACATGGACTTGGGCTCAATTTGACTGTAACTCAGTAGCTCTAAGAAAGAAGTTATAAAGGGTATGATTTTCCACAAATTATCACATATTAAACATATTAAATCTTGAACAAGTTATAAGTGTGTGAAAACTCAACCTTAATATGAATTTTATTGCTTGCAACGAGGATTTGAGGCGAGTTCGCAACTTCAGGCTTTTTGAGAAGATTCAACACCTATAGTAAATGAGCAAGAAGTTTTCTCCTGAGATTTAGGTTGAGTTTTGGGTTTTGGAGATGGAATTTTCTATATCTTTTCTTATTGGTTGTTTCTTCTATAAGTAGAAGAAGAATATTTCTTTTTCTTTGAATGGCACATATTGGAAAACTTATTTCTAGACGTCTCCTTAGTTGAACTTTAATTTTAGGACTAATGATAGCTTAATTAGGCCTTGATATGGATTAATGAAGCCATGTTTAGTTAGGTATACCATTAGTTACCAAATTTACATTATATTTCACCTCTTTTTACACCTAAACACATACCTAGCATTGTTTAAGCCTATAAAAATTATTAGTATGCGCTGAATCTTTTTGACACGATTTAACACAAGTTTCAGCATGTTAATACTTAAAATTCGCATTTTCAAATCAAATAATGTATTTTATTCTTTTGTATACAAGAAATACATTTTTTACTAAAAAATTGTTCAAACTCCAATAATCAACAAAAATAATTTGTAAATTCATAATAAAAATTATGATTATTTTGACACATAAATATTAATATCTCACCTATATTTACATTTTCTATTTTATTTTCAATGCAAAATATTTAAGATATGTAATCCTACAACGAATTCATTATATACATATGTATATTGCAATTTGTTGTAACATATGCACTATAAATCCTGTAATCCTTATTTAATCCAAAATTTGTACATTATTAATTTTCTCGACTTTACTTTTACATAGTGAATTTTATTCTCTTTAATTTTACCATAAACTAAATTTATTTTCCATTTATTGTTTATTTTCTTCAATTTGACTTCTAAATTGAATATATTTCCTCATGCTTACTGTTTAATCACTTTATTGATTAAATACTCAAGTTTTTACAATTTCCTAAACAATTCAAACCCTAAAAATAAAATCCTACTAAGATAGTCATTTAAACTATCTCCCCAATAACATTTGGTTCTTAATTAACTAGTTAGCCTCTGCATTATAATTCACTGATCATGATTATAGGTCATCATAAATTGAGGGTTATTTTAGGTTCCCTATTATAAAAATTGCATCCCCACAATTATTTTAAAGAAGAGTTATATTCAACTCAATTTATCTCATCAATAACGAAACAAATACGAAGATAGGTAAGCTTGGGTTCTAATTTCTCAACCTACCATTAGTAGATACGAAATCTGGATAGTGTAGCTTGATGAATACTCTAGTTCTATAAGTATGGACATTAGGATTGTCGGATTATTGAATTTTCACGAGTGGCACATTCTTATTTCGAAGGTGTTTAGACTCCGAAGCAGGAACACGCACGGGGTGTTCCACATAAGAAATATCAGATGAGACCAAAAGCTCTAATACATGAGTATCAACCATAGAATCTGAATCACATAAATACTTCTGCAACCAATAGATGTAAAACATGTTATGAACACCAGAAAATCGGGTTGGAAGTGCTACTCGATAAGACATTGGACCGATACGCTCATTGATAGGGAACGACTCTATATATTGAGGATCCAATTTCCTAGTCGAACTGAAGCGTACCACTCCCTTTAGAGGATAAACATGGATATATACTGAATCACCGATAAGGTACTCGAGAGTCTTCCTACAGTTGTCTGCATTAGATTTCTAACGACTTTGACCTCTCTCATACTCTCCAAATTAGAATGATCTTCTCAAATGCCTCATGAATTGGGGTTGAGGTAAAATATTCTTTTTCCTAGACTCAAGCCAACAAGAACTAGAATGAAAAGGCCTCCCATGTATGGCCTCAAACGAGCCATGTTGATGTTAGACTGGTAGATATTATTATAAGAAAGCTCAAAAAGAGGGAGATGATCCTCCTAGGAGTCATAGGAGTTTTAAATATAAGCTAGAACAAGTCCTCTAAGATGTGGTTCACCTACTTAATTTGTTTGTTAGATTGTTGGTGGTATGTTGTATTAAAGTTAAGATTTGTGCCCAAAGCTTGCTGACTCTTCCAAAAATAACTCAAAAAGAACGGATCATGATCGCACACAATAGAACTAGGAATGTAGTACAATCGCATGACTTCCTTAACATATAACTTCACAAGAAGAGAGGCCTGTTTAGAATATTTAATAGGAATGAAATGTGCAGACTTAGTAAGATGGTTCAGATCACCTGAATGCTACTATGGCTCGACCTCAAACGAGGTAAGCTGAAACACCAGCACCCCTTAAACTCCCTAGTATAGGGTCATGCTAATAAATATTAAGCATTATAGGTGTAAACACATACTTTTAACACATATAATCACAGAGACTGACATTCACAAGACATAAAAATAAAAATAAAAATACAACAGAAGAATTTTAAAAACGAAAACACAACATTTATTTTAAAACCAACAAGTTATTTAAGTACCAAACCACATGTCTCATGAAAACCATATCTCAATCACCAAACAAGAGTACAATATGAATATCCCTTGAAATAACCATCAATACTACCAACAATATGAAATAAGATAAAACAAAAAGGTGAATACATTTGCAACAAGAACAAGTCTCTAAGAACAATCCTCTAAAAGAATCATAACTAAAAACCCCACCATATGAGCCTAGAGGGGAAGAAAAAGTATGAAAGAGGAGTGGGTCAGACGTAAATTCTGGTGAGTGTTGTAACTACAAGCATGATTAAGTAAATAAGGAAAGAGACCGATAATATTTCTAGTGTCAAATAAGATAAGTATTCGTGCACAACTATAAAAGGTGAACATGTTGGAATAGGATATAAGAAATATACTTGCATTATACAAGTACAAACTTGTTCGATTATCTTCACTTTCTACATTCCTGAACCTGTAGACATGATTATGATATATTTCTAATATTACACATCGATCTACTGCTAATCTACTATCTTACAAGATATCTTATGTCACTATGAATCTCGGGTTTTATCTGATTCGACCCATTAGTAAAGACATAACATGAACATTGCTGGATGCAATAGTGATTCATTTTCTCTCGTCGATACACATGCTTTTGCATCAGTGGAACGCACCTAAACAAGGCCCAGTCTCTATTGACCTATAATTTACCCAATAGAATAAGTGTGCCTATCCTCCACCATCATAGTTTGTGACACCATCAGTGATAATCCTAAGAGGAAAGTTGTCGATACGAATCCTAGCAAACAAATATTCTAGTTTGTGCTTCATCCCAAATCCCCCTTGATTTGGGTCTTAACCTTTGGTCGCTCATTATCCCTAAATCATCCCCAGTGGTGCTAGAATGGAACACAACAAAAATATGCTTATTAACTTAGGTTGCTTATATTCTCAAATCAGCCTAGTGCTGCTGAAACAGACCATACCCAATACATATATATTAAACATAACCACAAATTTAACTTCTTATCAATAATAAGCATTTCCATTGTATTATTCAACTATAACATTCATGTTATAATTATATTTACAATTAAGTCGAATCTTTTAATTATGACTTCTATGTGTGTATGTTCAAATTATCAAAATATTACTTTGCAAATATGTTCGTTCTCTTCCATTTACAACATGTATCATAATTTAATAGCAAATCTACTTTAATTTCCCTATTTAACTTTATTGCCTTCTTAATTACAATTATATATTTTATGCATATTATTATAAATTAAGTCACATATGTTTAATCCACATTTGCACAGTTAATTTTTATTTCATTCTTTTTGCACGCAAAATAAAAAGAATTACATCAATCGTCAAAATACTAACATTTATATATTTAGGCATATTTTAGGCATAAACCACAAATAGGTATAGAAACTATGATATAACTGATAAACACAGAAAGAGGAAAGAAGACCGAAAGAATATCTTACGATAATTTTATAAAATAAAACTGTAAGAAAAAAGGCTGAAAAACTATAGAAAATAATTTACTGAAAAAACTTAAAAATTGCTAGCTTATAGAAAACTAAGAAAAGATATAAGAAAAGCTATAGTGAAATTGTAGTGAAAAGCTTTAGAAAACTCTAAGACTATTAGAAACCTTATTTTCCTAAATTACCAAAAATATAAAATAATTACAAGCTCACCTATGGTCCAAAGCGTTCCTTTATGGCCCTTATAGATCGTGCTGAGGAGCTGCATGATCCATATCTATATAAAATTGGTTTTCTCTCCAACAGATGGCAATGAGCTGGATAGTTCCAGTTTGGAGGATGTGGAAATGGGTGACTCAGACCACTCTTCTGCTAGCATCAAAAAAGAGAAAAACTAAAATAATTTAAAATGGGTCAGATGTAATTATTAGTGAGTATCCATTTGTAGAATCTGACCCGAAGTGGAAAAACTTTAATTCATAGGTTAAAACCAGATCCAAGCGAAAGAAAAATAAGGAAGACAACTACTTCCTTGGTAATGTGAAAACCAGGGGTTTTTCAAGTAGTAAATAATTTTAAAGATGTCCCTATTGTTCTGGAATGTTAGAGGATAAATTTTCCTACTAGACAGGGAGGTTTGTTTAGTTTTATTTGGAAAAAGGAAGTTAACTTCTTGGATATTATTGAGCATAAACTCTCAAATCATTCAATAGCTAACAATGCTTTAAAAATTATTAAATGGGAGTTCATCAATAATAATACTCCTAAATGCAAATAAGGAATTCTCTTTGGTTATGGTAGAAGATATTGGAAGCGCCAAGTTAATTGTAAGGAACAATAGTGTATAACTTGTCTATTTACTAAAACAGGTGGCTTGTAGTTAATTATTTATTATATTTATGGTTTTAACCTCAGTCTCAAAGGCAGTTTTTATGGAACCATTTTCTAGAGAATAAGCCTAAACAGAACACAGTAGGGATGATAGTTGGAGATTTTAATGATATCATTTACTCATCGTACTGGAAAAAGTGCTAATAATTATTAATCATCTGTTTGTGATGATTTCTTTAAATGTATGAATATGCTTGATTTGAACCTTTAATATATAGCAATTACTTTACTTGGAGAAGGGGTAATAATTTCAATATACATTCCAAAATTGAGTAGAGTCTTTATTAATCAAAAGCGTGCTTCTAAATTTCTAGATCTTATAGTCTAATGTTTCAATCACTCTACGAGAGATCATACTCCTCTGCTGAGTAATCTTGGTTGCAGGAAAATTGAAGGTGTTTCTCAAAGAAAAAAACTCCTTTCAGGTATAAAAACAGTTGGTATCTAAATGATGGTTATAATAGCATTGTTACTCCTGTCTAAAGGAAAATTTTCTTGGAAATCATTTATTCAGAATCATTTGTAAATTGAAATAAATCAAGAGTAGCCTTAAATCATGGAATAGAAATTTCTTCAATTCATATAAGCACTTTGAGGACTAAAGAAATGATAATAATAGACTGTATAATTTAATCATTTATAATCCTAAAGACTATAACTTGAAGCAGCAATACAGAGACAATTTAAGTAGATTTGAGGGTTTTTTATACAAACAGTTTACTGATATTGAATAGAAATCAAAGCTTAAAAATGTTATGGAGGTAGACATTCCTTCAAAATATTTATTCTAAAATATCCGCAAATGAAAATAAGATTAAAATCAAGTATAATTTGGACAACGAGGGAAAGTCTTTAATTGATAATGATGTTTTTTTAGGAAGACTACTGAATATTTTAAGAAGTTTTATAATTCTTCATGCTTTACTTCAAATTTTCTTATGGTTACCCCTAAAAATAATAATTTCCAATGTAGGGAAGCAAACGATTGAAAAATTTATAAGCATAGACAAAATTCAAGAAGCTGTTTCTGATATTCATGATGATAGTTCTTTGCCCCAGATGGATTTGGAGCAAAATTCTTTTAGATTCATTAGTTGGATATTAAGGAAGATCGTTTTAAAGCTTTAATAGTGCTTTTTTTAGTGGTAAATTTATTAATCAACTTAATCATACCTTTGTAACTTTAATTCCTAAAAAAAGAATGCAACTAAGCTAAATGATTTCAGGCCAATTTCATGTTGTAATGTCCTTTATAAGATCATAAGCAGTACCATGTGTAATAGAATTAAAAAGGTTATGCCAGACATTATTTCAGAAAACCATTTTGGGAAGTTATATGATGGAAAATAACTTACTTGCTTACAAAACAGTGAGCAATTTTAACAGGCCTGGTGCAGATAAGTTGTGCTTGAGGATTAATCTTCAAAAATCCTACAAAATCAAGAGAGAATTTATAATTTACATGAGGGAACAGATGAAATTTCCTTATAATTTCTGTAGATTTATCTATAAGTGTATCTCTAATCCTACCTTTTCTTTTCTAATTAGTGGTATACCTTCTGGCTTTATTAAAAGCAATTGAAGGCTTCGATAAGGGGATCCTTTGGCTCCACATCTTTTTGCTATTGCTATAGATTTATTCTCTATATATCTAGATTTGGAGCTTATTAAAGGTAACTTTGGTCCCATTTTTAAAAATAATCTCAATATTTTCCATTTAATTTATGATGATGATTTTTAGTCTTCTCAAAACGTAATCAAGCTAGTGTCCATGTCCATGCTATTAAAAGGGTCTTGGATTCTATGACTACTATTAGTTTAAATGTTAATTCAGATAAATCTAAAAAAATTCTAAGTAAAATAAATAAGAGCAGAATATTTGTATCTTCATGTTTAAATATAAAAGTGGAGTTACCTGTGAAATATTTGGGCCTCCCCCTGTCAAACTAAAACCTTGGTATTAGAGATGCTAATTAACTCTTGGATATCATAAAGGGAAACTCAGTTGTTGGAGCAATAGATTCTTATCTACTACGGGTAGAACTGAATTAGTAAACTCTTTCGTTTTCCCTATTATATATTTTGAATTTAAACATGTCAACTAGTCATATATACTATTAATAAGATTGAGTCCATTTGTGCCAACTTTGTTTTGAAGAATAGACTTCATGGAATATCATGGACTTTTTTATGATGGCCTAAACAAAATGGTGGAGTGGGATTAAAAAACGTTGTAAAAATGCAAGAGGTTGTGTCCCTTAAGTCCATTTGGGTTTGTTTACACGATAAATATCCTTGAGAAAGATGGATGAACACTAGATATTCGAAAGGTAAAATTTGTTGGATCATCAATATAGATAACAATGCTTCTTACGCTTGGAAAACAATGTTAAAATCTAGAGAGAAATACATGAATATATTTAGTAAAAACATCGTCGATGGGAAAAACACTCAAATAATGTTTCATCCATGGGTAAATGAAAAAAAATCTTCTATCATTTACAGTTGGAAATTTTTATCCAAAAGATAAGATCAAAACAGCTATGTGGCTAGTATAATTAGTAATGGAAAATGGAATGTTGATAATATGTTCTTAGATCCTTCAGTTGAAGAGAAAATTCATAAGGTTAAAATTTACAATGATTGTTTGGAAGATTGTTGGATTTGGAATGGTAATAAAGACAAGAAGTTCACTCTTAAGTCGGCTTACCAATTGATTTCTTCTTCAACAACAACCTTTGAATGGGCCTCTTTTATTTGAGAATATCAAGTAGTCAAAAATATGCTTTTACGACATATCTGGCTTGTCTCAACAAACTGCAAACAATGGACAAAATTTTGAGATTTAGCATTGTAGAAAACTTTAGCTATAATTTTCGTAACAGAGAAACAGAAAGTTCTTTCCACTTATTTTTTCAGTGTAGTTATTCTAAATATATTTGGGGATTCATAAAAGATAAACTATAAATTAACACGAAGGGGAGCATGGACTAGATTTTTCGAATTAGAAATCAGAAGATAAATAAAAAAATAATAAATTCTGTATCGGAAAGCCAGAATATGTATCATAGCTGTTACTAGCATGATTTGGAGTGAAAGATGCAATAGATGCTTCAAGAATGCATCCATACCAAAAGACATTCCTTCAATATAAATTTTTATACAAATAGTTTATTGGTATTAAATATAAATCAAAGCTCAGAAATCTTATGGAGGCAGACATTCCTTCAAAATAAGTTTATTTTAACCGCGAATAAAAATAAAGTATATTTTGGACAATGGGGGCAAGTCTTTAATTGATAATGATGTTTTATGTAGGAAGACTATTGAATATTTTAAGGATTTTTATAATTCTTCAAGCATTACTTCAAATTTTCCTACAGTTATCCCTAAAAAAATAGTTTCCGATGTAGGGAAGCAAATGATTGAAAGTTTTATAAGCATGGATGAAATTCAGAAAATTGTTTTTAATGTTCATGATGATAGTTCTCCGGGCCCATATGGATTAAGAGCAAAATTCTTTAAGATTCATTCGTTCGATATTAAGGAAGATCGTTTTAAAGCCTTCAATAGTGCTTTTTTCAGTGGTAAACTTTTTAGCAACTTAATCATACCTTTATATCTTTAATTCCTAAAAAAATAATGCAACTGAGCCAAATGATTTCAGGCCAATTTCATGTTGTAATGTTTTTGTATGATCATAAGCAGTATTATGTGTAATAGAATTAAAAAGATCATGCCAGATATTATTTCAAAAAACCAAAATGCATTTATCTCAGGAAGATATATGATGGAAAACAACTTACTGCTTATGAAATTGTGAGAAGCTTTAATAGGCCTGGTGTAGATAAGCTATGCTTGAAGATTGATCTTCAAAAAGCCTACAAAATTAGGAGAGAATTTATAATTTACATGGTGGAACAGATGAACTTACCTAATATTTTCCACATATTTATCTATAACTGTATCTACTCCTACCCTTTCTTTTCTAGTTAATGGTATACCTTCTGGTTTTATTAAAAGCAATAGAGGGCTTGAGCAAGGGGATCCTTTGTCTCTACATCTTCTTGCTATTTCTATGAAATTCTTCTCTATATCTCTAGATTTAGAGCTTACTAAAGGTAACTTTAGTCCTGTTTAATCCCATTATTACCTATTTAATATATGCCGGTGATCTTTTAGTCTTTTCAAATTGTAATCAAGCTAGTATCCATGCTATTAAAAGGGTCTTGGATTCTATGACCACTATTGGTTTAAATGTTAATCAAGATAAATCTAAAATTTATATAAGTAAAAGAAATAAGAGTAGGGAATTTGTATCTTCATTTTTAAATATTAAAGTAGAGGAGTTACCTGTGAAATATTTAAGCCTCGCTGTCCAACAAAAAACTCAGTATTAGATATACTAATTAACTCATGCATATCATAAAGAGAAACTCAGTTGTTGAAGTAATAGATTCTTGTCTACTACGGGTAGAATTGAGTTAGTAAACTCTTCCATTTCCCTATTAGATATTTCTGGATTAAAACATGTCAACCGCCTATATATATTATTAATAAGATTGAGTCCATTTGTGCCAACTTTATTTGGAAAAATAGACTCCGAAAATATGATTTTTTTTATGATAGCCTAAACAAAATGATGGAGTGGGATTAAAAAGCATTGTAAAATTGCAAGAGGTCGTTCCCCTTAAGTTGATTTAGTTTTATTTACACGTTAAATCTCTTTGGGCAAGATGAATGAACACTAGATATTCAAAAGATAAAAAAAATTTGGATCATCATTGAAGATAATAATGCTTCTTACACTTGAAAAATAATGTTAGAAGTTGGTGAGAACAACAAGAATATATTCAATAAAAAAATCATCGATGAGCATAACCCTCATATTATGTTTCATCCATGGATGAATGGAAAAAATCATTTATAGGTTAGAAATATTTACCCAATAGACAAGATCAAAATAGCTATGTGGCTAGTATCGTTAGTAATGGAAAATGTAATACTTATAATATGTTCTTACATCCATCAGTTGAAGAAAAAATTTAAAAGGTTAAAATTCACAATGATTGTTTGGAAGATTATTGGACTTGGAATGATAATAAAGATAAGAAGTTCACTCTTAAATTAGCTAATAAATTGACTTCTTCTTCAACTGCACCCTTTGAATGGGCTTCTTTTATTTGATAATATCTAGTAGCTCAAAAATACGCTTTTATGACATATCTGGTTTGTCTCAACAAACTGCAAACAATGGACAAAATTTCGGGATTTAGCATTATAGAAAACTCTAACTGCAATTTCTGTAACAAAGAAACAGAAAGTTCTTTCCACTTATTTTTTCAGTGTAGTTATTCTAAATATATTTGGGGATTCATAAAAGATAAACTATGAATTAACATGAAGGGGAGCATGGGCTAGATTTTTGAAATTATAGATCTGAAGATAAATAGCAAAAATAATAAATTTTTGTAAAGGAAAGCCAGAATATGTATCATGGAAGTTACTAGCATGATTTGGAGAGAGAAAATGTAATATATGCTTCAAGAATTCATCCGTACCAAAATTTTGGTAGAGACCTATGCTTTGATTAAGGCGTGATAAAATGGAAAAGCTCACTCCCGACTTGGTTCTTTCTTCGAAGCGTGATGGCAAGGATTCAGCCTCAGAAATACTGTAAGAACCCGTAACTTCCCCGTGAAGGAAAGCGCGAATACTTTGAGAACAACACACATCGGAACGCAGACGGAAGAACATTTCATTGTATATTACAACAATCCCATTAGATACAAGAATATACAGAGTATAAACGAATAAATTACATTCAATAAACATCAGAGATTACAATAAATTACACTTAAATACATCGCAGCGGAAAATAATACAAAACACAACTGAAAGTGATACACGGATACAGAGCTTTCCGAGCATCTTTCCAGCTGTAAATCAGGACCCTGCGAATACAAATCTGCAAAACCAAAACTACTAGCTGCCCGTGTGGAAAATAGGGGCACCCAGAGTTTAGGTTAAAACAATAAACTCCAGGTCAGTCATGTGACTGGTGTGAGAACTAAAACAGTTATTTAAAACTTTACTTTAAAAGATAGTAATTAAGGGACCACGCCATATAACACGGAACGGGTTTCCTCCCAAGAATACTAGTGTATAGAATAAACAATGCAATGCTTTTTCGAAAAATGAAGCTATTATAAGACCCAGGTCCCATCACACAATGCAACGCATGCCGGAGGATAGGGTTTTCCCTTATAATAGCCAAACATGCTTGGTACATTTAAAACAAATCATTTGATACTATTATAAGTGCATAGTGTCAAAACAATTCAAATCATAAATATCAATCATAGGCGGCATGGGTACCATCTATCATGTCGCCATACTAGTTCTACAATTAAAACCGCAATATCACGTATTGGAAATTGGATTTCTGTCATGAGTCAAGGCAAGGGGCAAGCTCCTCTCCGATTCGAGACACTCTAGTAAATGCCTCAGGACCCCACTCTGACCCTTGGATCTTCAGGGACGGTCCTCACCTAACTTTGAAGGATTAATTATTCCTGAACACACGTTTCCCGGTCCTTACAGACCTATATCCGAGGCGCCTCGTATCCAACAACCACACAGGTGAAAAGTATATAAATGTCAAGGCTGGTAGGTCACTGACACCACCCTAGCTAGAAAGAAACGTCGTGCTCTCCTTGCAGTCACTATCCCATTTTTGACTCATACCGAGGTGTGAGGCTCGCTAATTCACGTTATACACAAAGCTATGCCACACAGGCCGTGCTTTGATCATCAACCACAAGACTTTGCTTTTCAACAGAAGCCTTGATCAATTGCCACTTACGCGTGCCACACTGGAAATTCACTCCATGCGACTGATGTCCATCGATATACAACCTCTGAGCTCGTACGTCTCAGAGAAGGGCATTAAGAAAGAGAATAAATTCTCCGCCGCCAAACAGATGTATATTTAATAGAGATCAATCAACACAGAATAAAATCCAATGTAAGACACACAATCCATTTACAAGTTCGCTCTGGGTCTGAACGAAGCCAGAGGCACTTTCCTCGCATATCCATCCATCTCCAAGTACGTCTAGACGATCACCAACTGTTTCCCTCATCTTGGGTGTACAACCCAATTGAGATCATCAGTAATCACCCAAACGATGTGAAGAATTCCGGTCTTCAACCACCGTCTTCATCTTCGACATCCCGTCGAATCGGTTATTCAGAATGGGTATAACCCCGGCCTTTCTGAATAACCCATGTATATGATAAACAAATGTTACACAAACACAACAACCGCCTCATTCCAATTCAGAATATTCTTTTATTCACAAAATCACATTCTTAGGGAAAGGTTCCCATTAATTTTATCCAAGATAATTTTTTCTAAATTTATTCTTTAATCTTCCTTTGGATATCATTTCAAACCATTTCATGGTTTTCCAAACTAGTCGGGATTAGCAAACCACACCGAAGTAATTATTTATTTTATTTCCCAATCCCAACCTATTCATCCCATGAAGCAAAACTGGTAATACTCCGTATCTAACACCACAGTATTATCGGAAAAATTAATTACCATTTCACGTTCAAATCTAATTAAAGATTTAACTATCGCTTTGGAGCAAAACTGGTGGTACTCCATTCTCGATCACCTTTCAGATTTGATAATTTAAATTATCAATTCACATTTCAATCTAATTAAAGATTCATTAAAACTCCACTTAGTTTTAATCTTCTCAAAAATCAACATCCTGCCTTTAACTGGGTTAAAGAACCAATGTCATATAAAACACGATTCACGATAAACCCAAATCACATTTGATATTAAATACAAGGCTCTAAATAGAAAATATACCGGCTTATATTCAATATCAAATTCTGAAACCAACAAATATCGTATTGGAAATAACGATATAAAATATATCTTTCAAATCCCCATAACAATATTTGTATAGTCACGAAATCCAACATCGAAATATTCCGAAGATAATTTCGATTCAACTCCAGTCCAGTCCATGTATTGGGAATATTGATTATTTTTAAAATCACTTTCAAATTCAATTTATTTATTTCAAAAATAAATTGATTTTAATTCTAGTTCAAAACTAGTTCATTTCAATAAAAATCTATTTTTGTCATTTCAAATGTGGAATTTTTCATCCCAGTTCTTTCCAATTCACATATTATGATTTTGCACAAATTATCAATATTTTTAATAATTTTATCAAAGCCCGTACAGTCGATTTCCAACAACGGCCATCGAACTGCACTTACAGCGACCTTTTTCGAATTTGATTTGGACATAACTCCAAATCAAACCGTTAGATTTCAAATTTCAAATATTCATTGGAAAGCTCTTTTCGATACGAACCCAACGGTTCTGGTTTTAGGAGAATCCGACGGTCAGATCTCCCGTAATGTCCATTCGAAGTCAATGGTCGAAATTCACGAACTGCCGCGGCGCGACGCGTTCTATTCAGGCCATTATATATATAATATATAAATTATATATATATATATATTTCGTCGATTTCCTTTTAAAACGTATTTTATAAATCATTTTAAATTCGTTTTCAAAGCCATTTTCAAAACCATTCAATTTCAAATCGATTTGATTTCAGTTCAATTCGAATTCATTTCTATTTTATTTAGTTCGAATTCAAATTCGTTTCAATTCAATTCAATTTGAATTTACCTTCTATTTAAATCAATTTGAATTCATTTCAAATTGATTTCAATTCAATTTCAATTTAATTCAATTTGAATTCATTTCTATTCAATTTGAATTCAAATTCACTTTCTATTCAATTCGAATCGAATTCATTTTCTATTCGATTCGAATTCACTTCAAATAGATTCAATAAAATTTCAATTTGAATTTTAATCTAATTCAATTTGAATTTCATTTCAAAACATTAAAATTTGAAATCACTTTTTCAATATTCATTATAAAACGAATAAAATCGATATAAATATCGTTCACTTTAAAATAGCGCAACTCTAATCAAAACGGCTTTATATATTTCAATAAATTCGTTATTCTATTCAACAAATGAATATTTATTCTATTCAACACATGAATCTATATTTCTTTCAACACACGACTATTTTTGTTATGTAAAATATTTTATAAAATTATGGTATCTATCGTTTGATATTTAATCAGACTCCAACTGTAAAGTGGTTCTAATTTTAAATATGATAAAGATGTAAATTTTATTGTATAAAATATTTTTCTCAACACATGAATAGTTTCAACACATGAACATCGTCAACACATGAATATTTTTATATTCAACACATGAATTTTCTTTTATAATATTCATTATTTTCCCGATTGGAATGAGGCCCAATCAATCACCATATAATGTTAATTATATGGATTCCATACACCACCTATATATAATAGCAACGATAAACAATCAACCATAATCCAAAGTGCACCACACAACTGCATAAGCATCAAATATAAATAATCAACGCTTACACTGTCTGTCGACCAATCGATCGACATACAATTAAATAATTGGGATGAGTGTACCCAAATATCATCCCAACACCCGTGTGGGGTTTCAAATCAACAAACACAGATTTTTATTTGTGCAGTTGGGTGATGTGTAAAATTTATCATCCCAATCAATATCAGTCAAATCAGTGTATATAAACAAATCGGCCGATTTGTTTATAAATATTTATTTATTCACTTTCACGTTAAAAATTATATTTTTAACGATAAAATATTTATTTCAACACATGAATATATTTCATTATCTATTTCACATCAACTTCACAAACAAATTTTCACAACATATCAATCAAACAAACAAGCCATCCATGGTTTGTGGATGACGGGTGTCGGGTGCTGCTAAGCACCATCTGCATCCTAGTATATATATATATAACTAGAAAAGGAAATTGAAGAGTGAGAAATTCTCACCGATAGCTATCCTAACTCCACGGCACTTCCTATGTAGAACATCTTCACCGTGCTCGCCTTTTGTCACTTTCGTTGCCTGTAGTCACTACATATATAAAAGTCACATTTTTATTTCGCTATTCAATATATAAAAATCGAATTTTTACTTCCCAATTCAATATATAAAAATCGAATTTTTACTTCGCTATTCAATATATAAAAATCCTATTTTTACTTCGCTATTATATAGATAAAAATTCTATTTTTACTCCGCTACTATATAGATAAAAATTATATTTTTACTCCGCTACTATCTAGATAAAAATTATATTTTTACACCGCTACTATATAGATAAAAATTATATTTTTACACCGCTACTATATAGATAAAAATTATATTTTTACACCGCTACTATATAGATAAAAATTATATTTTTACATCGCTACTATATAGATAAAAATTATATTTTTACATCGATACTATATAGATAAAAAAAATATTTTTACATCGATACTATATAGATAAAAATTATATTTTTACACTACTACTATATAGATAAAAATTATATTTTTACACCGCTACTATATAGATAAAAATTATATTTTTACACAGCTACTATATAGATAAAAATTATATTTTTACACAGCTACTATATAGATAAAAATTATATTTTTACACCGCTACTATATAGATAAAAATTATATTTTTACTTATATTTTTACACCACTACTATATAGATAAAAATTATATTTTTACACCGCTACTATATAGATAAAAATTATATTTTTACAACGCTACTATATAGATAAAAATTATATTTTTAATACTCTACTATCATAAAAATTATATTTTTACACTAAAGATCATATTTTTAATTCTATAAAATAAAATAAAAACTGAAATAAAACTCACATTGGTTGAAAGGGGCTCGCTAAAGCGTCGGAGAGGCACGGGGACTAAATAGCAAGCTTGGAACTCGATAAAAATTGGGTCTTTGGCCAAGAAAGGGGGTCCACGTGGTCGGAGGAGGTGGTGGCCGGCGTCAATGAGCTTCAAGTTGTCGGAAGGGGGTTCAGAGGGGCGGTCAGAGGTGGTGGGGTCTGGGCGAGGGTTTGATTCGAGGGAGGGGGGCTCATGGTCTCAGGAGGAGGGAAGCAGGAGTGGAGAAGGGGGAGGGGCACGGTGTGGCGGCGCCGCCCTGGGGCGCGGCGGCTCATCGGGGGGGGGGGGGGGGGGGGGAGGGGGGCGGCTATCGATCGCGTCCTAACAAAACTAGTTTCGTCGAATTCTGAGACCATTGGAAAAATGGCCATTTTCCAGTTCGATTAAAATCAACTGAACTGGTCAAACGCATTTTCCTTTGCCACTCTCACATATTGATTCGAAAAATTATGAAATTTGGAATCTAGCAATAACTTTACATCACAGATCCAACAAAAGTGGTTTCGTCGAAATCCGAGGTCGTTTGAAAATGTCTATTTTTAAGGGCCTGAATTCCATAGCGACTATTCAGAATTTTCAACTGGACATATCTTTTGATTCCCGCTATGAAATTTCGATTTTTCGGATTCGTTGGAAAGATATTCTCAAATAGATTCCATTTTTTCGGTTTCACTAAAATCCGGTTTGTTTTGCACCCGGTACATTCAATTGAAGTTTGAAATCGAATTATCGAACTACCGCGCCATTTTCAATTCTATTTATAATTATATATAATTAATTATATTCTAACGACGACGTATATAATATATACGTTCGAATTCTATTCAAAATAAATTTTCCTTCGATATTATTTAAAATAATCTATTTTTAAATGTTCAAAATTCGCTAAAATTGCCAAAATAAAAATTTTAAACTGGCCCAGATTTTCGGGTTGTTACAATCTCCCCCACTTAAAACTTTTCGTCCCCGAAAAGGAACAAAGTGGAAAGTGGTTTGATTAATCAACTCTACGTTCGATATGGCTTCCATTCTCCAACTTTTCAGTTTCTGAGAATTTTCAAATTCTTCAAAAATTTGGCTAACACCCTGAATTTTCGAAAAATTTCGCCATAAACTCCCCTGCACCGGGAGCCACGGGAAAATCCCGAAATTGCCATATAGGCCTTCTGATCTCAAAAAGAAAAAGAAAAAGCCAAGCGGCTAGCCAATATGCTCATAAAATCATCATCACCCAAACAAAACAGTAAATTATAGTAAACATGTACCTATTTGTCGGGCAAACAAATTTTATTCTCTGCTCTAGCCTCCTTGCTATGACCTGTTCAATGTAAGTATATGTGTATGCAAGCAAATGCGACCAATTTTCAATACAATTCAATATTTGATTCAATTAGGCTAAATGGTTCAAAATTATCAAACAAATAAACAAACAACACAAACATCAATCAATGAGTGAATTAGAGTTTCAAATTCATAATTTGATATATACAAAAAATCATGTTTTTGATGCCAATACACAAGCATAAATCTATCTATATAAGTTTTGGTTCTCACACCAGTCTAATAGAAATATATAGATATCACACCTTCGAAACACGAACATAAATATTAATGATGTGGCCACATCATCAGAATTATCCCCAGGTATCTAGAATGTGATTCTATATCTATCCAGTATATTAAAACTTCGACTATACGTTCATGACGCGTATACGCGAAATCTATATATACTCGATTGTCCATATTCAAAATAAATAAATATTCAAATACGAATAAAATGGTTTAAATTTTCAAAACAAAATTGTTTTCATTTGAAAAATATACTCTTCACACTCGTTCTAGGATACTACTGATCCTATCTCTAACGAGTCATTCTAATTGGATATTACTAATCCAATATCTGATGAATTCTTTCGTATGGTTCTAATGTGTCTTGTTCTCGAGCTCTGTAAACCAAAGCTCTGATGCCAAACTGACACGACCCGAACTTCCCAATGAAGGAAAGCACGGACAGCGTTGAGGAAAAGACAAAATAGAACGCAGACGGAAGAACATTTCATTGTATATTACAACAATCCCATCAGATACAAGAATATACAGAGTATACATGAATAAATTACATTCGATAAACATAAGAGATTACAATAAATTACACTTAAATACATCGCAGCGGAAAATAATACAAAACACAACTGAAAGTGATACACGGATACAGAGCTTTCCGAGCATCTTTCCAGCTGTAAATCAGGACACTGCGAATATAAATCTACAAAACCAAAACTACTAGCTGCCCGTGTGGAAAATTGGGGCACCCAGAGTTTAGGTTAAAACAATAAACTCCAGGTCGGTCATGTGACTGGTGTGAGAACTAAAACAGTTATTTAAAACTTTACTTTAAAAGATAGTAATTCAAGGGACCACGCCGTATAACACGGAACGGGTTTCCTCCCAAGAATACTAGTGTATAGAATAAACAACGCAATGCT
This sequence comes from Allium sativum, assembly GCA_030737875.1. NCBI lineage: Eukaryota > Viridiplantae > Streptophyta > Magnoliopsida > Asparagales > Amaryllidaceae > Allium > Allium sativum. The sequence goes on along the minus strand of CM060925.1, from coordinate 29,355,526 downwards.
TTTTCGAAAAATGAAGCTATTATAAGACCCAGGTCCCATCACACAATGCAACGCAAGCCGGAGGATAGGGTTTTCCCTTATAATAGCCAAACATGCTTGGTACGTTTAAAACAAATCATTTGATACTATTATAAGTGCATAGTGTCAAAACAATTCAAATCATAAATATCAATCATAGGCGGCATGGGTACCATCTATCATGTCGCCATACTAGTTCTACAATTAAAACCGCAATATCACGTATTGGAAATTGGATTTCCGTCATGAGTCGAGGCAAGGGGCAAGCTCCTCTCCGATTCGAGACACTCTAGCAAATGCCTCAGGACCCCACTCTGATCCTTGGATCTTCAGGGCCGGTCCTCACCTAACTTTGGAGGATTAATTATTCTTGAACACACGTTTCCCGGTCCTTACAGACCTATATCTGAGGCGCCTCATATCCAACAACCACACAGGTGAAAAGTATATAAATGTCAAGGCTGGTAGGTCACTGACACCACCCTAGCTAGAAAGAAACGTCGTGCTCTCCCTGTAGTCACTATCTCGTTTTTGACTCATACCGAGGTGTGAGGCTCGCGAATTCAGGTTATACACAAAGCTACGCCACACAGGCTGTGCTTTGATTATCAATCACAAGACTTTGCTTTTCAACAGAAGCCTTGATCAATTGCCACTTACGTGTGCCACACTGGCAATTCACTCCATGCGACTGATGTCCATCGATATACAACCTCTGAGCTCGTACGTCTCAGAGAAGGCCGTTAAGCAAGAGAATAAATTCTCCACCGCCAAACAGATGTATATTTAATAGAGATTAATCAATACAGAATAAAATCCAATGTCAGACACACAATCCATTTACAAGTTCGCTCTGGGTCTGAACGAAGTCGGAGGCACTTTCCTTGCATATCCATCCATCTCCAAGTACGTCTAGACGATCACCAACTGTTTCCCTCATCTTGGGTGTACAGCCCAATCGAGATCATTAGTAATCACCCAAACGATGTGAAGACTTCCGGTCTTCAACCACCATCTTCATCTTCGACATCCCGTCGAATCAGTTATTCAGAATGGGTATAACCCCGGCCTTTCTGAATAACCTACGTATATGATAAAAAAATGTTACACAAACACAACAACCGCCTCATTCCAATTCAGAATATTCTTTTATTCATAAAATCACATTCTTAGGGAAAGGTTCCCATTAATTTTATCCAAGATAAACTTTTCTAAATTTATTCTTTAATATTCCTTTGGATATCATTTCAAACCATTTCATGGTTTTCCAAACTAGTCGGGATTAGCGAACCACACCGAAGTAATTATTTATTTTATTTCCCAATCCCAACCTATTCATCCCATGAAGCAAAACTGGTACTACTCCATATCTAACACCACGGTATTATCGGAAAAATTAATTATCATTTCACGTTCAAATCTAATTAAAGATTTAACTATCGCTTTGGAGCAAAACTGGTGGTACTCCATTCTCGATCACCTTTCAGATTTGATAATTTAAATTATCAATTCACATTTCAATCTAATTAAAGATTCATTAAAACTCCACTTAGTTTTAATCTTCTCAAAAATCAACATCCTGCCTTTAACTAGGTTAAAGAACCAATGTCATATAAAACATGATTCACGATAAACCCAAATCACATTTGATATTAAATACAAGGCTCTGAACAGAAAATATACCAGCTTATATTCAATATCAAATTCTGAAACCAACAAATATCTTATTGGAAATAACGATATAAAATATATCTTTCAAATCCTCATAACTATATTTGTATAGTCACGAAATCCAACATCGAAATATTCCGAAGATAATTTCGATTCAACTCCAGTCCAATCCATGTATTGGGAATATTGATTATTTTTAAAATCACTTTCAAATTCAATTTATTTATTTCAAAAATAAATTGATTTTAATTATAGTTCAAAACTAGTTCATTTCGATAAAAATCTATTCTTATCATTTCAAATGTGGAGTTTTTCATCCCAGTTCTTTCCAATTCACATATTATGATTTTACACAAAATATCAATATTTTTAATAATTTTATCAAAGCCGGTACAGTCGATTTCCAACAACGGCCATCGAACTGCACTTACAGCGACCTTTTTCGAATTTGATTTGGACATAACTCCAAATCCAACCGTTAGATTTCAAATTTCAAATATTCATTGGAAAGCTCTTTTCGATACGAACCCAATGGTTCCGGTTTTAGGAGAATCCGAAGGTCGGATCTCCCGTAATGTCCATTCGAAGTTAATGGTCGAAATTCACGAACTGCCGCGGCGCGGCGCGTTCTATTCAGGCCATTATATATATAATATATATATATATTATATATATTTCGTCGATTTCCTTTTAAAACATATTTTATAAATAGTTTTAAATTCGTTTTCAAAGCCATTTTCGAAACCATTCAATTTCAAATCGATTTGATTTCAATTCAATTCGAATTCATTTCTATTTTATTTAGTTCGAATTCAAATTTGTTTCAATTCAATTCAATTTGAATTTACCTTCTATTTAAATCAATTTGAATTCATTTCAAATTGATTTCATTTCAATTTCAATTTAATTCAATTTGAATTCATTTCTATTCAATTTGAATTCAAATTCACTTTCTATTCAATTCGAATCGAATTCATTTTCTATTCGATTCGAATTCACTTCAAATTGATTCAATAAAATTTCAATTTGAATTTTAATCTAATTCAATTTGAATTTCATTTCAAAACATTAAAATTTGAAATCACTTTTTCAATATTCATTATAAAACGAATAAAATCGATATAGATATCGTTCACTTCAAAATAGCGCAACTCTAATCAAAACGGCTTTATATATTTCAATAAATTCGTTATTCTATTCAACAAATGAATATTTATTCTATTCAACACATGAATCTATATTTCTTTCAACACACGACTATTTTTGTTATGTAAAATATTTTATAAAATTATGGTATCTATCGTTTGATATTCAATCAGACTCCAACTGTAAAGTGGTTCTAATTTTAAATATGATAAAGATGTAAATTTTATTGTATAAAATATTTTTCTCAACACACGAATAGTTTCTACACATGAACATCGTCAACACATGAATATTTTTATATTCAACACATGAATTTTCTTTTATAATATTCATTATTTTCCCGATTGGAATGAGGCCCAATCAATCACCATATAATGTTTATTATATGGATTCCATACACCACCTGTATATAATAGCAACGATAAACAATCAACCATAATCCAAAGTGCACCACACAACTGCATAAGCATCAAATATAAATAATCAACGCTTACACAGTCTGTCGACCAATTGATCGACATACAATTAAATAATTGGGATGAGTGTACCCAAATATCATCCCAACACCCGTGTGGGGTTTCAAATCAACAAACACAGATTTTTATTTGTGCAGTTGGGTGATGTGTAAAATTTATCATCCCAATCAATATCAATCAAATCAGTGTATATAAACAAATAGGCCGATTTGTTTATAAATATTTATTTATTCACTTTCACGTTAAAAATTATATTTTTAACGATAAAATATTTATTTCAACACATGAATATATTTCATTATCTATTTCACATCAACTTCACATTCAAATTTTCACAACATATCAATCAAACAAACAAGCCATCCATGGTCTGTGGATGACGGGTGTCGGGTGCTGCCAAGCACCGTCTGCATCCTAGTATATATATATAACTAGAAAAAGAAATTGAAGAGTGAGAAATTCTCACCGATAGCTATCCTAACTCCACGGCACTTCCTATATAGAACATCTTCACCGTGCTCGCCTTTTGTCACTTTCGTTGCCCGTAGTCACTACATATATAAAAATCACAATTTTATTTCGCTATTCAATATATAAAAATCGAATTTTTACTTCGCTATTCAATATATAAAAACCGAATTTTTACTTCGCTATTCAATATATAAAAATCCTATTTTTACTTCGCTATTATATAGATAAAAATTATATTTTTACTCCGCTACTATATAGATAAAAATTATATTTTTACTCCGGTACTATATAGATAAAAATTATATTTTTACACCGCTACTATATAGATAAAAATTATATTTTTACATCGCTAGTATATAGATAAAAATTATATTTTTACATCGATACTATATAGATACAAAATTATATTTTTACATCGATACTATATAGATAAAAATTATATTTTTACATCAATACTATATAGATAAAAATTATATTTTTACACCGCTACTATATAGATAAAAATTATATTTTTACACCGCTACTATATAGATAAAAATTATATTTTTACACCGCTACTATATAGATAAAAATTATATTTTTACACCGCTACTATATAGATAAAAATTATATTTTTACACCGCTACTATATAGATAAAAATTATATTTTTAATACTCTACTATCATAAAAATTATATTTTTACACTAAAGATCATATTTTTAATTCTATAAAATAAATTAAAAACTGAAATAAAACTCACATTGGTTGAAAGGGGCTCGCTGAAGCGTCGGAGAGGCACGGGGACTAAATAGCAAGCTTGGAACTCGATAAAAATTGGGTCTTTGGCCAAGAAAGGGGGTCCACGTGGTCGAAGGAGGTGGTGGCCAGCGTCAAGGGGCTTCGAGTGGTCGGAAGGGGGTTCAGAGGGGCGGTCAGAGGTGGTGGGGCCTGGGCGTGGGTTTGATTCGAGGAGGGGGGGCTCGTGGTCTCAGGAGGAGGGAAGCGGGAGTGGAGAAGGGGGAGGGGCACTGTAACGAACTGGGATTTTCGACTCTGAAAATCAACACCAAACTACCGTGTTGACCATTCAGACATCGAACATTCCAGATCATTAATAGAAAGAAGTTAGAGGGTGAGAATAGATAAGGTAGAAATATTGAATAGAAGAAGAAGAAGAAAGCAACACTACACAGAGTCTCACATCGCAGCGGAACAAAATATAATACAGAAATAACCTTTATTGAAAGATTTTGAAATACTTACAATATCAGAGTACACATCTGGACAGTGATACTAATCTGTCCTCATATAACACACAGCGGAATAATAATATCATACGTCTGGACTCATCCAGCTCGTCTCTTCACAGCAGTCGATAACCTGAACCTGTACACTCTGGGCTAACCCGAGCATTTACAAAACACCGGGTCAGTCTGGTGAACCAGAGTGAGATAAACTCGCACAGTATAAAGGTAAATCATCCAATCATGATTTTAAAGTTCAAAACCTTTTCAAAAGAAAAGGATAATCGTAAGACCAAATCCACACATAAACACGGACGGTTTTTACCTTACGATAACCCAAAACAGTTTTGAAACCAATATCTTGTTCTGATATTATAATAATGTCTAAATACAAGTAAATATCAATTTAGTGGAACGCTTGCATCTCACGCTCCACATATATAGTATACAATCAAAACCGCAGGCGCTTATTGGAGATTGGATTCCAACTTGACAAGGTACGGGTCCACCTTCCGATAGTGTATCTCTAGAGACGAATACACTGGGTTCAACAAGAACTTCTTGCAACCCGGCCCTCACATGACCGACCACTCATTTCGCTTGAGTGTATCGAATGTATATCACCGACGGTTGGGATCAGCAACCGTCTCCCGACAAGGGACAGCATCGAAACATAGATTTAAGAAACAAATAGGACTTCCTCTAGATAGGTGATTATACACCCTAATGGGAGCGACCCACATAGCCATGCTGCCTGCCCGATTTTTGTCATTTCCCGGTTGATGAGGCTTGAGGCTTAGATTAGCTTTTGAACATCTGGTCATCATTCACTTTGAATGCCACATCGTCAGATCCGTCAGATATCACTAATTGACGTCCACAAAAATACTCTAGCTGGAAGCTAAGAGAACGGCAACTCCCCGCCAACACTATCGTATGTTTGAAGAAATCAACGTACGTGACCCTTTGGAAATACTCTGTCAGACATCCGTCCATAGAGGTCATCCAGGAACAGGATGAACCGAAGGCACTCTCCTACCGCATCCATATAGGAATCACCCCATGGATCAGTAGCGAGAAGTCCTTGCAACCCGTAGATTCCAACCACGACAGAATCACCGTTTATCTCCGCTTGCCAGGCAGAGAACATTAGTGGTTCTTCCATTTATGAAAATCCACGGTCTTCAATGCTCCATCTCGATCATCTTCTGATATCTTCACGTATTTATTGGACGGAATGGTTTTCGAATATAAATTCGATCCCGGACTTTCCGTACCAACAACCGTATTGGACAGATTTGATAGTCGGTGTTTTAACTATCAAAATATACAGTGTTTCAATCATGACACTCCAATGAGTTCACTGGTTAAGCATTCAGCATCACTTGGCCTTTAACAAACTGATTTACTTTTGTTAAATTAAAACTTCTAACTCCTTTAAATATTCAAAAATACGATATTTGAATACTTCTAATTCGATTTAACTCTAATCGATTAACTAATATTCGACTTAACTCCATTCGCTTGACTCTAGATCACAGCGATCACAATGGTTACGCCTGGTTCCCTCAGGAAACATCCGACCACCGTAGGCTATCTACAGCCCTACGAATTACGCTAGCAGTCGTACAAAATGGCAACTCATCTTGAATATCTATGTTTGACCAACTCTAGCTCGAATAACTATATTCAATTTCCCACTTAAATCGTTCTTCCAAACATCTTTTAAATTCGGAAATCCATTAGTTTTAACAAAGAAATTTATAACACATATGTTATAACAATAGCGTTATAATTACTATTTAGATTTACAAAACAACAGCGCTATAATCGCTGTTTAGGTTTACAACCCATTTACTATAGCAAAAGCGCTACAATCGCTATATTAGATTTACAAAACATATATTATAACAACAGTGCTAAAATCGCTGTTTAGATTTTCAAAACATATCCACTAACGTCTCTTACGATTACCAACTAATACTATCTTCAGATAATCCCGATGTCGTTCAAGTTGGGGTATTTTAATTACCTCTCAAACCTTGATCAACACCGTTCTCATCCTCAGATAAATACGAATTGCAATCAAAATCAATATTTCATTCTAGTCTCAACAAATTCCATTTAACTATTGGGTTTGGTTATACAACTCTATAACCCAGTTCTTTAACCAGATTCGCTTATTTCCAATCTCCTTTGATTTCATTTTACTTCAATTACTTTTGAAAAGTAATTGTCTAAATTATTATTAATTAAAATAATAATTTATTTCAATCATTAAATACATGAGTAGTTAATTTCTTTAATAACAAAATTAAACGGTAAATCCCTTTTTAAAACCTTGTTTAGATTTAAACAATATTTATTAAACTATTCAAATCAAAACACATCAATTTTGATAATCAAATTCCAATTCAAACGGCCGATTTAATTAACTCAAAACTCGATTATCTCGTTAATCGATTCCAATTAATCCTCTCTTTAAATTAATTAAAAATATAATTAATTTAAAAAAATCCCATTAATTGTTTCTTTACAAAACAATTATCAAAGTTTAACCATTCAACTCATTTCTTATGCTCATACTTGTAAATCTGATTAACATCAGAACAAATCGAAGTCTTAAATAAATAAAATATTTATTTATTTTTCTTTTATAAACCTTTATTCAAAATAATATATTCAAAATCCAACTCCAGTTATAAAGTAAATTTTATAACTTCATTTTTATCGATTCACCTGACGGTGAATCAATATTTATAACACGCTTGATTTTATAGGCCATACGCCGCCAAATACCCAACCAATATCACTCATTGGTTTAAACACAACACAGGTTGAATTCCCAGTCCAAATCAATAATCAAATCAATCAACCAAACAGGACAGTTCATATGCAAAAATATGAAATAAATAATATATTTGAGGAATCCGGTTGGATCCCTCCAACCTGTTCTTCCCTGTATTCAAATGGTTTTTCTCAAATCAGACTGTTCAGTTTTTTTTAACTGATAAATTAAATAATGACCATTTCACATCAACCATAAGCAATTCAAACAATTCAACCATTTAAACATGTTTATAAATAAACATGACCAACCAAGGTGAGCCACCTTTATTGGAACCAATCGTTAAAAATAACGATTTGGTGAATTCACTGAAATTAAACACAGTTTAATTTCATCAGTTAAAACAAACAATCGTATAACTAGCAAATAAGCAACCATCAGCAAGCAAAGCACACAAAATAAAAACCCAATTTATATAAAATATAAATGGGGAAAGAAACTGAGTGAGTTTAACTCACCTTGAGTTGATTCGTCGTTTAAAACGGTTCATTTTGGTAAAATTAAACATGCGTTTAATTTTACCAATATCCAACTGCTTCCATGACTGATTAAATCAGCTTCAAATTATAGCGCTCGTCGATACAGTTTCAACGCATCCGGACTTGTTCAATTCTGGTGACATGTGAACAGTTTATCAATAAAGTAACCATACGAGTTAATTTCAATAATTTATTTTCAATTTAAATTTCTTTTTCTTTATAATCATTAACTACAATTAATGTATCTAACATTTATAACTAAAACAAGTGCTGACCCTGTTGATTGTTCACGTTTGTTTTCGTGATGCACCGTTGGTCTCCACTTTCTTGAACCCTTCGCCGTCTCACTTCTTCTTTGTTCCTTCAATTAAAACAACACCAGCTTTTGCTCCCCCTTTTGACTTCGTGCTTGATAAAAATGAGCTCAACCTTATATATAATTTTTTTTTTTTTTTTTTTACTTCGGAAGAACATGCACAAAATATATCAGCCCACGTCCCATGCAATACCTTTGCACGTACCCCTTTTCTTCCCCCACCTTTCACTTCTCACTTCCGCCCTTCTTCTCTTTTTTTTTTTTCAATTTCCGAAAGCTGTTAAGGCTTCAAACCGCCATCTTCCTTTCTTTCTTCCTCCCACATCCTTTCACCAGTTGTACCACACTCTTCCCTCATACATGAATGCTTCTGATACGTCCCCTCTCCCTTTGAATATCAAAACAACTCACGCCTCCCATTTCAGCAACCGCACCTCACTCGCCATCTTTCCATTTACCAACGTTTTTGTCCCCATCTCCGTCCCCCTGGGAACGCAGTCAGTGCAACCGTGACTTCATCGAAGCCCGGCAACCATCACCACTGCTACGCCATATCTCCACAGCGAACTCCTCCTCTCCGGACTGATGTCGACTCGCATGCGCACTCATCTCAGTTTTCTTGTTTTCGTTTTTTTTTTTAATAAGGGTTCTATTTCATTAATTTAGTTCGATTTTGGTTGCTGAAAATATGCAGACAGTGTGAGTATTTATAGGAGATAAACACCGTGGCCCTCAAGTAAAATATATATTAATATATGTTAGGTCGTAGGTGAGCTGTCTATAGGTGGGATTACCCAAAACTTGGTCGGCACGGTGTTGTATATTTGAAGACAAAGAAAACTTTGTTTGAGCGCAAGAAAGGAACAGCGTGGCACGGGTGGAAAATTAGCAGACAAAAAAAAAAAAAAATTACATATGTTACTGAAAAGAAAAGCAAGGGTATAGGCTTGGAGTGCAAAGAATAACGTACAGCAAAAATACAATATAAGGTTGCGTTGGTGCCTTATATAAAGAAGTGTACATATTTATATTATTATTATATTGTTCCATGTTTTGCATAGAGAAATTCGTCAAGTTACCTACATAAACCCTCCGTTTTTGCCAAACAAATAGGTAATCCTAGCATAAAAAAATATTCCGGACCCAATGGGACAAGTTTCGTCGAATTCCGACACCATTTGCGAAAATCCCTTAGAAAATATCGACGAAAAACACCGAGCAATAATTCCTAACAATTCCAGAAAAAATCCTAAAAATATGAGGCCTTGACGTTTCACTAGACATCTTCCTAAGGTTTCGTATGAAACTTGTTTCGTTGAATTCTGAGTCCGTTTGACCAGTTAACCATTCAGTTTAGTTTGTTTTAAGTTAAAAACATAGCGTACCCCACTATGAAATATTCTGTTCACGTAGGGACTGTTATGGACAGAAACAAAAATACCATTTAAATGAGTGATGTGTTCTGATCCCAAAAATGTAATAATACCGGTAGATGGACTCATATTGTGAAATCCCGAAATGTCGATACAGGGTGCCACATACTCCAAATAAAAAGTTGCTTATTAAATTAATTAAAAATTACAGTAAAATTCTAAAAATTAAATTATCGCTACTCCCCAAAAGGACCTTGTCTAAATTCAAACCCGATCTCTAGTTATATCGAATAAACCGATACGGTCGATAAACGATTCTATAGCGACTATTCAAAAATTTGATTTGGACATATCTCAAACTCTACATGATGAAATCCTGATTTTTCTCTTCTACTAGAAAGATATACTCCATCAGCTCCACCCGTTTCTTGTTTCACAGAAATCCAATTTAAAACGAACTCTGTACATTCAGTTGAAGTTCAAATCGCCAAATAGCGAACTGCAGCGCCATTTCGAGCTCGTTTATAAATATATAAATAAATTAACGTTCAAACTCCGTTTAAATAACGAATTATATATTAAAATCCATTTATTTTCTAAATAAAATATTTAGAATAAATAAATTAAATTGAATATTTGACGGCCAAAAACGCGGGATATTACAGGCACGGTGTGGCGCCGCCGCCCTAGGGCGCGGCGGCTCATCGGGGGGGGGGGGGAGGGGGGTGGCGATCGATCGCGTCCTAACAAAACTAGTTTCGTCGAATTCTGAGACCGTTGGAAAAATGGCCATTTTCCAGTCGATTAAAATCAACTGAAACTGGTCAAACGCGTTTTCCTTTGCCACGCTCACATATTGATTCAAAAAATTATGAAATTTGGAATCTAGCAATAGCTTTACATCACAGATCCAACAAAAGTGGTTTCATCGAAATCCGAGGTCGTTTGCAAAATGTCTATTTTTAAGGGCCTGAATTCCATAGCAACTATTCAGAATTTTCAACTGGACATATCTTTTGATTCCCGCTATGAAATTTTGATTTTTCGGATTCGTTGGAAAGATATTCTCAAATAGATTCCATTATTTTTGGTTTCACTAAAATCCGGTTTGTTTGCACCCGGTACATTCAATTGAAGTTTGAAATCGAATTATCGAACTACCGCGCCATTTTCAATTCTATTTATAATTATATATAATTATTTGTATTCTAACGACGACGTATATAATATATACGTTCGAATTTTATTCAAAATAAATTTTCTGTCGATATTATTTAAAATAATCTATTTTAAATGTTCAAAATTCGCTAAAATTGCCAAAATAAAAATTTTAAACTGGCCCAGATTTTCGGGTTGTACAAATACCAAATAAGGCACCTCCATGACTTTATTGAGCGATTCGTCGTAATTTGAGAAGTGCGGTTCTTCAAGATTTTCAAGAAGACGTTAGTTTTTTACTATTGGAAGCTGGTATGATTTTTGACTCTTTGTGGTTTTTAAGAAGAAAGATGCTGCATGTGGGATGTTTTCATCTTTATGTTAAATTTTAGGGTGCATTTTTTTTTTCTTGTACGTAGCGTAGTTTCGTCTATCAGTCTTAGCTTGTTGTTTATTTTTTGTATTTGTATTTCCTCCATTTTTCTTATATTTTTTGCCTTGCTAAGACGTTTGTATCAATCAGATAACTGTCTATAATAAAGTACCATGTTCTTTCGGAAAAAAAATATTCATTTTTATAGATCTTTCCTCTAAAAAATATTAGGTTAGGCCGGTCTCTAAAATAAAAGACTAAACCCTAGCGGCGAAGAGATTAAGTTGTGAAGAATGAGTTAGATCCAAGGATCTATTTTGTTGGTTAGGATAGAGATTTTAGGGCGTTGGAACTTTAGATTAAATCCAGGCCAGTCGCGCCATGTGGCCAATAGAAACTTGCCACATCAACATATAATTCAAAATCGGTGAATGGAATTTAGCCACGTCACCTTTTAATTAAAAACACTCGTCATACATACGAATTTTCGCCGAGGTCCCGGTCCGGTCGATTTATGGGTCGACTTACCATATATTATTATTGTTATTTATTTTTTTTTATTTTCATTCTATCATAACTTCTTTGTTTTAAGTCCATTTCTCGCAAACCAAATATGTAAACTGACCAGAAAATTGCAACGCACCCATTGGTGCAATCCCATCACCAAATTATGGCAATTTCACAACTTATTATTTTAATTAATTAATTAATTATTGTGTCTTAAAAATTCAGGTTGTTACATTCTTCCCTCCTTAAAGGATTTCATCCTTAAAATCTCAAAGGATGGGAAAATGAGATAAGTATTTTCATATAAATATCTACAACCATCCACTCAAACATCATCCATTAGCATCCATTGTTCTTAAGTTTTCTAATTCTACTTATATAGTTATGAAATATTGTAGTGTGAATGGTCCTGGCTAATGCAAAAAACTAGATGGTCTACTGATTTAGTTGAATTCCTTTTATTCAATTATGCTTATGTAATATATTCAGATGTATGTAATAGTCCTAATGATAACAAATAGTTCTATATGCATGCTTTAACCGTTATTCTTATACAACAATCATTTGATAATCATCCATTTTATCAACAATGGAAATAAAGTAAAAATGCACACACGTCCATATGCATATGCTTAGTATCCTAGTTAGTCGATCACCAATAGTGCTTAGTGCATGTATATGCATGCATCGTATCCATTTGCAAACACTTGCTTACATCATACATAACACATTCTATCAACATGTTTCCACCAAGTCCTATCATTTATAGGTTATACCCTTAGATTTATTGATTCAAAGGATGGGAAAAATAGAACCTGTTCACAACTAATGACGGAAAAATTAAAAGTGTATCATCAAAAATGAATGGATAGGAAACATGTATCTTCTCTTCAGCTTCTCATGTAGTGTTGCTCGCACTGTCTCTCTACTGAACTTTTACTAATCACATTTCCTTGTTTCTAAGATCTTTCATTTTCTAGCTTAGAATCTGTGTAGGCACGTGATTGATAGATACCTCTCTCGCAATATCCGTATACTATTGTAGACTGAGCTCGATTATCACTCATGAATTTGTTAAGCATATTCGCAAGTGCAAAACACAAAATATGTCGTGTACTCTAGAAAGTCCCTCGGGTAGTCTAACTTTGTATGGCATCTGCCCTTCTCCATCTACGATGGGGAATGATCCTACAAATCTAGAGCCAACTTACCTAATGAACCGAACTTCACCACATTCCTAAGAGGCGATACCTTCACGAACACTGGATCCATGACCGCAAACTTCAAAACAGTGCTCTTCCTATCTGCATAGGATTTCTTTCTAACTTAGGCTGCTTCCATTCTTTTCTTTATTAGGTCTATCATCTCAGAATTCTCTCTCACAATTTCTGGCCCACGCAGGAATCTATCAATCTTCTTTGTAAAACCCAAAATTTAAGGTATAAATAATTAAGAAATTCAGATGTAACAAGTAATTGCTATGGGAAAAAAATTACAAAGGTCATAAATATATTCACAATAATAAAGGAATTAATTGTAACCCTAATACTAAAGGCCACTAAAGAATTACCTCGCAAATGTTAAATAGTATGATCTATAAAAAGATAACGTGCATTATAAAGCATTAATTAAGTCAGGAATTATTGCAATCTATTCGAAGTTAAACTGTATTAAAGAAAAAGGTTAAAACATGATTTTTAAAGACACAATAGTTAACAAAATAAATAATAAGTTCATAAAATCATTGAGTTTGGCTATGGAAATTACACCATCTGTTCGTGGCGATTTTCTAATCAGTTTAGGCCCTAAGTTTGCAGAAACAGAGTTAAAATTACCAAGATATTAAAGAACCAGAAAACAAAAAAAAGTATGACATAAGTGTGTCAACAAAGCCCATAAGTATGTCGACATACTCAAGCGATATGTCGACACACATTAGTTCATGGACAAGAAATCGTCCACAAATAATTCGTAACAAAAGATTTATATTTCCTACTAATTTGGCACACTCCAATTGGTCCAAATTTGAAATGTTGATCCCTGATTAGTCAGGAGACGTGGCTATCATGGATTTAGTCTACAAATCTAACGGTTTAAATTTCATAACCTGAAGTATAAATAGACTTTGGACCGACCTCTAAATAATAATCTTTTCTTCTTATGGTTTACTCTATTGGGAAGAACCTCAAATATTAAATTTTCTGGAGAAGAGAAAAAATAAAACATATATCTACGGGATTCTGCTGCAGCCATAGAATTCAAGCTTAGGACCATGATGAGTGTTTCAATTATTTTAGACATTATTAGATAAAGTAACTAGGGATTTTAATAGTTTTTATTTGTAGTTTTCTATATCTTTTTCTTTTCAATTTTTGTTTTATTTCAGTATTTAGCAGTAGTTTTGGTATTTTATTTCTATAGTTAAATTTTCTGCTTTTTCTTACAGTCTTTTTGTTTATTACGTAAATAAGTTTTATTTATTCCTTTTTCCTTAAGTAATAATTTTTATTTCTGCAATTATTTCTTTTTCATTGGTACTGTAATGTCTAATTTAAGCACAATTCTCTCTCTTTTCTACGCTTAATATTAGAACGTTTGCATAAAAAATTGCAAATGTAATTCATAAATTCAGTACAAAATTACATTGGGCAAAATTATATTTAAAAGGAAAATGGACTAAAAATAGAAAAATTACACTAAAAATAAAAACAAATTAAATGAGTGATTGACATGAAAATATGTTTTTTATGCTCTTATATCTTATCTTTTGTATATAAATAAATATTACTTGTGTATTCTTTTGTTACTTTTACAGATATTCCAACCCAGCCCGCATACAACCAGAAAATTAGAGAAATAGAGATCAGATTGTTATATATTTACATTTTGAAGAATTGTAGATGAAGATCCCACATTAGTTGTTGTTGGACAAGAAAATGATTGATAAAAAGGCCATGCACATCTCAAATCAAGGGAGGCTTGTTAAAGAATCAAAAGGAAAATAAGAAAGGCCAAAAATTTAATAGATTTAACTAAGGCCCATTTGAGATTCTCACTGTAAACTAATTAGTGATGTAATGGCTAGGCCCATTTGTAATTAGGGTTAGGGTTTGGTTATCTCCTATAAATACCCTTGTAATATCATTGTAGCCACCATCCTATTCTATATTCTCTCCTCCATTAATAAAACTCTTTTTTATTTTTATTTTCTGCGTTTTTCTATTTCTTAGAAACTAGTGCCATCTACACAATTAGATTTGGTAGAGTACTAGTTGTATTTTTATATTTATTTGCATTAGTGATTAATCGTTTGATTAGTTTCAACGATAATACTAATTTCATTTATGTTGTTATCGCTATTCTGCACTTTTATTTTCTGTTCATGTTATTGCTTTCCTAGGTTAAATTGGATTTGATTAGATTCAGATCTGATTCATAGTTTTATTTGCTTTCCAATTGAAAATTGTGATTTGATCGTCGGTTCAATTAGAATTGTTCTGTATCAGATCGCAGTTTCAATTTTTATTGTTTTCAAAACCAACCTCCAGGATTCGTCTAACTCGCCCAAGAAATTATTTAAATAATTTGATTTAATTCACCTCCCTGTGTTCGACCTGTATGCTACACACCTGTGCGCTTGCAGTATTTATTTTAAAATTCGCGCTTTTCTAGTTCATAGATAAGCGTCGATCAAGTTTTTGGCACTGTTGCCGGGGAGGTAACGATTATATTTTATTATTTATTTAATTTTTGATTTGTGTTAGTTTTTTATTTTATTGTATTTCCTTTTGTTTTCTTGTATATATAGAAAAAAATCTTGATTGATTTGATTTGGCGTTATTCAATGATGCTGCAATCTTCATAACAAGAGAAAAAAATAACATACCATTTTCATTGATTTTCTACTCTTGCCATTTCTATTTTCTTTTGTTTCCAATCATTTCCCTCCTTGTACAAATTATTTCTTCCTTATTTTACAAATTTACAAACAAAAAAAAACATAACAAAAATAAACCAAAAAAAACCAATTCGTGAAAATTATCTTTTCTGCTCACTATTTTGTCCCACCATCAACCTTAAAATCTCCTCTACATCAACCTCAAGCTAACCCACCTGAACCCTTCGCCAAACCACACTCTTCTGCCCACCTTTCCGCAATTCCCTCAAATCCATCACAACCACTGCTCTAAATTCCACGTTCAACTTCCCATCACCACTCACCGTCATCTACAAAAACCGTCCTCCTCATCGTTCATCACCTGCTACACTTTTATCATCTGAGCCTTTCCACTACAAACACTCAGTCCTCATACGTACCCAGTCCACAACTGATACCAAAATCCCCCATACCCTTTGCGGATCTGAACTGATCAACCAACCCCCAAATCAGATCATCCCACTCGCAACTGCAAAATCACCTCATACCCCCTTCATCATCCACTGTTTTATTTTTAACACCACCGAGACTCCCATCCACAAATTCATCAATACACAACATCCACACTCCCAAATTTCTACCCAGATATCCATCACTGTTCATCACGCAAAAACCCCTTCGAAGAACCGCAAAACTGTTCAACAAAGCACCATCCTCCAACCGATCCCCAGCACAAAGCAAGATCACCTCGTCATCAACGATTCGAACCTTAACAACCTTCGAACTCCTTGAACCAGAACCGATTCAACCAATCACCCCGAATTCGTGAAAACCACCATACCCAAGGTCATTGAACAATCACACCTCATCAATCAGCACAAATCCAAGCCTTATCTGAAACCTCAATTCCAAATCGCGTTTCTGAGTTTGTTTGAACTCGGGTTTATACTCAAGGGGATTTCGAATTGTCTTCTCAAATAAGCATCATAGTTTTGAGCAAAAATTTGAACGCCGAATTTTTTCTGGGGAAAGTTTGACTAGAGATTAGATTTTTGAAAAAAAAGTGCCCGACTGTTTGATCGATTTTATTTTTGAGAAATAGGATAAGGTGTTGAATCTATCTGTGTGGCCTGGGTATCTGTAGGTGTAAGGAGCTTCATTGTGGCCCGGTTTTCTTGCTTGTATTTCATTTAGTACTTTGTTCATTTTATTTTATTTTTAGCTTGGCCTTTAGTTTAGTTTTTTTTCTTTTCTTTTTCTCTTCTCATTTCTATTTAGTCTTTAAAAAAAAGGAGAAAAAAGAGAAGAGTGAAATCCCAAAAAAAAATTGAAGATCAAAGTAAAAAGTGCTCAAGTAATCAAATCACGATACAGGAATTCAGAGGTGAACAAATTGCAAACAAAGGATTTGAATCGCTAGAAACTGCTCAATTTTTCTGGATGGACTGCCATACTCCGCTCTGTAAAAATTTCTAAACTCTACAGGTGTTGCAGTTGTTTAAAAAAATAGAAATTGCTTGTAAAAAATTTCTGCAGGGGCAGCAGCTTGCTTGTAAAATTCTTTTATTTCTATAATTATTTGTGTTTGATTGTTGTTTTGGCTGCATTCTAAAATAAATTTACTTACGAGCACAGCCCTAACAAACATAAGGTGAGGAAGTCATTACCTTTCCTTGGCTCCAAAACAATTAAAATCTGTCAATTGCATACTCCCTGAACTTAAATAAAAATTGATTAGATGTTGGCCTTAGGAGCAAAAAAAAACTCAAACTCAATAGGACAAACAAATTGGGTTAAAATTCTTAGATTTAAAAATTTATTTTGCTGTGTGGAATTCGTTCTATTACTTTTGTTAAGGACGGTGATAAGTATTACATTAGGAATTTTTCGACATTCTAGCAAATTAACTTTTTCAATCTATTTATTTAATTTAATTTGCAAAATATTTAACTGCAAGAGTGTATGTTGTGAAATTGATCTTCTCAAAGATTTGATCGCGGATATATATTAGTTCAATTTATTGAACTTTTAGCAAAAGAGGTTGCATACTACCCATAAAACATTGGTCGTATCACTTAGTATTTATACTATACGTGAACGGCCATAAGACCCTCTTCCCCCTTCAAATCGAGATTATCAACTAATAAAATACACTTGTGTTCGTTATTTATTTTGATTAGGAGTTTCTTGTGTCAACCTTAAGTCTAGGATTTTTTCCATGTGTGCATTTAACAACAATGAGTGAAAAAAGTGTAAGCCAACAAAATTCTCCTAGGGGTTCTCGAATCAACCAAAATTTTCCAACCGAGTTGGATCAAAATCGAGTGAATCAAAATTTTCCAAACTTTGGGGATCAAAATCGAGTAAATCAAAATTTTCAAAATTTCAATATCGAAATGGATAGACCCTTATCTCTTCATGATCGATGTTATCCAACTAGGACCGTTCAACCCTCTGTCATCGTGTTCCCACCAGCTGAAGGAAACAATTTTGAGCTTAAGCATTCTTTTATTCAAGGAGTACCAAAGTTTACTGGGTCTGAAAATGCTTATGAATTTCTAAGTGAATTTGAATTGTATGCGTCCACAACGAAAATGCAACAATTGTCTAACGAATCGATCAAGCTAAGGCTAATTCCATTTGCACTACTTGAAAGCGCTAAAAGATGGCTATATTCTCTTCCAAAACATTCCATAATAAGTTGGGATGAATTTGTCACTGCATTCTTGAAAAAGTTTTTCCCTTTCCATAAAACTCTCAAAATTCAAACCGAGATAAATCAATTTTGTCAAAATAAGGGGGAAACTTTTTCAAAATACTTTGAAAGATTCAACCAACTATTATATAGTTGTCCTCATCATGGAATTCTAAAAGACCACTTATGTCAAATTGCATATGAAGGGCTAAACTATCAGACTAGAACTCAATTAGAATCAATGTGTGGAGGAGACTTTATGTCTAAGACGGCCGATGAAGCTTGGAAATTCTTAGAAGATTATTCTAAAAAGGACATGCAATGGGAATCAATTCGTGTTCCCATCCGTACTTCTACTAGAGGAGTGCATGTCGTAGACCCAAGTCAAATTCCCTTAGAAAATCAAACTCCTCAAGCCGGAGAAGGGCTACCCCACTATTACTCTCAGGACCAAGCTAATGCTATAGCTCAAAATAATCCTTACTCATCCACATACAACCTTGGTTGGAGGAACCACCCAGATTTTTCTTGGTCAAACCCCAATAATTCGGCTAACCAATCTCACGTGCAACCCTTTATTCCAAATCCAAATTATCAAGCTCCACCTCCAAATTCTCAAATATCTCAAGCTGCACCTCAATCCAAACAACCTTATAGGCATCCCAATTTTCAATCATTGAACCAATCCTCTCAATCTGGTCAATCTTCACAAGATATTGTTCGATTAGAGAAACAGTTGAACTCTCACGAAGCTAAAATGAACTCACACGACGCTAAACTCGACCAAATGATGAATATGATGAAAGAACTAATGAAAAATAATGAGAAAGGAAAGTTTCCTAGTCAACCTAAGGTGAATCCAAAATATAACTCTCGTGCTGTAAATTCTTGTGAGGACGAAAACCATAATCCGGTCAATGCTATTACTACCCTTCGATCTGAAAAGAGGATTGATAATAACATGGGTAACCCTGACGAACCTTATAACTCGACCCCAATGCCAAATCTTGATGATCACCCATTGGCTTCGAATGCCGATTCTTCTAAACCTCCATTTTCCTCAAATGTTGGCAATCCCAACAGTTCCTCTCCTAGTGTCGGCAAATCAGACCCTCCTTCGAAAATTAATATTGGCAATACCAACATTACATCTTCTACAACCTTACCACCTTCTTTTACCTTGGATAAGCCTTCTTCTTCGAATGATGAAACTGATCACAGAATCGAAAAACCAATAGCTCCATTTCCCCATAGACTCAGTAATAAGAAGAAAGCGGGAAATTTCGATAAAATTTTGGAAATTTTCAAACAAGTCCGTGTGAACATTCCTCTTTAGACACCATTGAACAAATTCCTCAATATGCTAAATGTCTTAAGGAATTATGCACATAAAAACATGCGACTAATGTCCCAAAAACCGCCTTTCTAACTGCAAATACAAGCTCTGTTCTTTCGAATCTTACCCCAATCAAGTACAAAGACCCTGGCTGCCCTACGATTGATTGCAAAATAGGAAGCACTCACATCTCTCATGCCTTACTCGATCTTGGTGCCAGTGTCAATCTTCTTCCTTATACTGTTTATCGTCAACTTGGACTAGGGGAACAACAAACATCACTCCTCAGTTAGCTGATCGATCTGTCAAAAAGCCATTGGGAATAATCGATGACGTCTTGGTACAGATCGAACAGTTTTACTTCCCTATCGATTTCATAGTTTTAAAAACAGAGCCTGTCTCAAATTCCAAAGTTCAAATACCATTGATTGTAGGACGGCCCTTCTTAGCAACCTCAAACGCTGTCATTAATTGTAGGAACGATCAACTTCGACTTTCCTTCGGGAACCTAACCATTGAGCTAAACATCTTCAATCTCAACAAACAACCTAGGGATTTTGAGACCGATGAAATCGACATGATTCAAACCATAGTTGACGAAACCTCTAATGACACTTTTGAAGCCTTGAAAATGTGTCTTGACCATTTCGACTCCAATTTCGATGAACTCGAATACATTTCTGAACTAAATGAATTTCTTGTCTTAAATCCTTCGTCTTCTGAATCTAACCAAGGAATGTTGACCAATGTTAACACTCAAGAACATCCTAAGTTAGATCTCAAACCCTTGCCATAAGACCTTAAGTACGCATACTTAGACTCCTCAGAAACTCTTCCCGTAATCTTGGCCTCTGATCTTACCGAGGACCAAGAAGAAAAACTCTTAGAAATTTTGCGGGAAGATAAAGATGCTTTAGGATGGGAACTGAGCGATATAAAAGGAATTAGCCCGTCAATTGTGGAACATCGCATATATTTAGTTGATGAGGCTAAACCCACCCGTGAGGCTCAAAGGCGATTAAACCCAAACATGAGAGAAGTGGTCAAGGAGAAGATAATCAAATGTCTAGACAATAACATCATCTATCCCATCTCTGATAGTACTTGGGTGAGTCCAGTACAAGTTGTACCAAAGAAGTCGGGAGTCACAGTGATCAAAGATGAAAGTAATGAACTCATCCAAACAAAAATCAAAACAAAATGGCGTGTGTGTATCGACTATCAAAAGCTCAACTCAGCCACACGAAAAGACCATTTTCCCTTGCCTTTTATTGACCAAATGCTCGAACGCTTAGCGGGTCATGAGTACTATTGTTTTCTTGATGGGTACTCTGGCTATAACCAAATCCCTATTGCTTTAGAGGGTCAACATAAGACCACTTTTGCTTGTCCCTTTGGAACCTTTGCTTATCGTCACATGCCTTTTGGTCTTTATAATGCCCCCGTGACTTTCCAAAGGTGTATGATGAGTATTTTCTCTGATATGGTGGAAGAATTCTTCGAAATATTTATGGATGATTTTTCAATCTACGGATCATTTTTTTCCTAATGTCTCACTCATCTAGAACTTGTCCTAAAACGTTGCAAGGAGAAATCACTCGTGCTTAATTGGGAAAAATGTCATTTCATGGTAAAAAGGGGGATAGTTCTAGATCATGTCGTTTCAAAAGATGGCCTTAAAGTCGATAAATCCAAAATCGATTTGATTACTAATCTACCTCCTCCTAAGTCTGTTAAGGATTTTCGTTCATTTCTTGGCCATGCGGGATTCTATAGAAGATTCATTAAGGATTTCTCAAAAATTTCAAAACCTCTCTCAAACTTACTTGCCAAAGACGTCAAGTTTGAATTTTCCAATGATTGCAAAACATCTTTCGAAACTCTTAAGTCAATCTTGACCACAACTCCCATCATTCAACCCCCTAATTGGACTCAACCCTTCGAACTTATGTGTGATGCTTCTGATTTTGCGATTGGGGCCATCTTGGGCCTACGAATCGATAAACTCCCTCGAGTCATTTACTACGCTAGCAAAACCTTAAATGAGGCCCAATTGAGTTACTCAACTACTGAAAAGGAATTTTTGGAAGTTGTCTTCGCTCTTGAGAAATTCAGGCCATATCTCATAGGATCCAAAGTCATAGTTTACACTGACCATGCTGCCTTACGATATTTGCTTTCTAAAAAGGATGCCAAGGCCCGCTTGATTCGTTGGATCCTTCTTCTTCAAGAATTTGACATAGAAATAAGAGATAAAAAGGGTACTGAAAATGTCGTAGCTGATCATCTCTCTCGAGTTGTGCATGAAAATATTGATGACACCCAAATCGATGACTATTTTTCCGACGAACAAATTCTTTCCATCTCTAACACCCCTTGGTACGCTGACATTGTGAATTATCTTGTCACGCAACAAACACCCGCTGAATGGTCGAAACAAGATAAACAAAAATTTCTCTCTAAAGTTCGAAATTTCTATTGGGACGACCCATATCTTTTCAAATACTGTCCAGACCAAATCATTTGAAGGTGTGTACCCGATCATGAACACCAAAGTATTCTCTCTTTCTCACATGACCATGCTTGCGGCGGTCATTTTGGAGCAAGAAAAACTGCTGCAAAAGTATTGCAAAGTGGTTTTTATTGGCCCACACTCTTCTGTGACGCTTTCGAGTTTTGCTCTAAATGCGATCGATGTCAAAGAACGGGTCGAATCACTAAGCGAAACATGATGCCTCTCAACCCCATTTTAGTGATCGAGTTATTCGATGTTTGGGGCATCGATTTCATGGGACCATTCCCTAACTCATTTGGGAATCTTTACATCTTGCTTGCGGTAGACTATGTCTCAAAATGGGTTGAAACCATCCCGACCAAAACCAACGACAACAAGGTTGTTATCAAATTCCTCAAAGAAAACATCTTTTCATGCTTTGGCACACCTCGAGCTATCATTAGCGATATTGGCACTCACTTTTGTAATCGTGCTTTTGAGTCCTTGCTCAAGAAATACTCAATCACACACAAGCTATCGACCCCTTACCATCCACAAACTAGTCGGCAAGTAGAAGTTTCCAATAGACAAATCAAACAAATTCTTGAAAAAACCGTGAATTCCAATAGAAAAGATTGGTCCGTAAAACTGAATGATGCACTTTGGGCATTTCGCACTGCTTACAAAACCAATCTAGGGATGTCACCATATCGATTAGTCTTTGGAAAGGCCTGTCACTTACCTATTGAATTAGAGCACCGTGCTCTCTGGGCAATTAAACTTTTGAATTTTGACTTAGTAAAGGCCGGCGCACATAGGAAGTTACAAATTTCAGAATTAGAGGAATTAAGAAATGAAGCATATGAAAATGCGAAAATCTTTAAAGAAAGAACCAAAGCCCAACACGACAAGAACATACTCCGTAAGGAATTCAATGTAGGACAAAAAGTTCTTTTATACAACTCTAGACTTCACTTGTTTCCAGGAAAACTCAGATCTCGATGGACTGGACCTTATGTTGTGAAAACAGTATATCCTCATGGAGCAGTTGAAATTGAAAATACTAAGGATGGAAAAGTCTTCAAAGTAAACGGTCAACGATTGAAACCATTTTTGGAATTTGAGCAATACGAAGACGATGACCTTATTGATCTTTATGAGCCTGATCATCCACCATGAAATCAGGTGGTACATGTTCTTTTCTTTTAATTTTCATATTTTTTTCCTTCCATTTTGGTCTGCATACCTTAGACAGTTGGGACACTGTCTATATCTAGTGTGGGGGAGTCAAGTCTGCATCACATCTTCTTCATTTTTGTTAAAAAAAACACACACACACATAATCACATAGACACGACTCATTTTAGAGTGATACTACGAAATAAGTTTACAACTTTTAGTCAGTTGATAGTATTTTTTTCTCTCAACTAAGATCGAATAAGAAATATAATGAAAAGTTTAATTTTGACGGATAATAGTGTAACCGGTACATAGGGAGATTCTTAGGTGATGGCCATGAAATCTATTCTATATTGTAGACTTTGTTTAAATAAGTGGAGGGCTTAAAATACTCATATTGGCTTTTCGAATCTTTAAAACTAAGTGGTGTTAAATTGAATTCGCGTAACTCTCTTTTGTGCTTATAAATTCAATAATAATAATAATAGTAATCCAAGGGCATCCAACATTGCTTGTATACCTAGCGTTGGTGTGCAAACCTGCCAAGCTCTATCCGACATGTTGTTGACAAAGTCAGCATTGGAATATCTTGGTCTTATTTTATGAGATTGGACACCTAAGGATTACTGACACGTTGTTGACAAAGTCAAAGTCGGCCTGCACAATCCGCCAAGCTCTTTACCCACTCTCTGTTAGTCCGCGAGGCAGTGCATAGGTGGTAAACCTTGGTCTTCTAAGTCAGGTGTATGTACTTAATCATAAATTTTAAAATTTTATAGAATAAAGAATAAGCGATGATGCCCAAACACTTCTTGACCTTATTGATTTGACTAGCCATACATGAGAAAATAATAATACCACTTTGCAAACTGTGCCAAGTAAACTAAGAATCTATTTCATGGCTGCACTATGTTATCGACCGAACTAACTGGCCAAACTGGAATTTTACATTTGAAAACTTGATTTATATTGAAAAATTGTGAAAAGTTGAGGTATCTAAAATAAAATCAACTGACTAGAAATTGTTAACTTAATTTGTTGTACCTTTTTCCTGAAACAAGTCGTGTTGTCATTCTTGTTTTTTTTTTTGTTTTTTGTATATAACCATTGCATTCATGTAGTTATATTAGATCCACACATACTGCATTTGGATTTTGTGGGTAGTATCCGCTGAAAACCTTCACGAGACACCACTCGTCCTACTAGGGACACCTAGAGGTTTAACGGCTTGTTGCATACGCTCAATGCAATCGTGTTTCCTACGAAAGTGTGACCTATCTAGTTAGTTTTTAATTTTTGTTTTACTCGAGGACGAGTAAAAGATAAGTGTGGGGGTATTTGATTGACATGAAAATATGTTTATTTTAAGCTCTTATATCTTATCTTTTGTATATAAATAAATATTACTTGGGTATTGTTTTGTTACTTTTACAGATATTCGAACCCAGCCCGCATGCAACCAGAAAAGTAGAGAAATGGAGATCAGATTGCTATATATTTACATTTTGAAGAATTGTAAATGAAGATCCCACATCTAGTTGCTGTTGGACAAGAAAATGGTTGATAAAAAGGCCATGCACATCTCCAATCAAGGGAGGCTTGTCAAAGAACCAAGAGGAAAAGAAGAAAGGCCAAAAACTTAATAGATTTAACTAAGGCCCATTTGAGATTCCCATTGTAAACTAATTAGTGATGTAATGGCTAGGCCCATTTGTAATTAGGGTTAGGGTTTGGTTATCTCCTATAAATACCCTTGTAATATCATTGTAGCCACCATCTTATTCTATACTCTCTTCTCCCTTAATAAAACTCCTTTTTCTTTTTATTTTCTGCGTTTTTCTATTTCTTAGCAACTAGTGCCATCTACACAATTAGATTTGGTAGAGTACTAGTTGTATTTTTATATTTATTTGCATTAGTGATTAATCGTTTGATTAGTTTCAACGATAATCCTAATTTCATTTCTGTTGTTATCTCTATTCTGCACTTTTATTTTCTGTTCATGTTATTGCTTTCCTAGGTTAAATTGGATATGATTAGATTCAGATCTGATTCATAGTTTTATTTGCTTTCCAATTGATAATTGTGATTTGATCGTCGGTTCAATTAGAATTGTTCTGTATCAGATCGCAGTTTCAATTTTTATTGTTTTCAAAACCAACCTCCGGGATTCGTCTAACTCGCCCAAGAAATTATTTAAATAATTTGATTTAATTCACCTCCCTATGTTCGACCTGTATGCTATACACCTGTGCGCTTGCAGTATTTATTTTAAAATTTGCGCTTTTCTAGTTCATAGATAAGCATCGATCAATGAGAAGATTTGTAGTAATGACCATCTTTCATAACCTTTTGGAAATAGAAAATTCAGCAAGAAATTATTATGATAAAGTAAAAATACATAGAATCATAATAATAAAAGAAATAAAGAAAACCCTGTTATGATACTAAAAATGTCATACTCAGTCAAGAACTTGGCAAATAGGTTAGGGCTCAGGTCTAAGGTTGGGCTTAAAAGAAAACATAGGTATCTAAGGCCAACAATTATTCACATCCCCTTTTGGTTTAAGGGGTTGGATGGTAGTCTAAGGAGTTTGATAAGGAAACATGTGGAATTAGTCACCATAATATGATCAAGTTAAATAAAACACAGAACTCAGCAAGGACCGGTAAATAACTACATTCTTCTTTCAGTCAAAGGAGTTGGTCGATAGTATGAGGAGCTGGCTAAGGGCGCGCTTATATAGAATTAGTCAACGTAAAAGGATTGGGTTTTATGCATGCAAATTAGTTTTTTTTTATAGGTCCTGTTTAGACCGCATTCAATTTCAGTCTATGGAGTTAGCTGATGGTTTAAGGAGTTGGTAAGGCATGCTTATGTAGATTAGTTGTTGTAATAGGTCACTTTAGTTGTATAGTAGGGCGATTCGGTGGTCTGAGCCTGCAGATTTTGACCAGAGATCATTGCACTGGGAGATGCCTTACGCTAGGGCAGAGGCACAATACCACTAGAAAGTTATGGTAGACCACTAAGGTGCTATGTTTAAAGATAAGTAAAAGCCTATCGACACGTAGAATTACGAAAAGGCAAAGTACCGTCTAGGGGTTGTGGTAAACCACTAAGGAGTTGTGGTTAAAGATAAGAAGAATTAGAAAAATAATTCTAAAAATAGAGATCCAGAATAAAAGAACAACTTCATAGAAAAATGGTAAATTTTGATAATTTATGTTTCCGTATTCACATTTGAGCACGTATAAAAAAACTATTATCAAGTGTAATTTCTTTACTCTTTCTAATATGCTAGTAATTAACTCCCTTACCCTGACTTAAAAGTCTGACCTACTCCACTTTCCCCATTTTCCTCCTTCATGTTCACAAGTTTAAATTGGATAACTTACATTTCTTCTTGGAGCATCTATTAACTTGTTCTTTAGATGTATTTCTTCTACTTCTTTTTATTTCATGTTGGTTGGATTTTATGTGCATTTAAGAGGGATATTATTGTGCTTTTACTCTGATATTGGTGAGGCCGAGAGACATGTACTTTGCATTTTGTGATTTGAGACATATGATGAAGGTTTGATGGTATTTTATGTAATGAAATAATTTATGTTTCGAATTTCAAGTATTTTTCTACAGTGTTATCTTTTATATTTTTACATATCTTGTATGCTTAGTCTCCATGATTAGTTTCAATGTTTCCAATAACGCTCTGCATGCCTTGGAATTGCCTATTTTGGGAATGCTAAGGGATGCGGGGCGTTATATTTGGTATTAGAGCCCAAGTTACATGATCCCAAAAATCCATTCTCAAAAGTTAAAATAATTTTCTAAATTTTTTTTTAAATAAAATATGTTTTTCAAAATAAAGTGTTTTGAAAATTTGAGAGTATATCCCCTCAAATCAAAAAAAATCTTCCTTTTGACTCCTTCTAATATTGATTTCTATCTCCTTTCTTTGTTAAGCTATATGCAGGGCAACATATCTAAGCTTACCCATGAATATAGTAACCCTAAATCTTTATAGATTAAGGTTTTGATTTTTGGGTAAAACCCGTCTAGTTCACTATTGGTAAGTCCTTTACGAGACCATAGTTAGTAGATAAACCTTTTATTTAACAAATATATAATAATGTTCTGAAATCGTTATAGGCAAAGTACAACAATGTAACTTAAATGTGTCACCTTAATAAGAGAGAGTTTCATTAGTTTCAGTAAGGGAATAATTAAGGTGGACTCTATGCTAAAAGCATTAGAAGAAAGGTGTGGATCAAAAAGGTAGCAAGCGAGGAAGATAAAGAGAAATAAGAATAAGTGTGGATAAAAGAGGAGGTATCTATTTTTAGTCCTTTTTAGTTATTTCTTGTTTAGTTTCTTAAAACAAGTCTGTTGGACCTTAAGAAACACTTTCAACTAGTAGTCCTAACAAAGCGTTCCCTTACATACATAGTAAGTCCTCGAAGTATGCATTAGAAACACTAGTTGAAAGTTTTCACTAAGGCACTTTTCTAGACCAAGTATTAATTTCTTAACCCCATAGGTGGATAAGCACATTTATCTATAGATTTTAGGGGTTTAAGGATTTACATTCTAAGCATAGAGTTTGAGTGTGATACCTTTATCCCCAAATTTTATGGGTATATACTTGGGATGGGTTGGCTAGCATTATATAAAGTGATACTTGATTCCAAGAGGAGAGTCGTCAGATTTGAGACTAGTAGTGGGCGTACTCTCGAGATATCTTATAAGCCAATGGAGTCAACCATGCGTAACTTTTTGTACTCCCTAGATTCATCTTTAGATTTAGATTCCATTCCAATAGTAAGAAAATTCCCAAATATCTTCGAGGAAGTTGGAGGTCTAGATAGGCTAGCCAAGTAATTGGCTATTCCATCTTTTAAAAGTAGCAAAGTTTTAACAAGAATGATATCATTTTGGGATAGGAAAATTCTGAGAATAGTCTAGTTCGCCACAAGTGGGTCTATGCTGCAAGAGGAATATTTTTGGTTTACGATATATAGCCCAAGAAATCTCTTGCGACCCTAAGGGTCAGTCACATTTAGCTTCCTATATTCCTTTAGTGCATCAATAAGTAGTATTGATCCAATTCCCATTAAGCTAAATTTTCTGAATACATTAGATTAGAAGGCTACCTCCTAGAAGAGAGGTTCATTTTCGTATTCATACTTACGATAATACGATATTATCATTAGGAAACATAGTTCTAAAGGGAAAAAGAAATTTGAGTTTTGTATCTATGACTGGAGGCTTTCTAAAGTGATGCTTACAACATTTTAAGGAGCGATTGATTTTGAGTTAGACAGGCTAGTTATACGTTGAAAATCATAGATATTGGAAGAAAGATGGTTATTTAGTCGTGCATAAGTAGATGCACTCTAGTTTTAACCTACGAAGGATCAACTAAGATAAATTATTTTACTCCTTAGTTATATCTTTTGGTAGATTGAGTCTCTTACCTATGGTAGGAGCTTTCTAGTTATATCTTGAAGAAGTTATTGGACTTCAATTGTAGCAAAAGGATTATTTTGAGGGAAAATAAGTTAAGGAAATTTTGTAACATTAGCACAGAATATGCCTATTGCTTCACCTCATTTGCTTCGGTTATCTTTACAACTGACGCAAATAGTTTTATTTGCATCGATTTTTGTGGAAGCGATGTAAATACGCAGAAGAAAATAATAGTATTTGCATCGGTTTTCCTCATAACCAATGCAAATAGCATTATTTGCATCGGGTCCTGAGGAAGTGGTGCAAATGCACCGAAGCAAACAGTATTATTTGCATCGCCTCTTGAGGAATCGATGCAAATGCAGTGAAGTAAATACCATTATTTACATCGGTTATCCTTGCAACCAACGAAAGTAGTGTCATTTGCATCGGTTTCCATCGACTCGTGAGAAAATGATGCAAATGCACAATAACGAATGGTTTTTTTGCATCAGTTCTTTAAAACTTGAAGCAATTAGTGATTATTTGAATTGAAGCAAATACGCATATTAATAATCATAAATACTCGTTCATATATGTCATTATTTATAATTTATTATAATCAACGATCATCAATAATAATACAAAATTATAGAATGAATAATTTTTTATTTGATAATTTATTATAGTTAGTTATTGTAATTAGTAAGTATTCTTAGTATTTATTAGTTGAAGTTAATATCAAACTAATTAATAATCAATACATAATAATTAATACTTAACAATTAATATTTAATTTATGAGTAATATTTAATAATTAATTTGTTATGTTCAATAATTGATGATTATTATTTAAAATAAATTTGATTATTAATGATTAATAAGTATTTATAATTATTATAGAATGAGTAATATTTAACAATTAAAAATTATTATTCAACAACACCATTAAATAAGTAATGATTAAGAACTATTCATTAATTTTTAATAAGTACTATTAAGTATTTATGTAGTATTTAAAAAGTAATCATTAATTAATAAATAATATGTAATTACTAACTATTATAAATTATTGATAATTTTTATTTTAATTTAACAAGCTTAATATTAATAACTAATGTAATTATAGTTAAACTTTATCAATTGCATTAAATTAATCTTTGAAAGTTAATATCAAATAAATAATAATATGTGTTAAATACTAAATATGCAACATTAATATTTGAAAAATAATTTGTATTTACTAATTGATAGGTAGTAAATAGTATAAAACAATTAATTTTCAATAATCATTAGTTAATAATTACTATTAAGCAATTTACTATAATAATTATTTAACAATTTAGACTAATGATTAATAATAAAATTTAGTGCTTATGAAGTTATTACTAGTAATTAATAATTTATTTTAATTAATTACTAGTTGTTAAAGATTAATTTAAAAATAATAATTTATAATCGAATAATTAGATCGGTAATTATTTACAACTAATGAATAAGAATTATTACTATGTAATCTATAATTATTAATCATTTTCTATTATTAAATATTTAATATAATTATTAATTATTAATTATTAAATAGTAACTCATTTAATGATTTGTATTAAAATGTCAATAATTAATAATTAATTTTAAATAATAAGTAATATTTAATAATTAAAAGTTGATAAATAATAATTAATAATTAACTTTAAATAGTCAACAATGTAAAGCAATACTTCTATAAAATTCAATAGTTTGTAGTAGATATAAAAAAATCAACAAAAAATTTAAATTTTAAAAAATCTATTATGATTAATTATTAGTAATTAGCAAATTACAGGTAAAATTTATTGATTACATTAAATAATTAATAAATTAACAATTACCAATTAATAACCAATATTCAATACTTAATGTTTGACCTTTAAAATTTAATTAATAGGTATTATTCAATAATGAAAAAGTAATATTTAATTACAAATAAGTATACATAATATTAATTTTTTTAGTAATTACTAATTAATCATTTCTACTAAGTAAGTAATTATTATTAATTATATAATAGTTCAGAATAATATTTAATTACGCATATAGTGTGATACTGTTACACCTCGAATTATAAATTAAATAATAAAATAAAATTTGTAAAAAAATTTGAATTTGGTCAGGGAAATAACGTCATTGCATCTCTGGCGATTTTCTGAATCCAAAGTTTTAGCACGCGAGTTCGAATCCCACCAACGTCGTGTTATAAATTATAAGAAGACCAACCAAAAAATGCATGTTCTAAGAAAAAAGTAAATGTGTGTGTACGTACAAGGAAAATTATATGTATATGTATGTATATGTTTATGTGTGTATGTATGTGCATGTATATGTATTTAATTCATATAAAAGTATGTATATATAGACATGAAACTCAAAAGTAACACGCAATTAATTATAACAAGTAAGAAATAAATTTCGAGATAGCGCTATTTGAATTTAGAAATAGATGGAGTTGTACGTAGACTGAGATGTTGATGGTTTTGATAACAGAAACCTTGTTTCAACTTTGTGTCAATTATTATTGTTATAAAATATACACTAACACTATTTTCTAGAATATATATACACATGTGCGTATATAGGAAATCTATGCAGGTATTGATTATTGAACATTGTACAGTTCATAGAATCAAGATTTCAAAGTAGAAGAGTTAAAGTTTGAAGACTCATGTGTATCAAGAAATCAAGAGTACAAGAGGTCAAGAATTATAGAGTAAATGTGTCTAGATATATTGTTATAACTTTGGTTAGCACTGATTTCTAATTTCAAATTCTTTTTCAAATGATTTCAAAATTATTTCATATTTATAAATATATACTTCTTTATTTTTAACAAATGTTTAACTCCTGAAATTTATTTTTAATTTCTTTTTTCAAATTTATACTTAATAGATTTTAACTTAAGTTTTACTTATAAATTTATTACTAGTTTTATTATAATTATTATGTTTTCAATTTCCTTGTTTATATTAAGTTTTAATATATTCGTGCTTTATATTTATACTTTTATATAATTTTATATTTAGTCTTTTTAATCATTTCTTAATCATTTAAATATATATTTTTAAAATTTATTTCTACTTGTAATATTCTATTCTAATATAAAGGAATATAATTTGTTTTAACTTCGGATTCAATATAATTTATTTAAACATTTTTTACTTTGTTATAAATTTCTTTTTTTTATATTTTAAACTAGCAAATGTCGATGTCATGAAAGTGATATGTCGACATACTGGCCGTTAGGCTGCTTTTAAATTTTTGGAAAGAAGTGTCTTTTGAATTCAAACCTTTTATGAAATATTTCGGCTATTGGAAATCTATAATACCTTCCAGAATTGGAATTTTCTAATTACTTTTCATCTCCTTCTTCCTCTCTAAACATTCCACCATAATATTCTCAAATTCTTAACTTTTTGCACTTAATCTCTGCTGATTTTGATAGAAATCATATCTCTCTTCTTCTCCTTCAATTCTAAATCAAAATCTCTCAGAATTCAAGTGCTACTCAAGAGTTATAGGTTGTTTGTAATTAAAGATCTCAAGATCAAGTCCTATCGAGTCAATGCTGCAAAAACTGATAAGAGAAGGGTGTGGTCCTATGTCATATAAAGTGACTGGATGCGACCGTGTCTCAGAAATCGATTGGGTGTAGGTTATGGCCCTTAAATCAACTAAGTCTCACTGTACTTGGAATCAGTTGGGGTGTTCCCTTGTAGCCCTGAAATTAAGGATTGTAATTGGATATTGTTGAATAATCAGCATCAACCCAACGTTGTAATGGACTGGATGTAAGTGATTCCTGAACAGTATAAAACCCCAGTGGGTACTTTCCTTTTACTGCTTTTACTTTTATTTTCTAGATTCTGTGATTGATTCTGTGTTTGTTAACATCTGTGATCTGCATATTGTTTTTTTTTAATCCAAATTTTTTCATGAAATTAATAAATTCTGGAAAACACTATTCACCCCTTCTAGTGTTTAGTTTTCCTTAAGATGCTTAATCTGCATCTCCAACTATTAGTATTAGAGCATTGGTTTTCAAAGTTTTCATAACCTGAATTTTGAAAAGTTTAAATGGAAATTTTTGAAAATTTTCATAACACTAATTCAAAAATATGCATGTCATCATTGTTTCATAAGTCTGCATTCAATTATTGTAAAAAGGCAAGCTGTGTATCGAATTGGTGTGTTGTAGAGGAACAGAGGTGTTACATTGTTGTTGAGGATTCAAAACTTGATGGTCAATTAGTGCAAATCAAAAGAGATAAATGGATACTGGATAATGGCTATTCGAGGCATATGACAGGAAATCCAAACTTATTGAATAGTAAAGTCTATAAAGATAAAGGAACGGTCAATTTTGGTGATAACTCGAAAGGATACGTGATTGGCATCGGCAATGTCAGTAATTCTAAAACTCCTACTATTTCTGAAGTTTTATTAGTTAGGAATTGAAAACATAACTTGTGTAGTATAAGTCAATTAGAATTCTACTTACTTTTGCTAACCATAACAATTTCAAACTATTTCAAATGGATGTAAAAGGTGCTTTTTTAAATGGATTCGTTAAAGAAGATATTTATGTATAACAACTCCCATTATTCGAGGATGAAAATTTTCCAAACCATGTTTATAAATTAAAGAAAGCCTTATATAGTTTAAAACAAGCTCCTAGAGCCTGATATGATCGACTAAGAACATATTTATTACAATCAAAATTTGAAATTGGTTAAGTAGATAATACACTTTTTATTAAAAGAAATGAAAATGATATTCAATTAGTACAAATCTATGTAGATGATATAATTTTTGAATCAACAAACAATAAAATGAATCAAAAAATTTCTGAAATCATGACAGAAGAATTTGAACTAGGTTATATGGGAGAACTTACTTTCTTATTATGAGACAAAATATATAATTAGATAATGGAATATTTATTAATCAAGAAATTATGCTAGGGATTTAATTAATAAAATTAATAGTACTAAAGGAAAACCCACTCATATGGCTATAAATGAAGCCTTAAGTAAAGATGATTCTTCAAAAGATGTAGATCATAAACTATATAGAGGTATGATAGGTTCTTTATTATATATAACTGCGAGTAGGCCAGACATATTGCATAGCGTTTGTCTCTATGCTAGATATCAATCACAACCTAAGGAAACTCACTTAAAATCCACAAAACGTATTCTACGATATGTTAAACATACATTAAACTTTGGATTATTTTATTCTAAGAACGTTTCCTTTGATTTAATTTCGTATTGCGATGTTGACTATGTTGGTTGTAAATCAGATCGGAAAAGCACAAGTGGAACTTGTCACTTTTTGGGTCATTCCCCGGTTTTCGTGTTTAGTAAAAAGAAAATATCGTTTCCTTGTCAACAGCTGAAGCAGAATATATATATATGTCTTTGGCTTGTTCATATATATGCGATAAACTCTTAGAGATTTTGGTTTAAATATAACTAAATCACTAATTTACAACGATATTATGAGTCCTATAAATCTCTCTAAAAATCCTATGCATCATGCTAGAACAAAACATATTGATACGAGACATCATTTCTAAGAGATATAGAAAATAAAGAAAATATTACACTAGAATTTGTTAACATAAAAAATCAAATTGCAGATATATTAACTAAACCATTAAATGAATCAACATTTACTAAATTAAGAAGAGTCTAGGAATTTGTTCACTAAATGAAGTAAAACAATTAAATAGTTTAGTATAAATATAGTATAGAATATAAGAAAATTAATTTTTTTTTCAATATCAACATACATATGTCGACATATACTTGAAAATTTTTAAAACTAAAATTCCTTCCAAAGTTAATTATTACTCTTATTTAAACTCTCCACTTTGAAAATCCTTCTCTTCTCACTCATTTTCTCTGTAATAAAAATTCTGAAACAATAAAAAATGGCTTCTACTTTAAACAATAACCAAAACAACTCCTTTTCATTTCCTATGCCTACTCAAGGCCCATTTTAACATTCTACGGGGGCAAGGTGAAACACCCCACCTCCGTTAAGGTCACTCGCAAAGGGAATGCCTTAACTTTGGTGGAGCATTATAGGTAAAAGACACAAATAATTTACAAGACAGACATATATAAGCAGCGGAAAAAACAAATTTATTTCATACGTGGTTCATAAAAAAACATTACAGCAAGATGTCTCAAAACAACTTCCAAATCATTACATCAAAATCTTTGTCTTGAATATTACGTAAAGAAGCATAAAACATAAATAAAACTGCATAAACCCCCAAGTTCTAGTGTGTCCAGAGCCATAGCCATAAATAAGAGGTTCCAAGCTATACATCACAGAGTCTTCAAACTTGGATAGATGAACGGTCCAAATTAAGCTGAGTTATTCCCACCCTAGCTACCTGAGGGGGAACAGATGAAAAGAGAGCGAAAGAAAGATGGGTCAGACATAAGTCTGGTAAGTCCAGTGATTATTCAGCATGTAAACTGGTAAGAGAAACATGACATGAATAAACTGGACGTAGGACAATAACAAAGGAATAAGGTAACATAGGATAAGGCAAGGTAAACAAGGCAAGGTAAACTAATCATACTATCGCACTCATATCCATATTCTCTGCACCTACTAGATATTTCAACCATTATCATGAGTTCAAACCCAGTGATCCCTTTTCATTGATCGGCTCCTACTCGCACGCATTTACTACTTGTGTCCTATGGCCCCGCTCAATTGTAGATACATGTGATGGTCCCACCATAGGGTGTATCAAATCCTATAGTGGCAACCCGACACGATTCAAGATGCACAGTGTATAACTACTGATGCCTAGTGCCTGCTTTTTCCACTCCGAAGTACGTGCACGCCCGTACTCCGTCGGAACCTACACTGACGCACCAACCTCCGTTGTTTTGACCGCTTATAATCAGCCCAGTAATCGTGCCCCACCCTGCCTTGTTCAGGGTGCCATGATACATCTATGTGGGTTACTGCTGAAATGGGTCCCCGTTACTAGGGTTTCCTAGTCAACATGTTAAATTGGTTTAGTGTCCAAGTTAGCCTAACCCCACCCATCAGTTTAGTTAACATGTTGCATTGGTTAAGTGTTGCCTTAATTAACTTAACCCTACCATTGCTGACTTAGCTTTAATTCATTTATTAAAGAACCAACCACTCACATTAGACAGATATTGTTGCGGTTACTAAATGTGTCGGTTGTGTCTAGGTAGTTTTACACCGCAACTCAGTCTAACCTTGTGTTCCTTTGGGCTCGATGCACTAACCTCCCACATTAGATATATATTGTTACGGTTGCTGGATGTGCCGGGCGGGTCTGGGAAGTCTTACATCGTAACTCAATCTAACCTCGGGTTAGGCATATTCATCTTTTCTAAATTTACATATTTACCTCTTTCTATTTATATGTAAATTATTGTCATTCAAGTCAAGCCCCACTTTCCTTTGAAATCAAGTTAATAATTTTTGGTCTAAAAATTATACCACTTTATGCCACAAAATATTTACATGTTTATGAGCCAAATATGCCAATTATATGTAATTTCAAGTTTTTCCCCAACGTTACCCCCGTTAAACGTTCGCATAAATCATATAAAATGTTAGGCTCGATACATAGCCTAACTTATACATAAAAGGGGAAGAAGGGTAACATGTAATATTCCAACATCATTAAAAAAATATATGGATCTAACTACACATGTGGCATAAAACAATATATAATTTAATTATAAACTTGCAAATTTAGATCTACACATCATGAAACGTAAAATAGGGGTTTTACATAGAACTACATAAACTAAAATTAGGCATGTAGTTGTGAACTTGTTAATTTAGTTGGATCAAATTTAACATGAACCTAATCATATTAGCATGTAGTTTTGGTCATATATGTGATCATGGTTGAACTTGCATAAAATTCCCAAACTGACATACACATATAGGTGTCATTACCAAATCATACAACATGAAATGTCATCGCCAAATTATACAACATGGTATATATCGCTAATTTATTCAACATGATATGCCATTGCCAAATTATACAACATAATATGTCATCACCAAAATTATACAACATGGTATGTCATCGCCAAAGTATACAACATAATATGTCATCGCTAAACTAAACAACATATATGTCATAGCCAAATTATACAACATATGGATTCATTACCAAGCATTTAACATTTATCATCAAATCATATACAACATAATCACAAACTTAATCATGATAAGAGTCATAGTCTTAATCAATTCAGTTTAACAAAAAGGATGGGCATAAATCTACATAGGGCGTTGTTCTACATCCAGTTATTTAGTCACAATTCTAATATCGTTTAGGTCTAAATGATAACTGGACTTACAAAAAGGAGACTAGTCTTGTGTTCTGGGATCTGTATTCTGAAATTGAATGGCTCTCCTTTGTTGTAGACATTGAATTCTCTTAGTTGAATTAAATTTGATTTGCAATTCAAAACTTGCTTTCTAGTTGAAGGAGAATGGCGGGTATTCTAGGTTGAGTTCTAACAGCATGACGTTCTTAGGAATATTTTTGTGTGGCTTAGGGTTTAGATTTAGGTTGCTTATATAGACGTTTGATTTAATAGGAGCCGTCAGATCAACCTAGGGCAAATCAAAGTCGTTCAAACCTAAGAGAACCAACCAGAACTTGCCACACAAGCCCTAATGACACAACAAATCGTCACAGGAAGAAACATGTCAGATTTCAAATCTAG
The DNA here is from genome assembly GCA_030737875.1 of Allium sativum. Taxonomy (NCBI): domain Eukaryota; kingdom Viridiplantae; phylum Streptophyta; class Magnoliopsida; order Asparagales; family Amaryllidaceae; genus Allium; species Allium sativum. Next base: position 29,317,644 of record CM060925.1, on the reverse strand, counting down.
CCCTAGGGGGAGGTCGACCCCCTGGTCGACCTGTATGGGGGGAGGTCGACCTCCTGGTCGACCTGGCCTTGGGCGTGAAAATTCCCGCCCAGTCCACTTTTGCTTTTGATTTCGAAATCTGAATTTTTTAAACTTTAATCTGAGCTATTTACTTAAATTCTTGAATCTTCTGAAAGTCTTAACTCCTTCATACGGAGTCTGATTTACGCAAACTCAAACTTTGTCTCAAGCCGAATTCCGAGATGAACGCAATGGTGTAAGCCATTTCCCTTAATTCTCATATTTATAATTAATTATTCTTTAATTTGTTTGTTTAATGCTTATAGAAAATACGGGGTGTTACATTCTCCCCTCCTTAAAGGATTTCATCCCCGAAATCTTCAAGTCAAGAAGAATGTATATCCTACCATCCAATCGTCCATCTACTCAACCATCAAACATAGGCATCCATTGTCCTTAAAAAGACTTCTAATGCTTCCATGACTGTATGCATAGTGTGTGTACATGTCCTTACCTAATGCAAAATCAGGCGGTTTACTGATTCAGTCGACCTCTTTAATGCAATTTATGTTGGTGCTATGAGTCCATTATGTATGCAATCATCCCTAATCATACTTTCTACATGAGTGCACAATCACTCATACAAATGCAACATCCAAATGATAACACGTCAAGTTTCAATCATATATAAGTACATATATGCATATGCAATATGAAAGTGACTGAGCCGATCTAACACCTAATGTATGTGTATATGCATCCACGAGCAACCACTAGCAATCACTTGCAACCATCAATCATAACATGCTTCAAATACATGTTTACATCCATTGGTTTCTACCTAAGGATCAAGAATAGCACTGAGGAAATACTTAAGAAAAAGATAGATACGAGCATGAATAAACTTAAGGAAAAAGAGATCAAAGATGTACCCTCAAAAATAAAAGGGTAGGTTGCGCGTATCTTGGCCTCAGTCTCCCAAGTCGCGTCTTCCTCAGCGTCACTCCATTGAACTTTAACAAGTTTGACTTCGCGATTGCATAGCTTTTTGACTTCTGTACCCAAGATATGAGTTGGAACTCTTCTCACGGTCGCCTCTCGTTCTACTTCTACTTCCTCTAATATGCTTGGTTCCACCACTTCCCCAGACTCATGTAAGCACTTTCGTAGGTGAGAAACATGAAAGAAATTATGAAATCCAGCCAATCTTTCGGGCAGCTCTACTCTGTAAGCCATCTTTCCAATCCTTTCAATGATAGGAAACAGCCCTACAAATCTTGGTGCCAACTTTCATGCAGATCCGAAGCGAACGACGTTCCTCAAAGGGGATACTTTAAGGAAAACCCTGTCTCCAACCTCAAACTCAAGGTCGGTCCTTCTTTTATCTGCGTAGGACTTCTGTCTATCTTGGGCAGTCTTCATTCTTCTTCGTATCAAGTCCACTTTCTTTGAAGTTTCTCTAATCATATCTGGTCCAAGTATGAGCTTGTCTGTAGACTCCTACCAACAAGTTAGTGATCAACATGGTCTTCCACATAAAGCTTCGAAGGGTGTCATGCCTATGGTGGCTTGGTAGCTATTGTTGTAGGCAAACTCCACCAAAGGAAGATGATCCTCCCATGTTCCTCCAAAATCAAGAATGCATAATCTCAAGAGGTCTTCTAATACTCTGTTCACCCTTTCCGTCTGACCGTCGGTTTGGGGGTGATAGGTCGTGCTTAAGCATAGCTGTGTGCCTACAGCCTCTTGCAAGCTCTTCCAAAACTCGCTCGTAAAGATAGGATCTCGGTCACTCACAATGCTGGAGGGTATCCCATGGAGTCGAACAATCTCTTTAAGATAAATGGATGCTAAAGATGATGCAGTCCTTCTACTTTTAACGGGTATAAAGTGAGCGCTTTTTGTGAGCCTAACCACTATTACCCAAATACTGGTAATGCCCCTTCTTGACCTAGGCAGCCCATCAATAAAGTCCATTGAAATGCTATCTCATTTCCACTGTGAGACCTCTAGAGGATGAAGCAAACCACCAGCTTCTTTTGCTCCGCCTTGACTTGTTGGCATATTAAGCACTTAGAGACGAATTTAGCTACATTCCTTTTCATGCCATTCCAAAAGAAAACCCTTTTTACGTCTTTATACATCTTGTCTCCACCTGGGTGTATGGTCAACTTGGAATGGTGCGCCTTTTCGAGAACCTTCTTCACCAAATCCCTTGCTTGTGGGACGCATAGCCTTCCATCCCGCCTCAACCAACCTTTATCATCGATGGAGTATCTATTGAGGTGACTAGAATCTCACCCCTAATTAGCTTATCCATCACATCAACTAGCTGAGGGTCTTCACGTTGCCCGGTTCCTATTGAGTCCAAAAGAGTAGGCCGCACCTCAAGCGATGCTAACAAACTAGTCGCATGATCAATGGAGGGCCAAAAGTCAGAGTTGGCTATGTATTCCAAGCTTTGCCTTTCTACAAAGAGAGGGCTTAAGGTCAGCTTCTTTCTACTCAAGGCGTCTGCTACTACGTTGCCCTTGCCAGGGGTATAGGAAACCTCAAAATCGTAGGATGCCAAGAACTCCATCCACCTTTGTTGCCTCAAGTTAAGATATTTCTACGAGAAAAGGTACTTCAACGATTTATGGTCAGTATACAATTCAAACTTCTCACTTAGGAGATAATGGCACCAAGACTTAAGCGCAAAGACGATGGCAACCAACTCTCGTTGGTTGGGTAGTTTTTCTTGTGTACTTTTAACTTTCTGCCTCAATAAGCTACTACCTTACCTTCTTGCATTAAGACAGCACCTAGTCCCGTACCACATGCATCCGTGTATACGGTAAACATCTTGCTCTCATCCGGCAATGTCAGAACTGGGTCTGTTGTTAGAGCCCCCTTCAATCGTTGGAAAGCAATATCACAATCCAAATCCCAATTAAAAGTTAGGTTCTTCTTTGTCAACCTTGTAAGTGGATCTGAGATTTTCGCAAAGTCTTTGATGAACTTTCGGTAAAAGCCCGCTAGCCCGAGGAAGCTTCAAACTTCGGTCGCATTCCGTGGAATCTTCCTATATTGCACCACAGCGGGGTCCACAGCTAACCCTTCCTTGGACACCACATGTCCAAGAAACCTTACTTCCTCTCTCCAAAAGTGGAATTTGGAAAATTTGGCTTTTAACTGATGTGCTCGAAGGGTATCTATGACTTCTTTTAAATGCTGAGCATGCTCTTCCACACTCTTTGAGAAAATTAAAATGTCATCTACGAAGACCACCACAAACTTATTGAGGAACTCCCTGAACACCCTGCTCATCAAGTCAATGAAGTAAGCCTGTGCGTTTGTCAGGCCGAAAGGCATGACAAGCCACTCGAAGAAACCATCCGGAGTTCTGAACGCAGTCTTATCAATGTTGTATTCAGCCACTCTTAGTTGATGAAACCCGGTAGCTAGATCTAGTCGGGAGAAAACCGATGCACCTACAAGCTGATCAAGCAAGTCATCTATTCTTAGGAGTGGGTGTCTATTCTTCTTGGTCAGCTTGTTTAGCTCCCTATAATCAACGCATAGGCGGAGCGAACCATCTGCTTTGGTTGCGAATACTATTGGAGCACCCCATTCAGAAATACTCTGCCTTATAAACCCCTTCTCAAGCAACTCTTTAACTTGCTAAGTTCTTTCCTCTCCCTTGGATCCATGTTTCTAACGGGTAAAGCAACGGGTTTTGCATTATCAACGAGGTATATGCGGAAGTCTATCTCCCGCTTCGGAGGTAACCCCTTCACCTCTTCAAAGACATCCGAGTATTCATGGACTACTCTAACAGACTGCAAATTCTCAACAGATGCATTATGAGATTCTAGATAGCTAAGCATAATAGAGTTCACGGGATTACAAGAAATTTCGATAGTGTTACTGAGGCGAGTCATGAGTCTAAACACTCTCTTTTCACAATCGAGGATGTCATCATTACTGGATAGCCAATCCATGCCTAGAATCAACCCATATCACATGAAGCCCAAAACATAGGCGTTACATCTAAACCCAACACTTAGTATAGAAATTTCCAAATCCAAACAAATCATTGAAAAATAAGTTGAGCCCCCAATTGGATTTGAAACAACCAAGGGATCCTCTACTAAACTAGTGTCTATGTGCAGAGATTCAACTAAAGCAGCAGATACAAAAGAGTGCGATGCGCCAGAATCAAAGAGTGTATGAACATGATGATCAAAAAGATAAACTAAACTCTCAACGGAAATATTTCTACCTCATTCTTGCGGAGGTGCCATGAGATCGTGAACCTGCCCTCCAGAAGTAGATCCAGCTCTCTGCCCTTGCCCTTTCTTCCTTGGGCAGTCCTTAGCCATGTGTCCCGTCTTGCCGCAATGGAAATAGCCACCCAACTTCCTCTTCTTCTTTCTGCAGTCCTTAACCAGATGTCCAGGAATGCCACAAAAATTACACTTCTTCTTATCACGGGGTTTGTCGTTCTTCCCGCCCTTCTTGGAATCTGTCTTCTTGCTCTATGATCCTTCCCCTTTCATATCTTGAGATACATCCAACTTTGTCTCTTTCTTGCCAGCCTTATCTTCTTCTTGTAACAGTGCCATGTCCACCAGTCTCTCATAAGTCTCACCCATAGGTATATGGGACATAGCTACGCTGTGCAGTGACTCATTCAACCCTTTAACAAAACAGAGAGCCTTCTTATGTGGAGTGTTCACTAACTCAAATCCAAACCTAGCCAGCTGGTTGAATTGGTTAACGTATTCCTTGATCGACATACTTACCTGTTTGAGAGCTAAGAACTTCTCCATCTGTAGGCTTCGTTCAGATTGTGAGAGGAATTTCATTTCAAACCTCATTCTAAATTCCATCTAAGTTTCAACTATTCTTTCAGCGTTAGTGACTTTCCACCAATAGGAGGCTTCGTCTTTAAGCAACCATACGGCCAATTGTATCTTCTGCCTATCATCCGCTTCGAAGATATCAAAAAAATCCTCAGTTTCTTTGAGCCAGTTTCTTGCTTCCACGAAGGATTCATTTCCATTGAAGTTCTTTCCACCCATGGCTCAAAATTCCCTACATATTTTTAAGAAAGCATTTGCACGCGGAGGAGGAGGAGGAGCCGCTGCAGTTGGGGAAGGAGGAACGTCTGCTGGGCCTGCGACATTAGTCCTAGCCTCTAGGTACCTTCTGAACCAGACAGGTACCGGCACGCCCTCAGGAAGGTTAAGATCCCTAGACATGCTAAAACGAATAAGGAAAGATTCAAAACAAAGGATAGAAAGATAGTGCATATGGCTTTGGGGGATTATGCCTTTTTAAAATTAAACAACACTTTTTCTTGAAAATTTCTTCTTTAAACTTCTTTTTGAAAAATAGTTTTCAAAAATTTTATTTGATCTGGTAAACCTTTGCTCTAATACCAAGTGAAACACCCCACCTCCGTCAAGGTCACTCACAAAGGGAATGCCTTAACTTCGGTGGAGTATTATAGGTAAAAGACACAGATAATTTACAAGACAAACATATATAAGCAACGGAAAAACCAAATTTATTTCATATGTGGTTCATAACCAAACATTTCAGCAAGATGTCTCAAAACAACTTCCAAATCATTACTTCAAAATCTATGTTTTTATTATTACGTAAAGAATCATAAGACATAAATAAAAATGCATAAATCTCCAAGTAGTAGTGTGTCCAAAGCCATGGCCATAGATAAGAGGTTCCAAGCTATACATCACAGAGTCTTCAAGCTTGGACAGATGAACGGTCCAAATTGAGTTATTCCCTCCCTGGCTACCTAGGGGGGAAACGGAAGAAAAGAGAGCGAAAGAAAAATGGGTCAGACATAAGTCTGGTAAGTCCAGTGATTATTCAGTATGTAAACTGGTAAGAGAACCATGACATGAATAAATTGGACGTAGGACAATAACAAAGGAATAAGGTAACACAGGATAAGTCAAGGTTAACAAGGCAAGGTAAACTAATCATACCATCGCACTCGTATCCATATTCTCTGTACCTACTACATATTTCAACCATTATCATGAGTTCAAACCCAGTGATCCCTTTTCATTGATCGGCTCCTACTCGCATGCATTTACTACTTGTGTCCTACGGCCCCGCCCGATTGTAGATACTTTTGTTGGTCCCACCATGGGGTGTATCAAATCCTATAGTGGCAACCCAACATGATTCAAGATGCACAGTGTATAACTACTGATGCCCAGTGCCTGCTTTTTCCACTTCGGAGTACGTTACCGCTCGTACTCCGTCGGAACCTACACTGACGCACCAACCGCCGTTGTTTTGACCGTTTATAATCAGGCCAGTAATCGTGCCCCACCCTGCCTAGTTCAGGGTACCATGATACATCTATGTGGGTTATAGCTGAAATGGGTCCCCGTTACTAGGGTTTCCTAGTCAACATGTTAAATTGGTTAAGTGTCCAAGTTAACCTAACCCCACCCATCAGTTTAGTTAACATGTTGTATTAGTTAAGTGTTGCCTTAATTAACTTAACCCTACCATTCCTAACTTAGCTTTAATTCATTTATTAAAGCACCAACCACTCACATTAGACAGGTATTGTTTCGGTTAATGGATGTGTTGGTTGGGTCCGGGCAGTTTTACACCGCAACTCAGTCTAACGTCAGGTTCCTTTGGGCTCGATGCACTAACCTCCCACGTTAGATATATATATTGTTACGGTTGCTGGATGTGTCGGGCGGTTCCGGGCAGTCTTACACCGTAACTCAATCTAACCTCGGGTTAGGCATATTCGTCTTCTCTAAATTTACATATTTACCTTTTTATATTTATATGTAAATTATTGTCATTCAAGTCAAGCCCCACTTTCCTTTTAAATCAAGTTCATAATTTTTGGTCTAAAAATTATACCACTTTATGCCACAAAACATTTACATGTTTATGAGCCAAATATGCCAATTATATGTAATTTCAAGTTTTTCCCCAATGTTACTCCCGTTAAACGTTCGCATAAATCACATAAAATGTTAGGCTCGACACATAGCCTAACTTATACATAAAAGGGAAAAAAGAGTAACATGTAATATTCCAACATCATTAAAAAAAATATGGATCTAACTACACATGTAGCATAAAATAATATACAATTTAATTGTGAACTTGCAAATTTAGATCTACACATCATGTAACGTAAAATAGGGGTTTTACATAGAACTACATAAACTTAAATTAGGCATGTAGTTGTGAACTTGCTAATTTAGTTGGATCAAATTTAACATGAACCTAATCATATTAGCATGTAGTTTTGGTCAAATATGTGATCATGGTTGAACTTGCATAAAATTCCCAAACTGACATACACATATAGGTGTCATTACCAAATCATACAGCATGAAATGTCATCGCCAAATTATACAACACAGTATGTCATCGCCAATTTATTCAACATGATATGCCATTGCCAAATTATACAACATAATATGTCATCACCAAAATTATACAACATGGTATGTCATCGCCAAAGTATACAACATAATATGTCATCGCTAAATTACACAATGTATATGTCATAGCCAAGTTATACAACATATGGATTCATTGCCAATCATTTAACATTTATCATAAAATTTCATACAACATAATCATAAATTTAATCATGATAAGAGTCATAGTCTTAATCAATCCATTTTAACAAAAAGGATAGGCATAAATCTACATAGGGCGTTGTTCTGCATCCAGTTATTTAGTCACAATTCTAATGTCGTTTAGGTCTAAATGATAACTGGACTTACAAAAAGGAGACTAGTCTTGTGTTCAAGGATCTGTATTTTGAAATTGAATAGCTCTCCTTTGTTGTAGACGTTGAATTCTCTTAGTTGAATTAGATTTGATTTGCAATTCCTAACTTGCTTTCTAGTTGAAGGAGAATGGAGGGTACTCTAGGTAGAGTTCTGACAGCATGACGTTCTTAGGAATATTTTGTGTGGCTTAGGGTTTAGATTTAGGTTGCTTATATAGAAGTTTGATTTAATAGGAGCCATCAGATCAACCTAGGGAAAATCAAAGCCATTTAAACCTAAGAGAACCAACCAGAACTTGCCACACAAGCCCTAATGACATAGCAAATCGTCACAAGAAGAAGCTCGTCAGATTTCAGATTTGGCCCGAGGGGCAGGTCGACCCCCTGGTCGACCTGTATGGGGGGAGGTTTACCCCCTGGTCGAACTCCTGGTCGACCTAGCCTTGGGCAGGAAAATTCCCGCCCAGCCCGCTTCTGCTTCTGATTTCGAAATTTGAATTTTCTGAACTTTACTATGAGTTGTTTACTTAAATTCTTAAATCTTCTGAAAGTCTTAACTCCTTTATACGGAGTCCGATTTACGCAAACTCGGACTCTGTCTCAAGCAGAATTCAGAGACGAATGCAATGGCATAACCTGTTTCCCCTACTTCTCACATTTGTAATTAATTATTCTTTAATTCGTTACTTTAATGCTTACATAAAATACGGGGTCTTACACAAGGGATATCAAACTAGATGAATCTATCAAAGATACCCTTCAATTACTCGCTGAAATCCAAATTCTTCAACTCCGGATGGCCAAAGAGCAAGAGAAGGAAGAGAAGATCATTAGGAATCTTCAGAAATATATAATTGATAACCTAGAAAATCCAATTATTATCGACGATGGTTCCTCCAACATTCAAGTCCATAATTCCATGGAGGAAGATGAAGAAGAAAAGGAAGAGGAGGAGGTTAAAGATGAAGAAGAAGTAAAGGATCAAAATCAAGGAATGGACGAAGAAGATCAAGTAATTTGTGTCGGTGAATTCTGTTTTGATAAGGATGGGAATATTGTTGATCAGAATGGGAATTTATGTCTTCATTGTCTAAATTGTTCAATTCACAAATCCTCAATTGTTAGAAATAATTAATAATTAAATTTGTATATCTGTATATTTGTTATTATACATGAAAGCTTGAATATATTTGTTAAAAAATACTTATGTACTTAAAAAACAAAATAAATAAAAATAAAATATATTTTTGTATGGATGTTCCTTAGTATTTTGTGTCTATATGATAGTTTTTGTTCCTAAGGATATTGTTAGACTATTATACTAGGTTTTGGTATAAAATAGTTTGAGGTTTGATAATCTTATTTTTAGATATTATAAATGTATTAGTCTTAGAACTATGCCTTACTTTGGAGGGGGTATTAGATACTAGTTAGATTATATAGTTTTTGTTGATGACAAAGGGGGAGAATTATAAAATAGGACTTGGATAAAAGGGGTAAGTTGTTTTAGTAGTTTTAGATGGACTTAATGGAATAAGGGCAAATAACTGGAAAATCAAGACATCAAATATGAATATTTTATAACCAAGGTTGTTATCATCAAAAAGGGAGAGATATAATTATAAAATAGGACTTGGATTAAGGGGGAGTTATTGGAGTAAGGGGGAATAACTGGAAAATCAAGATTATTAAAGACTGAAATGTTAATGGTGATGGTTTTATTGACAACAATCTTGTTCCAACTTTTTTTTCAATTATTATCGTTAAAAAATATATAGCAACACCATTTTCTATAACATTTATATGTGTGTGTACATACAGGAAATCTATAGGTATTGATTATTGAAGACTGTACAGTTTAGAGAATCAAGATTTCAAAGTAAAAGAGTTCAAGTTTCAAGACTCATGAGTATCAAGAGTTCAAGAATTATAGAGTAAATGTGTCTAAATATATTGTTATAATTCTGGTTAGCACTGATTTCTGATTTCAAACTTAATTATTAATTCGGATTCTTTTTCAAATGATTTTAAAATTATCTACTTGTTTTTAAATCTAGTTTTTCAAATGATTTCAAAATTATTTCCTTATTTGTAAATGTATACTTCTTTATTTTTAAGAAACGTTTTAATTATAGTTAATAACTAGGTTATGGACAGTAGTCTAGTATATAAATAGTGGACATCCACTTTAAATGTCGTATGGGGTGAATGGTCCACCTAAAAAAGGTATGTAGCTGGTTGTCAACTAACAATCACCTGTATTATACTGTATTTTATTATTAGTTATAATAAAAGATGTTTGCGGTCACCTTAAAAACCATTCATTTATGCCAAAAAAGAAATATTTTAACCCCTGAAATTTATTTTTAATTCCTATTTTCAAATTTATACTTGATAGATTTTAACTTAAGTTTTACTTATAAATTTGTTACTAGTTTTATTATAATTACTTATGTTTTCAATTTCCTTGTTAATGTATTCATAGTTTATATTTATACTTTTATATCGTTTTATATTAGTTTTTTAAATCATTTTAATATATGATTTTAAAATATATTTCTAGTTAAAATACTTTATTCTAATATAAAGGAATATAGTTTGTTTTAACTCTGGATTCATCATAATTTATTTAAACATAACGTACTTTGCTTTAAATTTCATTTTTTATTATTTTAAACAAGCATATGTCGACATTTTGAAAGTGGTGTGTAGACATACTTGCCGTCAGACTGTTTTTTAAATTTTGAAAAAAGTGTCTTTTAAATTCAGGTCATTTCTGAAAGGTTGAGACTGTAAGAAAATTATAGATATCTGCCATAATTCAAATTTTTTAATTACTTTTCATCCCCATCTTCCTCCCTAAACATTCCAACATTACTATTCTTAAATTCTTAACTTTCTGCACTTATGCTTTAACAATTTCAACAGAAATCATATCATTCTTCTTCTCTTTCAATTCTAAATCAAAATCTCTCTGAATTCAAGTTCAATTCAAGAGTTATAGGCTATTTGTAATCAAATATGTCAAGATCAAGTCATGTCGAATCAATACTACAAAAATGATAAGAGAAGGGTGTGGTCTTGTCCCGTATAAAGTGACTGGGTGTGATTATGTCCCAAAAATCGATTGGGTGGAAAGTTAAGTCCCATAAATCACCCAGGTCTCAATGTATTTGGAATCAGTTGGGATGTGACCTTGTAGCCCTGAAATCAAGGATTGTAATTAGATATTGTTGAATAAAAATTCATATCAACCAAGCGTTGTGTGAAAATGGATGTAAGGGAGTCCCAAACCTGTATAAAATCTCGGTATATACTTTCCTTTCATTGTTTTTACTTTTATTTTATACATTTTATGATTGATTACGTGTTTGCTAATATCTGTGATCTGCATACCGTTTTGTTTAATCCAAAAAAATTCAAGAAATTAATAAATTCCATAAACATTATTCACCCCCCTTTTAGTGTTTAGTTAGCCTTAAGATCCTTAGTCTGCATCTCTAATAGTAGATGCATACGCATAGATTTCAAATTTGAATGTGTATTAAAAACGGAAAATAATAATAGAATAAATGAGAATACGAAAGAAGATAACATTAGGATGTGTTTTAATTGTGGCAACAATTACGCAGAAAATGACCTAGATATACGATTTTAAATTGTATATATAGGTCGACCCAAGGGTCGATACACTTCAGAGATGGGTCAACTCAGGGGTCGACCCACCTGAAGCATGGGTCGACCCATGTTTGATCTAGGCTGCGTGATCTATTTTGTGTGAACGGTTAAGATTTTATTTGTTTTGATCAAATGAATAGAATTCTTCTGGGCAACTATAAATAAACCACCATGGCTTAACCTCCAACTCATATTTTCTAAGAGGGCGCCAAAGCTCTGCCATTTCTTCTCTCCTCCAAGTTATTCAGAAATATATATATATATATATATATATATATATATATATATATATATATATATATATATATATTAGTTTTAGGCTTTCAAATTCAAGATTTGGTGGTGAAGATTGTAGATTTAAGCTATAGATGCCCGGATCCTCGATCAAAACAGGTCTATAAATCCAAATTGTAAAGGTCTGGTCTATAGCATTAGTTATATCGAGCGATCAATGCAAATCATCATCTTACATCGGTCATTTAACTGATGAAACAAAAATTTGTCTGTTTCACCATCTTCATTTGCATCAATTGGACAACCAAGAAAACAGGGGGTTAATAACTGATGGAAATGACCTATTTTATAGTAGTATAAGAGTGCTTTTGGATCAAAGGCACCAATATTCTTAGCTATGAAGAAGGACGGTTCATTTGGCCTTAAAATAATCATATGTAAGTTGTTTTAGAGTATTATTCTTTGCCTAATGAAGAAGGTCTTTTTAATTTAGTGGCCCAGATTTTTCCAAAAGCAGACTTCTTTGTCAGCAGTTTCTACTAGTCTTAAGCAGTGAGTATAATTAAGAAAAGAGACACGTACTTAGACACCCAATGAATTTTAAAGGATAAGCTTACCAAACCTCTTAGAATAATTATGCATGAAGTTAATGATTGACTCGACTCAGTAGAGTTTTTGGTAAGTTTTTATACTAAGTTGGTAAGTGTCTATATAAATGAAATGTGATCTAGTAAAAGGGATAGCAAGGAATAAATTTGGCATTTAATAAAGAAATTTAGTACCCTAAAAGCACATATACTATAGGCCAATTTCTTCGAGGATCACAACTAGGAAGTGTAACAATGCAAATTTTTAGTAATGAATATTTAATTAATTTAAATATTTAAAACAATTAATTTTAAGATTTAACAATTTGAAATTAATTTAAATGAGAATTTGGATGTCGATTTGTAACAACCCAGAAAATCAGAACCAATTTAAAATTTTTATTTTGGCAATTTCAATGAATTTTGAATATTGAAAATGATTTAATTTAAATAATAACGATTAAAAATTTATTTTGAATATAATTAGAATGTATAAATTTATTTAAATCGAAATTAGAATATAAATATTTATTTTAATTATAAAAGTAATTGGAAATGGCGCAGTAGTTTAAAAATTCGATTTCAAATTTCAAATGAATGTACATGATTCAAAATAAACCAGATTTTAGTGAAATCAAAAATATTTGAATTTGTTTGAAAATATCTTTCCAACGGATCTGAAAAATTGAAATTTCATAGTGGGAATAAAAAGTTATTCCCAGTTGAAAATTCAGAATAGTCGCTATGGAAAATATAACCCTTAAAAGTGGAGATTTTGCAAACGACCTCCGTTTTCGACGAACCCACTTTTGTTGGATCTGGAATGTCAAATTATTGCTTGATTCCAATTTTCATAATTTTTGGAATCAATATGTAAGCGTGGTGGATTTAAACGTGTTTGGTCAATTCAGTTTGAATTTAATCGACTGGAAAATGACCGTTTTTCAAACGGTCTCCAAATTCGACGAAATTAGTTATGTTTGGACCGTATCGTCAATACATAGCCAGATTTTTATTTTTGGAATTTTTTGAGTTAGTATGTGGCCCCGGTAAATTTAAATGTGCATTTGAATTTAAAATATAATGATTTATATTTTAAATTTAATGAAAACTAATCGTAGCAGTCGAATTGGCTTACCGGACATATCCTTTTGCATTCAGAATAGGGGTAATTAGTTAGGGAAAACAGTCCGTGAGTTCAATTTGGAGTTCAAATGAAAAAGTGACTTTTTGAAGTTGAATTAATATATATATATATTATATTGGTCAAGAAAGGATCAAAGCCCTCATTTCTCCCTCGTGGGTCAAACTGAAAACCGCTCAGCCCTCCCCTTTTTTGTCCCATCATGAAAATATTTAACAATAAAAGAAAAGAAACTGACGATCGCTGCTCCGCTCCAGGCCGTCGCGCGCCGCCCCGGGGAAGCCTCCGCCGTCGACGATCTCCACCACCCTCCCCCTTCGCCGTCAAACCCTAAACCGCCACCCTCCTCTTCTAAAAACCGCCCTAACCCTCCCTCCACCTAAAACAGGAGCTGTAGGCCCCACCGCGCCACAAGAAGGCCGTCGCCGCCATTGGTCCAACCCCGACCACCACAAGACCTTAGTCCCCCTCCTTTGAAGAAAATCGATTAGTGGTGAGTTTTTATCATATTTTACTTAATGTAATTAATTAATCCACAAATTAAGTAGCCATTAAATTACATATAACATTATAGAATAAAGATTAGATTTTTTATGTTAATAAAGATTAGATTTTTATGTTAATAAAAATTAGATTTTTATACATGAATGGCAATAATAAAGTTATGATTTTTATAATGTGGATTTGAAATAAAAGTAGAGACTTTTATATGTACAAAGTTAGAATTTTTATATGCATAAAGGTTTCATTTTTAATTATAAAAAGATTATATTTTTACAAAGATAAAGATTCTATTGTTATAACAATAAAGATTATATTTTTATAATATAAAGATTATATTTATATAATGATAAAGATTATATTTTTTTGAAGCGAAAAGATTATATTTTAATTTATCTAAAGGTAATATTTTTAGCTATATAAAAATTCGATTTTTAGTTATATAAAAATATAAATAGTAAAATAAAAATGTGATTTTTTGTTTTAAAAATAGCAGTATAAAAATTGAATTTTTATATATGAAGTTGCGGTTTCAAAATATGATTTTTATATATAAAAATGTGATTTTTATAATATCAACATCAGAATAAAAATGCGATTTTTAGATATATAAACATCATATTAAAAAGGTGATTTTTAATTATATATAGTATTGTTAAAAATGTGATTTTTAATATAAAAATCGTGTGAAACAGATTGCGACGGAACCGACTAGAATCAAACCCAAATCCAAACCGTTCAAAAATAAAGAATGGAGGAATGGATCCCTAAGGTGAGAACTTCTCACTTTAATTTATTTTCTAGTTAGAAATATATACTAGGATGTAGACAGTGCTTAGTAGAACCCGACACCTTTGTTTGAAACCATGTTTGTTTGGTTGTTTGGTTGATTGGATTATTTGTTTGAATTTGGTGGTTTGGCTGAATGAATTCATTAGAATTTGGTTTGTACATGGCGCTAGCCATTATTAGGCGAGGGATAAGGCTAGACCTTATTCCGGTTCTAGTATCGCGCCGTTATGCTGCCGAAATTTTCTAAAAATATTAGAATAATAAAAATATCATTTTTATTGTTTAAATGAACTGTATAAAATATTTATGAGATGAAATAAATATTATATAGTTAAAAATATAATTTTTAACATGTATATAATAAAATAAATATTCATTTACAAATCGGATGATTTGTTTATGTACACACATTTAACTGATATTTATTGGGACGATATATTTTACACATCGCCCAACTGCACAAATAATAATCAATGTTTATTGTTTGAAACCCCACGCGGGTATTGGGATGATATCGGACATACACTAATCCCAATTGTTTAGTGTGTGTCAATCGATTGGTTGACAAGCTGCTGTAAGCGTTAATTATTCATGTTTAACGCCTATGCAGTTGTGTAATGCACTCTGGATGATGGTTGACTGTGGTTGATTATTGTTGTGTACATGTAGGTATGAAATCCATATAAATAAAATTATGTGGTAATTGATTGTGTCTGATTCCAATTCGGAAGGAACAAATATTTTAAAATAATAATATTTTAAAATGGCGAATAATGAATATTCTAAAATAATGAATATTTTAAAATAATATTCAGAAAAAAAAATCAAAATGTGATTTTGATGTCCGATTTGGGATGGACACGAAAATATTTAAATATATAAGGCCATGTTGATTAAATTAACGCCATTTTGATGTGAACGATACTTATATGGATTTTATTCATTTTTATAATGAATATCGAAAAGGAAATTATTTCAAAATCTAATGCTTTGAAAATATTACCATTTATATATTAATGATATGGAATATTCAATTTTAATTTGAAATTGAATATGAAGTTGAAATCGTTTTGAAAACGTATTTAAAACGATTTATAAAATACGTTTTAAATGGAAATCGATGAAATATATGTAATATATATATAACATATATTTAATGGCCTGAATAGAACGTGCCGCGGTAGTTTGCGAATTTCGACCATTGACTTCGAATGGACATTACGGAAGATCCGACAGTCGGATTCTCCTAAAATCGGAACCGTTGGGTTTGTATCGAAAAGAGATTTCTAACAAAAACAATAGATTTGAAATCTAACGATTGGATTTGGAATTATGTCTGAATCAAATTTGGAAAAGGTCGCTGTAAGTGCAGTTCGATGGCCGTTTATGGAAATCGACTGTACGAGCCTTGGTAAAATTATTTAAAATATTAATAATTTGTTTAAAGTCATAAGAAATGGTTTGGAAAGAATTGGGATGAAAAATTCCATATTTGTAAAGATAAAAATATATTTTTATCGAAATGAACTAGTTATGAAATAGAATTATAAATCCAATATTTTTAAATAAATAAATTGGATTTGAAATGGTTTTTTAATATAACCAGAAATTTCAATATAGGATTTGGAATGGATTTGAATCGAAACCATCTTCGGAATATTTTGATATTGGATTTCGTGATTATACAGATACTGTTATGGAAATTTGGAAGATATATTTTATATCGTTATTTCGAATACGATATTTATTGGTTTCAGAATTTGGTATTTAATATAAGCCGATATAATTTCTATTCAGAGCCTTGTATTAGATATCAAATGGGATTTCGGGTTTGTCGTGAATGGTGTCTTCATTAACACTGTTCTTAAACCCAGTCGAGAAAAGAATAAATCTTTTCAGTAAGATTTAGTAAAAATTTCCATTTAATTGATATTTAATTGGAATTGAATGAAAGAATTGGCTTTTGGGTTTGTCGTGAACGGTATCTTCATTAACACTGTTAATAAACCCCGTATGAAAAGAATAAATCTTTTAAATAAGATTATTGGAGTTTCCAGTTATATTTAGTAATTGGAATAAAATGGAAGGTGAATTGGGTTTATTGTGAACTGTGTTTTTAACGACATTTGTTATTTAACCCGATTTATAGTGAAATGTGATTTGGAATTTTTAAATCTTTTAATTAAGATTGAGGGAAATTTTCAACGGTAAAGTTTTCCAATATAATACAATAAATTGGAATGGAATTCGATTGGACGATAATCGAAGTGAGCTTCTGTGAAGGAAGACGGTTAATATATATGGAATTCAAAAGGCTTTGCCGTTATTCCATTTATATTATCGGTTGGATACGGAAGTTTATATCGATTATATATATTGATTTGTTTTCCATGAAGATTCCATAATTAATGGAATGGGATTTTGGGTTTATCGTGAACTGTGTTTTAAATGGCATAAGTTCTTTAACCCAATTAAAGATAAGATTAATTTCTTAACTTCGAATAATCATTGGGTAATGATTTTTGAGAATAAAACTGAACTGGAGTTTTAATGAATCTTTAATTAGATTGAAAAAGAGAACGTGATAATTTAAATTATCAAAATGGGGAAGTGATCGAGAATGAGTAGCACCAGTTTTACTCCAAGTGATAGTTAAATCTTTAACTAGATTTGAACGTGAAATGGTAATTAACTTTACCGATAACACCGTGGTTTTAGATATGAAATATTATCAGTTTTGCTTCATGAGATGAATAGGTTGGGATTGGGAAATATAACAAATGATTATTTTGGTAAGGTGTGATAATCCCGACTAGTTTGGATAAACCATAATTTGGTTTGAATGGAAATCCAATGGAAGATTAAAGAATAAATTTAAAGAATTTATCTTTGATAAAATTAATGGGAACCTTTCCCAAGGGATATGAATATTTAAATAAAAGAATATTCAGAATTGGAATGAGGTGTACGTTGTGTTTTTATAGCACTTGTTTATTAGATACGCGAGTTATTTAGAAAGACCGGGTTTATCCCATTTTGAATAATTGATTCGATGATAAGTCGACGATGAAGACGGTGGTTGAAGACCGGAGGTCTTCACATCGTTTTGTTGATTTCTGCTAAATATATATTTGTTTGGTAGCGGAAAATTTATTCTCATGCTTAATAACCATCTCTGAGACGTACGAGCTTAGAGTTTATATATCGGTAGAAATCAATAGTACGGTGTAGATTGTCGATGCGACATGTTAGTGTTCCCAAAGTTAAATAGACATCGATATTGATTTTTGGGAAGATTGAAACTAAGTGGAGTTTTAATGAATCATTAATTAGATTGAAATGTGAATTGATAATTTAAATTATCAAATTCGGGAAATGATCGAGAATGGAGTATCACCAGTTTTGCTCCAAGCGATAGTTAAATCTTTAACTAGATTTGAATGTGAAATGGTAATTATTATTTACCGATAACACCATGGTGTTAGGTATGGAGTATTGCCGGTTTTGCTCCATGGGATGAATAGGTTAGGATTGCGAAATAAAATAAATGATTACTTCGGTGTAGTTCGCTAATCCCGACTAGTTTGGAAAACCTTAATATGCTTTGGTATCCAAAGGAAGATTAAAGAATAAATTTAAAAGAATTTATCTTTGATAAAATTAATGGGAACCTATTCCCTAAGGATGTGGATATTTGAATAAAAGAATATTCTGAATTGGAATGAGGCGTATGTTGTGTTTTTATAGCACTTGTTTATTATATACGCAAGTTATTCAAAAAGGCTGGGTTTATACCATTCTGAATAACTGATTCAACAATATGTCAACGATGAAGACGATGGTTGACGACCGGAGGTATTCACATCGTTTGGATGATTACTGATGTGTTGATTGGGCTGTACAACCAAGACGAGGTAATAAGTGGTGATCGTCCAGACGTACTTGGAGATCGACCAGATATGCGAGGACCTCTCTCCAGTATTGGACATATAGGACGAGGAATAAGGTGCCTATGGTTTCATTCAGACCCAGAACGAACTTGTAAATGGATGTGTGTCTGACATTGTATTTCATTCTCTGTGATTGATAGACATCAGTTGCATGGCGTGAATTGCCTATGTGGCATGCTAAGATGCAAATGATCAAGGCTTCTATTGAAAAGCAGAGTCTTGTGGTTGATGATCAAAGCACGGATTTAATATAGCATAGCTTTGTGTATAGTGTTAATTCGCGAGCCTCACACCCCGGTGTGAACCAGAAACGGGAGAGGACATCAGGGAGGACATGCGTTTCTTTCTAGCTAGGAGTGGTGTCCGGGTTTTGCAAGCCCGGATGTTTTACTTATGTGGATGATGGAAAGCGAGGTGCCTCGGTTATATCGGCCACTACGGTGCCGATGGATGTCTGGTCGACATACTGACCAGATTTATGCCTCATAGGTCGGGGAAATGCATTGTTCAGGCATTTTAATCCACTCCGTATGGACTGGCCCTGACGATCCAAGGTGCAGTTGCGGATGTTCCTGAGACATGATAGGCTAGATTGTCTCGAAGCGGGAAGGACGATCCCTTGCCTTGGTTCACAGACGGAAATCCAACTTCCAATACACACATTGCGGTTTTGATCGTAGAGCCTAGTATTAGCGACATGATATATGGTACTCATCCCATCTAGGATTGATACATTTATATTTGAAGTTGATTTATACACAATGCACTTATAATAGTATCAAATGATTTGTTTTAAACGTACCAAGCATGTTTGGCTATTATAAGGGAAAACCCTATCCTCCGGCTTGCGTTGCATTGTGTGATGGGACCTGGGTCTTATAATAGCTTCATTTTTCCAAAAAGCATTGCATTGTTTGTTTTACGCACTGGTATTCCTGGAAGGGAACCCATTCCGTGTTATACGACATGGTCACTTGATTTACCAAATTTTAAAGTAAAGTTTTAAATAACTATTTTAGTTCTCACACCAGTCACATGATTGACCTGGAGTTTATTGTTTTAACCTAAACTCTGGGTGCCCCTATTTTTCCATACGGGTAGCTAGTAGTTTTGGTTTTGCAGATTTTATTCACAGGATCCTGGTTTACAGCTGGAATGATATTCGAAAAGCTCTACATTGGTTTATCTCTTTTAGTTGTGTTATGTATTATTTTCCACTGCATTGTAATTTGTAAATCTCTGATATTTATCAAATTTATAATATTTGTTCATACTCTGTATATTCTTGTACTCTGATGTAAAATGTTGTAACAAGCAATGAAATGTTCTTCTGTTTGTATTCTGATTTGTCGTGTTCTTAACTCATTCTGGGCTTTCCCGAAAGGGCGAGTTTGGGTCGTGTCACGATTTAACTTGAAATTTGAATTGTCGAGTTCAAAATCCAAATTTGTTTAGTTTGAAGCTATATAAAGTTCTATTTGGATATATACGATAATATTAATTTATTATCAATAGATTTGAATGTTTTGAAATTTATTTATATTTTATCGATTCAATTTAACACATGAAAATAATCATTTTCCAAAAGACCTCGGATTTTAATGAAACCAATTTTATAAAATAAAAAATGATTAATTATTGTAAGATTTCAAGTTTCAGGTCGACTGAAGTTGTTGTGTGATCATGTGCGATATAAAGACGTATCGATTAATGGTTTGAAATTTAAATAGTGTTCTTTCAAATAGTCTCGGAATTCAACGAAACCAGTTTTATCGGGCCCAGAATGATAAACAATTTTAAGATTTCAAATTTCAAAGCTATCGGGTTTAGTATGTGGTTGTACGAAGATGAAACGTTCGATAAAATTACATGTGAATATTTTATATTAAACCTTGTTCCATCCTCTCAATTTCTATCTCCAGCAAAAGAAGCCACCACTTATCCTTTCTTCCATCAATTGATTCGAATAAAATAATCAATTGAATCACATGATTTTAGATTTGTTGAATTTGTATAGGCTAGTGCTTCATTCTGGAGTGCTCGGGTATTGGTGCAATTGAAGTTGTTGGTGCGAGGGTTGTTCCAGTTACGCTAGGGCTTGTTGTCATCGATGATGTATTGAGGGATGGGCCAAGGTGAAGGTGGCGTTGGATTCGTGGGGTCGAGACGCACTTGCAAAGACAAAATGGTCAAATCCCGTGGAAATAAAGTTTGATGACCTGTAAGGGGGAAACGTTGGTAAGCAGCAGGTCGCAATTTGTTAGGGGCCATCGAGCTTGAGGAGGTGGTGACTGTTGGGAGGAGTTCATAACGAAAAACGTGGTGGTATTATCGAATTGAGGAATCGAAGCTTGTCTTGTTGTATCACTCGAATATGTGCACAAGTTTGTTCATGATACAAGGGGAGATGCGCGGTTTTGTAAATGGGGAAAAAAAGGTGCGGGGCGGCACGTGGGTAAAGAATAGGTGAGGTGTTTTAAGTATTTAAAATAAACTAATGATGGTTTAATCATTTTTAAACTTCTAACGATAATATCTATTTCATACGATATTAGAGTGAGGCGAAACAAATTGCGTTGGGTTCGTATGGACGAATATTACGTGTACGAGTTGGATTGAAGTGATTTGGAGTTATTCGGTTTTTTAGGAAATTTCAAACGAATGTTTGGGATTATATAAATCAACGTAAATCATTGAATTGGAATGGATGGTAAGTTAACTCCCACACTTTCTGGAATACAGTTGAATATTGTTATACCGTATAATAATATCATTGTTGATTTTTATATTAAATTATGTGTTTGGGTGCTTTGGATGATTTGTTGCTTTGTTGGTGATTATATACATACATACATACATATATATACATATATATTCCAGTCTATGAACGAATAACTTTTATACTAGTTGTTGTTAAGCAGAAGAATCATTTTAAATGAATTAGATAGATTATCTATTTCATATGCCTATATAAAATGATATTATGAGCTGTGATGCAAGGGGACAGGTTGAAGGGACCCAACAGGATTCCTTAAATGTTTTGGATGTTATTTGCTTTCATATTATTCAAATATGATACGTCTAACCTAAATAACATTAAATTTTGATTTGAATGTTGATTTTTGAATTAAATTCAACGCTGATGTGTTATTAATCAACAAATAGTATTGATTTAGTGGTTGGCTACAGATGGCCTAAAATCCATATTTTTAAGACGTTGTTTTGCCATCAGACGAATTAACTAATGTTGAAATCATAAAAATGTATTTTAATACTGAAGAAAAGTTTTAAATTTTATTTTATATAAGATATATAAAATAGAAGTTTTATAAATAAATCATTGTTTATAATTGGGTTTTATAAAGTAATTATAAAAGATTTATATAGCAAATTATTGTGTTTTAAATAAATTTTATAAAAAAGTAGATCATAAATTAATTAAGGGTTATTAGGTTGGGATAATTGTTATAAAAAACAATTAAGTGGGATGATGTTAAATTAATCAAGTTATTAATTAATTTAAAGGGAACAATTAATTCAAATCAGTTAACTATGTATCCAAGTTGACTAAGTCAATTTTGTTAATTGAAATTGATTATTTAATTAGTTTGTCTCATTTAACCAAATAGAAATAGGTTTAACAAAGAATTGTTTAAACCGAATAAGGTCTCTTGAAATTTGATTACTTGCCTAACTAACTGGGTTTCAAGATAACTATCGAGTTGATAATGATTAATAAAGTCAGTTATTATTTGAATAACTTTTTAAAAGTGTTTTACTGTTTTATTTTAGTTAATAAGGAAGTTAACTACTTTTATGTTAGTAAATATTGAAGTTAATTATTATTTTAATTAATAATAATTAAAGTGATTACCTTTTTAATTAGAATTCATTTAAGAAGTTATCAAATTTGTAATGAGTTTTTAATTGAATTTTGTGAAGGGTTTTATAAAGGGATTTTATAATAAATCCAAGTTTATAAAAGAGATTTAAAGCTAATGTAATGGTTTTAAATGATGGTTCACTAATAATTGAATTAAGTAAAAGTGATTGTAATTGAAAGGTGATTTTTAAAAATGCAAGGAATGGTTCTTTTAAATGACCATATATATTTAGATTGAATAGTAAATGTAACTTACTATGACATTTTCTAAATCTTAGGTTTTGTGTTAACAAACTTCTAGTTATCATAAGATAAGAATGCTGTCAAGGCAAATAAAATACACCAACTTGGTTGACTTCGTTATTATCTAAGAGATTATACTAGCTTGAAAATAAAAGCGGATATGGAAATTAAATTTTTATTTCCATAAGTGAAGTTTTAAAACTTTATTTTACATAGCTTAAACATTAAATAAAACTGCTGGATTTTATAATAAACGATGTAGCACATGACATCGTTAGCAAAATAGGATGTGTGATAATACGTATTCCATTCGGTTAAGTATATAACGCTATTCTCTAAAGTAAGGAAAATAATATGGTTTTGTGAATACACTTATTCCAAAGAGATAAGTGTATGGCTATCGTTTTCAATGTAATGAAAACAAGAGATTTGTGAATATACTTATTCCATTCAGATAAGTATAAGAAATCGATTTTTAAAAAACAATAAAATGATTTTAATGAATAGTTTTAAATAAAAGGGCATGTTGTGCTGATGTTCTTAACCATACTATTTTGATTTGATAGTTAAAGAACCGACTATCAACAAATTTCCATTTTAAATTATAACGTGTTAGTTCAAGGAACTGGGATTGGAATTGTAACAACCCGAATTTCGCCAAAACGATTTTTTTCCAGAAATTCAAATCAATAGAAGCTCGAGCTATTTTATCTAATATCCTGCAAAAATTCAAAGATAAATATATCAGAACTCATAATCGAAATCTCACAACGGAAGGAATAAAATATAATAGTAAGTAATACTCACCAATATAACGACATTATTTGATCAGTGCTTATAAGATCTAGAATCTAACCACCTGTTTAACCTGCGGGTTTGTTACGAGGAGGGGGTCAGAACAAAAGTTTTGGTGAATGGATAAATTATACTTTCTACAAATAATACTGCGAAAAACGTACTGGACCTCCAACGCTACACCACGAAAGCATGCTAGGCCATGCTATGAAAGCGAATAAACCTCTACCGCTGTGCCATAAGGGCGTCCTAATCCTTGGATTCCTCTACAAAACTCGGTAGGGGGTTTTACACATACCTGCAAAGGACAACCTCGTTAGGTCCTCAATACAGATATCCAGATTTAGGTCCGTCTCTTCGATGGTTCTCCAAGGCCCCACTCCAGCCTACCCCCAATCTAATGAAAGAATATTCAAAAGAGCTAAATGACTGCCATACCATCGAATCTAAACAAACATGTGGTACCTCATCCAATGACCTGGTAGTAAATGATCGTTGGCTTATTGGCTTATCTCTAGTCTTTCCGCACACACTCAGATTAACGATGACAGGTATCTAATGACCTATTATCCTTATATGAGTCCTGACCACGAAGCCTTCCTCCTTAAGGCAGCTGCCGAATCATCCTCTTATCAATCTTTATGTTATCCATCATCCAAGATGCAGCTAAGGCATACTCACCAGATGGAACCGTGTATACTATGCCTCCGTGGGTACAACTTTATTAGGCCTACCATAGAGGGCCATCACAGAGTATCCTCATGTCCATAGAAGTCTTGCATTTCCTTCGAGTCCCGTCAAATAAGCTGGACGTGCTCCGCTCGTGTCTCCAGACACCCATAATGATCTGCTCCGTTGAGCTGTTCATCCCAAAATGTATGGACTAGTCCAAGTGCATCTAATCATTACGTTATTAGACCCTATGTCTAATCTTCAACACCGCGCTTGTTTTACTTACCACATTGCTAATAAACTTAAACACTAATTTGTTTATTTTGCATTCAAGATTTTTTTATTAGCCTTAGTTGGCCGCTTATTTTCTGTAATCGTCTCTCACTGCCGAAACGGACCACCACTTATTATTATATTCATTAAACTTGATTCCTCAATTATAAGTTTACTAATAATAAGCCTGCTCTACTCTTTCCCATTTAATTATAACCTCGTGTTATAATATTATCACAACTATAATTATGCGTTTTCTTATCAAAACTATTCATTGTTGTCTAAATTTATTTATAATAAGTCTCTTACTTCCCATTTCATCTTTTAATTTTAACATGTGCGTTAATCCTACTAGTCCAGGTGATACGTCTACCTAATATTTTACATTCCTGCCTGATATAACTTATTATCATAGGTTACATTCCTCATTCATTACGTACTTTCTAGGTTTCTTATTATTTGACATAACCCTTATAGTTATGGCGTTAATCTACTTCCCATCTTTGTAAGTTTACACCATAAATCTTTTATATCTCTTTTTCTTTTCATGGCCTCTTTCAGTTATGTTACCCTTCTTTCTAAATTTTATAGTTAATTCTTTTTAGAAAGTTAGGCCTATTTCAAATTGAATGATTACCAAGACAATAATAAAATCCATTTCTGTAGTTATAGGTAATTACTATAATAGGAACTCATGATTGCAAAACATTCTTTTCTTTTTTCTCTTTTTTCCGAGGTCGTCAAATTTTTGTGCAACACGGTTAACTCCCTATTCCACACTAATCTTTATTTATTCATAATTTCAGTTTGCAATCATTCTTCCTATTTTTCTTTGTTTACCCAAACTATGCAAATACATTCCGTCTTTCCTAACCAGTCAATCTAGACAACTACTAACTTTAAGATTCGATTAATATATATTAATTACTATCTCTAACTTGTTTTCTTCCTTTTGTTTTGCACAATTATAGTAAAAATTTACACAAATTTATTTACACTTCTTTTTCTTTTAGTTCTTACAATTTTTACACTATTTCCATTTAAATCTGAAAAGAGATTTCTTATAAATAGTACGTAAACTCACAAATCCTTCATTTATTACAATATCGACATAATATGTTCTTTTAGCCCCAAATCACTAAAATTCCCCCCTTTTGTTTATAATTTCAATTAAGTTGCATATAACTACAATTTAATAATTATGCGTCGATCCATAATTCAATTATCAAATTTGTGCATAACCCCAATTTTATTCAATTTTTGTCCATAACCAAAATTTGACATAAACGGCATATTTTGATGCAGAAGAGGGGAAAAGAAAGAAGAAGAAGAACATATTTTAAATTTTGGCAGGAATCAATTGATACAAAAATACTGTTATTAAAAAATATTATCTAATCGAATTGCCTAAGATTTGCGCTCTAATATTTTAGATATGATTTGGGTCTGTGCTGCTTTCTTTTTAATTCGGATTTGTTGATATTTCTAGACGGAGGATCTAAGCATCTACAGCTGTTAGCAACCAAAGTGGAAGCTAACATCCCAAGAGGTGTATCAATATTTCATATTAAAAAAAACAAGGTTAAGAGCATAAATGTACAAAAAACAACAAAGTAGAGAGCGTTTATAGTGGTTCGGCCTTAGATTTGACCTATGTCCATTGTGAAGGAGGATTGCATTATCATTTTCCTTACAAGGTACACATTCAATCTCATTTTTTACATTTTTTTTATTTATTTTATAATAATTCTCTCTTTTCTCTTTACAACTTCTCGATGATCTCCATCCTCTTCAATTCCTTCGGAGAAATATTTGAACTATCGCTAGTAGTGGAGATTTTTGAAGTAGATCTTTGATAATCGTGCGCGGCGATGATTCTTCGATGATTTCTCGATGAAGATGTTAATTAAAAGCTTGAACTAAGCTTAAAGAGGCTTTGATGGAATTGGAGATGTCAGAGCAATGTCCGAGATTGAAAATGGCAGCCCTTCCGGGAGAAATTTTGATCCCTATAATGTGTGAGGCTGTGGTCTATTTATATGCGAAGGATGGAGTGGAGTGACGGTTTTAAAATAGTGTGTATGCATGCCCATGGATCGGTGGCTGATCCATGGCTATGGATCAGGCACGGTCCATGCCTCTCATTCGATCAATCCATCGACGGATCGTGGGTCACCGATCCATCATATAAAAAGCAATCAACCCATGCTTGAAATGTTACCGATCCATCAGATGAAACGTGACCAATCCATCCTCATATATAACCGATCCATCGCCTTGATTTTTCCCCCGATCCATGACTTTTGGTATCGATCCATCGGTGTGAAACACAACTGATCCATCACTCAAGATGTGCTTGATCCATCGTTTGGAATGCCGTCGATCCAACAGCTGAAACGTGCTTGGTCCATCAGATGAAACGTGCCTAATCCATCTATATGACTTATACTTGATCTCGGGTGATCCATCTTCATCGATTCACAATCGATCCATCATTTTAACCATGAAAAATCCATCATTAAGCGATCTAAAGAATTGTCTTGAAAGCACGTTTTTAATGGGGTTAACATCTACTAATTGAAGCTTATGTTTTTTGCATGAAATATGAGCTTCGAAATTTCAATGGTCTTGATGCTTTGGATGGATCGTAAGTGTTTTTCAATGGTGGATCTCGGGTGAGTGTTTTATTAATGGATCCGGTGCAGTCCACATGATGGATCAGAAATGCCCTTTTACCACTGCCTTTATATCTCTTTTTCAGATCCATCCCTCTTTACTTTATCATCATTTGCTGGAAATCACTTTAATGGAGGAACTCTTTTCCTGAGAAAATCGCCCCAACCTGATTCCCTCTTGTTGCCATTGTCAGCCCATGTTTCTGCTGCGGTCATCATAAAATCCCATCGCTATTAAATTTCAATCACCACCACAATCTCACCTTGATTCGAATAGCTTTTTGGCTCGCTTCTTCATATCTAGTCTGTTCCGCCATCGACATAGCTTTACAACCAAGATCCGATCATTTCTGGTTAATTCGTAATTAGGTGTCGATTTCTTGTAGTTTTTGTGTTGATCTGATTTTAGGGTTTAGGTTAATGGTAGTTCAAGTATAAAATGACTTTGATAGTTTAGATCTTGTGTAAAATCGATGAACTGTACGTTGAGCTAGCGATGATGATTTAGGATCGAGTTAAGAAAAAATGATAGTGGTTTTAAGAATTGAATCGGAATTTTTGATGAACTGATTTTGGTTGATTGTATATCTTAAATTGACCCTATAGATACATGATTCAGGTCATCAAATAGTGTTGTTGCAAATTCTTGAACTTGGCGTGTGTTTTGAATAAATCCGCCATGGATTTTGTGTCTGAAATCGAATTCAACGTTTTGCGGCTTGTTGCAACAGGTTTTGATCAAGATTCTTGGATATTTTGATAAGTTGTTATCCAATTTTTGGATCGTTTATGGCATGATGATGCATGTGTTGACTGATGCTTTTATTTGATCCTGTCAATTTTGAACTTAGGAGCAAAGGTCTATTCGTGATCAATTTGCAATTTGAACACTCATGTTTCATTGACGATGCATAGATGTGGACTTGGAGCGTTTAGAGTTGGATCTCCGATCATTTTGTAGATCATGAGCGATCCATTGATGGACCGTGAGCAATCCACTAATGGATCATGAACGATCCATCTAGATCGTGAGTTAACCAGATTGCCACTCTTTCAATGAAATGCAAGCTTTAAGCACACAATATGGTTAAATTCTGAACGATTTGAACTTTGGACACTCCAAGATTTAACTCGTAAATTGAACGTGCTCTTCTTCGCTAATTGCCATGTAACAAGACAAACACTTACACGATTTTTGGGTGAATATTTTGCTATCGATGTCCCACATCGACAATAGATTAGTTTAATCATTAAAGATTGAACTACAGTGAATTTCCTAACTTAACCTGAATGATGTGCCTATACATAACTATTTCATTCAACCATTTATAACTTGTCGAACATTACCTGCATAGATACGACATTCTAATCCGAATTCGCAATGATGCCGGAGAACAACTAATTGACACACCGACTATAGATTTCAAGCTTCACTTTTTAATAACTTGTGTAATTATGCACAACACTTCACACATAGGTAATGAATACCTGTAAATTATTTAAAATTATGTCTCGTTATGTAGAATGGATACTTGGCAGAAGGTTCCTCATAACTCGGAAAAGACAACTACGTCTACTCAGACCGGACTTTCTACTCAAGTTTCTGGAGCTATAGCGACTACAACTCTCGGGTCGGTATCAAATCAGCCTGTTCTCGGTGCCCTTCATCTTAGTAGTCCACCATCGGAGAGATGCTCTATAACACTTATGCCACATGTTTTTAAGCAGCTATGTACTCAATTTGGCATCCCTGAGGCTGACACAATATTACCAGGGAAAGATGAAACTGCTGACTAACTGCCCTTTAGCATTATAACAGTTAACCGCCATATGTTGATGAGTGGAGCCTTTCCTCCTTCCAATCCATTTCTGCAGATGATCCTTCGACATTTGGCTATTTCTCCATTTCAACTACACCCAAATGGATATGCCATTTTAATAGGGCTTTGTGTGCTTTTCATGAGGAAAAGGCACTATATGCTTACTCTACATGATATTTGTTATTTGTGTGTTTTTAAGTGGAGGAAAGAACACTCTTCTATTGTCTTGGCGAAGGCGCTCGGAATCGCAAGCTTATCCTTGACTTATCTGATAGTGCACAGGGATTTCTGAACCAGTTCTTTTATGTTCAGTGCCCCGAGAGCTTTTACGGAATCTGAAAGGAAGGAGGTGAACATATTTGCTTTGAGCTATTTATCCAGTTTCCTTCTAGGTATCAATTATTAAATCTTCATTTTTCTTTTGTAGAAATTCCATCTCTTGTCAAAGATTCCAAAGACTCTATTGCTTATAAGTCTGCTCTCAAATCCTTAAGAGCCGTTAAAGATAAAGAGAGGACTAAGAAGTTTCTAATCGTTGAAGGATTTCTTCGCCAATTTGAATTGCTCGACCCTTCGCGATCTTTTCTTTCTAGAGGAACTTCTTCTACACCTCACTTTACACCTGAAGCATTTGGTGCCCCAACTTCTAGAGAGGATGTTGCATTAAAAGATTCCACTGAGGAGCCTTCTTTAAAGAAATGCACAGATCCTGCTAGTGGAGCTGAGTCATCTGCCCAACCTCAATTACCTTCCATTGAAGAGGAAGAAATTATACATTGTGAGGGTAAAGGTCCCGCAATGACTAATGAACAGCTTGAAGAAGGAGAGATGCGGGCCAAGGCGATTCTGCTGTTGAAAGAGAAGATGCTAACCCCGAACTTTCGAGCACCATTGAAGATGACTTTTTGGATGTATATGGGTTTGAGCGATCTTAATGTCACTTCAAGCGAGCTTGCTACGAGTGATATTATAACTTCCAAACTCGCTGCATTGGTTTCAAAGATGTCTTCTGAATTGGCTCTAACTCCTTCTCAAAAACCCATTTCTGAGATCTCAGCTACTTTATCTCCGATGATATTGAGCGGTCTATTGCTTAATGCGCGTTAGAGTACACACAACACACAGTTAAAGCCTTTAGTATTTTGCATATGTCTACTGTCTTGCCTTTGTGCTTCCTGTTTTAATCACTAAACTCTCATTTTCTTTTGTTTCAGATCGAACCATGGGTCGCCAAATGTGGATGAATTCAATCGCTATGGAAGTTCTTATAACCCACGGCGCTATAGACCATCTCATTCTTATGAGGAAACAGATGAAAAAAAAGAGCAAGGAAGGTTTAAGGGGCACAGGATCAAGAAGAGAAGGATGAGAGGATCGGGAAAGCCTGTGATGATCGCCATGAGCGGGACAGATAAGTGAGCGACAATCGGAAGAGAGACCGGGATGACATGGATAAAGACCATGGTGGAGATGATCCACATAAGCGCTCCAAAAACAGACAAAGACCCAACTTTCGCTATGCAAACTTCCGCAAGCCTTATACATGCTGCACATCAAGCTACTACCTCTCCTCCTGTTGACATCCAACAAATCATTCAAAGGCCCACTTACTCTCTTGTGCCAACACCTAGCACACTTGCTGACCGATTTCATCACTAGTTTTTGAATGAAGTTCGCTTCAACCTGGACATAACTCCAATGGACATAGAAGCTAAGCTGAAAGATCTAGAGACAGTGAAGGGTAACATTGAGAAGCTGACACATTGGCAGAATCTAGTCAATGAACTCCAGAGAGTCAACAGATGTAACATTGAAGCTATGCTAAGCATGGAGAATGATAAAGCCGAATGGGATAAGACTCTTAAGGCCCATGATGCCAGCATTAAATTCCTTTTCGAGAATAACACTAAGCTAGAGGCTGAAAATCAAAGGATCAAGGACGAATTTGCTTCTGTTACCTCTTCCTATAAACAGACAGAAACCTTGTTAACCGCTCAAGTTAAAGATGCTCATTCCAATAAGAAGAATGCTGAAGATAGGATGGTTGTGGAGCAGCAAGCCAATGCTGGTTTGGAGGTAAAATCGCTTCTCAGGAGTCAGAAATTTCCCTATTGAGAGCCAAGATAGAGGAACTTGAGTGAGAGAAGAATCAAACCCTTTTGGCTAAGGCGGCAGCTGAGCAGGCTTATGTTGAGACCAAAGCTGACTTCAACTCTACTTTATTCATATTTTATACTCTCTGTGTGATGGAAAAAAGCAGTTATCTTTTCTGTAAGATAACTTTTCGATAACTTTGGTTGAAGTCTGGGAATCAGTTCTCACGCAACCTGATGGCACTGGTTATACAGAGGAGGAGCTCATTAAACATTATCTGAATGAGGAATATCGCATTGCCTTAGCCAAGGTAAAAGAATATCTTAGGAGGGAGCATGGCCTGATAATTGGTGCTGGATCTTTTGGGGAGCCTTCCCAACTGCTACCACTTCTGACCTTACTTTTACTGATATTAAAGTTTCTGATTCGAAGGCTAATATTATGCCTTCCACTGATCCCACTTCTAATGTTGGATAAAAGAAAGAGGCTACTGAAGAGCATACAGAGGACGATGATAGAAACTGCGTTGACTTGGATACTTATGAGTTAAAGCTTAGAAGCCCTCTCACCCTAGGTAAAACCGTCATCGATTTAGCCTTGCTGGACTTTAACCTCTTATTGACTCCATATGGATACAATGAATTTCTCTCTTGTTCTTCATTTGACTTAGGAGCGAACACTCCAAAGCCTTCTCCAGCTGTGACTAAAGTGACGGGAACTGAAGCCATTCTTACTCCATCTACCGTGGTGACCACAGCTGCTTTGATTATTACTCCTCCACCAAGCGACCCTTCCTTAGATCATGCCTCTACTCCTGCCTTTTCTTCTCAACATAGGACATAATCAAAGAAGATTGGTGCTCTTGGCGATTTGGATAACCCGACCTACTCACTGGAAGGAGGAATAGAATACACTGAGGATTTAGACGAGAGCCCAGAGAAAGGTGTTAAGGGTCGCTTATGAAAGAACGTCAAATCTCCATTAAAAGGTGCGGGAGAAATCATAGTTCTCACAATAAAACACTTGGTTTTCCTTCCCTTAACATTCCCAAGGAGGATGAAAAGGATAAAGATGAGAGCCAGCCCGCCATTATACCTTCTCCACCCAGAGTTCCCAAACTTACACTGAGGTCTAACATCACTTCTAAGGGTGGAAAGAAGAAGGATTAAGGCTTCTAACTACTCATTTTGCCTTTTTTATCTTCTTGCTTACTGTTTCTTTTGACCGGATGTCATGCGAGTGTCAGCCCTCACTTCTGAATTTGTAAAGACTTGTTTCTAAGACTCACTTTGGTGTAATAATATTTCTTTTGATTTTCTATAATTTAGCTTTTGATTTAGCTTTGTCGTACTTTTATGCATTCACCTCTTTGACGAGTACAAGTTGTTTATTTGTTGCGATGTCGTGATGAGCTTGTGGTAAGTCTTGTAAGCATTGTTTCATTCCAATGTGGTAGTGTTCCCTCCATACCATAGGTTATCATGAATTGCATAAGCTGGACACAATCAACTTTGTTGAGTTTCTTCAATTTTGATGGCACTAGAAGCTTTCACTTTGTTGGCAAAGTCTTTTGGTGCTTGCCAGTATGTCGAGAGCTTCAGAGCTTGCTAATTCATTTTAGAAAACCCAACTTTGGTGATTGATCTTGCGATTCTTCTTGGAGAAATCTTTAGTTCTTGTGCCCCCGCTTGGGAGGTCCTATATTTAGGTGCCTCACTTAGGAGGACTTTTACCTTCACTTGGGAAGGACTTTTTGTTAGTCCAATGTTCGTCTACTCCTGCCGAGTAAATCAGGCATCGGAGACTAGATTGGACACTCCCGGAATCGGCTAGGATTTTTTATTAATCCAATGTTCGTCTACTTCCACCAAGTAAATTAGGCATTGGAGACTAGATTGGATACCCCCAGAATTGGATAGGATTTTTTATTAATCCAACGTTCGTCTACTCCTGCCGAGTAAATCAGGCAGTGGAGACTAGATTGGGCACCCTGGGAATCGGTTGGGATTTCTGATTAATCCAATGTTCGTGTACTCCCGCCGGTTAAATCAGGCATCGAAGACTAGATTGGACAACCCTGGAATCGGCTAGGATTTAACATTATCTAATGCTCATTCTATCTGACCTTGTAAATCAAGTCTCGGAGGAGAGATACTGGATGCCCCTGGATAGGTGTTCGACCCAATGTTTGCCCCTCCCAACCGAGTAAATCAGGCGTCGGAGACCAGATTGGACACCCCCAGACAGGACTTTCATTTGAGCTTCACTATGAGAGGCTTTAAGCTTCGTTATGAGAGGCTTTAGTTGTTGCATCATTCCATGGGGGGAACGTTGGTCCTTCTACTGGATTCTTGACATGGCAAGCGATCACAGTTAGAGAACCAGGGCCCTGGACCTCCACCTTTGGGAGGTGCCATTTAGGTGAAACTTACAATCTTTTGGTCCATGCTCCTTTTGGGAAGTTTTCTTCATTGCATCGATCCATGGGGCGGACACCAGTCCTTTTACCGAATGCTTAACTTAGCAAGCTATCACAGTTAGAGAACTAGGGCCCTGGACCTCACATTTGGGGAGGTTCCCCTTTGGTGGAATTTTCCATTCTTTGCTTCGTGCTCGCTTGTCATTCTTTTCATTGCTTAAATCCCAGTGAATCCCTCTTTTTCTCTTCAAGTCGGTACACTACATCTTCACACTTGGGCAGATTGATCTTTGTGGCACTCAACACTTGAACTAATTCTGTTGGGATGTGCCATTGGAGTCGTCAGATTTTGTCGAATTTTGATGACGCAAGAGCACTTTAGGTATCCTACAATTTTAAATCAATTTTAAACCAATTTTTGAATTATCTAACAAAAATTTGCAAACATATATGATCAAGATAAGAAGGCATGCTTTCATTCATAGATATGATGTTCAAGTACAATGGTTGCAAAATATTTACAACAACTTTTACAAGAAATCAAACAAAGCATCATGTAAAATAACGATGCAGATGGTCGCAGTTCCAAGTTCTTGGTATTGGAATCCCATAAACTGTTGATAGTTTGGAAGTACCGTCCAAAAGCTTTTGACTAATAATGCACGACCCTTCCTAGTTTGGTCTGAATACCCCAGTTCCAGTCATCGCTTTCTTTAGCACAAGGTCACCAACTTCGAAAGTTCTTCGCTTTACATTGCTGTTGAAGTGCTTGGCTATCCTATGCTATTGAGTAACAATTCAGATCTCTGCTTCATCCCATCTTTCTTCAAACTGATTGAGTGCTTCCACCTATAGGTGCTTGTTCTGCACTTCATTAAAGTGAATTCTGCGATGAGTAGGGACCTCCAGCTCTATTGGAATCATTGCTTCAAAGCCAAATATCACGAAGAAAGGAGTGTGCCCAGTCGCAGATTTATGAGTTGTCTGGTACGCCCATAGTGAAGAGGCAGTGCATCTACCCAACCACCTTTAGCTTTCTCAAGACCTTTTTTGATGGTTGACTTGATAATCTTGTTGACTGCTTCCACTTGCCCGTTTGCCAGCGGATGCGTCACTGCTGCGAAGCTCTTTTGGATCTTGTACTTGGCATAGAAACCATTGAATTCTTCACTCTCAAATTAAGCTCCAATATCCATGATTATCTTCTGTGGAACACCAAACCTGCAAATGATATTCTTTGGGATGAAATTGATGACTTTCTTTGAGGTAATGGTGGCCAATGGCTCTGCTTCAACCCACTTTGTGAAATAATCAACGGTGACAACGGCATACTTCATGATGGATTTTGGAGTTGGCAACGCTCCAATCAAATCAATGCCCCCAAACAGCA
This sequence comes from Allium sativum, assembly GCA_030737875.1. NCBI lineage: Eukaryota > Viridiplantae > Streptophyta > Magnoliopsida > Asparagales > Amaryllidaceae > Allium > Allium sativum. The sequence continues at coordinate 29,282,699 of CM060925.1, read as the reverse complement.
AACGACCATGGACTGACCATTTGAGTCAGTTCTATGGCTGGTGCTCTTGAAATCTTCGCAAAGCTTTGGCATCTATCACACTTTTTGGTATATACCGCGGAATCTCGATTTACATCGGGCCAGAAATAACCATATCGAACAACCTTCTTGGCTAATGTTTTCCCACTTATATGTCCTCCGCACTCTCCTTCATGTAATTCTGCTAAGATTGCTTTGGACTCCTCTATGGTAACACATTGAAGTAAGTTCATAGATAACCCTCGCCTGTACAACCGACCATCTTTAATTAGGATCATAGGAGCTTTTCCTAACAACTTCTTCTGCTTGTTCGGATCCACTGGGAGTGTTCCATTGAGGAGATAATTCTTTAGTGGGGTCGTCAACGATTCTGGCTCTTTGGCAGCCTCTATAATCGAATCAACATCAACATCTTCCATACTGGGACTGGAGAGAACTTCAACAGGCACTAACCCCAATAACTGAGCATCTCCTGAACTGGCATATTTAGAAAGTGAATCTACCTTCATATTTCTCTAGGAATGTGAGATATGATGTAGTGGTCGACGTCGTTAAGGGGTTCCCAAGGTTTGGATAGATAAGATGGCAAGTTTCCTCCTGTTGCTTGAAACTCTCTTCGAACCTAGCACACCACCAACTGTGAATCACCGAATATATGCAAAGCTTTCAAATTTAACTCTTTTGTTATCTTCAATCTAGCTATCAATGCCTCATATTCTACTTCATTATTCGTTGGTAGGAATTCCAGTCTCAATGCATAGCATATTGAACGACCTTCGTGAGTCTCTAGCATTACTCCTGCCCCTGACAGTATTCGTTCATAGCTCCATCAACGAACAACTTCCATCGGACCACTGCATGTACAGGCTCTTCCTTTTTGTCACCTCTATCAGTGAATTTGGCAATGAAGTCTACTAAAGTTTGTCTATTGATTGCTCTTCGCAGATGGTAGGTGATATCATATTGACTGAGCTCGATATTCGACTTCAACAATCTTCTCGAAGTCTCTGGACGAAACAAGACTTGCTTTAACGGCTGATCCGTGAGCAATTTAATTGAGTGAGCTTGGAAATATGTCCTGAGCTTCTTTGAGGCGACGAGTAGACAATATGCGAGCTTATCTAGCTTCGAATAGTTCAACTCTTCCCCAGTGAGCCTTTTACTGATGTAGTATACCGACCATTGAACCCTCGCATCCTCTCATACCAGAGCTGCACTTAAAACATGGAATGACACTGCCAAATATAAAAACAAATCTTCACCATCACTTGGCTTTGAAAGCATTGGAGGTGATTCCATGTGCTAGATTAATTCTTCGAAGGCTGCTTGACAAGCTGGAGTCTATTCGAATTCCTTCTTTCCCTTTCTCAAAGTATCAAAGAATGGAATACACTTGTCAGTTACTCTGGATATGAATCTACTCAAGGCAACAATCTTCCAATTTAGACTTTGAAGCTCTTTCTTTGCTCTTGGAGCCCGAACTTCTCTTAATGCTAAAATCTGGGTAGGATTTGCCTTAATTCCCTAGCATTAACCATGAAGCTCAAGAATTTCGCACATGTGATTCAAAACAAACATTTAAGCAGATTCAACTTCATGTCGTATCTTCTTAGTATATCAAACATTTCAACCAAATTCTCTATGTGGTATACCGCGCTCTTTAACTTAACCAGCATGTCATCAACATAGACTTTCATAGTTTTGCCAATCTGTGACTTGAACATAGCATTGACAAGGCACTGGTAAGTAGCTCCGGCATTCTTCAACCCAAATGGCATGACTTTTAGCAGTATAAACATAAATACGTAACAAAGCTCGTATTCTCCTGGTCCGTTTCATGCATCATTATCTGATTGTAGCCTAAACAAGCGTCCATAAATGATAGCAACTCATGTCGCGCGGTCGAATCCACAAGCTGATCAATTCTGGGTAATGGGAAGCTATCTTTTGAGCACACTTTACTGAGATCTGAATAACGATGAACACACGCCATTTTCCATTGGGTTTATTTACTAGAACAGGTCTGGACACTGAATCTGAATACGGTGACTCTCTAATGAAGCGATTCTCAATCAACCGATCTACTTCATCCTTGAGAGACATCGATCTTTTAGGGCCTTGTATCCTTCTCTTCTGCTTTACTGTTGAAACGCGAGGGTCAATATTCAATGCAGGCACTACTACTTCTGGAGAAATTCCACACATATTTGCATAACTCCATGCAAATACATCTAGATTTTCTTTAAGAAACAAAATCAACTCTTTCTGCAATTTCTGGCCCAATTGAGATCCTATATTCGACATTTGGCAGGATCTTTCGGATGAACTGATATAGGAATTGTGATCTCTATTAGCATCGCTTTATTCTCCCCTACACCTGGGCTTTCGCAGATCCATCTCCTTCTGAGCCGCATTATGCTCTCTAGTGCAGGGGACATGCTTTAGTTGATATAATGAAGGTTCACGAATGTAGAGGGAGCCCTCCATACTCCTCCCCTTGTCTTTCTTCTTAGCTTCACGCAACTCCATAAGATAGCATTCTCTGACAGTACTTTGATACCCTTTCACTACATCAACGCCATATTTTTGTGGGAAACTTCATAGCCAAACACCATGGCGCTAGTGCAATTCTAAAATCAGCCAATGTAGTCTACCCAAGAATGCATTGTAAGCAGAAACTTCATCAACAAGAACAAAGGTCTGCTTTAAGATAGCTCTTCCTTCTCCTTCCCCCAACTCTACAAGCAAATCAAAGTTCTGATAGGTTGCTTCGACTCTCCCGTGAATTGTTGAATCTTTGTTTGACTAGCTTGAACATATGACATTGAGAGATTCATATTGTTGAAGGTCTTTCGGAATAGGAATTAACAGAGGCGTCGCAGTCAACAAGCACCCTTCTGACCATAGATGGGAATATCCCAACTATGACCATCATTGGATCTTGAGTTGGGGCTAACACACCTTCTGCATCTTTATCATCGAACACAATATCACCATGAGAAATCTTCTGCTGCTTTATGGGTATGGTATTGCTGAGAATCAAGCAAGTTTCCTCCTTTGGAAAATACTTCAAAGCATTTAAGTACCTTTCAGCATCTCCCCATCATCTACTTGATAGACGAAGAGCTTCAGAAATGGTATTAACCGCAAGCCTTGGGTTAGCTTTCACTAGAGATCCATTGCCTGGACCCGATTGATTAGCAGCAACACCTTGCCCCTGAGGAGTTTGAGAAGGATTTGCAGTGTGTGGCCTCCTGACTGTTAGAGTTTATGCCCTAAGGCAATGCACTTGATGTGATTAATAACGTTGTTGATGTTAATATTTTATTTTGAATAAAATATTCTGTTATGTTGTATTTACTGTGTAATATAAATATTAACATAATAAAAGTTCATAGAATAATAATGTAGAATTATATAGTTGCAAGTAAGTGACTTTAACATGAGATTATATAATATATTAAGTATTATAATTATTAAATGTCCCTAGTCAAGTTTTATTGTTTATATATTTGACAACAATAAAACATTGAAACTAGTATGTTGATTGACTGATGATCACATCTTGTTGATCATTAATATACATGAAATTAATGTCAATACATAAACAAGTATTGTAGAATAGCGTATTGGACTGACCCAACATGAGAAAACTACATGGAATACAATTAATAGTATCATAAGTTATTCTTATAATGACAGGGATGTAATGGTCCTCGAAAATTAAATCATTATAATTTTATTCGAGGATATTTGTTTTTTGATATCATCAAATTTTTCTTTTAACCGAGTAAACGATAAAGGTGGTCATTGGATGCACCTCGAACCAAATGAAAATTATGAATGATGTAGATGGAATTTAACCCTATAATATATACGTAGAGTTATCCATGGGCCTCTTGATCGAGTGAGACTATGAATTGCTTGGTCATGCTCAAATACTGATTTATTTTAAATAGTTTACTCATTGATCAAGATAAAAGGATTAAATTATAAAGAGTGTGATACGCTTCATGCCTCGAGTTTAATCCTGGATATATTGGTTAAAAGGATTATATTACATTGAGCAACTGTTCACAGAAAGGTTGTATCGAGTTGTTGATTTTACTATAACTTAGGTAACAGCGATGTATTACTAGATGCCGCTCACTGTTTGAAATTTTAAATATGATTTAAAATTATTGCCAATATTATAATAACCTACAGGGTCTCACAAAAGAATGTTTAAAAAGGGGGTAACCATTCTTTTAATTTTAAATGGTCAAAATATTAATATTTAAATTCCATGAGAATTGGTCGGTAGATAATTTTACTTGGACACATTATTTTTGTGTTTTATAAAAGGTAAGATTTCCTCCCATCATAATATCGAACATAAGAAAATAAATTTTCATGATTAAAAATGGGGATCAGCCATGGCTAGTACCACATATATCTCCCCTTTTCTCGAAATCGTGTGACGAGATCGAGAAGGCGTTCGTGGACTCCGGTAAAGACACCACCATCTGGTATCGCTAAAAACCACTTCAATTTGAACCAGATCTTTGAAGATTCGTGATTTTTCAAACCCGAAATGGTATAATTTTAACTTAATTTGCAAATTATTTCTTAGATCTTTCTTTGAGTTTAATTAATTCGTAGTAGAAATTGCCGAATAGATCTTTAAACTCTTTGACTGGCATATCGTTGCAGCATGTTCTTTCTTATCAACTATTCAATTAAACTCTTCAAATGCTTACATTCATTGGTGTTGTGACCTGGATGATTGTGAAAACGACAAAATCGCCCAGACTTCTCTTCTCTATGCCCCCACTCTTTGCGGTCCGGATCTGGATAATCTTCTATGTCTTTAGTGGCAGAGTAAATATTTTCCGGGGTATTTGTCAAAGGAGTCAACTCTGCGGGTTTGAGAAAACAAAACTTATTGCTATTCCTGTTATCCTTCATGTCATTTCCTCTCTTTTATCCCTGTCATTCTTATGACTGCCTTGAGCATCATTAACCTTTTTCTCCGACACAGTACTGCTTTCAGCGGCATTCTGGGTGATATAAGGGTCATCTTCCACTCCGATGAACTCCTGTTCCTTCTTATAGAACTTCTCAAGTGTATTGGGCTCCTTCATTTCCACCCATTTCTCAGACTCGGTCTTCTTGTCCATCGCTCGGTATAATTCCATCAATACTATCTTAGGCTCTGGATTCGCCACTTTTATTACAAACGAGTAAGAAAGTCTTTCACTGATTCTCCCAATCTTTGCTCCAAATTTGATAATGACATTATGTCTTTGGCTTTTGTAGTGTACAACCTGAACTAATCCTTGAACTTATTTTCTAAATCAGAAAACTGACCCGTGGATTTCAGTGGCAGTTTGGTGAACCATAATGATGCTACTCCCTCCAAGTAGATAGGAAAGTACAAGCACTTGATTTTATCTATCTCCGGTGCACCATTTATATGCTGGTCATACTTGTACAGAAATAGATTAGGATCACCAGTTCCACCACAAGCTGGCATTGTTGGTGGGACAAACTTTTTTGGGAGACCAACCTTCTAGATTCTTTCATTTAACGGAGTCTTGCTTGGAGAAAAATTACACTCTCTTTCATCATCGTTTCTCGCCATGCTCTCCTTCATGATTTTCTTAATCATTTCCGAAAGGTACTCCTCATTGTTGTGTCATTCCACCAGGAGGACGCAGTTCCTTTAACGGATGCTTGTCTTGGCAAGCGATCGTGGTTAGAGAACCTGGGCCCTCAACCTCCACCTTGGAGAGGTGCCCCTTTGATGGGACTAGAAATTTACAAGAATTATGCTTTGTAGAATGATTCTTAGCAATCACTCTGGAATCTTCGACATCAACGTCTTCTCCACTGTATACCAAATCATCCATTTTCTCTTCATAATGATTATGATTCTGATCCGATACTGAAGAGTTAGCATTTTCATCTAGATAAACATCAACTCTTTGAGGTACGGGATTAGCTTGAGCGATAAGAATAACATCTAGCTTATCCATCAAGTATTTTTTTAAAGTTTCCATTCATTTATTCAATCCAGCCACAATTGCATCCAGCTCATCTTGGGTTACACCAGCTCCAGCTCTTAAAGTTTGAGCAACATTCGGATTATTAGTTTGTGGCGTGGTTACAACATCATTAGCATCATTTCTAGAACTTCTAGCAGACTTACTACCTTTCTTCGATGGTGCCATTATATCGGACAACTTTCTGAACTTTGTAGAAATTCTTTCAACGGGCTTGACTTTTAGACTTCGTGGATCTATAGTGAATATCAAGCTTAAATAACTTCCCCCCAGCAAGTCTCTTAACCTTGTGTTCGTGGGTTCGAGCCCCACGGTGGGCGCCAAAAATGTTAACAACCAAAGTGGATGCTAACACCCTAAGAGTTGTATCAACACTTTAGATTTACGAAAAACAAGGTTAAGGGCATAAATGTGTAGAAAATAACAAAGTAGAGAGCGTTTATAGTGGTTCGACCTCAGATTTGGCATACGTCCACTATGAAGGAGGATTTCATTATCATTTTCCTTACAAGGTGCACATTCAATATCATTTTGTACATTTCTATCTCTTTTACAATAATTCTCTCTTTTCTCTTTGCAACTTCTCGATAATTCTCTATCCTCTTCAATTCCTTCAGAGAAATAGTCAAATTATCGCTAGTAGCATCGATTGTTGAAGTAAATCTTCGATAATCGTTCACGGCGATGATTCCTTGATGATTTCTCAATGAAGATGTTAATGGAGATTCTTGAATTAAGCTTGAAGATGCTTTAATGGAGTTGGAGATGTTTGAGAAATGTCCGAGATTGAAAATGGCAGCCCTTCGGTGAGAAAATTCGATCCCTATGATCGGGCATGATCCATGACTTTCATTCAATTGATCCGGATTGTGGGTCATCAATCCATCATATAAAACGTATGCCTGAAACGTTACCAATCCATCAGATGAAACGCGGCCAATCCATTCTCATATATAACTGATCCATCGCCTTGATTTTGCCACTGATCCATGATTGTTGGTACAGATACATCGATGTGAGACGCAACTGATCCATCACTTAAGACATGCTCGGTCCATCACTTGGAACGCTGCCGATCCAAGCGCTACTCCACACCGATCCAATAGCTGAAACACGCATGATTCATCAGATGAAACACGCATGATCCATCTATATGACTTATACTTGATCTCGGCCGATCCATCTTCATCGATTCACAACCGATCCATCATTTTAGTCATGAAAAATCCATTGTTTAACGATCTAAAGCATTGTCTTGAAACCGCGTTTTAATGGGGTTAACAATAGCTGAATTCTATAATTTATTTTCTGAAGAATTTGGAGGAGAAAAGAAATGGTAGAGCTTTGGTTCCCTTTGATCAGAAAATATGCGTTGGACGCTAGGCACTGATAGTTTATTTATAGGTGCTCAAAAGGACTTAGTCCATTGAATTGAAATAAATAAAATCAGAGCCATTTAAAACGTTAAATCCACGTCATATTGCCCAGCACTAGGTCCCAAACGTTAATTTTGTTCCTATTAAGTTTTTTTAACATTGATTCTTTTTCTTACCTAATATTCTTCCCTATATTGATTTCTTCCATTTATAACACATATTTTAGATTCCAAATTCAAACATGAATGTATATATTTTCACGTAACTTCATAAACTTATATTCGTTAATAGTTGTTAACGTTACTCCAAACTTATTTCTAATCTGTTTGATTATTTTCAATCTTTATAACGTGCGCTCACGCACATAAATAAATGTATGCATTCATTCCATTATTATTTTCCGCCCTTAATTCACACACTTTAATTTCAATTTTTGAATCTATGCGTATAAATTTACACACAACTCTATTTATTTTTAAAATTCAAACAGCGCTCTTCCGACATTTACTTCTTGCTTATTTTTTTTTAATTACATGTTACTTTTGAATGCCTACATATAGCACACACTCATATATATACAATTTTTTCCTTATATTTATGTATATTCTCCTAGAACATGGATCCTTTATAGCTAGCCTTCTTAAAATTTAAAACATGACGCTGGTGGGATTCGAACTCCTAACCTTCACCTTGGGAAGTGCATGCTTTACCAACTCACCTAACTTAATTTTTATTCATAAGAATAAAAAATTGGTAGCTATTGATTTTTTTTGTGTATTTCTTATATCTTCTTTTCATGTTTGTTCTAAAACTTCATTTAAAGATACCCTCTTCATTTTAAATTCGTTTTTTGCAAACCATAGGTGTAAATTAGTCAGAAAACGGGTGCAGTGAAACTAGTTCCGTGACCAAATTCTGAAAATTTTACCAATTTTTATTTAATTATTTAATTTTAAAATGTGGTGTGTTATAGGAACTAGATCAAAAACCACTTCGAACTGAATTTGTGTTCAAAAACTGAATTTTCAGGTGCGCTTATGCATATTAAGATGATTCGAAGGCGTAGACCTTCAGAGCGAAAAGGGATGCTCATTGATGTCTCTGTTTAACTATCAAGATTATACTTGTAGCAGTAGTCCCTACGTTCTGGGTTTTGCATCATGCGAGGACTTCTGGCTACTAATCTTAGGGTTTATCCCAACAGGATATAGTAAAAGAGTACCTTCAGTTTGTCCCGATCCTGAATTGCTTGTATGGACGGATGTCCAACATTGTAATTCTTAGAACACGTATTTTGATTTTTTTTCGAACACACATCTGTTTGGTGGTAGAGAAGGCAACTTCTTTTAGCTTAACACTAAGATATCTTTGTGCAAATCAAGTAGTGATTGACGGATCTGACAATGTGACCTTCAAAGTTCAATGCGATGTCTCAAAAAGGTAATTGTAGTCTCAAGCCTCATCAACAGGGAAATGAATGAAATCGGCCCGGTAGTAGAGCTATGTGGGTCATTCCCATTAAGGTATATCATCACCTGATCTAGAGAAATCAGTTGTCCTTTTTATATGCTTTAGAATGAATATGGTTGATTGGCCCCAACCGTGGTGGTGATATGTTCGGTACACTCAAGTTGAATGAGTGGTCGGTTCTGTGTGGCCGAGTTGCAAGATATTCTTGTTAAACCCCAATATTTTCATCTCTTGAGGAACACTGTTCATGAGGTTATTCCTTACCTGGTTATGTATGGAAATCCAAACTCCGATACGAGACGTACGGTTTTGGATGTAAAATGACTATGTCGAAAAGAAAGATGCAAGCTTTTGGGCTATATTCCTATTTTATTTGTGGATTTAGACATTATTATAATATAACGTGATTTGGTTATTGTAAGGGAAAAAAAATGTGTCATGTTTATGTGTGGTTGTATCTTATGAGAGTTCCATTCTTTCAAAGGATTTCTAAAAATTAAGCAAGTTGTTTGTGATGTGAGTTTTCACATTGAAAATATTCCAGACTAATCCAAATAATTTTGCTTTCCTCAAAATGTGATCAGGTCAGACCGAGTATATTTTCTAGGTTGCATTGGGTTTTTCTTGGAGCTGTAGGAGAGGAGCCAGAGTCGAGACAAATTCTGGCATTTTATCATATAAAATTATTATTTTTGTATGTATTGTATTTATCAGTATTGTATAGACAAATTGTACAAGCTGATCTATATGTGTACTCTGATTTTATAATCATGTATCTACAGTTTTCTCTTTGTGTAAAGAGTATTGATATATTATATTATATTTATTCCGTCATGAGATTCTATTCTGCTATGATTCTATGGTGTTGGTGTTTTTTATCTTCTTCTTCTTCTTCTTCTTTTATTCTAACATTTATTTCTCCCTTCTTCTCACCCTTTAACTTCTTTCTTCTATCCTTCTAGGTTTTTGATACTTGAGTTTTGGCACGTGAATACAAGAGAAATATAAGTGTCGAAATTCGAGCATCGAATTCTCAGGTCGCTATAGGAAGGCAAGAGATTTTCTTGGATTAATGTAGAAATTTTTTTGGAAACTTTTCTAAGATGCTGATTTCCTTAATCTACCTCACCAAGAATTTTTTTTGCTTTAATTTACATAAAGTGTGGAGTCATTTTTAATAATTAAAAAGAGTTTGTACTAGTACTTAATATCAGTTACAATAAAAAAGAACCTATAAGGTTAAGAAACTGTGGAATAACCACCATCAGTTTTTTCAGTTAGGCCATGGAAGAATGATCTATTATGGGAAAAAGGTTTGAAATTTCAGCAACTAAAAATCTTTTGAACTATAATTTGTAAGTTACGACGATAAAGAATAACAAGATATAAGTATTTAATGACTTTTGGTTTTTTTTTGGATATTCTTAGAAAAAAGTAAGTGTGTAGTTGACGTAAAAATTCTTAGCCCTCGGTACAAATTTTTTTGGAATTGAAGCATTGGGAATAAATGTAGTCTCTATGGAAATACCTTAAATTATGAAAAGATCTCAAAGGAAAACCTAGAACCAAGGCAAAATAAAAGCGTAGAAATTTAAGAACTAAAAATTTTGATAAGATACAAGGACTAATTTCACTCTTTCTTGTATTCGATAAATTGAGAATCTAGTGTTCATCAATGTTGTCTTTTGGATTCAAGACGAAGATCTAGAAATTTCGTTTAAAGTAAAATAACTTATAAGAACAAGTGATGATTGATTACTAAGATCGAATTAATAGAATAGATCCTTATATAACCACTAAGTTGAAGTAAGCAATGAGTTTGAATAATAGATAAGTGGTTAAGTGTTTATAAGTTTCTAAACACATAGGTTATAGGGATTTCAAATAGACTAATTACTAGGTAAATATTTGCATTTAAGAAAAGAAATTTGTAGAAGGGTAATTTTAAAAAATTGTGGGACCACTTTGAGTCTAACCTCCCTCCTCCACACACACATGTGTGTGTGTATCGTTTTAGAAGAAGAAAATTTCAAAGCAAGTTTGTTTTGATATAACATCCATGTTTTTGAGAATTTCATAAAAATAACTATATATATATATATATATTTCAAAACGAAATCATCAGGTACTCTACAAAATATAAGTCTTGTCACTAAGATTTTCCTACAAGGTTTTAAAGGATAAAATGAGTTTTGAAAACTAGTTTTCTTATTGAGATTTTTCAAATATGATTTGATAGGATAAAATTTGAGTTTCAGAATGGTTTTATACATAGAGAAAGTCCTTAACAGGCTAGACAATATAAGTGGAACAGAAAGAGGAGCTTAAGACTATAAACATAAAATCATGAATTTGAAATATGAATATGGTAAACTTAATGAAGTCATGAAATGTAACGACCCGAACTTCCTCGGTCTCCGAAGAGAAGAGAAAGAACGGATTGTCTGAGAACAAGACTAATCGAAACGCAAACAGAAGAACATTTCATTGCTTATTACAACAATTTACATCAGAGTACAAGAATATACAGAGTATGGACAAATAATATACATTTGATAAATAACATAGATTTACAAATTACAATGCAGCGGAAAATAATATAAAACACAACTGAAAAAGATACACGGATACAGAGATTTCCGAATATCATTCCAACTGTAAATCAGGATCCTGTGAATAAAAATCTACAAAACCAAAACTACTAGCTGCCCGTGTGGAAAATAGGGGCACCCAGAGTTTAGGTTAAAACAATAAACTCCAGGTCAGTCATGTGACTGGTGTGAGAACTAAAACAGTTATTTAAAACTTTACTTTAAAATGGAGTAAATCAAGGGACCACGCCGTATAACACGGAACGGGTTTCCTCCTAAGAATACCAGTGCATAAAACAACAGTGCAATGCTTTTTGGAAAAATGAATCTGTTATAAGACTCAGGTCCCATCACACAATGCAACGCAAGATGGAGGATAGAGTTTTACCTTATAATAGCCAAACATGCTTGGTACATTTAAAACAAATCATTTTGATATTATTACAAGTGCATAGTGTATAAATCACTTCAAATATAAATGTATCAATCATAGACAGCATTAGCGTCCCATGCCATTATGTCGCCAATAGTATAAAACTAAAACCGTAAAATGTTGTATTGGAAGTTGGATTTCCATCTATGAACCAAGGCAAGGGATCGTCCTTACCACGTCGAGACTGTCTAGCCCGAGCCTCAGGACCCAGACTCAGGTGAACCCTTGGATCATCAGGGTCGGCCCACACGGAGTGGATTAAAATGCCTGAACAATGCGTTTCCCCGCCCTATAGGGCGTAAATGAGCCAGATGACTCAATATCAATCGGCTCCGTAGTAACCGATATATCCAAGGCGCCTCTCTATCCATCATCCACATAAGTAAAACGTCTGGGCTTACAAAACCCTGACATCACTCCTAGCTATAAGGAAACGCATGTCCTCCCTGAGGTCCTCTCCCATTGCTGGTTTACACCGGGACATGGGGCTCGCGAATTAACGCTATACATAAAGCTATGCTATATTAAAGCAGTGCTTTGATCATCAACCACAAGACTCTGCTTTTCAACATAAGCCTTGATCATTTGCATCTCAGGATGCCATACAGGCAATTCACGCCATGCAACTGATGTCTATCGATATATAACCTCTGAGCTCGTATGTCTCAGAGAAGGGTGTTAAGCAAGAGAATAAATTCTCCACCACCAAATAGATATATATTTAACAAAGATCAATCAACACAGAATAAAATCCAACGTCAGATACACATCCATTTACAAGTTTGTTCTGGGTCTGAACGAAACTGGAGGCACCTTATTCCTCATCCCATATGTCCAATACAGGAGAGAGGTCCTCGCATATCCGATCGATCTCCAAGTACGTCTGGACAACCACCACTTATTATCTCGTCTTGGGTGCCCAATCAAGATATTATAATCATCTAAACGATGTGAAGACCTTCGGTCTTCAACCACCATCTTCATCGTCGACTTATCATCGAATCAGTTATTCAGAATGGGTATAAACCCGGCCTTCCCAAATGACTCGCGTATATAATAAAATAGTTCTATAAAAACACAACATACGCCTCATTCCAATCCAAAATATTTTTTTATTCAAACATTCTTATACTTTGGGAAAGGTTCTCATTAATTTTATCAAAGAAAAATTCTTTAAATTTATTCTTTAATCTTCCATTGGATATCCATTTAAACCAAACTAAGGTTTATCCAAACTAGTTGGGATTAGCTAATCTTACCGAAGTAATCATTTATTATATTTCCCAATCCCAACCTATTCATTTCGTGGAGTAAAACTGGTAGTACCCCATTGTTGGCTAGCTTTTTGGCCAAGCCACCAAGGTTCACACATGAGAAAAGAGTATAAAGCTTCGTGCCTTTAATCCAGAGAAAACTCGATCGCGGTCATTCACCAGCTTTCAGATCGCCACACCCCCATCGGATCGCCACGAGCTGGTGCGAACCGATCCGTCCACCTCATCGCGACCCGATCCGGTCTGAGCCCAGAAGACGCAACGGCTACCACGAACTGGTCTTCAGTGATCCGAGATGTATGGATCTCGCACCACCTGTCCTCAACGGCTAATTTGACCGATTCTTCCTCATTGCTCAATCCGATCTGATATTCTCGGGATCTACGCCTCGTGTGACCGTGATCCACCTGACAGAATCAGCTACAAATAGCCCAGAGACTGGCATTTTTCGGGATCTTTTTGGCAGTGTTGAGTATTGATTCTACCATTACTGTCATACCACTATTTCTTGTCAGTTTTATTTCGAGATTACTGAGAGAAATCATAATTGTAAGAGTGATTTTGAGAGAAATCATTGGTTGTACTAGCATTCAAAGTATAATCAATAGCATATAAAGTGGACGTTGGCTCGTTAACGTCGAACCCCTATAAACCTTCTGTGTTATTTTCTTTTTCCTCATTTTCCAGTTATAATTTTCTACGAATCAGAACAATTTGGGTGTTAGAGCCAAATTTTGATCTAACATTTTGGTGCTTCCATTGAGAATTGAACCTAGGATATTGGATTGTTTCTCCGTTGTTTGGATATTCAAGTCCGAAGAAAACAATCCCGAAACCTCACTGTTCAGACCTTTGAAGATTTCAAAAATACCTGATATCATGGCTGGAAAGAAGTCTAAGGAAGTGCGAGCTTCACAGGCGAGTTAAGCTGCAAATGAAGCGATTGAAGAAAGCGTGCATGAACAGGTCAACGAAAGACCCTCGGATCACAGAACAGAGATGGCGAACCGAACCGTGGAGGCCAATCCGAACCGAACCGTTGAAGGGGTCGTCACCCGGTCCCACGATAACACCACGAACCCCCTCCCAATGTTACCACGATCCGATCCCGAGGGGGTGCTGCAAGCCACCAAGACCGATCCACCACGATCCGAGGTGATGACCGGATTACAACTCGACCTGGAAAGGAGCCTATGGCTCGCTCCTCCCGTCCTGGTCCCTCTGTTCGGCCTGGCTCAAGCTCTCTGCGCATAATGGAAAATGTTGATGATCAGTATGACCCCTCTGCTCCAGTTAATGAAGGAGATCTCTCTCGCTTCGTTGAAATGTGGGATAGGCTGTTTGATGAAATAGCTGCTCAAAGGCAGGAAAACTCCATGCGGCGATAGAATTTGACTACTATGGATAGACGTCTGGATGATCTTGTAAGGCAAAGAACGCCTCCTCCAGTCCGTCCGCTCACCCCAGAGTACTCTTCTTCATCGGAAGAATCGCCAAGACCTCCACGGCGACCGTATGAGCGGGCTGAAAACATAGAGCAGCTCCGATTTGGAACCTTGCCATCACAGGAGGAAGAGACACTTGGTGAGGGACCCTCAAACTGCAACTTGAATAATCGTGCCGCAACTCCTAGAGCTCGAGTTGTGAATGATCCTGTTGAGAATAGACCACCTCAGCTTCTCCTCCATGCAACTACTCATAGTAACAGGGGGCAGCGAAGCCCAATCCGAGCTCCGGACTTCGTGGATGTTCCTAGAAGAGAGATCGGAGAATTCCACCGAGCTAGAAGCACTGACCCCGAGCCTCCGATGACCAGTGCAAATGTTGTAGCTATGGTCCATCAAATCCTGGTGGATAGCCGTGGACAAAGGAATGAAGACTGGGGAATTGATCGCAGCCACACCCCTTTTACCGATGACATTCTAGATGTAACATTCCCGAGGCGCTTCAACATGCCTCAAATGAACCGTTACGCGGGTAAATCTAATCCAATCCAACATCTAATGAGATATTCTTAGTCAATGACCGCTGCCGCAGCTTCCGACGCTGTAAAGTGCAAAGCATTCCCTATATTCCGGGAGGATGTAGCGTTATTATGGTATACTCGCTTACCAGCAAGATCAATTTCCAGTTTCAAGGAATTGAGTGAAAAGTTCGTAGAACAGTTCCGCATTTACGCACAAAGGTCAAAAAGTGTGATTGACCTGTTCCTTATCAAACAACGACCAGGTGAGAGTTTGAGGGGGTATCTGGATCATTTCAACCTAGCCGCCACCGAAGTGAAGGATCCCCATGAGCCGACCATTGTCGCAGCCCTAATTGATGGGGTAGATAAAGATACTGAATTTGGCAGATACCTGGCCGGCAAACCACCTTATACTAGAGAATTGTTTTACGAGAAAGCAAATGTACGCTTATGTCAGGAGGAGGTATATGCTAACCGGGAGATGAAAAAGGCAAATAAGGAGGAAATCCAAAGTAATGTCGCCATCAAGAAAACTGGAGATAGCTCGGGAAAGGTTGAAGTCAACGTTGGAAACCGAAACCAGGGTGGCGGCCGCCAATCAGGAAACGATGGTAACAACAGTAATGGCAATAATCGGAAGAGAAATCGGGGGAACGATTCCCAGAGAAGGACCCATTCATGGTCTTTCGAAAGTTATACGCCAATAAATGATACTTTGGAGAATATATTCGTCGACTCGTACAACGTTCTCCAACATAAAAGGCCTCCTCCAAGAGATTCGACGGAGAAGGAACGTGAGACGGGGAAGTTTTGTCTCTTCCATCAGACTCATGGCCACTCTACAAATGAATGTCGTCATCTGAGAGACGTAGTTGAGAGGCTGCTCCGAGAAGGGAAGTTGGATGAGTACCGAGTGACTCCTAGAGACAGGGGGCAAGCTATTCAGAACCCGAGCCAAAACCAGAATCAACTACCGCCAGGCCAACTGTCCAGCAAAAAGGAAAGGATCTTGTTATCAATACCATAATCGGAGGGCTTCACCTAGCCGGGCATAGTTTCAAGGCGATGAACCAGTACGTAAACGCAGCAAAGCATCATCTTGAGGCAGGAGAGTGAAACAACCCTGAGGACAATGTCCCGGCAAAACAACAAAAGATGATGTCAGATGACGTCATTTTCCACAACCGAGAGAGTGTTGGAGTCCACGCTCTGACCGAAGATCCATTTGTAATCACAGTTCCTATTGGCCCGGCCACTGTCCATAAAGTTTTAGTGGATAACAGGAGTTCAGTCAACATTCTATTCAAAAAGATGTTCGATTTAATGAATCTTGAATTGAAAGATTTAAAGCCGTGTGAAGGATGGATCCGTGAATTTAACGGGGCTTCAACTACTCCAATGGGATATGTAGAACTGCCAGTGACACTTGGGGAAGGAGAACGCCAGAGAGTGAGAATTCTTCCCTTCGTAGTTTTGGATATTGAATCGCCTTATAATGCCTTATTGGGCCGACCGGCCCTAGCAAAGTTTAGAGCTTGTATAGCCCCCTGGTGCTTGTTACTGAAGTTTCCTACGGAAGCTGGTGTTGGAATAGTCAGAGGAGATCAGGTTGCTGCATGTGCATGTTACATTGCAGAGCTAAAGCTACTCCGTAAAGGAAAAGATATTGAGATTAAAGACGCTTCTTCCCCCACGAGGGAGGAGACGTCATAACAATTAAAGAGAATCACTATAGGTGAGTCGCCCAGACAACTGCCCGAGGATATAGATCCCAGAGAGGACGAAGAGACTGGGGGCAGAATGGCGGATCCCAATGAAACGACTGTGGATGTACCAATCGATGATAGCGACCCAGAGAAGGTCCTGAAGATTGGATCCCAGTTGGATCCAGTTCGAGCTAAAGAACTGATGGATTTCCTGAAAGATAACTTGGATGTATTTACTTGGACCCACGCGGACATGTGTGGGATATCTCCATCAATCATGAGCCATTCATTGAACATTAACCCAAAGCACCCCCCAGTAAAACAAAAAAGGCGAATGCTGGGCCCAGAGAGGTCCGCAGCCTTGAAAGAAGAAGTTGAAAAGTTAAGGAGTAACGGGTTCATCAGAGACTCAACCTAATCGGATTGGATTTCAAATCCAATTTTGGTAAAGAAGGCCAATGGAAAGTGGCGTACGTGTATTGATTTTTCGGATTTGAATAAAGCTTGCCCAAAAGATAGCTTTCCGTTACCCAGAATTGATCAGTTGGTAGATTCAACGGCAGGTCATGAGCTTCTCTCTTTCATGGATGCTTATTCAGGATATAACCAGATTCCTATGCATGTTCCAGATCGAGAACACACTAGCTTCATTACTGATCTGGGATTATACTGCTACGTGGTAATGCCTTTTGGTTTGAAAAACGCAGGCACTACATATCAACGGTTAGTGAACAGAATGTTCTATAAACAGATTGGGAAAACGATGGAGGTGTACGTTGATGACATGTTGGTTAAGTCCAGACAATCTTCCAATCACACTACAAACTTGGCAGAGATGTTTGGTATTCTTCGAAAGTATGGGATGAAACTCAACCCAACGAAGTGCTCATTTGGAGTTGCATCCGGGAAATTCTTGGGATTCATTGTCAGCTCGCGCGGGATTGAAATTAATCCAGACTAGATTGCGGCAATCAGAGACATTCAGGAGCCTAGACAAATCAAAGATGTGCAGAGCCTTTCGGGGAAAGTAGCGGCATTAAGTAGATTCATCTCTAGAGCGACAGACAAATGCATCCCATTCTTTGAATTGATAAAGCGAGGAAAATGCAATTTTAAGTGGACCCCTGATTGCATTGAAGCATTTCAGAACCTGCTGAATCATCTGGAGAGACCTCCGATACTGTCTAAGCCGGTGGATCACGAGGATTTATTCGTGTACTTAGCAGTGTCGTCCCACGCAATCAGCTCAGCGTTAGTGAGAGAAGAATACAAGATTCAAAGGCCAGTGTACTATGTGAGTAAAAAATTGGCGGCAGCTGAACGCAATTATCCAAGGATCGAAAAGTTGGCGTATAGTTTATTGATTGCATCTAGGAAACTTCGACATTATTTCCAAGCCCATCCTATCATCGTGTACACAGATCATCCGCTCAAGCAAGTTCTACAGAGACCAGAAGCTTCCGGAAGGTTGCTCAAGTGGAACATTGAACTGAGTCAATTTGATTTAAATTTTCAGCCACAACGGTCAATACGGGGGCAAGTGCTGGCAGATTTCATAGCAGAATTTACTGCCTCGGAGGATGACATGGTAAACGAAGAGACTGACCCACCAAAGTTACTTCTCGATCCTACTGCATGGAAATTGTATATTGATGGTGCTAGGAATGATAAACGATCTGGTGCCGGAGTGGTGTTTGAAACTCCTGAGAAAAGACTGATATCTTATGCTATCCGGTTGGAATTTCACGCCACTAACAATGACTCCGAATATGAAGCCCTGATAGCCGGGTTGAGGATCGCAAAGGAATTAAAGATCGCGAAGCTGGACATATTTTGTGACTTCAAGTTGGTTGTAAATCAGGTTTCTGGAAAATTTCGAGCTAAGAGGCCAAGATTGATTTCGTATTTGGAGAAAGTAAAGAAGTTGCTGATAGGTTTTAATCACTACAGTATCTCTCATATTCCGCGGTCAGAGAACCAACAGGCAGATAAGTTATCCAAGATGGCTAGTTCCGACGATCCTAAAGAGATCGGACTAGCCCCAATTGAAGTGCTTTGGTTCCCTAGTATAGATCAGATGGAAATTGATCTGGTACTAGAAACTGAACCGGAAAGGGAGTCATAGATGACCCCTCTAAATAATTTCCTAATGAATGGAACACTTCCAACCAAGAAGAGCGAGAGGCGTAAGGTAATTCGTAAAGCTTCTCGATATGTTCTGCAAGACGGAGTCCTGTATAGGCAGGGATTTTCGATGCCTCTCCTTCGGTGTATAGCCCATGACGACATTAAACGTGTACTGCAGGAAGTGCATGAGGGTGAATGTGGCGATCACACTGGAGGACAAGCTCTGGCAAAAAAGGTGTTGCGATATGGTTATTTCTGGCCTACCATAAACAAAACGCAACAAAGTACGCGCGACGTTGCGATGCTTGCCAAAGATTTTCGAGGATTCCCAGGGCACCTCCTGGTCAGTTAAAAACGATGACAAGTCCATGGCCTTTCGCTATGTGGGGAATTGATATCATTGGAACCCTCCCTATAGCAAAAGGCGGAGCAAAATTCGCCGTTGTAGCTGTAGACTACTTCACCAAGTGGGTTGAGGACGAACCATTGACTGCAATTACAACCAAGCGAGTGATCAATTTCGTTGCTAGGAACATTATTTGCCTGTTCGGGTTCCGAAGATCGTCATAACTGACAATGGAACCCAATTTGACAGCAGCGACTTCTGCCAGAAATACCACATTGAGAAACAGTACACCTCTGTGGCACACCCGTAGTCGAACGGACAGATCGAAGCAGCAAATAAAGTGATTAAGTCCATTATCAAAAGGAGATTGAAGCGGGCCAAAGCTATGTGGGTCGATGAGTTACCCTTGGCGTTATGGGCCTATAGGACGACATATAAATCGGCAACAGGCCATACCCCCTTCTCCCTTGCTTTTGGAGCGGAAGCGGTCATCCCGGTTGAGCTAAAAGTACCATCTCACCGAGATACTTATTACGATCTGATGACTAATAACGAGTTGCTCCTTGAATCCCTAGATTCAATAGAAGAGAAGAGGGATGAAGCAAACTTGCGTGCCTTGAGACACAAGCAACATGTCGCTCGATACTACAACAAAAAGGTTCGAGCCCGAACCTTTGAACCCGGAGACTTGGTTCTGAAGCGTGTCTTTCCACCCCCGACTCATATGGGTGCGAAGTGGGAAGGACCGTACTCCATTCTATGAAAGCTTGATAATGAAACCTTCAAGCTAGCTACAGTGGATGGATAAGAAATCCCCAGAGTGTCGAATGCCCAACATTTGTGGCCTTATCTGATATAAAGATGTCGGATTTATTCTTTTGTTTCATAGGACCATGTAAAAGGCGCGACTTGCCCAGAATAGTCCAATTTTTTTTAAGCAAAGGATTATAAAGTGGATGTAGGTTACGATTTGACCGAACCACTATAAAAATACCGTGTGTCATTTACCTTTATTGCATTATTATTTATCCACTCTTCTATCTTTATGAAATTTGCTGAAAACTATGCGGCAATCACAGGAACATGTGACTCCAAGTGCCTTCCATCGGGATGAAGAGCAATCCGCATCTAGAACTTTAAAGGTACAATAGAGTGAATCACATCATTGACAGAACTCTAACCTTGGCGACCGCCAGGAGAGTATTAAAGCGTCCATGATTGAGCGCTGAGAAAGAGCTCTTACCCCACTGAAGGATCGGGGGGCGACTGAACAGCCGAGCTCGAACTTTAACCTTGGCGACCGCCAGGAGAGTATAAAAGCGTCCATGATTGAGCGCTGAGAAAGAGCTCTTACCCCGCTGGAGGATCGGGGGGCGACTGAACAGCCGAGTTCGAACTCTAACTGTAACACCCCATAATTCTGTGACATTAAGATTCACAAATTAAAGTACAATTAATTTTTAAAAGAAAAAAAAAAGATCCATGCAGTTGTTTAATTTAAGTATCGTAACTAACATGAAAAAGAGAAGTAAGGAGAGAACAATAATTATTATTGTTCTAAGACTTATTAACAAAAGCCTTTGTAGCTCAGTTGGTTAAGGCATTGGATTTGTAGCATAGAGGTCGGGGGTTCGAACCCCGGCGGCGGCATAATTTTTTATCTTTGTTTTAGAGAGGGCCAACTGAACATGCAAATATATGTACGTATACAAATTCAAAATTTGAAAGGATAAGAACGTACATATAAGGAAATATATATATACATATGAGAATATAAATATATATATATATGCAAAAATATATGTATACGAAAGATAAAATTCAAGATAAGGCTACAGTCAATGAAATATGGCAACATCATTTGAATTTTGAAAATAAAATGAAAGTTGTGCGTATATATATACGCGTAAAATGGTCGTTAGAGGAATTGTATACATATAAGAATATTTCATGTGAATAAAACAGTTAAATAAATTCCAGAAATTCAAAAGTTCGAAAATCAAATTTCTACGCCAAATACAATTCATTCGAAATTCAAATTTCTACGCCAAAATAGTGGGACCCAATGCTGACTCAGCACTGCGTGTATGATAAGGTTTGGCTAGATTCATCTACGTACCTGGACTATTTTCTTAACTAGGTTCAATGCTGACTCAGCGCTGCGTGTACGATAAGGTCTTGAGCAGCTATATAAACAGCCCTAGTCTTCATTCTCTTTGCACCAATTTTCTTCTATCCTTATGCTGCTAAGATTCATGGCTTCTTCCCCTCCTCTAAATTTTCTTAAATAATTAAAATAAAATATAAATTCAAGACATGGAGATGCTGCCCAAATCTGTTCAAGAGAAGATTCAAATTAAAGTGAAGAATTCAAAGGCTAAATCAACAAACCTCGAGCAACGACATACGAATCTTAGCATCGCCATTCTTCTATTCTAGATCTAATTTCTGTAAGTCAGTTGTTTCTAGATTTGAACGTTTTTGCTTTATTTTGTGACATGAAATTAAAGGAATAAAAGAATATGCCAAATCTCTCTCTCTATTCGAATCTGTGTTTATACTCTTGGACTAAATTAAGAACTGTTATGATTCAAGGACAAATAAGACTTTGCCTAAGACCGTTGCCTATGACTATGGATTCTGAGATCATGTGCCTTTGGACTATGAACATAAGCCTTTGATTTTGGGATATAAAACATTGCCTATGACGGTGACTTATGACTATGGGAATTATTTTCCCTTTTGACTATGAATATTGCCTATGACTATGGACATTTGCCTATGATTATGAACCCAAGCGTTTGATTTGGACATAAAGTATTACCTATGATATAACAACGGTGATTTAAACACCTATGATTCATGACTAGGAAAATTATTGCTTAGGTTTTGTGACTATGAAATTGGGTCTAAAACCCGATTTATCTATTCTGTCTGTTCTTGATTTTCTTTGGTTTTAGACTGTGGGAATTTACCTATTAAGTTAGGTCTACCCATGTTCTCGAACCTATTCTGTCTATTCTTGGTTTTAGACCGTGGGAGTTTACCTATTAAGTTAGGTCTACCCATATTCTTGAACCTGCGTCGTTATTCAAAATCTTTTTATGCCAATTATTATGTCCACCCTTTTTCATAGCATTTTTGGTTCATTCCCTATTTTCTACGAATCTAGATTTATTTACAATCTAGGTTGAATCATGATTATACGAATGGTGGGAATGCGATTTGGGAAAAACACAAAAATAAACATAAATATAGTTGTAAGCTTGAAATTGGCATAGTTTGGAAGCGAACATGATTCTGATTTATACAATTTTAGAACATGTGTTAAGACATGTGAATTGGGTAGATTTGACATGGATTATAGGTTATGAAATTTAGATCTACTATTGGCCTGTAAACTGAAAAACTAGAATAATAAATCTAGTTTGTGTGTAGACTGTAAACTAGAAGAATAAATCTAGTTTTTGGGCATAAACGGTGAACTAGAATAGAAAATCTAGTTTGGCATATAAAATCTAGTTTAGCATAAACTGAAAATAAAGATGATAGATCTAAATTGCTATGAACTGTAGGTTAGGCAAATCAAGATTTGGGCCTAGAATATAAGTCTGTTAGCGACAAATGAATATAGGCCAAATTTGTTTGAAAAGGGGGAAATGGGCTGTAAGATAAATTGTTAACAATTTATAAACAAAAGAAAGATATTTTGATAACACCCCTTTTTATAACTCGTACCAGAAAGTTCTAGTGTGACAGAGAGGATAGTGTCTAGGCTTGGGTTTGGAAAATATAAGTTTCCTGCCCTCCCTGGCTATCCCTAACTGATCCGACGAACGGGATGGTTGCTTTCAAAACCAGGTTTGGAAATTAATCAGAAAACCCTTTGAACTTAGAAAACATGAATATGCCTAACCCGAGGTTAGACTGAGTTGCGGTGTAAACCTGCCCGGAACCGACCGGCACATCCAGTAACCGCAACAATATCTGTCTAATGTGAGAGTTTGCGGCTTTAATTTATTAATTAAAGCTAGAACAAGAAGGGGAGGGTTAAGTCCATAGGAACACTTAACCAACACAGTTAAAGCTAGAATGGGAAGGTTAAGTCCATAGGAGCACTTAACCAACTTAACACTGTTAAGCTAGAATGGTAGGATTAAGTCCATAGAAACACTTAACCAACTTAACACAGTTAAAGCTAGAATGGGAGGGTTAAGTCCATGGGAATACTTAGCCAAATTAACATGTTGACTAGACTAGAAGGTGGGGTTAAGTAAAGTTAATACACTTAGCCAATTTAACATGTTAACTAGACTAGAGGTTGAGGTTAAGTAATACACTTAGCCAATTTAATATGTTAGCTGGGTTGGACCGTAGGGTTAAGTAAACTTGAACACTTAACCATCAGAATATCATAAATGAATAGGGTTAAGTCTAAGACACGAAGAGATGATACTTAACCATTAATAACAGGTTTAGTTAAAACCGGTGGGAAAGGTTAAGTTAAAAAGGGAACACTTAACCAATACAGGATGAATGGGTAGGGTTAAGAAATACTTAACCAATATGACTTGGTTTGTGGTGGGGTTAAGTCAACATGAATAGTGACAACACTTAACCAGTATAACAGGATAAGGGAAGAGGGTTAAGTTAGCTTGAATCGACTAAAGACACTTAACCAATCCAACTTAACGGGAAAGAGAACTAAGTAGTAAAACTTAGTTAAGAAGACAATGATCCTGGAAACTAAGTGGTAAAACTTAGTTAGTAGAACTAAGTAGTAATTCTTAGTATAACACGAAGGAGCGGACGTCCATCTGATTTTAAAGAAGACTCCAACGAATTGGGATACGAAGCTCGAGGCTTCGAGGGGACGTGAGGGTACTCTTGGTATCCCTCTGTGAGGCTGCAGATGATCCGCCTGGGCGCACAAAGGTTAAGGTCTGCGGTAGAAGAGCCAAGGGTATGCCTTGGTTGCAATATATGGCAACCAAAAGACTAGGATGGACCAGCGTGATTCGGCGAGAAGACGGAAGCCCTGTGATAGCAACTCGTCGTCTACCTACCATCTTCATTCAAGCGAGACACATGAAGCGGGAAGGCTGGAGGACACATACGGACCACATACTTGCTATCTAGTTGTGGTTGCGGGGTGTTGTTGGCCATAGAATTAGTGGGGCAGATAGGGGCCTTCGTACAGTTCTCATTTTACAAGGGTGGCCTTCCATTAGTTGAGGGAGGGGTCGAGTGGGACCATAGCCACTGGAAAAACAGACCTTAGCATCTGCATCGGCAGATATTGAAAGCTCCCGACCGAGTTCCGTATTTCTAGAGTAGCCCTGACACGGGACTCGGGTAGCACATTACAGGACATGTGCATCTAGACAAGCGATAACGATTCGCGATACATGCGTGGGGAAAGTCTATGAACATATACCACTCTAGGTAGTGTATCCTAGACTAAAGGGCATCGTTCGACAGGTAGCATAATCCCTAGTTTGGAACTAGGTGGCATAAATCCTGAATACAAGAAGCATTCAACAGATAGCGTAAACTCTAATTGAATCTAGAAAGCACTTGAGATCTAGGTAATTAAATAATAAATGGATGCCTGAAGGCGACGGAAACTACAGCGATTGGGATCACGTTATCGTTACTAGTAGGGACACTAGTTAGGTGGTGTAGAGATATAGAAACCAGAATAATAAGGTAATAGCGAAGCAGAGAAAGTATTAAAGTATATCCAGTTTAACTTGCCTTAGTATATCTTGTGGTAATCTTACCTTATCCAGTTGACCCTATCATCATGGTATTGTCTTGTATTCAGTTAATTCATGTCGTTTCATTTTTCCCTGTTCACATGCTAGAAGTTACTGACTTACTCAGGCTTTATGTCTGACTCTGTTTTTCTTTCGCTTCTTTTCTTCCGTTTCCCCCCTAGGTAGTTGAGGAGGGAATAGTATAACTCAGGATTAGATTGGACCGTTGCTCTTTCCCAAGCTTGAAGATTTGACGAAGTCGTCCTTGGATTCTCTTTCATATGCTATGGCTGGCTCTTGCTACATTGGGGAATATAAAATGTTGTTTTATGCTTCTTTATTTTGTAAAGACAGATGATACTCTGATATTGTAAAAGCAATCTTGTACAATCTATTTTATCAATAAAGCAAAGTTTTATTTTCTGCTGTTAATTGTTTGTCTGTCTTGTAATTTATCTGCATCTTTTACCCATAATGCTCCACAGAACTTAGTGCATTCCCTTTGCGAGTGACACTAACGGACGTGGGGTGTTACACGTGGTATCAGAGCTAAAGGTTACCGGATCAGATAAAAGATTTGAAAAAATATTTTTCAAAACGGTCGTTAAAGAAGCATTTTCAAAAGAAAAGTTTTGTTTTAAAGGCATATTCCCCAAAGCCATACGCACTATCTTCTCTTCCTCTATTTGAATTCTTGTCTCCTTCTTTCTTGACTCTCTAGGGCTCCTGGCTTTCTGGGAGGTAACCTCATCGAAGGGCGAAGTAGTGCCCGACTTCCATCTATAGCCGTAGTTGTTTTACTTACGGCCAGTCTTCTTTCAAGTTTATAGGGTTTTTCCGTGCGATAGAGGCAACTTTCGAGAGATTTGCCAACATGGTTACACACGGAAGTTTGGCAAAGGAGCACGACCCAAGGATGAGGAAATTATGGATGTAGACTTGGCTCACGAAGGAGGAAGGGATTATAAAACCTAAGACAAGAGGAAGTATCTTTACTATGGTATGATAGGGCATATAATTAAGGACAAAGGACAAGATTTTCAGAAGGGCAAGTACATGCTGAGCGTACCTAGGAGATAGGTGGTAAAAGTTTTTGTTGGAAGAATCTAGTTTTTCTATTCGGATTTAGCGCTTCGCATTTGTTCATATTTGCTTTTGAGTCTCTGCACCTTAGTACTTGTATAGTAAGAAGATCCCAATTAGTCTCAAACCCAGTGGGTGGTTCGACCCGTTTATTTTTGGTTAGTAGGGGTTTGAATAGCTATCGAGTTTGCTTATATCATATCACGTAGATTGTCTAAAGGAGATATTCCTTGGGTGCTTGTCTGATATTGGTTTAGGCCTTTGGGGCTTGTACTTGAGGAATGTCGAGTTCGACTAGGATGGTTTGCGTGAGAGATGGATAGTTGTGGCAGGCGCTCTAAAAAGCGCGTAGTGACCTTTTGACCCTTATAATTATGGCATGATGGATAAGATAGGAGGAGAGACCTCTTATCATCCTAGTATATACACTTGGTTGACATTTGTTCATTTTGGAGATGGAGCTTAGAAAGTTCACAATCGTGGAGTAAAAATTGGTTAAGATACAGTGGAGTAAACCTCAAGAAGGCTAGATACTAGCAACATACCCTTTTTCTTAAGGGTGCATCCTTGATTTCTTTGTTTAGGAGCTTTACGCATAGTTGTTTCTCTCTTTCCAAAGTATATCTTCTAGATCGAATCTGCGATCTTTAGGTAGAAGCCAATGGATGTAAACATGTATTTGAAACATGTTATGGTTGAATGGTTGCAAGTGGTTGCAAATGGTCGCTCGTGGATGCATATGCATACGTATTAGACACTAGATCAAGTTCGAACGCTTTCATATAGCATTTACATATATGCATTTGTTTGTAAGTTGAACTTGATATGATATCATATGGACGTTGCATATGGATGTATGGTTGTGCACGCATGTAGTATTTACATGACCAGGGATGCTTGTATACATGATTGGACGCATGGCACTAACATGATTTGCATTAAGGAGGTCAACTGAATCAGTAGACCGCCTGATTTTGCATTAGATAGAGACATATACACACACTATGCATATGAACATGAAAGCATTAGAAATCTTTTAAGGACAATGAATGCCTGTGATTGAATGGTTGAGTAGATGGGTGATTGGATGGTAGGACACATTCTTCCTAACTTGAAGATTTCGGGGACGAAATCCTTTTAAGTGGGGGAGAATGTAACACCCCGTAATTCTGTGACATTAAGATTCACAAATTAAAGTACAATTAATTTTTAAAAGAAAAAAAAAGATCCATGCAGTTGTTTAATTTAAGTATCGTAACTAACATGAAAAAGAGAAGTAAGGAGAGAACAATAATTATTATTGTTCTAAGACTTATTAACAAAAGCCTCTGTAGCTCAGTTGGTTAAGGCATTGGATTTGTAGCATAGAGGTCGGGGGTTCGAACCCTGGCGGCGGCATAATTATTATCTTTGTTTTAGAGAGGGCCAACTGAACATGCAAATATATGTACGTATACAAATTCAAAATTTGAAAGGATAAGAACGTACATATAAGGAAATAAAGAAAATATATATATATACATATGAGAATATAAATATATATATGCAAAAATATATGTATACGAAAGATAAAATTCAAGATAAGGCTACAGTCAATGAAATATGGCAACATCATTTGAATTTTGAAAATAAAATGAAAGTTGTGCGTATATATATACGCGTAAAATGGTCGTTAGAGGAATTGTATACATATAAGAATATTTCATGTGAATAAAACAGTTAAATAAATTCCAGAAATTCAAAAGTTCGAAAATCAAATTTCTACGCCAAATACAATTCATTCGAAATTCAAATTTCTACGCCAAAATAGTGGGACCCAATGCTGACTCAGCACTGCGTGTATGATAAGGTTTGGCTAGATTCATCTACGTACCTGGACTATTTTCTTAACTAGGTTCAATGTTGACTCAGCGCTGCGTGTACGATAAGGTCTTGAGCAGCTATATAAACAGCCTTAGTCTTCATTCTCTTTGCACCAATTTTCTTCTATCCTTATGCTGCTAAGATTCATGGCTTCTTCCCCTCCTCTAAATTTTCTTAAATAATTAAAATAAAATATAAATTCAAGACATGGAGATGTTGCTCAAATCTGTTCAAGAGAAGATTCAAATTAAAGTGAAGAATTCAAAGGCTAAATCAACAAACCTCGAGCAACGACATACGAATCTTAGCATCGCCATTCTTCTATTCTAGATCTAATTTCTGTAAGTCAGTTGTGTCTAGATTTGAACGTTTTTGCTTTATTTTGTGACATGAAATTAAAGGAATAAAAGAATATGCCAAATCTCTCTCTCTCTATTTGAATCTGTGTTTATACTCTTGGACTAAATTAAGAACTGTTATGATTCAAGGACAAATAAGACTTTGCCTAAGACCGTTGCCTATGACTATGGATTCTGAGATCATGTGCCTTTGGACTATGAACATAAGCCTTTGATTTTGGGATATAAAACATTGCCTATGACGGTGACTTATGACTATGGGAATTATTTTCCCTTTTGACTATGAATATTGCCTATGACTATGGACATTTGCCTATGATTATGAACCCAAGCCTTTGATTTGGACATAAAGTATTACCTATGATATAACAACGGTGATTTAAACACCTATGATTCATGACTAGGAAAATTGTTGCTTAGGTTTTGTGACTATGAAATTGGGTCTAAAACCCGATTTATCTATTCTGTCTGTTCTTGATTTTCTTTGGTTTTAGACTGTGGGAATTTACCTATTAAGTTAGGTCTACCCATGTTCTCGAACCTATTCTGTCTATTCTTGGTTTTAGACCGTAGGAGTTTACCTATTAAGTTAGGTCTACCCATATTCTTGAACCTACGTCGTTATTCAAAATCTTTTTATGCCAATTATTATGTCCACCCTTTTTCATAGCATCTTTGGTTCATTCCCTATTTTCTACGAATCTAGATTTATTTACAATCTAGGTTGAATCATGATTATACGAATGGTGGGAATGCGATTTGGGAAAAACACAAAAATAAACATAAATATAGTTGTAAGCTTGAAATTGGCATAGTTTGGAAGCGAACATGATTCTGATTTATACAATTTTAGAACATGTGTTAAGACATGTGAATTGGGTAGATTTGACATGGTTTATAGGTTATGAAATTTAGATCTACTATTGGCCTGTAAACTGAAAAACTAGAATAATAAATCTAGTTTGTGTGTAGACTGTAAACTAGAAGAATAAATCTAGTTTTAGGCATAAACGGTGAACTAGAATAGAAAATCTAGTTTGGAATATAAAATCTAGTTTAGCATAAACTGAAAATAAAGATGATAGATCTAAATTGCTATGAACTGTAGGTTAGGCAAATCAAGATTTGGGCCTAGAATATAAGTCTGTTAGCGACAAATGAATATAGGCCAAATTTGTTTAAAAAGGGGGAAATGGGCTGTAAGATAAATTGTTAACAATTTATAAACAAAAGAAAGATATTTTGATAACACCCCTTTTTATAACTCGTACCAGAAAGTTCTAGGGTGACAGAGAGGATAGTGTCTAGGCTTGGGTTTGGAAAATATAAGTTCCCTGCCCTCCCTGGCTATCCCTAACTGATCCGACGAACGGGATGGTTGCTTTCAAAACCAGGTTTGGAAATTAATCAGAAAACCCTTTGAACTTAGAAAACATGAATATGCCTAACCCGAGGTTAGACTGAGTTGCGGTGTAAACCTGCCCGGAACCGACCAGCACATCCAGTAACCGCAACAATATCTGTCTAATGTGAGAGGTTGCGGCTTTAATTTATTAATTAAGGATAGAACAAGAAGGGGAGGGTTAAGTCCATAGGAACACTTAACCAACACAGTTAAAGCTAGAATGGGAAGGTTAAGTCCATAGGAGCACTTAACCAACTTAACACTGTTAAGCTAGAATGGTAGGATTAAGTCCAAAGAAACACTTAACCAACTTAACACAGTTAAAGCTAGAATGGGAGGGTTAAGTCCATGGGAATACTTAGCCAAATTAACATGTTGACTAGACTAGAAGGTGGGGTTAAGTAAAGTTAATACACTTAGCCAATTTAACATGTTAACTAGACTAGAGGTTGAGGTTAAGTAATACACTTAGCCAATTTAATATGTTAGCTGGGTTGGACCGTAGGGTTAAGTAAACTTGAACACTTAACCATCAGAATATCATAAATGAATAGGGTTAAGTCTAAGACACGAAGAGATGATACTTGACCATTAATAACAGGTTTAGTTAAAACCAGTGGGAAAGGTTAAGTTAAAAAGGGAACACTTAACCAATACAGGATGAATGGGTAGGGTTAAGAAATACTTAACCAATATGACTTGGTTTGTGGTGGGGTTAAGTCAACATGAATACTGACAACACTTAACCAGTTTAACAGGATAAGGGAAGAGGGTTAAGTTAGCTTGAATTGACTAAAGACACTTAACCAATCCAACTTAACGGGAAAGAGAACTAAGTAGTAAAACTTAGTTAAGAAGACAATGATCCTGGAAACTAAGTGGTAAAACTTAGTTAGTAGAACTAAGTAGTAATTCTTAGTATAACACGAAGGAGCGGACGTCCATCTGATTTTAAAGAAGACTCCAACGAATTGGGATACGAAGCTCGAGGCTTCGAGGGGACGTGAGGGTACTCTTGGTATCCCTCTGTGAGGCTGCAGATGATCCGCCTGGGCGCACAAAGGTTAAGGTCTGCGGTAGAAGAGCCAAGGGTATGCCTTGGTTGCAATATATGGCAACCAAAAGACTAGGATGGACCAGCGTGATTCGGCGAGAAGACGGAAGCCCTGTGATAGCAACTCGTCATCTACCTACCATCTTCAGTCAAGCGAGACACGTGAAGCGGGAAGGCTGGAGGACTCATGCAGACCACATACTTGCTATCTAGTTGTGGTTGCGGGGTGTTGTTGGCCATAGAATTAGTGGGGCAGATAGGGGCCTTCGTACAGTTCTCATTTTACAAGGGTGGCCTTCCATTAGTTGAGGGAGGGGTCGAGTGGGACCATAGCCACTGGAAAAACAAACCTTAGCATCTGCATCGGCAGATATTGAAAGCTCCCGACCGAGTTCCGTATTTCTAGAGTAGCCCTGACACGGGACTCGGGTAGCACATTACAGGACATGTGCATCTAGACAAGCGATAACGATTCGCGATACATGCGTGGGGAAAGTCTATGAACATATACCACTCTAGGTAGTGTATCCTAGACTAAAGGGCATCGTTCGACAGGTAGCATAATCCCTAGTTTGGAACTAGGTGGCATAAATCCTGAATACAAGAAGCATTCAACAGATAGCGTAAACTCTAATTGAATCTAGAAAGCACTTGAGATCTAGGTAATTAAATAATAAATGGATGCCTGAAGGCGACGGAAACTACAGCGATTGGGATCACGTTATCGTTACTAGTAGGGACACTAGTTAGGTGGTGTAGAGATATAGAAACCAGAATAATAAGGTAATAGCGAAGCAGAGAAAGTATTAAAGTATATCCAGTTTATCTTGCCTTAGTATATCTTGTGGTAATCTTACCTTATCCAGTTGACCCTATCATCATGGTATTGTCTTGTATTTAGTTAATTCACGTCGTTTCATTTTTCCCTGTTCACATGCTAGAAGTTACTGACTTACTCAGGCTTTATGTCTGACTCTATTTTTCTTTCGCTTCTTTTCTTCCGTTTCCCCCCCAGGTAGTTGAGGAGTGAATAGTATAACTCAGGATTAGATTGGACCGTTGCTCTTTCCCCTGCTTGAAGATTTGACGAAGTCGTCCTTGGATTCTCTTTCAGATGTTATGGCTGGCTCTTGCTACATTGGGGAATATAAAATGTTGTTTTATGTTTCTTTATTTTGTAAAGACAGATGATACTCTGATATTGTAAAAGCAATCTTGTACAATCTATTTTATCAATAAAGCAAAGTTTTATTTTCCGCTGTTAATTGTTTGACTGTCTTGTAATTTATCTGCATCTTTTACCCATAATGCTCCACAGAACTTAGTGCATTCCCTTTGCGAGTGACACTAACGGACGTGGGGTGTTACACTAACCTTGGCGACCGCCAGGAGAGTATAAAAGCGTCCATGATTGAGCGCTGAGAAAGAGCTCTTACCTTGTTGAAGGATCGGGGGGCGACTGAACAGCCGAGCCCGAACTCTAACCTTGGCGACCGCCAGGAGATTATAAAAGCATCTGCAATTAAGCGCTGACATGGATGCTGGAGACTCGGCGTCCCCAGAATTCCTGCTCCGTTAAAGGATCGGTGAACAGATCATGATACGTGTTCGAACTTTAACCCGCTGATGGATCGGGAAAGTATAGAGGCACGGAAGATTCGGCGCCTCAAGGACTATAATTCTACTAAAAAAATTCCAAGTCCCCCGTATTCAAATATAAAGGGAAACATGCATAGAAATTGTTAAATTCTTTCTGTTGTTTGAATGATTTGTGATATAATTTTAGTTTGGTTGTAGCCAAATGACTGGTGACTAAATATGAAGAGTTTATTGACTACAGGTACACGATGACGCAAAAAAATAAACTTTCATTCATAAACTGCAAACCTACAAGATAAAGAGGAACCTAAACAAAAGTGAGGGTCATTCTCACAATTACATTTCATGGCCAGTGGAAAGCCTAAAAATCCTAAGGACAAAATATGAACTGATATCTGCATCCTACTTATCCTCGGGGGAGGAGGCTATGTAGGCTTCTTGCTCTTTTTTTGCTTCCCCGACTCATCCTTGTCAACATCCGAACGACCACCTTTTTTCCTCTTCCTTTTATCAATAAGAGGCTCCCGTGAAGAACTAGGGGATTGAGAGGCTAGTTGTGAAGTTATTGATCGGGAGGAAAATCTTACGACCAACCCAGTTTTGGGGTCGATCTCGGAAATAGGGGGCACATATACTGTAACCTGTCCCCCTCTCATAAGGAGCAACTGCTCCTCCTCTTCGGCCGGTTGTTCAGCCATGGTTTCCTCATCATCGCCTCTGCTCTCTTTGGTAATGGCGACTTCCTCTTCATCACCGTCGTGGCATCCGTTCATGTCTCTCAAAGCCTCGATGGGTTCAGCATCTGGAGGGACATCAGCACCAACACTTGGCAGGATGTCAATCTTCTCTGCCTCTGCCTTCTTTTCAGCATCCTTGTCAACTGGCCCGCCACCTCTATCATGAGAAACAAATGTTATTTTGGGA
Organism: Allium sativum; assembly: GCA_030737875.1. NCBI lineage: Eukaryota > Viridiplantae > Streptophyta > Magnoliopsida > Asparagales > Amaryllidaceae > Allium > Allium sativum. The sequence goes on along the minus strand of CM060925.1, from coordinate 29,249,302 downwards.
GAAAATGCGGTTTTCTCAGTTGATTGTCCGACAAGACGACGACAAGTGACAATTGCTTTGGCAAGTTGCGGAGAAAATATTGAGATACCTTCCGCCGATCCTCCATCCAAACTAGCAGTAGAACCCCCGACAGCTGGAGGAGTTGGACCCCGAGGAATCAATGGATAATCTGGATTGTATTCCTCAATTTCGGAGGCCTTGGGCTCCGCACCTGAGCTCGGGCCTTCTTCCATTTTTTCTTTGCCCTTCGCCTGAGTTTTCTCTTTTTCAATTTCTTCTCACTACACCATAATGGCCAATTGGCAACTCTTATTTTTTTTCAATTGCCAACACTTATATGTGTTACGGTAGCAAAAATGTGTCACCAAAAATGTGCCAACACTTTTATGTGTTGTTATGCTTGGTCAACTCTTCTTTTCTAAGGGCAAAAGGGTAAGTTGCCAAACATAACCCTAATCGGTACCTCAATCCTTTCTCCCAACACTTATTCCTACGAACGCCGCAACATAATCAAATAAAAAAAAGGACTTCGATGAATTGATACTAGCGACTACCTAATCGATATCTGATAGGATTTTGGATTTCTCAAATCAGTGTTAGCCTCTCAAATCCTCTCTCCACCAGTTTCTCAATCATGACTTCGAATTGGGGCTTCTAGGAATCGGCGGCTTTTAGGGATCGGCGGCTTCTGGGAATTACGATAAGAGGTAAAGAAATCGATTTCACTTCGTTGTGTTTGTACTATAGATATGAATTTTGCTATAGATTTGCTAACTCTTACAACCAATTCTTATGCATAACGAGCCTATGATTCATAAGGATTCAGTTTAGAACTCCAAATAGAAGTAGCAATTAATATAACATGCTTGATTAATTTCACAACTGAAGCGAGTTGTAGTTGAAATGTTTAAAGGGTTGTAGAATTTACTCAAAATGATTACTTAGTTGTAGGATGTAGGAAATTTTTCTTAGGACATCAAATTCACTTGTTGTAGAAAAACTTATTAACAATTTTTAACATCAGTTTATCTGAGTTACCGAACAATGGGCTTAGGTATTGAGGCTGTCAATTGTATCTTGAGAACTTTAAGGCTGGAAACGATGGGTTAGGGAGGATGTTAGCGTATCATAAAATATTTACATGGCAGGGAGAACTTTGTGAGGTGAAAATAGTTGTTTGTTATAATCCTTTTCTGTATATTTGTAGAAAGTATACCTGTTTTCATAAAGAATAAATAGTCGGAGTTTAATAAAAGCTGTTCATTACTTAGTTGACTACAGTGCAAAAGTTTTGACCACCATTATATAAACTTATATTAATAGGCATTTTTTTTTCAATTCATTAATTAATAATATATCTTTTAATCAAGTACTTTTTTCCTTTTTTCTTTATCGCAGTTACTACAGCTCCAATGGGTTTATGTGTTAACTGTGATCTCAAACAAGAGCGGGTTAATATATTTTGACTTCCTAAGTAGGCATTTTGCAAGATATTAAGTAGTAATTATTTGATTGCCTTGTAAGGAAATGAAATCAATAACACCGATTTTTACAGCAATAGTCAAACCACTAGCCTGGAGCTGTTCAGATTTTGTTGCTTGCAAATTTCAAGGTCCACTCATCCCCCTTCGGTCCAATCCCTGTCCGGTGCTACTTCATCCATCAAGTTGTGCAGTCCTTCACTCTGTTAGTTTCTTTGGTTAATTGCTTAAGTGGTAGAAATCACCGTGTGTGTGTGTGTATGTGTTTCCTGCATGCCCCTTTTATATATCAGTTCATATGTCCTAGCAGAATTACCATTTACCTCTTACTTAGTTGTGCCATCGGTCTCTCTTCCTACCACTGTAAGAATCTTCAATTCCAGATCTTCGGCCTTAGGGTGATATTAACACTCAATTTGTCTTCCTTTAGGTGTTTACTTCACTTTATACATCAGGATAACTTGCCAAAAATCAAAGAACTAAACCATGATGTGGGTTTAACAGTAAAGGGCCCAACATTTACTAGAATGTGCAAACATGTTCGCTTTAAAGGACCAAGATTATTATTAAAGGAAGCGCAATATGTTAGTGCTATCATTTATTTTCCTTGTTACTGCTGCACACCCAAGCTTTGAATATTTGTACCACTACGACATTTGGATAAGGCATTATAATACTGAGATTATTTTTTGTTTACAAATTTACAGTAACTGAAATTATATACCCAATTCAGGATGGCTTTGAAAAATAATAGAGTTTATTTGTGTTCCTTTGAATATTGTGTTAAATGCTTTAACATCCATTAGTGGTTTATTTGTTTTTATCTCTTTATTCATTATTTTTACGATATAATTATTATCATGCATTATATGATTATTTCTTTGTCTTGCGGGATCCTTCCTATTGGTAGTGTATATTGCAACCACATTCTTTTATTATCTACTGGTGAGTCATCATCTTGAACTTTATGCTTTTGGTTGTGATAAATATGCATTTTTTAAGTTCTAAACTTTCTTTGTTTTACTAGAACACTTGGTGATCTTTTGTGCACAAGTCATTTTCCTATCCAAAACACAAGTCATTTTCCTTTCCAAAACACTCTTGATAATTGGTTTAAAATAAATAAAAGCTTTACGGTTTTGTCAAGCGCGCCATGTTTGTTTCTAATAGTGAAGACAATGAAACTAGAACAAAAGAAAACAAAATATGTTTTGTTTTGTAATTGGTTTTAAAGAAGAAAGAATCCAAGAAAAAAAAGAATAGGAGGTAGGTGGCTCCTGTTGTTTTGTGGAAGAGAATGGAAATGGCAAACGTGTTATGCCTGGAAAAATAAAATAATGTCCCCCTTCTAGCTTCCTGTGTTTTTTTTTCATGACTAAGAAATTTTAAAAGCAAGGCAACCCAAAATCCGATAGAAAAGGGAACAATGCCATCAAGCATAAGCATTGTTGGCACATGTTTGGTATTTAGTGCACACACCATTTCCCAAACTGCTAGAACTGCATATTGTGTAGTTTTCACTACAATTGCACATTTCCACCTTGTATGAAGTTGTGTAGATCTTATTACCACCTGCACTTGTAATTTAAATAGTATTTGTGGACATTTACATGACATTTGCTGCACCACCTGTGTTACTGCACAATTACTATTACGTTACAGTTCCAAAGTAGTGCTTTTTGTTAATATCTGTTATTTTAAGTTCAAAATATTAAGTTACAGTTTTGTAATCTCCTATAGTAAGCCAAGGACCATATAACATTTCGTTAACCAACTTCCTAGTTTATCGTAATTTGGCTATATAGCAAACCTGATAACATTTCCTCTCTGTGATATAACTGCAAAGAATCATTTTGTTTAAAACAGTCTAAATATTCGGTGTTGGCTTTCTTATTTTTGGTTAAAACTGTCTAAAAGGATGAACACTGAATGTCAGTCGTGGTTTAAGCTTGAGGTAAATCTGTATGTTTTTTAACATTTCCCTAATGGTCTATTTTATTAAATCACGTACGCTTTGTTGTAGTACCAATATTACCACTATAAGATCTTCAAAAATACATGACAATCACAACGCAAAATATTTACAAATATTTTCAAATAGGCAGGAAGAGTGATGCTACTGTTGGAATTAAATAGTTGAATGGGCTTCTAGAACCAGTTAGCTTTTACAATTTCTGGGGTAACAATTGTAATAGTAAGATTAACATTTTGATTTATGTAAATAGATATATGTCATTCATTACTTACTAGAAACTTCCTAATTTTTTTTTAAAAACATAACACGTAAAACAAGAATACCATATTTTTTCTAACACCGCTAGTATTTCAATTTAATTCCAGAAGTTTACAACTAAAGCAGGGCACAAATTAATTTTAGAGATTTTAAAATGTGCAATGATAAGTGAAACGGGCGTACAATCAGTTTAGGAAGTTACAGATATTTATAGTTATGAATGGCCTTGGTGTTCTAGCATAAAAAAAATGAGGACATTGCTTTCTTTAGCTTTGTCCCATAAATCTGAAGCGGAGATTGAGACCTTCTTATATTGTTTTTGCTCTGTCCATTCATGAGTGAACAAAAATTTATTACGTAAATTTCATTCTAAAACCTGATTCAGAGTTTGTAATCCGCGATTTCATCATCATTGCAGAGGCCAATAAAGTTAGTTACTGTTGAGTAGAGAAGAACTCATATCAGTTTAACTTGGCAAAACATAACTGCAAATTTGTCAAAAGTTTGCAATTTGCCTTCCGAGCATTTATAATATATTGGGCTCTATGTATAGTATGAATCTTTTTTCTGATAGTATTATGCATCCTTTGCTTAATTTAGATAGGAATAGATTTGAGCTCTATGTATAGTATGAAATATTCTTTCTGTATTTCCATTTTTCTTTTTTTGTTATCATGGAAATATGCATCAATCTTAGCATGTAAACTTGATCTTCATGTGCAAGTAAATCAAAAGGACACAAACAGTTTTCAAATCCATCGTCCTTTGACACAAACAGTTTTCAAATCCATCATCCTTTATAAGAAATATTTATTTACTATTTTATGTTACCTGTCAAAACCTTCCAAGTTTTATTAAAAATTTCCTTATACTTGGCCAATTTTACCTTCAATATGATAAATGCTGATACGCATCTATCAAATGCAGGATCCAAGCCTGTTATACTATTCAACCACTAAATTAAAATAAGAGGTTTTGAACATTCCTTTTTTTCCACCTATCCTGATAATTAATTCATTACTTTATATATATATATTTATAAATTTATGATATTGTTAAGAATCATAGGTGGATGGTTAATGCATATGGTTTACAAGAAAATGCAAAGGATGAATTAAATAAAAAATGAAATGTGATGAATGCAATTAATTACTATATATTTAAATTTATGGCTATTATATTGTTAGTTCCAATTGGAAGGAAGTAATTATACATGGATTAATTCCTTCATCATAATTTTAGATGGAAATTGTAACAACCCGTATTTTTAATAATCAGTTATAACATAAATCGAGGCAGAATTTAATTTAAAAATCTGAATCAAGGGAAACGGGCTGTGCCATTGCGTTCGTCTCGGAAAAATACCTGAAATAGAGTCCGAGTTTTCGAAAATCGGAGTCCGTATGACCCAGTTAAGGCCCATTGAAGTTTTCAGAAATTTCCATGTTGAAAACAGATTTGAATTTCAAGTTCAAAAGTCAAAAATTAGGGCAACTGGCGCAGGCGGGAAAATTCCCGCCAGGACCCATGTCGACAGCCCGGTCGACTGGGCAGTCGACATGGGTGGGACCCTGTCGACAGCCCTGTCGACATGGGTGTCGACATGGCTCGACTGCAGGTTTTCCGGACCAGTAATTACATGAATTACCCTCGCCTGGCTATACTGTGCAACACTATGACATATTATAGTTGCTTAATGGATTTAGTCACCAACGGTTCAAAACATATTAAATTCATTAGCATTACCATAAATAGCTGAAAGAAATAAAAGCATAAACTTTCCTTGAAGGAAAGCATTCTCTTTTCCTTAAAAATTTTAGGTGAATTAAAGTTTAATTTTCTCTATTTGTGTTGCTGACAATTAGCAATTCAGTAAATCCAAAAAATATAGTGTCATTTGCATGTTATATTAATCAGCTAGCCTTGCTTTATTCAGCAACCATAATTGTTTTTTCATGATGGTCATTTCCTTTAATGTTTGAAGTTTACTTGATAAGCTTAGGTCTTCATAGAATTATACAGGGGCAGCCATGGACTATTCAACAATGTAGCTCTCTTGATTTTCTCTTTATGGGAACAGCGTAGAAAGATGCAAATCAGAGCATGAAGGGTAATCTAATTGATTGGCTTGTTAAGATATGAAAATACTATAATTTTCCATATGCCTTTTCTGTTCTCAAAATTTGAGTATTAATTAGATTTCAGAGTCAGTACAAGAAAATTTTACGGGTAGATATCACCAACCGAAAAAATAGTTTACCATGGGCAATATTAAACTATCCAAAATCTTAATCTTGGGAAGCTGAACCTAAGCAATCAGTTAAATTAAGTAGTACAGTGCAACATATTGGATTTTAAAAGATTTGGAGAAGATGAGAGAAGGAAGAGCAAAAGGCTCAGATTTTTACAAGGTTGTTGGGATAATGAGAAACTGGATGTTGTTTTGGCACCATTTTTTATGATGTTGACTGTAGATATTGAGCTGGAGCCGGGAGAGAAAACATGTGGGTTGATAAAGGAGGACAAGGAGAAAAATAGAGTTTTTATAAGGCTGAGAGAGGTCTGTGAAAAGGTCATGGGATCTAAAGATTGAATGAGATCTGAAGGTAAGGATTATATTTATGCTCGTTTAACTTTGCTTGAAATTTTTTTAGCCTGGTGCACCATAGAAAGTAGATATCTGTAAATTTCGGATTGTTTGTAGGCAGAAACACCTGGACGTCTGCATTACATATTTATGCATGATACTTGAAATTAAAAGAATTAGGAGTAAAGTGGAAAGTTATAGGGATATGAATACTACTAAACTGTAAATAGTAATCTACAGGTGGGCTTGACAATAAATAGTAATCTTATAATATTTAAAATCAGCATCGGATGTAGCATAAAGTGGCACCCATGAACGAACGCCGTGAGCAGTTTATGTTATTACTAGCTGAACCTGCTTACATATAGAGTCACACACCATGCGTAAGTTTGAATTTTACACAAGCTTATGTTCATCAAAAAGCATCATCATCTTTGGTAATTCTGTTATGGTTCTGATGTACCAGTATTCAAGCACACATATGAGAATTGTATTAACAACGTTATGAGACTTGATATTGTTTCATTTCAAATAAAATAATAATTATTTTCTTAAAATATATCATTAATGTGGCTGATTTTTTTTAACTCAGTCATAAGTAGCTAAAGATATAGCCCCAAACTTCTACCGGACTTACTACTATTTATTTATGGTCATTGTTTGTGACAAATTTAAATTATACTTAGTTGATAGTCAACCATGATGAACTGAGCTACAAGTTAGTTACATTGATGACGGGGGTGGCCTGGAAGGAGATAGATTTGTAAGGTTCTTCACAGGGACTTGAAGACATTAAATCTTCTGCTAAATAATCAAGGTGACTTTAAAATTTTCTAAATAATTAGTGCAAAACTCAGTTGTAATCTGAGTTGCGCAAACTCAGTTTTGCAACTGAGTTTCAGGTTTGCAACTGAGTTTGCAACTCAGTTTTCCGAACAATTCAAAGAGTTTGGTAATGCAGTTTTATTTTGTAAGTTAATTTGTAACTCAGTTTTATTCCCACTGATTTCTTGAGAATTTGTGAATTCATTTTTCTTGAAAACTGAGTCGCTACGACTCAATGTTAACACCGAGTTTGCAAATTCAGTTCCCGAAACTGAGTTTGCACACTCAGTTCCCAAAACTGAGTTAGCATCTCGGTTTCACAAACTGAGTTGCAGCTCAGTTTGAAAAACTGAGTATGTAGCTCAGTTTTCGAAACTGAGATGCAGCTCAGTTTTCGAAAATGAGTTGCAGCTCAGTTTTGAAAATTGAGCTTGCAACTCAGCTAAAATTAAAGCATTATTGATAGTGAATTCCTATTCTTTAAATATGCATTTGTAGATCTAATTGTGACATAAGCTGTTAAGCATGACTCGAAGGTAGCTTGATTGTTATTTTAGGTAATTGCTGATATTCAAATGAAATCACACTATTTTTTCAGGTAAACAGAAGATTTTATAATGGTTATTTGGGATAGAAACATATTATAGCACCATAGGAAGGTATGATGATTGATGTAAAAATTACTTACTGTTTAGACTATTTCATTTTTTTTGAATATTCTGTTAACTTTTATTTTTTGAAAGCAGTGGAACTTTGTTGGCATGCATGGTGGCTACTGCGGCTTGAGAGTGCTCAATACTTATTTTCTTTGACTTTGGGTAGTGCAATCAAAGACATTTTCACATGATTTTTCTTCACTGAGTGAATCGGTATAATTATTGATGTATGTATCACCTCAGTTTTAAGTATTCCATTGCAACTTGTTATTTTTTTTGGGTATAAATGAGTGCATTTATATTTTGTAGGCACTCGTGGAGGAGGAATAAAACATAACTTGGAATGTAATGACAACGAGAAAGCAAACACGTGTGACCTTGATAATCATTCTATCTCTAAATATTTTGGAATGTAATGAGTGCATTATATTTTACAGTTTGGACATGATATTATGGTATTTTGAAATCGGAAGCATGTTGCTTATATTTGAGTATTATGGAAATGTGATATTGTTGAATTTGAGATATGGAAGTGTACTAATTTTTACATTAAATTGATATGTTTAACTATATATGTGATATGAAAATCATAAAGATATGTTATATTCATTTGTTTTGAGAATTTTAATATTAATTGTGTAAAAAATAGAAAAGAACTTAATTTTGTATTGTGATGCCAACATTTATAAGTGTCGGTAGGATTATGATATTGACACTTATAAATGTTACTATATCTTAAGGTCCCAACATTTATAAGTGTTAGCAATGAATATGTTTGTAACTCTTATAAGTGTTACCATATCTTATAGTTCCAACATTTATAAGTGTTGGCAACGAATATGTTTGTAACACTTACAAGTGTTAGCAATGAATATGTTTGTAACACTTATAAGTGTTAGCAGTTACTATGTTTGTAACACTTATAAGTGTTACAGGAAATTCCTCACAGGCCGATGGTGACACATAAAAGTGTTACAAAAATTATTTGTAACACCTATACTTGTTGGCAATCCACTGTTTTGGTGTAGTGTCTTGGAGTAGGCGTCTGCCTTTCTCTAAATCCTCAGGTTCACTATCCCTAAGAATGGTCCGCATCAACTCATTCTCATCAACTCCTTATCGTTGTTTCTCGCTCAACGATTGCATCCCATATATTGGCTAGAATGACATGGTAGTCTGGGATCCAGGAGATGTTACGGGTCTTGATGACCTGACCAAGGAAGTCGAACAACATTTCTTCAAATCCTTCGATCTCCTTCTCTCTCTCGAGGAGCTTTTCATTAGAAACAGTGGCCATTTCAATGGCACTCTCCACATTATTTTCAGCAAGAATAGTGCGCTTCTCTGCACGCGCGAGTTGATCATTCAGAATCACCTTCTCCTTTTCGGCCAGAGCTAAGCTATCTTTCAAACTTGCCTTTTCTTTCTCCCAAGCGGCTCTTTCGGCCTCGAAGTGATCCTGTGCTGTTTTCAGTTCGGTGTTGGTCATCCTAAGATCTTCCACCTCTTTCTTCAATAACGCTCGCTCTTGGCTATTAGAATCAAGCTCATTATGGAAACGTTGCCTGGACTCCTCCAGCACTATTTTGTAAGTTTTAGCGTCTCGTTGAGCCAAGGCAAGCAAAGATTGTGACTCCTCTAAGTCCTTCTCCATTTTTGCCCTGGCCCTTTCATTGTTATCTATCTTCACTTTGGACCTATGCGCTTCCATCTCAAGCGTTCGGATGACGTCTGAAAGATTGACATCATGTTTCTTCATCGCCTCATACTGCTTGGCTACATGGCGAATGTGCCCGATGACCTCAGTATCCCAGTTCCTAGGGACTGGTTCCAAGGCTGGAACGAACATCATCCTTTCGAAGAAGATATCGGGGAATTGTTCTCGCAACTTTTCCAGCTTGGCCTGAGTTTCAGGACCATGGATATAATCTCTTGACCCGGGGGCACTCAAACCTTGTTGGCTGGAAGGGACAATGTCAATTTTCTCCTTCTCAGAATCCTTGTTTGGATCTATGCTTTTATCCTTGGACTCATGGTTCCTTTCGGATGATCTACTATGAGAGGGTGCACTCTTCGGAGGGGTTAAGTCTTTGGGAAGTTGTTTTCCCCCTGTAGGCAGCACTGAATGACTGGGAGGCTTACCAGAGGTTGGTTTTGATGGGGACCTGGATTGTGAGGAAGTAGGATTGTGAGAATGACCGCGAGCACGCTCAGGATTTGGATGAAGACTAGGTGTGCCTTCACGGAGAGAGCGATAGGAATAAGATCGTCTGTGAGACATCTTTCCTGCAAAAGAAACAAGAACATATTAAAACCTTGAATACTGTTGATATAAAAGTGTGGGGTCAGGCAGTGCATGTGATTTGTGCATCCCATATAATTCCCCCTAACAGACAGGGCCCGAAGTCAGGCTTATCTGAGTAGTCTCTCGTTCTCCAACTGGAACAGTTGTTTCCTCAGAAATAGGGAAAAATGGCTCCCGTTCGAAGTCTCCCTGCGTATATACATCATCAGGCAAAGGAGTTTTGCTCAGTTCTTTAAATAGCTGCTCCTTTGTTAAACCATCGGGAGCAGCAGGTTCAACCGATAGAGAGGCCCTTGAGGGGAAACCCCCTGGAGAGACTGGGATTTCCTTAGACTTGTCAGCACGGGCCTCATCTCCTCTATATATGCTCAGGTCTTCGTCGTCCTGGATGATTATCGGCGAAGGACTCTTACGAAATTTAGTTGTTTCTGCTGCCCGTGACGTTCCTTCTCCCTCAGTCGGGGGCACGTATTTGTAAGGTTTACCGCCCGCACCAAGTCCGAACCTTATATCCAGAAGGCGGTGCTTGTGAAGATTCTCGTCAGTAATGCATTTCTTGATCTTTAGGAAGTCGGATTTGCTTTGCAGAAGAAGGGACAGTCGATTATTGTACACCGAGCCTTCCATCTTGGGAAAGGCGTGATATGCTTAGAGAAAAGAAGCATGTTAGTGCTTTGATGTCTTAAACAAATTATTCATTCAAAGGTTTAAAATTTACTTGATTTAAGCCATCTTCTTGAACACCTGGCCTGTCTCTTTATATAGGACCAATCGGCCTTGGGATCCCCTATGTTGCTGTACCCGTCAGACAAAACCTTCCTATTTGCTACCGATTCGAAGAAAGAAAAATTTGGGGTTGCCGAGGAGTGATGCTTGAAAAGGTAAAAGAATTTCAAATCTTTAAACGTGAGCTCAGTTTGCAGGATTTCCGCGTATGCGATGTATAGGGTGTATAGGGCTGCGTAGGCATTGGGATGAAGCTGCATTGGAGCAATACCCAATCGTTTTAAGGTCTCAATAACGATTGGAGGAAACGGAGGAATAGCGCCTACCCAGCACATAAGTCGGCTAACTGTCATATACCCCTCCGGAGCCAAATGAGGTCTATCTTCGCTGCCGGGCGTCCTCACATCATCCCAGGGGATCCCGTGTCTCAAGCAAATTCTCTTAAGCTTTATGTCATCAAGTTTGGAAGCTAAAGAGTCAGTGAATTTCTCTATTTCTATTGCACCAGGAATTTCGTCGGGAGCTCGATCGTCTACTTCGGACTCCTCATTAAGCGAGGTACTCTCAGACGGACCCGATTCTGTTTCTGCCTCATATTCAGATCCAGAATCCGCACCCTCTGGATTAATTGGAAGAACCTCGGGATTGTGGTGCTCATACACCTCGGGATCCGTCTCTGTATCAGATCTTGAAGGGGAACGATTATCCGACATTACTGTTTAGGCGAGTAAACATGAGAAATAAGAATATAATTACCCGTCCCCCGTGTGTGCAAGTGCAAGTGTGTGCCTGTGCATGTCTTAAATAAAAAGCGTAAAGGTCGATAAGATCGTCGAAGTATTGGTCGTTGTCCGTAGTCAAGATATGCATTTGTTCAGCCCAGAAATTTCGTCTCAAAGGATCTAACCTAACTGTCCATTGGTATGTCAGAGTTAAGTTGCATTGAGTGTTTAACGAGTTCATTAGATCGCTCATCCATCCGGATCGTGGATTAGGGTTCGGATCGCAAAAGAATGGATCGCAGAATAGGGACCGGATCGCGGGAAGTGGATCGTGGAACATGGTTCGGTTCGTGGTATGATTATCGCGACCCACATCTTCCCGTCCTCACTTAAGCTAATACCCTGATCAAGGCTGCGACCCGATCCGCCACCTCACCATTTCCCCGATCCGATCCGCTCCCTTGCCATTTCCCCGATCCGATCCGCTCCCTTGCCATTTCCACGACCCAGTGCCTCGCCATCCTCTTTCATCTCCCTCCTTTTCCCTTCTCACCTCCGAGACCGAACCTCACCACGACCCGACCTGGTCAGTCCCTTCTCTCTCTCCTTCTTCTCCTTCCTCCCTTCTTCTCTATCGTTGAGTTCAAGCGACTGAAACCCAACAGCCATGGCGTCTCCTCGGCCTCCAACACCTCAAAAACCACTGAATTCCGCTCATTCCTTCCTCAAATCAGTCAAAAAACTCAGAAATCATAAGAGAGAAAGCTTTTAACATAATTACCTTTCTTAAAGATTAGGAAAGCGAGTGGGTTTTTGGAGATTGGAAAAGAAATTAGGGTTTTCTTTCAGAAGGTCTGGCGGCGCAACGAGGAACGAAGAAGAAAAGGAAAAAGTAAAGGGGGGTTCGGTTTATATAGACCGGGAGGCGACTGTTAGTCTCCCTTTTTTGTTTTACTCGAGCCGTGAAAGTAGATGGGCCGTGGATCGAAGCCCATCGTGATTTGTGATGAAGCCCGCTCCGCCAACCGAAGCCCACTACGTTCCGAAGAGAAGCCCGTTGTGCTCCGTGAACAAATCCGAATGCTCACCAAAAAACTCGAGATGAACATTTCACCCCTCGGATCGTGACACGAATATGCGATCCGAGCCAATGATTCATAAACAGAAACGAAAACTCAGAGAAATTTGCAAAAAAATAAAAATAGAAGTTTACCCGGCAAATTGGAGAATGAAGTCTTCAAAGATTCCAGAAATGAGAACTACCCAATGAATGAAGAAACGTTGGACGGGTTATACTGATATTTATAGCGGTCAAAGAACGCAACTTTCCTGAGTAACACGACATTTCAAACAGATGCGACCATTGATTCACACCGTTCGGTGAAAAGATATCTCTGCAATTTCGAAGCATGTTCCATCCTCTATAAAACATACTTCGAGGGGGCAAAATGTTAGCTAGCTTTTTGGCCAAGCCACCAAGGTTCACACATGAGAAAAGAATATAAAGTTTCGTGCCTTTAATCCAGAGAAAAATCAATCGCGGTCATTCGCCAGCTTTCGGATCGCCACGCCCCCGTCGGATCGCCATAAGCTAGTGCGAACCGATCCGTCCACCTCATCGCGACCCGATCCGGTCTGAGCCCAGAAGACGCAACGGCTACCGCGGACTGGTCTTCAGTGATCCGAGATGTATGGATCTCGTGCCACCTGTCCTCAACGGCTAATTTGACCAATTCTTTCTCATTGCTCAATCCGATCCGATATTCTCGGGATTTACGCCACGTGTGACCGCGATCCGCCTGACAGAATCAGCTAAAAATAGCCCAAAGACTGGCATTTTTCGGGATCTTTTTGGTAGTGTTGAGTATTGATTCTACCATTACTGTCATACCACTATTTCTTGTTAGTTTTATTTCGAGATTACTGAGAGAAATCATAATTGTAAGAGTGATTTTGAGAGAAATCATTGGTTGTACTAGCATTCAAAGTATAATCAATAGCATATAAAGTGGACGTAGGCTCGTTAACGCCGAACCACTATAGACCTTGTGTGTTCTCTGCTTTTTCCTCATTTTCCAATTATAATTTTCTACGAATCAGAACAATTTGGGTGTTAGAGCCAAATTTTGATCTAACACCCATATCTAACACCGCGGTGTTATCGGTAAAATTATTTACCTTTTCACGTTCAAATCTAATTAAAGATTTAACTATCGCTTGGAGCAAAACTGGTGATACTCCATTCTCGATCATTCCTTGAATTTGATAATTTATTATCACATTCACATTTCAATCTAATTAAATATTCATTAAAACTCTAATTTAGTTTTAATCTCCAAAATCATTACTTAACGATTATTGAAAGTTAAGAAATTAATCTTATCTTTTATTGGGTTAAAGAACTAATGTCATTTAAAACACAGCTCACGATAAACCCAAAATCACATTCCATTAACAGTGGAATCTTCACAGAAAACGGTTCAATGTATATAACCGATATAAAATTCCATTTCCATCCGATAATATAAATGGAATAACGGCCAAGCCTTTTAAATTCTATATATAGTAACAGTCTTCCTCCACAGAAGCTCCCTTTGATTATTACCAAATCGAATTCCATTCCATTCCAATTTATTTTATTAAATTGGAAATCTTTACTTTGGAAAATTTCCTTTAAATCTTAATAAAAGATTTACAAATTCCAAATTACATTTCACTGTAAATCGGGTTAAAAAAGGAATGTCGTTAAAAACACAGTCTACGATAAACCCAATTCACATTCCATTTTATTCCAATTATTAAATATAATTGGAAACTCTCACAATCTTAATTAAAAGATTTATTCTCTTCACATGGGGTTCAAGAACAGTGTTACTGAAGACACCGTTCACGACAAACCCAAAATCCAATTCTTTTATTCAATTTCCATTAAATATTAATTAACTGGAAAATTTGACTAAATCTTAATAAAAAGGATTTATTCTTCCGTCAATTGGGTTTAAGAACGGTGTTATTTAAGACACCGTTCACGACAAACCCAAAATCCCATTTTATATTAAATACAAGGCTCTGAATAGAAAATATATTGACTTATATTCAATATCAAATTCCACAACCAACAAATATCGTATTGGAAATAAGGATATAAACATATCTTTCAAATTTCCATAACAATATTTGTATAATCAGAAACCCAAAATCGAAATATTCTGAAGATAATTTCGATTCAAATCCATTCCAATTCATATATTGGAAAACCTGGTTATTTTTAAAACCATTTCAAACCCATTTTATTTATTTTAAAAATATTGGATTATAATTCTAGTTCATAACTAGTTCATTTTGATAAAAATATATTTATCTTTTCAAATATGGAATTTTTCATCCTAATTCTTTCCAAATCATATATTATGATTTTACACAAATTATAACGGCCCAGGTTTCGCCCAACTCGATCGATCGTTAGATCGACCAAGACCTTTCAAAACCCGAATACGTTAACTCTAGGAATACAACAACATCAGAACAACAACAACAGACTTTTATAAAACATCATAATAATGTTACATCAGAGTACAGAATATATCAGAGTACATCGAATAAAATTACAGCGGAAGATAAATTACAATAAATTAAATACAATGAACAACGGAAGACTTCTATGCTCTGGACACAGCTTTAGGCTTCGATCCAGAATCCTGCTCAAGAGATAAATATCTGCAAAAAGCTACTCGACTGCCCGTGTGGAAAAGAGGGCACCCGACTTTGCAAAGTGAAACAAACTACGAGTCAGTCATGGGACTAGTGCGAGAATTCTTAACTAATATAACTAATAGCAGTAAGGCAAATCCAAGGATCATGTCGCTAACGCGGAACGGGTTTTATTCCAATTGATTGCCGGTGCATAAAATAAAAGTAAATCGTTAAACAACGCAATGCTTTTTAGAAAAATGAAACCATTATAAGACCCAAGTCACATCACACAATGCAACGCAAAATGGAGGATAGGGTTTTACCTTATTATGGTCAAAAGATGCTTGATACGATAAAAAAACAGGTTTGATATTATTACTAGTGTATATAAGTTTCAAAAACAGTTCAATCATAATGTATCAATCATAGACGGCATAGTACCCCATCCTACTATGTCGCCATACTAGTTCTACAATCAAACCCGCATGAGGTCGTATTGGAAATTGGGTTTCCATCATGAGTCAAGGCTAGGGAGGAGCTCCTTACCAATTCGAGACACTCTAGCTAATGTCTCAGGATCCCCCGCAGTGAACCCTTGGGCCGGTCCGCACATACGACTTTGCGGATTGGCAATTCCTGAACACACGTTTCCCGGTCCTACAGGACCTAACATCCGAGGCGCCTCATTCCATCATCCACATAAGTAAAATGTCGGGCCGTGTAAAACCCAAACACCACTTCTAGCTAGAAAGAAACGTGCCGCTCTCCCTGCGCTCCCTTCTCCTGTTTTAGATGCCAACCGGGTTGTGAGGCTCGTGAAGCTACGTAATACACAAAGCTATGCTTATTCACGCTGTGCTTTGATCATCAACCACAAGGCCTGCTTTTCAACAAAAGCCTTGATCATTTGCATCTTAGCATGCCACATTGTCAATCCATACCATTGATTCCTACCAGTATATAACCTCTAAGCTCGTACGTCTTAGAGAGGGTGTTAAACACCAAACAAATATATATTTAGTAGAGATCAACGAATACCATATAAAGGAATACAACGTCAGACATACAATCCATTTTCAGGTCCGTTCTGGGTCTGAACGAAACCGGAGGCACCTTATTCCTCGCATATCCGAACAATCAACAAGTAGTCTGAATGGCCACCATTGTAGCCCCTTCAAGGTAGTTACTCCAATCATGGGCGTCAATGGTAACTCATCCATTCGACGTGAAGATCGTCGGTCTTCAATCACCGTCTTCAACTCTTCGACTTAGATCGACGAATAATAATTTGAAATGAGATTGAACTCGGACTTTTCAAATGATCCTCATGTATATATAATTTAAAATCATTTCTTCTCGTTAAAATTAATTTATAACAATTAATCTCTATTTATATAAAAATAATTAAATTTTATTTAACAATACTTTATGTCAATAAGCGACCTTGGCGTTGTTTTCACCCAAATTTGTTTTACAAGTTTCTCTAAATCTAACCATTGGAATTTAACACAATTCATATCATTGGGAAGGTCTTCCTAAGGCGAACCTAACGGTTTCAGTTTTGGGAAACTCAGACGATCGAATATTTCGGTATAACTATTTAAAGTTACGATTGTCGAATCGCGAACTACTGCGCACGTTTCGTTTAATTATAATTTACATATATATACTTATATATAATTCCGTCATCCATTTCATTTCACTATATTTTGTTAACATCGAATATCCCTATTTGTGTATATAATATCGAGGTATAACATGGCACACAATAATGTTTATTTTATTTTAATTCGCATACATATCATATATCCAACAATGTATTTATCTTCTTTTATCTTTCAAATTACACAAAATGAATATTTGGTTTCATTATTCTTTCTAATGAAATCCCATTCCTTAAAATGTAAATTTCTAATCCTTTTATTTACATAAAAAAATGTAAATTTCTATTCTATTTTATTTACATTGAGAAATGTAAACTTATATTTCAATATCTTATTATATTGATAATGTAACTTTTATTTCATATTCTATTTACATTGGAAAATGTGAGTTTCTATATTTCTCTAATTACATATAAAAATGTAACCTCCTATTTTTCTTTTATTTACATTGAAAAATGTAACTTCTTTTTTTACCGCCTCTAAAATGACGATAAAAATATATAATATTTATTCTACTCTTTTATCGCATATAAAGTGACGATAAAAAATAAACATTTCATTTCTACTCTTTTTATCACATCTAAAATGACGATAAAAATATTCATTTTAATTTTATTATTTTTATTCACATTAAAAATGTAAACTTTTTTAATATAGTCTACATTAAAATGTGACTTTTCTTTTTTAATCCAATTTACGTAAAATGAATGTAAATAATTTTGCAATGTCAAAATCTAATCTTTTCATTACATAAAAATGTAATTTTCTTACTTTAAATCTTAATTACATGAAAATATAAACTTTAACTTCATTACACAAGAATGTAATTTTCTTCGAATTCTTATTTACATTAAGAAAAATGTAACTTTTCTAATTCTTATTTCTTTTTATTGCATATAAAAGGTCAATAAAGATGTAATCTTTATTTCTATACTTTTTATTCTGATTTACAATTTCTAACAAAAATGTCCTTTTTGTTCTAATTTACATTTCCAAACAAAATGTCCTTTATATTCTAGTTTACATTTTGAATGTAATTTTCCTTTTCATTGCTTATTTACCTAAAAAAGTAATTTTTCCTCTTTCATTGTTTATTTACATAAAAATGTAAATTATATTTCAACGTTGCATTTCATTCTTTTATTCTTTTAATTACATTCTTATAATTTCATTGAAAATCCATTCTTTTAATTACATTAAAATGTAATAATTTACAATGCAAAAATCCCCATTTTAATTACATTAAAAATGTATTAACATAACATGTCTAATCTTGCTTTTTAATTTGCAATGTAAATTTGTATACTTCCATTACATATAAAAATGAAATATTATTACTATGCAAATTTTTATTCTTTGATTACATATATAAATGTAATTATATTTACATGTAAAAACTTATTCTTTAATTACATTTAAAAAATGTAATTTTATTTTCAATGCAAATTCTTCGTCCTTAATTATATTTTAAAAATGTAATTATATTTTACATGCAAAAACATATTATTTAATTACATATAAAAATGTAATTGATCTTACGGTGCAAAAATCTTAACTTTTTAATTACATTAAAAATGTATTTTTTATTACAATGCCAAAATCTTCTTTTAATTACATAAAAATGTAATTCTAATTTCAATGACAAAATCTTATCATTTTAATTGCAATGTAAAATCCTCCCTTTTTATTTACAATGTAAATTGTAATTCACATCACAATGGTAAAATCTTATTCCTTAATTACATTGTCAAAACCTTCTATTTAATTACATTACAAATGTAATTACATTAATGGTGAAAAAAAATTCTATCTTTATAAATTAAATTAAAAATGTAATTTTAATTCCATTGAAAAATTTCTCTTATTAATTACATTAAAATGTAATTAACAAAATGGTAAAAAATTCCATCTTTATAAATTACATTAAAAATGCGATTTTAATTACACCGTCAAATTCTACTTTTTAATTACATTGAAAATGTAATTAATATTACATGTCAAATCTTGTTTTTCAATTTACAATATAAAATCCTATTCTTTAATTACATATAGAAATGTAATTCTATATATGCGGTATAAATTTCATGTCTTTGAATTACATATAAAAATATAATTTGGTATAAATTTCATGTCTTTGAATTCATTTCTTTTGCTGCAATCAAAAATGTCATGTTATTATTTACATGAAAACAATGTAAAAATGTGTTATTTTTACACAATATGAAATTAACATAAAAATGATCTTTTATTTAATACAATATGAAAATAAGAGATATTCTTTAATCATGACAATGAAATGATAATCTTTTATTTGACCAAACTTGACATAAAAAAAATATGTTCATTTTTATGTTATAACATGACACTAAAATATGTTCGTTCTTTCTATTTGTCAAAAACATTTAAAAATGTTCATTCTTTTATTTTTGACAAAACAACATTATAAATGTTCATTCTCTTATTTTTTTTTCAATTTCAATATAACCAAATACAATCCATATTCATGTTAAAATTAATATTGTACCTTCCAATTCTAATCTTTCTAATGTCAACATAATTACATTAAAAATTTAATCTAACAACGCAACGTCAGTTTTTTTCTCATTTTATTACGAAAAAAAATGTAACTCTCATTTTATTAATATTAATAAAAAGGTAATCTTTTTATTACTAACATGAATTCATCAAAAGGTAATCTTTTAATTACAAACAAGAAGTCAACAAAATATGTTCCTTATTATTACCAACATATTATTTTCAAAAAGATGTTTTTTTTTCCACAACATGAAATCAACAAAAGATACGTTCTTTTATTCAAACATGAAATTACAAGAGACATGTTCTTTTTATGAATAACATGAAATTGTAAAAGATAAGTTCTTTTTATTTCAAAACATAAATTTACAAAAGATGTGTTCTTTTATTTAATCCACAAAAATGTTCATTTTATTACAAACATAATGTTTTTTCTATTTATTTTCATGGTAATTCAAATCTCAATAAAAATCCCATTGCATGTGGTTCATAAGAAGTGAGACTTTCGTACTGATTTTTGAACTGAGTAAAATCCATGTTTTCAAGTAAACATGAGAAAATGAGATTTTACTAAAATCTCAAATCTTACAAAAATCCATTCTTATGAACAAAAAAAATTGAAAATTCCAATTGTAAATCCTATCTCCAATATTCACGCAAAATAAAAGATTGAATCTTTAAATCCAAAAAAATCAACTCAACATACATGTTTTGAAAAAAATGACATTCCTTTAATCGCATAGCATATAAATATGAAAAATCTCAAATAAAAGAGAAGATTACACCGCGCGCATAAATTTAAGAACATAAATCTTAAAGGTGGGATCTTTATATCATATCGTAATAAAATAACATCGCGTGTACAGATCTGAAATAATAACATGAAATAAAAATTATTGCGTGTACACAGATCTAAAAATATAGTTCTGAAATAATAACATAAAATAATAGCAACGCGAATCTCAGATCTTAAGTGGATCTGAAAATAATGAAATAAATAGCAGCGCATGAAGCTGAATAAAGAAACAAAAATTTATCACAGTCACGGAACTAAATTATTTCGCACATCCATGTATACAGATTTTTCATTCGAGAAAATAATTAAAATTAAATTTAATTAAATTCCGAATATCTCACCTTGGTTTTTGATCAGAACTAGAGTCAAAGAAATTCAGAATTGGTTCACAACAAATCTAGCATGTTGTGTTGTGTCACGCTGTTCCAATATCATCAAGTTTGTCGGTTTCTATATTGATGGAGGAAGGAAGAGAATTGATGGAGGAAGGAAGAGAATTGATGGAGGAAGGAAGAAAGGAATGGCGGCTATGGCTTGGAGAGGAAGAAAAGAGAGGCGGCTCTTTTTTTTCTTGAATGAAAACAATTAGGTTTAACCCACCCCCCTTTTATAGAATTTTGGTTCCTAATTCACTAGAAAGGCCCGCTAAGCCATCTATTCCAATTCAAGCCCAATGAAAACTATTTCTCGTTCTACACCCTATTAATACATTAAAAAGTGAGTTTTTAATGTACAACATTTTTTTTCCATTTTAAAACATAAATCTTTGCACTATTTTCTAACATTACATTAAAAAGTATATTTTATTGAAAAACATGTTTTGGTTTAAAACATGAACACCTTTCTTATTTTTATTTTTATAACAAAAAAAATGACAATTTTATTTTAGTTAAACATTCTAACAAAAATGACATGTTATTATTAATGTAAAATTCAAGAGGACATTTTATTATAATGACGAATAAAAGAATATTTTATTTGTTTACAATTTGTATTCAACATAACAAATAAATAATGATAATTTTATTTGTTAATTTTTTTTATATATATTAGCATATGTTCTCTAATGAAAAAACAAAAGAAAATTATTTACATATCCTTTTTAATTGAAAAAAATGTTTATTTTTTGTCTAATCCTTTATAATGAACAAAAAGGTATATTTTGTTCAACAATTCTACTTAACACAAATGTTAATAAAAAAATTTAACAAATCCAACAAACACAACATGATAATTTGATTTCCCCAATGCTTTGAATTCTGCACTATTTTCTTAAAAATAAATTAAAATACATTTTTAAAATTGGCCCCAAAATTCCGAGTTGTTACAATCTCCCCCACTTAAAAACTTTTCGTCTTCGAAAAAGAATGAAGCTAAAAATTTGTTTAATTAACCAACTAAATTTTCATTTTTTTATTCGTTTCTATAATTTTATTAGTTGATTTAATTTTAAAATATATAACTTTATATATTAAAAAATTATATTTCCAAATATCGGAATATATATAATCAAAAATACGTTAATTATAAACTGGGCACTCTCAACTCATTCTATGGCATTACTAACCCCATCTCTAATGAGTTTTCTCATTCTAGGATATTGCTGATCCTATCTCTAATGAGTATTCTTATTGAATATTACTAATCCAACCTCTGATGAGTCTTTTGTTCAGTTCTAATGAGTTGTACCCCAAAGATTTGAGCTAACCAGAGCTCTGATACCAACTGTAACGGCCCAGGTTTCGCCTGACCCGATCGATCGTTAGATCGACCAAGACCTTACAAAACCCGAATACGTTAACTCTGCGAATACAACAACATTAGAACAACAACAACAACAGACTTTTATAAAACATCATAATAATGTTACATCAGAGTACAGACTATATCAGAGTACATCGAATAAAATTACAGCGGAAGATAAATTACAATAAATTAAATACAATGAACAGCGGAAGACTTTTATGCTCTAGACACAGCTTTAGGCTTCGATCCAGAATCCTGCTCAAGAGATAAATATCTACAAAAAGCTACTCGACTGCCCGTGTGGAAAAGAGGGCACCCAAGTTTGCAAAGTGAAACAAACTACGAGTCAGTGATGGGACTGGTGTGAGAATTCTTAACTAATATAACTAATAGCAACAAGGCAAATCCAAGGACCACGCCGCTAACACGGAACGGGTTTTATTCCAATTGATTGCTGATGCATAAAATAAAAGTAAATCGTTAAACAACGCAATGCTTTTTAGAAAAATGAAACCATTATAAGACCTAAGTCCCATCACACAATGCAACGCAAACCGGAGGATAGGGTTCTACCTTATAATGGTCAAAAGATGCTTGATACGATAAAAAAAACGGGTTTGATATTGTTACTAGTGTATATAAGTTTCAAAAACAGTTCAATCATAGAAGGCATAGTAACCCATCCTACTATGTCACCATACTAGTTCTACAATCAAAACCGCTTGAGGTCGTATTGGAAATTAGGTTTCCATCATGAGTCAAGGCTGGGGAGGAGCTCCTTACTGATTCGAGACACTCTTGCTAATGTCTCAGGATCCCCCGCAATGAACCCTTGGAAAGCTGCAGGGCCGGTCCGCACATACGACTTTGCAGATTGGCAATTCCTGAACACACGTTTCCCGGTCCTACAGGACCTAACATATGAGGCGCCTCATTCCATCATCCACATAAGTAAAATGTCGGGCCGTGTAAAACCCAAACACCACTTCTAGCTTGAAACAAACGTGCTATTCTCCAAACGTTCCCTTCTCCCGTTTTAGACTCCAACCGGGTTGTGAGGCTTGTGAAGCTACGTAATACACAAAGCTATGCTTATTCAAGCTGTGCTTTGATCATCAACCACAAGGCCTGCTTTTCAACGAAAGCCTTGATCATTTGCATCTTAGCATGCTACATTGTCAATCCATACCATACCATTGATTCCTACCAATATATAACCTCTAAGCTCGTACGTCTTAGAGAAGGGTGTTAAACACCAAACAGATATATATTTAGCAGAGACCAGCGAATACCATATAAAGGAATACAATGTCATACATACAATCCATTTTCAAGTCCGTTTTGGGTCTGAACGAAACCGGAGGCACCTTATTCCTCGCATATCTGAACAATCAACAAGTAGTCTGGATGACCACCATTGTAGCCCCTTCAAGGTAGCTACTCCAATCATGGGCGTCAACGGTAACTCATCCATTCAACGTGAAGATCGTCGGTCTTTAATCACCGTCTTCAACTCTTCGACTTAGATCGACGAATAATCATTTGAAATGAGATTGAACTCGGACTTTTCAAATGATCCTCATATATATATATATATAATTTAAAATCATTTCTTATCGTTAATATTAATTTATAACGATTAATCTTTATTTATGTAAAAATAATTAAATTTTATTTAACAATACTTTATGTCAATAAGCGCCCTTGGCGTTGTTTTCACCCAAATTTGTTTTACAAGTTTCTCTAAATCTAACCGTTGGAATTTAACACAATTCATATTGTTGGAAAGGTCTTCCTAAGGCGAACCTAATGGTTTCAGTTTTGGGAAAATCAGACGGTCGGATATTTCGGCATAACTATTTAAAGTTACGATTGTCGAATCGAGAACTACTGCGCGCAATTCGTTTAATTATAATTTACATATATATACTTATATATAATTTCGTCATCCATTTCATTTCACTATATTTCGTTAACATTGAATATCCATATTTGTGTATATAATATCGAGGTATAACATGGCACACAATAATGTTTATTTTATTTTAATTCGCATACACATCCTATATCCAACAATGTATTTATCTTCTTTTATTTTTCAAATTACACAAAATGTGTATTTGGTTTCATTATTCTGTCTAATGAAAACCCATTCCTTAAAATGTAAATTTCTAATCCTTTTATTTACATAAAAAAATGTAAAATTCTATTCCTATTTTATTTACATTGAGAAATGTAAACTTATATTTCAATATCTTATTATATTGAAAATGTAACTTTTATTTCATATTCTATTAACATTGGAAAATGTGAGTTTTTATATTTCTCTAATTACATATAAAAATGTAACTTCCTATTTTTCTATTATTTACATTGAAAAATGTAACTTCTTTTTTTACCGCCTCTAAAATGACGATAAAAATATATAATATTTATTCTACTCTTTTATCGCATCTAAAGTGACGATAAAAAATATACGTTTCATTTCTACTCTTTTTATCGCATCTAAAATGACGATAAAAATATACATTTTAATTCTATTATTTTTGTTCACATTAAAAATGTAAACTTTTCTTTTTAATATAATCTACATTAAAATGTGACTTTTTTTTAATCTAATTTATGTAAAAAGAATGTAAATAATTTTGCAATGTCAAAATATAATCTTTTCATTACATAAAAATGTAATTTTCTTACTTTAAATCTTAATTACATGAAAATATAAACTTTAACTTCATTACACAAGAATGTAATTTTCTTCTAATTCTTATTTACGTTAAGAAAAATGTAACTTTTCTAATTCTTATTTCTTTTTATTGCATATAAAAGGTCAATAAAGATGTAATCTTTATTTTTATACTTTTTATTCTGATTTACAATTTCTAACAAAAATGTCCTTTTTATTCTAATTTACATTTCCTAACAAAATGCCCTTTATATTCTAGTTTACATTTTGAATGTAATTTTCCTTTTCATTGCTTATTTACCTAAAAAGTAAATTTTCCTCTTTCAATGTTTATTTACATAAAAATGTAAAGTATATTTCAACGTTGCAGTTCATTCTTTGATTCTTTTAATTACATTCTTATAATTTCATTGAAAATCCATTCTTTTAATTACATTAAAATGTAATAATTTACAATGCAAAAATCCCCATTTTAATTACATTAAAAATGTAATTAACATAACATGTCTAATCTTGCTTTTTAATTTGCAATGTAAATTTGTACACTTCCGTTACATATAAAAATGAAATTTTATTACTATGCAAATTCTTATTCTTTCATTACATATTAAAATGTAATTGTATTTACATGTAAAAACTTATTCTTTAATTACATTTAAAAAATGTAATTTTATTTTCAATGCAAATTCTTCTTCCTTATTATATTTAAAAAAATGTAATTATATTTTACATGCAAAAACATATTCTTTATTTACATATAAAAATATAATTGATCTTACGGTGCAAAAATCCTAACCTTTTAATTACATTAAAACTGTATTTTTTATTACAATGCCAAAATCTTCTTTTAATTACATATAAATGTAATTTTAATTTCAATGACAAAATATTATCGTTTTAATTACAATGTAAAATCCTCCCTTTTTATTTACAATGTAAATTGTAATTCACATCACAATGGTAAAATCTTATTCCTTAATTACGAAGTCAAAACCTTCTATTTAATTACATTACAAATGTAATTATATTAACGGTGAAAAAAAATTCTATCTTTATAAATTAAATTAAAAATGTAATTTTAATTCCGTTGAAAAATTTCTCTTATTAATTACATTAAAATGTAATTAACATAATGGTGAAAAAATCCAACTTTATAAATTACATTAAAAAGGCGATTTTAATTACACCGTCAAGTTCTACTTTTTAATTACATTGAAAATGTAATTAATATTACATGTCAAATCTTGTTTTTCAATTTACAATATAAAATCCTATGCTTTAATTACATATAGAAATGTAATTCTATATATGCGGTATAAATTTCATGTCTTTGAATTACGTATAAAAATATAATTTTCGATGAGGTATAAATTTCATGTCTTTGAATTCATTTCTTTTGATGCAATCAAAAATGTCATGTTATTATGTTACATGAAAACAATGTAAAAATGTGTTATTTTTACACAATATGAAATTAACATAAAAATGATCTTTTATTTAATACAATATGAAAATAAGAGATATTCTTTGATCATGACAATGAAATGATAATCTTTTATTTAACCAAACTTGACATAAAAAAAAATATGTTCATTTTTATGTTATAACATGACTCTAAAATATGTTCATTCTTTCTATTTGTCAAACAACATTTAAAAATGTTCATTCTTTTATTTTTGACAAAACAACATTATAAATGTTCATTCTCTTATTTTTAATAAATTTCAATATAACCAAATACAATCCATATTCATGTTAAAATTAATATTGTACCAGTAATAACCCGGAAATCAGAGCTAATTTAAAATTTTTATTTTGGCAATTTTAGCGAATTTTGAATATTTAAAATGAATTATATTAAATAATAACGACGAGAAATTTATTTTGAATAGAATTCGAACGTATATATTTATTTGAATCGTCGTTAGAATATAAATATTTATTTATATATACAAGGAATTGAAAATGGCGCGGTAGTTCAATAATTCAATTTCAAAGTTCAAATGAATGTACAAATTCAAAATAAACCGGATTTTAATGAAACCATAAATATTAGAATCTAATTGAGAATATCTTTCCAATGAATCCGAAAAATTGAAATTTCATAGCGGCAATCAAAAGATATGCCCAGTTGAAAATTCAGAATAGTCGCTATGGAATTCTAGCCCTTAAAAATGGAAATTTTGCAAACAACCTCGGTTTTCGACGAAACAACTTTTGTTGGATCCATGATGTCAAGTTATTGCTAGGTTTCAAAATTCGTAATTTTCTGATTCAATATGTGAGCATGGCAAATGTAACATCCTAGAAGTTTAACTAAGTTTGACTTGGATTTTATTTATATAATTTGGATTTTTTTGGATATAAATTTATGTTTATACGGTTTGAATATTAATTTTTACTTAGATTAAGTATCTTGTTTTATTTTGTATGATTTTTAAGAAGAACTTATTTTAAAAGTTATTTTTAAAGGATAGTTATTCCATTTAAGGCCATATTTAATGTTTTATGAATATTTGTTAAGTAATTTAGATACGATAGTAGTATATTTGTAAAGTAAGATTTATTTTAAAATAACATGAGATTTCGTATAAGTTTAAAATTACTATTTTATAATTTTATTTACAAGATATATCTTTTATAAAAATCTATTAAAATATTCAAATTCTAGCTTACTATTTTATAAGAGTTGATTTTAAGTAATGATAAAATATATTGATATGTTCAAAAAGATTATTATTCTATTTTAGACTATATTTAATGTACATGGATACCGTTAAGTTAAAATATTTATACATTTATATTTTGTAAATTTTTATAAATATATTTCTATATGTTGTATATGAAATATAATGTCATTTTATTTAAGTTACACTTATATGTGTTAAAGAGTGGTTTCATATATAAAGGTTACAAGGATGTTACTAAAATTAAATTTATTTAAATAAATAAATATGCCAATTTGGCAACCATGCATTTAAGTGAAATTATAATGCCAACATGTGGCTACATAGGTGTAAAAATGCATGAGAAGACTTCATGCCATAAGCCATGTGTCCCTTGGTTAATTGACTAAATTATCCCTTTTAATGCCTATATAAACACATGAATGCATCACCAACTTGCCATAATTTCAATCTGTATTTCACGTTCAAAAAAGATGCTGCGTCTTCTTTATTGTTCATTTCAGTGAATAGAAAAAAATAAACATTTCTCTTCATTCAAAAATCAACATCTCTTAAATCATTCAATTTTTGTGGAAATGATATACGTGGATATTGTCCGGATCATCATTGCCAAATTTTTAAAAAATTTACGGATCAAGATTTCATAGTGTATCGTGAGAGAAATCCCAGATTTACAGAAAAGTGACAATTTGTGAAGAGAACTTCGGAAAATTATATCTCCAAATCCGCTTCGAATTGATCGACGCCGTCAGCGCCGTTGAGATCAGCAAAGCAAGTAGTATTTTTCATGCAAATTAGAGACGATTCAGTGTCGACACTTTGGATGGTCGGAAACTAGGTTTGACGTTTATCAAAGATGGAAGCGACGATGGTCGAAGCGGAGAATGCCTTGGTGTCTAGATTGGAAAGAGCTTCGATGGCGCGTAATTTGGTGGAGAATGGTGTAAGTTTGGGGGGTGCGGCATGTAGGGTGATGCGCTTTTCCTGTTACCAGGTCACGGCATCCATGGCGTCGGATTTTGATTCGGAAGGCGGGAGATTGGGCGAGTTGGTGCAGAAGGTAGAGGGGTTGAAGAGAAACATGTTGGTAAAGTTAGATTTGGGTTCAGTGGTGTTTTTGTTGTGTGCATGTGCACAGGGCGCGTGTAGAAATGGGTTACAAGAGAGAGCAAGAAGAAGATGCGAGAGGAAGAAGAAGAAGGGGTGATGGGTTGGGTCTAGTAGCATTTGAGCTGGGCCGAAAATAAAGAGGGTATGTTTTATTTTATTCGAATCAAGTTTAAAGTTAACTATTTTTGAATGATCATATCTAACTCATTTTAAACCAGATTGATTCGCCGTTGGAGGCGTTAGAACCATATCAAAAAATAGAACGCTACGTTATATAATTTTGATAATTTTAGTTAAGTAAAAATTTATATAAAATTAAATAAAATAAAAGGTCCTTATATATGAACATATGTATATGTAACGTATATCGTTAGTAATTAAATTCCAGTATATATATTAGCAGAAAAAAATCTCCAACTGCTAATGGAAGTGAACTGAGAGCAGTACGAGTAGAGATGGCAGTATTTGTTGATCTGTTCGCTCTGGTAATGAAGATGTTAGAGCCAGTATGGTGAGAACTTCTAATTTAAATTATCTATTTAAATTAGTTAATTATAATTAGCTGAGATAATTATAATTTGTTGATGATGATTGTGTGATGGATGTTATTACGTGAATGGATGTGCATATAGTTAGATTAAACACTGAACACTGGAAGCGTTATCGACAGTAACGCTTGTGCACAACTGAACTGTTTGCTGTTGATGATAACGATAATTCATTATCATCTGATATATTTGGTTGATTTATTCTGTTGTATGATACCGTGGTTATGGGATTATACAGGTGATCGATTTAGAATCTCCTTCCTATATACGATTTTATTTAATTATTAAATAATATTTAAAATTTTGGGTTTGAATTTAATATCAACTTTTAAATATTGAATTAGGATTTGGAAAATGATTTAGATTATGTATTGATTTTTGTATAACGAGTTATATCTATTTGAAACTGGTTTTGGTAAAAATATTTTTCAATTTAAATTCAAAATGATTTTTTTTTTTGAAATTTGAATATGGATTTATAGATATATATATAAATATTAACGACGTCTTTTATAATAATGATATAATATATACCAGAACGTTCAAGGATGATAGAGAGTACGGTGTCTAGGCTTGGGTTTGGAAATTCAGTTTCCTGCTCTCCCTGGCTACCCCTAATTGGTCCGACAACGGGATGGTAAATTAGAAATTGAATTTGAAATATAATTTGAAACTTTCTTCCAAATTATTTGGAAATATAAATTAGATTGAAAAGGACGTGGAAATTTATAATCATTATATGGTTGAATAGAACGCACTATGATGCGACAATTCGTAAATATCGATTTCAAACTTCGAATGGTTATGACTTGATTATTTTAAATTAACTTGACTTGAAATGAGACGCGTTGGATTTCAAATAATAATAGTATTTGAATAGAAAGGAAATTTTGATTTGTCAACATATGATTTTTCAAGTTATATTCAAACGAGTTTAAAATACGTGTAGTTGCCAATCATAATCAAATAGACCAAGTTTATTAAATTGGAGAAATCTGTGATAATTCCTAAAAGGTGATTAGAATTGGAATACATGAATTTCGAGAAATTTTAAATCTAGTTGATTTAAAAAGGTCCATTTTATTAGCAGTACTCTGGTAACATTACCAAATGTTATTATGGGTTTGAAATTTAAAGCAGGAACTATTATTTGATTATAAAAATGATTTATAAAAATAGTTCGAAGATTTTAAATGTATCGAGAATACTTATATGGGATTGAAATGGGTTTTCCAATTTTTATTTTGGATATGGTTGGGGATAAATCTTCGGATGCTTGATATTAACTCGGTGGATGAAAATTCATATTATCTGAGGAATTTAAAAGGTAATTCACCGTTATTCCACTTATAATATGAGTTGGATACGGAGATTAATATTGAAGATAAGTCGATGTTATTTATATCCAGATCAAATATCAAAGAGTTGAATAAATCTTTTAATTAAGATATGGGTTTCTCCACCTGATTGAAATGAGTTAGATAGAATTAATCTTCGATATTTGGTATAAAATTTCATGGTGTAAATGAATACTATCTGGGGAATTTGGAAGATATTATTATATCGCTATTCCACTCATGGTATTCGTTGATTTTGAGAATTTATATCAAATATAAGTGGATAAAAATTTCTGTGTAATTTATGATTCAATATCGATTGATTTGGGTTTTGTCGTGAATCGTATCTTCAATAATATCATTCTTGAAACCTGATGAGATTGAATGATGGAAATTCATATCGTAATTGAGATTTAATCAAATCTTTGATTCGAGGGAATTAAAGATAAGAAATTGAAGCGAAGGGATAATCTTTGATTTCGAAGAAGAGATAAGATGATAACGAGATGTATGAAATTTATAGTAATTCAAATCTTGAGTCGTAAATGAATTGGTAAATATTTGGAAGGAGATTTGAATTGAAAGCCTATGTAAACCATAGCTATTGTTTAAAGTACGATTATTACTTGGAAAGACCGAGATCGAATATATGTTCGAAACCCATTCCAAGTAATAACACGACGTTGTGAAGCAATTCAAGACTCGGTAAATGACGAATGAAGACCGGGAATATTTAAATTTGTTTAGATTGATTGTGATTAATGTCTCGGTTAGGTAGGCCACCGATACGAGGTATGAGTTACATGAGACCTGAACATATTTAAGTATTTTTGGGTTGTTGTTCCGTTCAGACCCAAAACGGATTTGTATGGACGGTGTGTCTGACGTTAAAATTGATCGCATAGCACTGATTTCCGTTAATGTATATCGGATTTGTGGCAATATATTATACTCGTCTCTAGGTCATATGAACTTAGAGGGTATGCATTGATTGAAATCAGTGATATGTCGTGAATTGTCAATGTGGCATACCCGAGTTATGAAACGAGCTAATGATGATCAAAGAATGGCTTATCGAAGCATCGCTTTGTGTATGACGTGACATCGACAAACCTCACACCCCGTATTGATGAGAAACTGGCGATTAGGTTTTATACTTATATATGAGTTGATGATGGAGCTGTGCAGCAGTGGGAAACCACTTATGAACCTGGGGAAGTTGGGTATGTTCGGGGGGCCGTGTCTGATCGAAAACCGTTGATCTGCCCTGATGATGTGTAGTCGGTGTCCGCATGATGGATGAAAAAGCCGTTGAGGCACTTCGTTTTGTATCCCTGATTGATCTTTCGTGCCAGGAATCATCAAGTAGGAAATCCAATCTCTAATACGAGCCATACGGTTTTGGTTTGTATATATATGGCGAGATAATATTAATGGTATTATGTCATCTAGGATTAATACATTTATTTGTGAAATTGCTTTTCACACTATATGATAATATTAGAAGAGGATTTTCACGTATGAAAGCACGTTTGGTTATCATAAGATAAAACTCGCCCATCTGGTGTGCGCTTGCATTGTGTGATGTGGGACAAGCTTATGATAGCTTCATTTTCAAAAGTCATAGCGAATTTCTATGCACAGGAATTCATATGGAGTTAACCCGTTCCGCGTTAGCGGCGTGGTCCATTGAATTACCCAATTTTAAAATGAATCCTAAACAACAATTGTTTTGAGTTTTCACACCAGTCCCACGACTGACCTGGAGTCTATTGTTCCTTTCTAAACTCTGGGTGCCCATTAATTTCCATACGGGCAGCTAGTGTTTAGTTTTGCAGTTATAGGTCGTTGGATCATGATTCGAATCGCTTTTAGAGTTGGTGTCCACGATAGAATTGGAGCTTCCGCTGTATCATTTTGATCTTCCGTTGAGAGTATGTTTTCTTTCTTCCGCTGTATACGTTTATGTTGTAACTCTGATATTCATGTAACTCTGATGTAAGATTGAATTATTCAATGGAAGGTTCTGTTGTTTTGTTCAATGTATGTATGTACCCATAACTATTCATATTTGTGAACGGTTTAAGTCGGTTTAATTACCGGCGAAAATCGGGCAAAAAGATGGATCGTTACAAGTGGTATCAGAGCTTTGGTTATACAAAGCTATGGGGTACGTACGTATTTGGACAAAAGAATAGGACTCCTCAGAGTTATATTATCTCATTAGAGATAGGGTTAGAAATACCCTAGAATGAGATGTCGGAATATTATGACGAGAGAGCGTATTTTTGAAACCTATATAAGGTATTCTGAACAAGTAAATCATTTTGGAAATGATGATTATTTGGAATATATTTTGAAATATAATTGGGAATAAGGTTTTCGAATGTTTTATTCAACGTCACGATTAGACTATCGAGTATCCAAGGGTTTTGAATATACGTCTGATCAACGTATATGCGAAGCCAATATATACTAGATAGATATAGAGTCACACTCTAGTCGCTCGAGGATGATTTTACTGATGACGATGGCACCATCAGTAGTTATTTTCGAGTTTCGAAAGTGGGATGACTATATGGTTTCAATTAACACGTCGGGGAATACTTGAACCATTTAGATATGATTATTAAGGGAATATAATTTAAGCGCAATATCTTATAGATGCAAAACTAACTATTTTAATGACCAAAAGGATTTTGAGGTAAATCCACTTAAAGATTAGGAAGCAAATATGGGAAAATAAGATAATACATTAAGAAATTTTATCATAAATAGCACCCATACTTCAAGTTAAACTAGTCATAATAAATGTTTGAATATGATCTAATAAGTTGTAATCAGAAAAGATATTATATTTCTCAAAGAACGTTAATATGTTAACGTAAGCAATAGATTGGATAAATCCATAACATGAAATTGTAAATGAGAATATCCAAGAATATCTTAGCTATCAGAACCCCTTAAGAATCTGTAGATGATTTAGACTTAAGTTAAGAATTTATTTAAAGAGATGATTTTGACTTAAGAATGAGTTTAAAAAGTTAATTTAAATCGTAACAAACCTCGAAATAGGAAAATTTGGATCTTTGAAATATTAAATTTGAAGAAGTGAGTTCTGAAAATGTTAAGATTAATATTTGAAACAACCCTAGCTGAACCCGTGTACGCATAAACAGAGTGCGCAGAGGAAGCGTGATGGTATTTTAAATAAAACTGTTTTAAGATATTCTCCGGCTAGTTGAGTAAGAAAAATTTTCTAAACAAGATTTGATATTTAAACAAGAATAAAAAAGAGTTATGTATATTTTGAATGTAAGGTGGATTTAGAGAAGTGTTATTCGATTAGGTGAATATGACAACTAAAATATGAATATTAAATGAGTATAAATGGGTTAATGAGAAATTTGAAACAATTGGAATATTTGAAATAGAATAAGTGTTTTGGAAATATAATTCTATCGCTTCCCTTGTCACTGGGTTTTGCTCGACCCATTGTTATCTTGTGAATATCACCCAAATTGTCGTGCTTGAAATTCTAACTATCCAACTTTATTTCTGAATTTTTCCTTTGCCTTGCTCTGATAAAGCCATGGACAAGTGAATTAAATTGGATTAGAAACAAGTATTTTGGACTATCTCTTAAGTTGAAATTGAATATGTATTAAGAGCAATAGAATTTCTAATACTGAATTTAGCCAAGATGGTATTTTGCAGGATAATTGAGTGATTAGGGAAAGGATTATTTGAGAATTTAGATTTAATTTTCTAATTTGAACATTTGGTCTTATAATTGATGAAAAAAAAAATCATGGATTCCGTAAGAGTAAGTTAGAATGATAATTTCAAAACTTTAAGATTTTCTTGGGATCATAGACCTCTAAGTATTAGACCGTATCTGTCCTAGTTTCTTCTTTGTGGTAGTGGTAGCAGCCAGGAGTCTAACTTGAGAAAAATATTCGATCTCAAACAAGACCCGTGACGACCCTAGTAATCACGAAATTATAAAAGTTTCCTTAGACTCTACCTTTGGTGAGAGTTTGATAGAGTATCCTGAGATATATGGACCTTGGTTCAAACTATTACATTTTCTGGTATGTTAAGAGAGAAATGGGATTGGAGGAAGAAAATAGTTCGAGTAGCGAAGTCAGTGATATTTGGCTTGTTCGTCCTAATAAGTTGAGGAAGAAATTCGAATTTAAAATTTAGTAGGAGTTTAATTTACTCGACTTCCTTTTCGAGGGCGAAAAGTTTCTAAGGGGGGGTGAATGTAACATCCCAGAATTTTAACTAAGTTTGGTTTGGATTTTATTTATATAATTTGGATTTTTCTGGATATAAATTGATGTTTATACGGTTTGAATATAAATTTTTACTTAGATTAAGTATCTTGTTTTATTTTGTATGATTTTTAAGAAGAACTTATTTTAAAAGTTATTTTTAAAGGATAGTTATTCCATTTTAGGCCATATTTGATGTTTTATGAATATTTGTTAAGTAATTTAGATACGATAGTAGTATATTTGTAAAGTAAGATTTATTTTAAAATAACATGAGATTTCGTATGAGTTTAAAATTCCTATTTTATAATTTTATTTACAAGATATATCTTTTATAAAAATCTATTAAAATATTCAAATTCTAGCTTACTATTTTATAAGAGTTGATTTTAAGTAATGATAAAATATATTGATATGTTCAAAAAGATTATTATTCTACTTTAGACTATATTTAATGTACATGGATACCGTTAAGTTAAAATATTTATACATTTATATTTTGTAAATTTTTATAAATATATTTCTATATGTTGTATATGAAATATAATGTCATTTTATTTAAGTTACACTTATATGTGTTAAAGAGTGGTTTCATATATAAAGGTTACAAGGATGTTACTAAAATTAAATTTTATTTAAATAAATAAATATGCCAATTTGGCAACCATGCATTTAAGTGAAATTATAATGCCAATATGTAGCTACATAGGTGTAAAAATGCATGAGAAGACTTCATGCCATGAGCCATGTGTCCCTTGGTTAATTGACTAAATTACCCCTTTTAATGCCTATATAAACACATGAATGCATCACCAACTTGCCATAATTTCAATCTGTATTTCACGTTCAAAAAAGATGCTGCGTCTTCTTTATTGTTCATTTCAGTGAATACAAAAAAATAAACATTTCTCTTCATTCAAAAATCAACATCTCTTAAATCATTCAATTTTTGTGGAAATGATATACGTGGATATTGTCCGGATCATCATGGCCGATTTTTAGAAATTTACGGATCAAGATTTCATAGTGTATCGTGAGAGAAATCCCAGATTTACAGAAAAGTGACAATTTATGAAGAGAACTTCGGAAAATTATATCTCCAAATCCGCTTCGAATTGATCGACGCCGTCAGCGCCGTTTAGATCAGCAAAGCAAGTAGTATTTTTCATCCGAATTAGAGATGATTCCGTGTCGACACTTTGGATGGTCGGAAACTAGGTTTGACGTTTATCAAAGATGGAAGCGACGATGGTCGAAGCGGAGAATGCCTTGGTGTTGAGATTGGAAAGTGCTTCGATGGCGCGTAATTCGGTGGAGAATGGTGTAAGTTTGGGGGGTGCGGCATGTAGGGTGACGCGTTTTTCCTGTTCCCAGGTCATGGCATCCATGGCGTCGGATTTTGATTCGGAAGGCGGGACATTGGGCGAGTTGGTGCAGAAGGTAGAGGGGTTGAAGAGAAACATGTTGGTAAAGTTAGATTTGGGTTCGGTGGTGTTTTTGTTGTGTGCATGTGCACAGGGCGCGTGTAGAAATGGATTACAGGAGAGAGCAAGAAGAAGATGCGAGAGGAAGAAGAAGAAGGGGTGATGGGTTGGGTCTAGTAGCATTTGGGTTGGGCCGAAAATAAAGAGGGTATGTTTTATTTTATTTGAGTCAAGTTTAAAGTTAACTAATTTTGAATGATCATATCTAACTCATTTTAAACCAGATTGATTCGCCGTTGGAGGCGTTAGAACCGTATCAGAAAATAGAACGCTATGTTATATAGTTTTGATAATTTTAGTTAAGTAAAAATTTATATAAAATAAAATAAAATAAAAGGTCCTTATATATGAACATATGTATATGTAACGTATATCGTTATTAATTAAATTCCAATATATATATATATATATATATATATTAGCAGAAAAAAATCTCCAACTGCTAATGGAAGTGAACTGAGAGCAGTACGAGTAGAGATGGCAGTATTTGTTGATTTGTTCGCTCTGGTAATGAAGATGTTAGAGCCAGTATGGTGAGAACTTCTAATTTAAATTATCTATTTAAATTAGTTAATTATAATTAGCTGAGATAATTATAATTTGTTGATGATGATTGTGTGATGGATGTTATTACGTGAATGGATGTGCATATAGTTAGATAAAACACTGAACACTGGAAGTGTTATCGATAGTAACGCTTGTGCACAACTGAACTGTTTGTTGTTGATGATAACGATAATTCATTATCATCTGATATATATGGTTGATTTATTCTGTTGTATGATGCACACACAATACCGTAGTTATGGGATTATACAGGTGATCGATTTAGAATCTCCTTCCTATATACGATTTTATTTAATTATTAAATAATATTTAAAATTTTGGGTTTGAATTTAATATCAACTTTTAAATATTGAATTGGGATTTGGAAAATGATTTAGATTATGTATTGATTTTTTACAATCAGTTATATCTATTTGAAACTGGTTTTGGTAAAAATATTTTTCAATTTAAATTCAAAATGAATTTTTTTTTTTTGAAATTTGAATATGGATTTATACATATATATAAATATTAATGATGTCTTTTATAATAATGATATAATATACACCAGAACGTTCTAGGATGATAGAGAGGACGATATCTAGGCTTGGGTTTGGAAATTCAGTTTCCTGCTCTCCCTGGCTACCCCTAACTGGTCCGACAACGGGATGGTAAATTAGAAATTGAATTTGAAATATAATTTGAAACTGTCTTCCAAATGATTTGGAAATATAAATTAGATTGAAAAGGACGTGGAAATTTATAATCATTAAATGGTTGAATAAAACGCACTATGATGCGACAATTCGTAAATATCGATTTCAAACTTCGAATGGTTATGACTTGATTATTTTAAATTAACTTGACTTGAAATGAGACGCGTTGAATTTCAAATAATAATAGTATTTGAATAGAAAGGAAATTTCGATTTGTCAACATATGATTTTTCAAGTTATATTCAAACGAGTTTAAAATACGTGTAGTTGCCAATCATAATCAAATAAAACAAGTTTATTAAATTGGAGAAATCTGTGATAATTCCTAAAAGGTGATTAGAATTGGAATACTTGAATTTCGAGAAATTTTAAATCTAGTTGATTTAAAAAGGGCCATTTTATTAGCAGTACTCTGGTAACATTACCAAATGTTATTATGGGTTTGAAATTTAAAGCAGGAACTATTATTTGATTATAAAAATGATTTATAAAAATAGTTCGAAGATTTTTAATGTATCGAGAATACTTATATGGGATTGAAATGGGTTTTCCAATTTTTATTTTGGATATGGTTGGGGATAAATCTTCGGATGCTTGATATTAACTTGGTGGATGAAAATTCATATTATCTGAGGAATTTAAAAGGTAATTCACCGTTATTCCACTTATAGTATGAGTTGGATACGGAGATTAACATTGAAGATAAGTCGATGTTATTTATATCCAGATCAAATATCAAAGAGTTGAATAAATCTTTTAATTAAGATATGGGTTTCTCCACCTGATTGAAATGAGTTAGATAGAATTAATCTTCGATATTTGGTATAAAATTTCATGGTGTAAATGAATACTATCTGGGGAATTTGGAAGATATTATTATATCGCTATTCCGCTCATGCGTTGATTTTGAGAATTTATATCAAATATAAGTGGATGAAAATTTCTGTCTAATTTATGATTCAATATCGATTGATTTGGGTTTTGTCATGAATCGTATCTTCAATAATATCATTCTTGAAACCTGATGAGATTGAATGATGGAAATTCATATCGTAATTGAGATTTAATCAAATCTTTGATTCGAGGGAATTAAAGATAAGAAATTGAAGCGAGGGATAATCTTTGATTTCAAAGAAGAGATAAGATGATAATGAGATGTATGAAATTTATAGTAATTCAAATCTTGAGTCGTAAATGAATTGGTAAATATTTGGAAGGAGATTTGAATTGAAAGCCTATGTAAACCATAGCTACTGTTTAAAGTACGCTTATTACTTGGAAAGACCGGGATCGAATATATGTTCGAAACCCATTCCAAGTAATAATACGACGTTGTGAAGTAATTCAAGACTCGGTAAACGACGAATGAAGACCGGGAATATTTAAATTTGTTTAGATTGATTGTGATTAATGGCTCGGTTAGGTAGGCCACCGATACGAGGTATGAGTTACATGAGACATGAACATATTTAGGTATTTTCGGGTTGTTGTTCCGCTCCGACCCAGAACGGATTTGAATGGACGGTGTGTCTGACATTGAAATTGACCGCATAGCACTGATTTCCGTTAGTGTATATCGGATTTGTGGCAATATATTATACTCGTCTCTAAGTCATATGAACTTAGAGGGTATGCATTGATTGAAATCAGTGATATGTCGTGAATTGTCAATGTGGCATACCCGAGTTATGAAACGAGCTAATGATGATCAAAGAATGGCTTATCGAAGCATCGCTTTGTGTATGACGTGACATCGACAAACCTCACACCCCGGATTGATGGGAAACTGGCGGTTAGGTTTTATACTTATATATGAGTTGATGATGGAGTTGTGCAGCAGTGGGAAACCACTTATTAACCTGGGGAAGTTGGGTATGTTCGGGGGGTCGTGTCTGATCGAAACCCGTTGATCTGCCCTGATGATGTGTAGTCGGTGTCCGCATAATGGATGAAAAAGCCGTTGAGGCACTTTGTTTTGTATCCCTGATTGATCTTTCGTGCCAGGAATCATCAAGTTGGAAATCCAATCTCCAATATGAGCCATACGGTTTTGGTTTGTATATATATGACGAGATAATATTAATGGTATTATGTCATCTAGGATTAATACATTTATTTGCGAAATTGCTTTACACACTATATGATAATATTAGAAGAGGATTTTCACGTATGAAAGCACGTTTGGTTATCATAAGATAAAAGTCGCCTATCTGGTGTGCGCTTGCATTGTGTGATGTGGGACAAGCTTATGATAGCTTCATTTTCAAAAGTCATAGCGAATTTCTATGCACGGGAATTCATATGGAGTTAACCCGTTCCGCGTTAGCGGCGTGGTCCATTGAATTACCCAACTTTAAAATGAATCCTAAATAACAACTGTTTTGAGTTTTCACACCAGTCCCACGACTGACCTGGAGTTTATTGTTCTTTTCTAAACTCTGGGTGCCCATTAATTTCCATACGGGCAGCTAGTGTTTAGTTTTGCAGTTATAGGTCATTGGAGCATGATTCGAAGCGCTTTTAGAGTTAGTGTCCACGATAGTATTGGAGCTTCCGCTGTATCATTTTGATCTTCCGCTGAGAGTATATTTTCTTTCTTCCGTTGTATATGTTTATGTTGTAACTCTGATATTCATGTAACTCTGATGTAAGATTGAATTATTCAATGGAAGGTTCTGTTGTTTTGTTCAATGTATGTATGTACCCATAACAATTCATCTTTGTGAACGGTTAAAGTTGGTTTAATTACCGGCGAAAATCGGGCAAAAAGATGGATCGTTACAGCAAAGGAAAACATGTTTGACCAGTTTCAGTTGATTTTAATCGACTGGAAAATGGCCATTTTTCAAACGGTCTCAGAATTTGACGAAATTTGTTTTGTTAGGACCGTATCGTCAATACGAAGCTAGAAAATATATTTTTTGGGAATTTTTAGAGTTCATATGTGACCCCGGTAAATTGAAATGTGCGTTCAAATTCAATATATATAGTTATATGTTGATTTTGATGAAAACTGATCGAAACAGTCGAATCAGCCTACGATATATCCCATTGTGTTCGGAATGGGGGTAATTAGCTATGGACGGCAGTCAGTGGGTTGGATTTGGGGTTCGTATGGAAAAGTTACTTTTTAGAATTAAAAATAGAAATAAATATTTAAATTTATAGAATACCCCTCTTTCCCTTTTCCCCCGGTCAACCCCCCCCCCCCCCCAATTTCTCGTTCGATCTAGGAAATAAATAATAAAAACCACGAAGGATGAACCCCTCGCCCCCAAGTCTTCCCCGACCTTCCTCCCCTTCCTCGCTCCTCCTCCGATTGAGGACCACTGCCTCCATAACCCCCAAAGCCCCGCCGTTAGTAAATCATCAAGACCAAGCCGCCACGCCCAACGTCAGCACCACCGTGGCCCGTTACCGCCTCAGGCCGGCCTCCTCCATCGTTTCCACCGCCCGCTGATTGAAACCCCAACGCCAAACACCTAAAACCGCACTGCCAGCACCATCGTGGTCCCACCATGCCTGCTGCATCCTCCCACCTTCACCGGC
The DNA here is from genome assembly GCA_030737875.1 of Allium sativum. Taxonomy (NCBI): domain Eukaryota; kingdom Viridiplantae; phylum Streptophyta; class Magnoliopsida; order Asparagales; family Amaryllidaceae; genus Allium; species Allium sativum. The sequence goes on along the minus strand of CM060925.1, from coordinate 29,208,390 downwards.
AACCACCTGCGGCCGTCCTCGGATCACCATTCCGGCCGTGGGCCCCTCCGTGAGCAAAGGTGCGATTTTTACACAAAGAAATATGAGTTTTAATTTTCATTTTAATTATTCATGTAATTAAAATGGTGATGTATAGGTAATTAAAGTTGCGATTTTTATTTCATGAAAGTTACAATTTTCAATAAAGTAGAGTTTATATGTTTGTATCTATAAAAAGATTATATTTTTAGTAAGGTAAAGAAATGATTTTTATAAATATTTACATAGCATAAAAGAAGGGATTTATATACATATATATAGCGAGTTGTTCAAAATATGATTTTTATTATATGAACAACTCTATACAAATTTGATTTTTTATATATATACGGCGAAATAAAAAGGTGACCTTTATCTCTATGGATTGGAAATAAAAGTATGATTTTTATTTATTGAAATAGCGTGATAAAAATATAATTTTTATTATATTACTAACGATATAAAAATAGAATTTTTATCTATGTAGTAGCGGTGTAAAAATATGATTTTTATCCATATAGAGTGATTATAAAAATGTGATTTTTATATATGTAGTGGCTACGGACGTTGAAATTGACAAAAGGCGAGCACGACAAAGATTTCTACCTAAGAAGAGTCGTGGCGTTTGGTATAGCTAGTCAGTGAGAACTTCTCGCTCTAATTTTAATTTCTAGTTGAAATATATACTAGGATGCAGACGGTGTTTAGTAGCACCCGACACCCGTCGTCCATAGACCATGGATGACTTGTTTGTTTGATTGCTGTCTTGTGAAATTTGATTGTGTGATGTGGAATGAAATAAAATATTTTATAGTGGAAAATATTTTATAGTTAAAAATATAATTTTTAACGTGTATATAAATTAAATATTTATAAACAAATCGGACAATTTGTTTATATACACTGATTTGACTGATATTGATTGGGACGGTAAATTTTACACATTGCCCAACTGCACAAATAAAATCTGTGTTTGTTGATTTGAAACTCCACACGGGTATTGGGATGATATTTGATGTACACTAATCTTGATTGTTTAGTTGTATGTCAATCGATGCGTTGACAGACTGTGTAAGCATTAATTATTTATATTTAATGCTTATGCAGTTGTGTGGTGCACTCTGGATGATGGTTGATTATTTATCGTTGCTATTATATACATGTGTTGTATGGAAATCCATATAATAAACGTTATATGGTAATTGATTGGGCCTCATTACAATATAGAAAATAAATTCATGTGTTGAATTGAAAATAAATTCATGTATTGAATAAAAGCCATGTTGATTAGATTGACGCCATTTTGACAGGAACGATATTTATATCGATTTTATTCATTTTATAATGAATATCGAAAGTGATTTCAAAATCTGATATTTTGAAATGAATTGAAATTCGAATTAAAATGAATAAAATTGAATTTCGAATTAAATTGAATAGAATTGAAATTCGAATTAAATTGAAATGAATTGAAATTCGAATTAAATTGAAATGAATTGAACTTTGAATTAAATTGAAATTGAACTGAAATCGATTTGAAATGAAATTAAAACGAATTTAAAACGATTTATAAAATATGTTTTGAAAGGAAATCGACGAAATATATATAATACATATTATATATATATATAATGGCCTGAATAGAACGCGTCGCGCCGCGGCAGTTCGCGAATTTCAACCATTGACTTTGAATGGATATTGCGGGAGATCCGACTGTCGGATTCTCCTAAAACCGGAACCGTTGGGTTCATATCGAAAAGAGCTTTCTAACGAATATTAGAAATTAGAAATCTAACAGTTGGATTTGGAATTATGTCCAAATCAAATTTGGAAAAGGTCGCTGTAAGTGCAGTTCGATGACCGTTGATGGAAATCGACTGTACGGGCCTTGATAAAATTATTAAAAATACCAATAATTTGTGTAAAATCATAAGAAATGATTTGGTAAGAATTAGGATGAAAAACTCCAAATTTTAAAAGATAAAAATAGATTTTTATCGAAATGAACTAGTTTTGAACTAGAATTAAAATCCATTTATTTTTAAAATAAATAAATTGGATTTGAAATGGTTTTAAAAGTAACCAGAATTTCCAATAATTGAATTGGAATGGATTTGAATCGAAATTGTCTTTGGAATATTTCGATGTTGGATTTCATGACGATACAGATATTGTTATGGGAATTTGAAAGATATATTTATATCGTTATTTCCAATACGATATTTGTTGGTCGTAGAATTTGATATTGAATATAAGCCGATATATTTTCTATTCAAAGCCTTGTATTTAATATCAAATGTGATTTTGGGTTGTCGTGAACGATGTCTTCAATAATACTGTTCTTAGACCTAACTGAGTTAAGAAAATCAGAAACTAACTAGAGATTAGTTAAGTTGAATGGTTTCTTGGGTATTGATCTGATGTTGGTTTCGGCCTTCAGGGTTAATATTTAGGGAATTGCTCACTTGCTATTTTACGATTAAAGGCTGATAGAATGGAATGTGATTTTGGGGTTTATCGTGAACCGTGTTTTAAATGACATCGGTTCTTTAACCCAGTTAAAGATTAAAACTAAGTGGGGTTTTAATGAATCTTTAATTAGATTGAAAAGATCGAGAATGGAGTATCACCAGTTTTGCTCCAGGCGATAGTTAAATCTTTAATTAGATTTGAACGTGAAATGGAAATTGAATTTACGGATAACACTGTGGTGTTAGATATGAAGTATTACCAGTTTTACTTCATGGGATGAATAGGCTGGGATTGGGAAATTAAAACAAATGATTACTTCGGTAAGGTTTGTTAATCCCGGCTAGTTTGGATAAACTATATTTTGTTTGAATCGATATTCAAAAGAAGATTGAAGAATAAATTTAAAAAAATTATCTTTGATAAAATTAATGGGAACCTTTCCCTAAGAATGTGAAATTTAGAAACTAACTGTAGGTTAGCTAAGCAGAATGGTTTCCTGGGTATTGATCTGGTGTTGGTTTCGGCCTTCGGGGTTAATATTTGGGGAATTATTCTCTTGTTAATTTATGGTTAGTGCTTGATGAATTGGAATGAGGCGTATGTTGTGTTTGTGTAACACTTGTTTATTATATACGCGAGTTATTCAGAAAGACCGGGTTTATCCCATTCTGAATAACTAATTCGACGATAAGTCGAAGATGAAGACGGTGGTTGAAGACCGGAGGTCTTCACGTCGTTTGGGTGATTACTGATGATCTTGATTGGGTCGTACAACCAAGAGGAGGGAATCAGTTAGTGGTCGTCTAGGCGTACTTGGAGATCGATGGATATGCGAGGTACAAGGTGCCTCCGACTTCATTCAGACCCAGAACAGACTTGTAAATGGACTGTGTGTCTGACATTGGATATCATTCTGTGTGATTGATGGATATCGGTTGCATGGAGTGGTTTGCCTGTGTGGCATGCTAAGATGCAAATGATCAAGGCTTTTGTTGAAAAGCAAAGTCTTGTGGTTGATGATCAAAGCACGGCCTTTGTGGCGTAGCTTTATGAAGCGTTGATTCGCGAGCGTCACACCCCGGTTGTGAACCAGAAACGGGAGAGGACCTCAGGGAGGACATGCGTTTCTTTCTAGTTAGAAGTGGAGTCAGTGGTTTGACACGCCCTGATGAGTTTGACTTATGTGGTTGTTGGTTTGCGAGGCGCCTCAGATATATCAGTGATTATGTGAAGCCGATGCAGTCATTCGTTGGCTCATTTACGCCCCAAAGGGCGGGGAAACGCATTGTTCAATCACTATAATCCACATCGAGTGGACCGGCCCTGTCGCTCCATGGGGCAGTTGCGGCTTCTCCTGAGGCTCGGGCTAGAGAGTCTCGAATCGGTTGAGGACGATCCCTTGCCTCGGTTCACAGAAGGAAATCCAATTTCCAAATACGTGACTTTGCGGTTTTGATTTTAGAGCCTAGTATGGCGACATGATATAAGGTACCCATGCCGTCTATGATTTATATTTATGATTGAATTTTTTTGACATTATACACTTATAATAGTATCAAATGATTTGTTTTAAACATACCAAGCATGTTTGGCTATTATAAGGGAAAACTCTATCCCCCGACTTGCGTTGCATTGTGTTATAGGACCTGGGTCTTATAATAACTTCATTTTTCCAAAAAGCATTGCGCTGTTTTGTTATATGCACTGGTATTCTTGGGAGGAAACCCGTTCCGTTTTATACGGCGTGGTCCCCTGATATATCTGATTTAAAATAAAGATTAATAAATGTTTTAGTACTCTCACCAGTCCCATGACTTACCTAGAGTTTATTATTTTAACCTAAACTCCGGGTGCCCTTATTTTGACATGAGCAGCTAGTAGTTTTGGTTTTGCAGATTTATTTTCACAGGATCCTGATTTACAGCTGGAACGATACTCGGAAAGCTCTGTATCCGTGTATTTCTTCTAGTTGTGTTTTGTATTATTTTCCGCTGCAATGTATTTAAATGTAATTTAAATCTGTGTTATTTTCTGTGTAATATTTATTCATACTCTGTATATTCTTGTATTCCGATGAATTGTTGTAATAAAAAATGAAATGTTCTTTAGTCTGCGTTCCGATGTGGCTTGTTCTCAACTCAATCCGTGATTTCCCGAAAGGGGGATTTCGGGTTGTTTCAGTACCTTCCAATTCTAATCTTTCTAATGTCAACATAATTACATTAAAATTTTAATCTAATAATGCAACGTCAGTTTTTTTCTCATTTTATTACGAAAAAAAATGTAACTCTAATATTATTAATATTAATAAAAAGGTAATCTTTTTATTACGAACATGAATTCATTAAAAGGTAATCTTTTTATTACAAACAAGAAGTCAACAAAATATGTTCCTTATTATTACCAACATATTATTTTCAAAAAGATGTTTTTTTTCCACAACATGAAATCAGCAAAAGATATGTTCTTTTATTCAAACATGAAATTACAAGAGATATGTTCTTTTTATGAATAACATGAAATTGTAAAAGATAAGTTCTTTTTATTTCAAAACATAAATTTACAAAAGATGTATTCTTTTATTTAATCCACAAAAATGTTCATTTTATTACAAACATGATGTTATTTTCTATTTATTTTCATGGTAATTCAAATCTCAATAAAAATCCCATTGCATGTGGTTCAGAAAAAGTGAGACTTTCGTACTGATTCTTGAACTGAGTAAAATCCATGTTTTCAAGTAAACATGAGAAAATGAGATTTTTACTATAAATCTCAAATCTGACAAAAATCCATTCTTATGAACAAAAAAAATTGAAAATTCCTATTGTAAATCATATCTCCAATATTCACGCAAAATAAAAGATTGAATCTTCAAATTCGAAAAAATCAACTCAACAAACATGTTTCGACAAAAATGACATTTCTTTAATCGCATAGCATATGAATATGAAAAATCTCAAATAAAAGAGAAGATTACACCGCGCGCATAAATTTAAGAACATAAATCTTAAAGGCGAGATCTTTATATCGTATCACAATAAAATAACATCGCGTGTACAGATCTGAAATAATAACATGAAATAAAAATTATTGCGCGTACACAGATCTAAAAATATAGGTCTGAAATAATAACATAAAATAATAGCAGCGCGAATCTCAGATCTTAAGTGGATCTGAAAATAATGAAATAAATAGCAGCGCATGAAGCTGAATAAAGAAACAAAAATTTATCACAGTCAGAGAACTAAATTATTTCACACATCCATATATACAGATTTTTCATTCGAGAAAATAATTAAAATTAAATTTAATTAAATTCAGAATATCTCACCTTGGTTTTAGATCAGAACTAGAGTCAAAGAAAGTCAGAATTGGTTCACAACAAATCTAGCATGTTGTGTTGTGTCACGCTGTTCCAATATCATCAAGTTTGTCGGGTTCTATATTGATGGAGGAAGGAAGAGAATTAATGGAGGAAGGAAGAAAGGAATGGCGGCTATGGCTTGGAGAGGAAGAAAAGAGAGGCGGCTCTTTTTTTTCTTGAATGAAAACAATTAGGTTTAACCCCCCCCCCCCCCCCTGTTTATAGAATTTTGGTCCCTAATTCACTAGAAAGTCCCGCTAAGCCATCTATTCCAATTCAAGCCCAATGAAAACTATTTCTAGTTCTACACCCTATTAACACATTAAAAAGTGAGTTTATAATGTACAACATTTTTTTTCCATTTTAAAACATAAATCTTTGCACTATTTTCTAACATTACATTAAAAAGTATATTTTAATGAAAAACATGTTTTGGTTTAAAACATGAACACCTTTCTTATTTTTATTTTTATAACCAAAAAAATTGACAATTTTATTTTAGTTAAACATTCTAACAAAAATGACATGTTATTATCTAATGTAAAATTCAAGCGGACATTTTATTCTAATGACGAATAAAAGAATATTTTATTTGTTAACAATTTGTATTCAATATAACAAATAAATAATGATAATTTTATTTGTTAGTTTTTTTTTATTTTTTATATTAGCATATGTTCTCTAATGACAAAACAAAAGAAAATTATTTACATATCCGTTTTAATTGAAAAAATGTTTATTTTTTGTCTAATCCTTTATAATGAACAAAAAGGTATATTTTGTTCAACAATTCTACTTAACACAAATGTTAATAAATTTTTTTAACAAATCTAACAAACACAACATGATAATTTGATTTCCCCCAGTGCTTTGAATTCTGCACTATTTTCTTAAAAATAAATTAAAATACATTTTTAAAATTGGCCTCAAAATTCCGGGTTGTTACACAAATTATTGATATTTTTAATAATTTTATCAAGGCCCGTACAGTCGATTTCCATAAACGGTCATCGAACTGCACTTACAGCGACCTTTTCCAAATTTGATTTAGACATAATTCCAAATCCAACCATTAAATTTCAAATCTCTTATATTTGTTGGAAAGCTCTTTTCGATACGAACCCAATGGTTCCATTTTTAGGAGAATCCAATGGTCGGATCTCCCGTAATGTCCATGCGAAGTCAATGGTCGAAATTCGCGAACGGTCGCTGCACGATGCATTCTATTCAGGCCAATTAATATATATAATATGTGTATATATATATTTCATCGATTTCCATTTAAAAAGAATTTTATAAATCGTTTTAAATTTTTTTTTAAAATGATTTCAACTTCGTATTCAATTTTAAATCAAAATTGAATATTCCATATCATTAATATGTAAATGATAATATTTTTAAAACATTAGATTTTGAAGTCACTTCCTTTTCGATATTCATTATAAAAATGAATAAAATCGATATAAATATCGTTCACGTCAAAATGACGTTAATTTAATCAATACGGATTTATATATTTAAATATTTTCATGTCCATCCCAAATCGGACATCAAAATCATATTTCGATCCATTACCGAATATTATTTTAAAATATTTGTTCCTTCTGAATTGGAATTAAACACAGTCAATTACCATATAATTTTATTTATATGGATTTCATACACACATGTACACAACAATAATTAAACACAGTCAACCATCATCCAGAGTGCATTACACAACTGCATAAGTGTTAAATATGAATAAATAACGCTTACAACAGCCTGTCAACCAATCGATTGACATACAACTAAACAATTGGGATTAGTGTATGTCAAATATCATCCCAATACCCGTGTGGGGTTTTCAAACAACAAACACTGATTATTATTTGTGTAGTAGGGCGATGTGTAAAATATATCGTCCTAATCAATATCAGTCAAATGTGTGTACATAAACAAATCGTTAGATTTGTAAATGAATATTTATTTTATCCATATACACGTTAAAAATTATATTTTTAACTATAAAATATTTATTTCAACTCATGAATATTTTATACAGTTCATTTATACAATAAAAATGATATTTTTATTGTTCTAACATTTTATTCATCACATGAATATTTTCCATTTCATAATACAATCACAATCAATTACCACCACACAATACAATCAAACAACTCGTCCATGGTCTGTGGACGTTGGTGTCAGGAGCTACTAAGCCTCGTCTGCCACCTAGTATATAATTAACTATAAAATAATTAGTGAGAAGGAGTTCTCACCTTTGGTTTCCACTCCGCCGTGCTCTGATTGTCAATCATAAAATTTCTAGAAATCCAGCATGTCTATTTTATAAATAACATTTATACGTTAAAAATCATATTTTTAAATATCGAATGATTATTTCATAGCTTGACTATTTTATAAATAGTATACATACGATAAAAAATTATATATTTTAATATCGCTATTCATATAATAAAGATCATATTTTTATAACGCTATATTATATATAAAAATCATATTTTTGTAATGCTATATTATATTTTTTTTATTTCAAAGTAGTTTATATAAAAATCATTTCTAAAACAATGTTATATGTTTTTAAAAATTATATTTTTATCACCATGCTAGATCTATAAAAATTATATTTTTATACTATGTTTTTATTTAGAAAACAATGCTATTTTTATTATTAAAAACAATGTATATTTATATTTTAAAAACCATATTTTAAAACAAAGTTATTTTATTTTTATATTTTAAATCACTTTACATATATATAAAATTCATATTTGGAAATTCACATTTTCAACATAAAGTTATTTACATTTAAAACAGTTCCATTTTATTTTAAAACCATGCTATTTTTTTTAAAACAATACATTTTTAATCAGCTATTTTATTTTTAAACAAGGTATATTTATATATTTTTTAAACAAAATATATTTATATTTTTAAAAACAATTTATATTTATATTTTTTTAAAATAATTTATATTTATATTTTTAAAACAATTTTACTTACATTTTTAAAATAATTTATATTTATAATTTTAAAACAATTTTATTTACATTTTTAAAATAATTCTATAATAAATAATGTAGAAAACTACCTTCCTTTTCTTCTTCTTGGAAGCTCACACATAGTTGGAATCCATTGCTCTGAACTAGGGTTCATCACCGTCGCCGCCTAGAGCTGCTTGGACCAGATTGGAGGGCGCCACATCAAAGAGCCTCACGAGCTCCACCAGCGCCTGAATGGTGGTCAAATTTGGTGGCCCGTTGAAGCCCCGGCGGCGGTTTGAACTGAGCGAGTTTGAGCTCGAAGTTCGAGCTCCATGCTCAATGAGAAATCTCCAAACCAGCATGGATCTGAAGAGGGGTAGGAGTACTTCGATTTTCCCTTCAAGACCCTAGTCTAATTCGCAGCGATTTGGGAGAAATCAAAGGGGGAAATTATGAGCAATTTCCGCCTTCGAATTTGGGCCGACGGCTGATTATTTTGAGCGAATGAGATTTCTAGAAAATCAAGGTTTTAATTTAATTATATATATATATATATTATTTTATTTCCAAAAATGCCCACGTATCCATACGAACTCCAAATCAACCCCAACAACTATCGCCCCTAGATAATTACCCCCATTCCGAACATAATGGGATATGTCCCACAACCCAGTTCGGCTGTTATGATAGGTTTCAGTTAAATTTAAAATATAAATCATTATATTTTAAATTCAAACGCACATTTTAATTTACCGGGGCCACATACGGACTCCAAAAATTCCAGAAAAATAAATCTAGCAATGTTTTGACGATACGGTCCTAACAAAACTAATTTTATCGAATTTGGAGACCGTTTAAAAAACAATCATTTTCCAGTCGATAAAATTCAAACTAAATTAACCAAACACGTTTAAATTTACCACGCTCACATATTAATTCCAAAAAAATTTGAATTTTGGAATCTAGCAATAATTTGACATTCTGGATCCAACAAAAGTGGTCTCGTCGAAAATGGAGGTCGTTTGCTAAATCTCTATTTTTAAGGTCTATATATTATATAAATTCCATTGCGACTATTCTGAATTTTCAACTGGGCATAACTTTTTATTCCCGTTATGAAATCTGGATTTTACACATCCGTTGGAAAGATATTTTCAAACAGATTCAAATATTTTTTGTTCCACTAAAATCCGGTTTATTTTGAATCCTATACCTTATTTTGAATTTGAAATCGAAATTTCAAACTACCACGCTAATTCCAATTACGTTTATAATTAAAAAAAATTATATTCTAATTTCGATTTAAATAAATTTAAAGGTTCTAATTTTATTCAAATTAAATTTCTAGTCGTTATTATTTAAAATAAATCATTTTAAATATTCAAAATTCATTAAAATTGCTAAAATAAAAATTTTAAATTGGTTCTGGTTTTCTGGGTTGTTATAATCTCTCCCACTTAAAATCTTTTTGTCCTAGAAAAGGAACAGAGCTGAAAGTTGTTTAACTAACCAACTCAACTTTCAGTTTGGCTTTCATTCTTCAACTTTTCAGTTTCTAAGAATTTCTAATTTTTCAAAAATTTGGCTAACACCCTAAATTTTCGAAAAATTTCGCCATAACCTCCTTTGTACGGGGAGACATATAAAACCTCAACTTGCCACGCAGGGCCCTCATCATCCAAAAAGAAAAAGAAAAAGCTAAGCGACTAGCTAATCGGCTCATAAAATCATCAAAACCAAATAAATTAGTAAACATGTATCTATTTGTCGGGCATACAATTTTATTCCTCTTCTCTAGCCTCCTTGCTATGAACTATTCAATGGATATACATGTATATGCAAGCAATTTCAAGCAATTTTCAATTCAGTTAAATATTTGACACAACTGGCTTAATTTAACTTTCATTCACATGTTTGTTCCAACAATTCTATTAGTCAAACTAATAATCAAACAACACAACCAGCAATCAATTTGTTGGTTACGTTTCAAACACATCACTTTAATAAATCGTCAAAAATCATATTTTTGATGCCAATTCACAACAGCAAACCTTATCTACTTTTGGTTCTCACATCAGTCAATTGGAAATACATAGAAATCTCACTTTCGAAACTCGAACATAAACTCTGATGATGAGTACTCAATCATTAGAATCATCTTCGGTTTACTAGAGTGTGATTCTATATCTACCCAGTATATTTGAGACTTCGAATATACGTTTATGATGCGTATATGCAAAATCTCATATACTAGATTGTTCAAATCCAATATAAAATAAACAATCAAATACGTATCATTACATTAAATTTTCCAAACAAAATTGTTTTTTCATTTCTATTTTAAAAACACTACTCTCCACACTCGTTCTAGGATACTACTGATCTTATCTCTAACGAGTCATTCTTATTGGATATCACTAATCCAATCTCGGATGAATTCTTTCATTTGGTTCTAATGTGTCTTGTTCTCAAGCTCTGTAAACCAAAGCTCTGATACCAAATGTAACGACCCGAACTTCCCTGGTCTCCGAAGAGAAGAGAAAGAATGGATTGTCTAAGAACAAGACTAATCGGAACGCAAACAGAAGAACATTTCATTGCTTATTACAACAATTTACATCAGAGTACAAGAATATACAGAGTATGAACAAATAATATACATTTGATAAATAACAGAGATTTACAAGTTACAATGCAGCGGAAAAAAAATACAAAACACAACTGAAAAAGACACACGGAAACAGAGCTTTCCAAATATCATTCCAACTGTAAACCAGGATCCTGTGAATATAAATCTGCAAAACCAAAACAACTAGCTGCCCATGTGGAAAATAGGGGCACCCAGAGTTTAGGTTAAACAATAAACTCCAGGTCAGTCATATGACTGGTGTGAGAACTAAAACAGTTATTTAAAACTTTACTTTAAAATGGAGTAAATCAAGAAACCACGGCGTATAACACGGAACGGGTTTCCTCCCAAGAATACCAGTGCATAAAACAAACAACGCAACGCTTTTTGGATAAATGAAGCTATTATAAGACTTAGGTCCCATCACACAATGCAACGCAAGCCGGAGGATAGAGTTTTACCTTATAATAGCCAAACATGTTGGGTACGTTTAAAACAAATCATTTTGATATTATTATATTTTGATATTATTATAAGTGCATAGTGTATAAAATCACTTCAAATGTAAATGTATCAATCGTAGACGACATTAGCGTCCCATGCCACTATGTCGCCAATAGTATACAACTAAAACCATAAAATGTATTGGAAGTTGGATTTCCATCTGTGAACCAAGGCAAGGGATCGTCCTTACCGCTTCGAGACTGTCTAGCCCGATCCTCAGAACCCAGACTCGGGTGGGCCTTGGATCATCAGGGCCTGTCCACACAGAGTGGATTAAAATGCCTGAACAATGTGTTTCCCCGCCCTATGGGGCGTAAATGAGCTAGATGACTCAATATCCATCAGCTCTGTAGTAACCGGTATATCTGAGGTACCTCGCTATCCATTATCCACATAAGTAAAACATCTGGGCTTGCAAAACCTAGACACCACTCGAAGCTATTAGGAAACGCATGTCCTCCCCGAGGTCCTCTCCCGTTTCTGGTTCACACCGGGGCGTGGGGCTCGCGAATTAACACTATACACAAAGCTATGTTATATTAAAGCCGTGCTTTGATCATCAACCACAGGACTCTTCTTTTCAATAGAAGCCTTGATCTTTTGCATCTCAGCATGCCACACAGGCAATTCACACCATGCGATTGATGTCTATCGATATATAACCTCTGAGCTCATAAGTCTCGGAGAAGGGTGTAAACCAAGGGAATAAATTCTCAACCACCAAACGGATATATATATTAATAGAGATTAATTAACACAGAATAAAATCCAATGTCAGACGCACATCCATTTACAAGTTCATTCTGGGTCTGAACGAAACCAAAGGCACCTTATTCCTCGTCCCATATGTCCAATACAGGAGAGAGGTCTTCGCATATCCGGTCGATTTCCAAGTGCGTCTGGACGACCACCACTTATTACCTCGTCTTGGGTGTACAGCCCAATCAAGACATCAGTAATCATCCAAACGATGTGAATACCTTCATTCTTCAACCACCGCCTTTATCATCGACTTATCGTCGAATCAGTTATTCAGAATGGGTATAAATCCGGCCATCCCGAATAACTCGGGAATATAATAAACAAGTTCTATAAAAACACAACATACGCCTCATTCCAATCCAGAATATATTTTTATTCAAATATTTGCATACTTCGAGAAAGGTTCCATTTAATTTTATCAAAGATGAATTCTTTATATTTATTCTTTAATCTTCCATTGGATATCTGTAACACCCCACCTCCGTTAAGGTCACTCACAAGGGAATGCTTGAACTTTGGTGGAGCATTTTTAGTAAACAGAACAGAAACTTACAAGACAGATAAAACAGTACTTGAAAAATTTATAACTTTATTTCAACAGAAGCTTGGTTACATCCTTTCAAATCACAATATCAGAATTCAAGTACAAAATATCAGTCTTGTACAAAAGCCTTCAGAATGCATAGTTTAAAATCATAATCCCCACAGAAGAAGACAAGCCATACTTTAAGCACTGCAAGCGGAAGAAATCTGGATCAAGCTAGAGTATTCCCTTCTACAAAACCTGGGGGGAGAAACGGAAGAAAGGAGGCGAAACAACAAGGGTCACACAAAAGTCTGGTAAGTCCAGTGATTTTCAGTTATGAACAGATAATAATAACATGACATGAAAATAAAACTGGATGAGAGATAACTGTAACAGATGTAGCAGATATGACAGAAGAACAGAATGATATAAACTATTGCTTTACACTTCTCTACACTACTAATACTAGTATAACAGAATTAGGTGTCACCCTAATGTCTAAACTGAAACAGAAACAGGTACAGAATGATTTAACAGAAACAGGATGCTAATAATGGGCCTTTGCTACCCGATCAGAAACAGACAGAAGTAGAAACAGATTAATCCCTACGGAAACAGAATGTAGAATTAGGTGTACACTAGTAATGGTCCTTTACCACCCGAACAGACGGAACCACGCAGAAACAGACAGGTGTTACCACCCAACAGAAACAGACGATACCAATAGAAACAGACAGAACTAAGTGTACCCTAAAACCCTACCCCAAGCGATCGGCTCCTTATACATAAATATCCTATGTCGGGCCCACAGTAGGGTGTATCACTCCCTAAAGTGACAACCAATTGGCACAGACCTATTTACAGATGTCACGGTGTCTTACATCCTCAGAGGCAGACCGGGATCCATGCACGCACATGACCCGGTTGGAACGCACCATCAACACCCCTCGCCATTATCAGAATGAACCGCTTATAATTAGTTCAGTAAACGTGCCCGGACCCTACTTACTGTTGGGTCAAAGTTTTGATACCAGAAAGGGTTACTGACTAATATGGGTCACAAACAACAGATGATACAAGTAATTCCCCTCCTAACCTTATGTCCCCAGACTAACAGATTTCAGTTTAACTTGTCTACAAGTTTCAGACATAAAAAATTTAAATTAACTAGTTCATAGATCAGGCAATCAAGTTAACAGGTTTTCAGACTAACGGATCAGATGTTCGGATTAACAGGCTTACAGATTAACTGGTTCCAGATTATCTAACTTTGTATTGTGCCTACGGATTCACGAAACGGGTTTATCAGATTCATTGGTCCAATTGGTTTAACCTTACCCAACACGTTTTAGACATCATAATTATCTCATATTTTCATTAATTAAATATTAATGCCCAAACCTCTCACATTAGATTGACGGTTTATGGCTACTAGTTAGGTCAGTTGGTTCCGGGAAGGTTTCTGTCGCAAACTGAGTCTAACCTCGGGTTTCAAGCACGTTATGACTAACTTCTCACATTAGAACCTATTGTTTGCGACCATTGGAATATGACGGGCGGTTCCGGGTAGAATTACGCCGCAAACTCATTCTAACCTCGAGTTAGCCATGTTTATCTTTGCGGCCAATTAATTAATGATTTATCACTTATACCCACGCCTAATATACATGTCAATTATTCATAACTATAGCCAATTCAGATTATGTCAATAGCGGACTAATTATATCAACTCAACAGATATAGCAGATAACAGATTTCTCAGATTAGGCGACTTAGCAGATTTAGCAAACTAGCAGATTTAGCATTTTCAACAGACTTAGCAGATGACAGATTTGGCAGATGAACAAATCTAGCAGACTAAGCAGTAGAGCAGAACTAGCAGATTAAGCAATATAACAGAAGTAGCAGATTAGGAAATGTAACAAAACTAGCAAATTAGGCAAATATAACAGATTTACTCATTTCTTAAAGTTTCATATCTTGCCTAATTATAAATCTTGCCTAAGTTCACGTGCATAAACAATAGTCTTAATTCACAATATTATCATATACCCTATGTTTGTATTAAATTTACATAGCACAGATTATGGTCATAAATTTACCATATATCATATGTTCCAAATTTTTATTAAACTTGCATAGTACAGAAGATCCCTACATAAATTATACCAAATATAGCCATCGATTACTATGCATATCATATATCCCAAAGATCCCTTACTTAGGTGTTTATTTACATTAATAGATACCCTACTCTCATGTAAATCTTTATGCCTAAGCCATATTCTCTTTATCTCAAATCATATGTTCAATACAATTTATATTATAAATATAACATGTCCAGTCATATGTCTCAGATTTTGTTCTAGCTACAGTCCATGTTCTTTCTTCACATCAGTCACCTATTGGTCATGCCCAATTCATGCATCATTCATTTTATTGTCACAAACATTTTAGTGTATGTTAATCTCTTATGAGATTGGCTCAGGCTCGTGGTAGCCTGGCTATAGAAAAGAAAGAGGAAAGAGATACAAAATAAGATAGATCCAAATAGAACATAACATATATAACCTCAGATTCAGATTTATAACTCATGTCACAATCAGAATTAACGTTTATATCGGAAAATAACTGCACTTGCCTTGGTTGGATTCTAAAAGAAAAAGGTGTTGTAGCTGTTCTCTTTTAATCCTAATTAGAATTGGAGGAAGAAGAAGCACAAGTCCTAGCTTAGGTTTCAGCAGAGTAAAGACGCCATTGATTTATTTATTTTTAGAGAGGAAGAGAGCAATGGAGGCTAGAGAATTGTATATGAGATTTAGGTTTAGGTTAGGGATGTATATATAGGTGTAGGAAGTTATTTAGGACCATTAGATTAACCCTGAATCATGAGAACCATTCAAATGCAAAATCTTCATTTGAGCGAATCGGCCCACGGGATGACAACCAAACACCATGGATTAACCCCTAGTCGACCCAGCGGGGCTTGGGTCGACCTCAAAAATGGGCCGGTTCGGTTATTCCCCCTCCCAATTCGCTGTTTTGAACCTTTTTTGCATGTTTATTTATTTAATTTTATAGATATCTATATATATTTATCTCATATGCATACAAACTTCAAGGCTTAATAACTTCTTCATAATTAACCATTTTTTTTTATATTCTCAGAAAATACGGGGTGTTACATTCTTCCATCCTTAAAGGATTTCGTCCCCGAAATCTTCAAGTTAAGAAGAATGTATCCTAACATCCAACATCCATCTACTCAACCATTCAATCACAGGCATCCATTGTCCTTAAAAGGTTTCTAATGCCGTATGAACATATGCAAAGTGTGTGTATATGTTTCTTATCTAATGCAAAATCAGGCGGTCTACTGATCCAGTTAACCTCCTTAATGCGAATCATGTTAGTGTCATGAGTCCAAATATGTATGCAAGAAATCCTATTTGATACACATCATTTCTATATGAGTGCATAACCATTCATCCAAATGCAATATCCATGTGAGGAGTCAATCATTCTGCATCCACAAAAATTGAAAAATGCACACACATCCATATGCAGTATGAGAGTGTTTTTGAGCAGATCTAGTGCCTAGTGTGTGTATATGCATCCACGAGCAACCACTTGCATCCACTTGCAACCATCAAACATAACATGTCTCAAACACATGTTTACACCCATTAGTTTCTACCAAAAGTTCGAAGATTCGATCGATAGGATACAGTCGAATGATGGAAGCGAGTACAGATAAGACAAAGACTTGGTTCCCATTAGACATTGGTTGAGAAAATAATTCCCTTAAGTATCAGCCCCGAAGACCAAAATCAACATCAGATTGACACCCAGAGGATTACCTCCTTTAGGCAATGTCAAAACTGGAAAGCAGAATTATTCAAATATTTATAGACTACTGGTACAGATCAGGTTCCCTAATGATTCTTAGGAAGCTAAGCATGATAAAATCATATCCCACAAAAACTCAGAATGTATGCGTCATACTTCCTTGCTTAAGAGATAAGAACTTTTCCAATTGTAAACTTCGTTCATCTTGCGAGAGGAATTTTGTCTCAAACCTTGTTCTGAAATCCATCCATGTCTCAACCGGCCTCTCGGCGTTAGTGACTTCCCACCAGTAGGAAGCTTCGTCTTTGAGCAGCCATACTGCCAACTGTACCTTCTGCCTATCATCCACCTCGAAGATAACGAATAAATCCTCAATTTCTTTGAGCCAGTTCCTCGCTTCTACGAATGATTCAGTTCCTTTGAAATCCTTCCCACCCATGGCCCTAAAATCTCTACAAATCTTTGAAAAAGTAATTGCACGAGGAGGGCGTGGAGGAGGAGGATCATTTGCTGGACCTGCGGCGGCGGTCCTAGCCTCAAGATATTGACGAAACCAACCGGGTACGTGAACACCCTCTGGTATCTCAGATGCTTCAGACATGCTGAAACGAAAAAAAAGGAAAGATTCAATACAAAAAAAAGACTGAAGGAAAGATATATGGCTCTTGGGGATCATGTTTTTCAAAATAAGCTTTATTTTTAAAAATACTTCCTTTCAAAACCTTTTTGAAAATAGTTTTCAAAAACTTTACCCAATCTGGTAACCTTCAGCTCTGATACCAAGTGTAACACCCCACCTCCGTTAAGGTCACTCACAAGGGAATGCCTTAACTTTGGTGGAGCATTTTTAGTAAACAAAACAGAAACTTACAAGACAGATAAAACAGTACTTGAAAAAATTATAACTTTATTTCAACAGAAGCTTGGTTACATCCTTTCAAATCACAATATCATAATTCAAGTACAAAATATCAGTCTTGTACAAAAGCCTTCAGAATGCATAGTTTAAAATCATAATCCCCACAGAAGAAGACAAGCCATACTTTAAGCACTGCAAGCGGAAGAAATCTGAATCAAGCTAGAGTATTCCCTTCTACAAAACCTGGGGGGAAAACGGAAGAAAGGAGGCGAAACAACAAGGGTCAGACAAAAGTCTGGCAAGTCCAGTGATTTTCAGTTATGAACAGATAATAATAACATGACATGAAAATAAAACTGGATGAGAGATAACTGTAACAGATGTAGCAGATATGACAGAAGAACAGAATGATATAAGCTATTGCTTTACACTTCTCTGCACTAATACTAGTATAACAGAATTAGGTGTCACCCTAATGTCTAAACTGAAACAGAAACAGGTACTGAATGATTTAACAGAAACAGGATGCTAATAATGGGCCTTTACTACCCGATCAGAAACACACAAAAGTAGAAATAGATTAATCCCTACAGAAACAGTATGTAGAATTAGGTGTACACTAGTAATGGTCCTTTACCACCCGAACAGACGGTACCATGCAGAAACAGACAGGTGTTACCACCCAACAGAAACAGACGGTACCAACAGAAACAGACAGAACTAAGTGTAACCTAAAACCCTACCACAAGCGATCGGCTCCCTAATACATAAATATCCTGTGTTGGCCCCATAGTAGGGTGTATCACTCCCTAAAGTGACAACCAATTGGCACAGACCTATTTACAGATGCCACGGCGTCTTACATCCTCAGAGGCAGACCGGGATCCATGCACGCACATGACCCGGTTGGAACACACCATCAACACCCCTCGCCATTATCAGAATGAACCGCTTATAATTAGTTCAGTAAGCATGCCCGGACCCTACTTACTGTTGGGTCAAAGTTTTGATACCAGAAAGGGTTACTGACTAATATGGGTCCCAAACAACAGATGACACAAGTAATTCCCCTCCTAACCTTGTGTCCCCAGACTAACAGATTTCAGTTTAACTTGTCTACAGGTTTCAGACATACAAAATTTAGATTAACTAGTTCACAGATCAGACAATCAAGTTAATAGGTTTTCAGACTAACGGATCAGATGTTCGGATTAACAGGCTTACAGATTAACTGGTTCCAGATTATCTAACTTTGTATTGGGCCTACGGATTCACAAAACGGGTTTATCAGATTCATTGGTCCAATTGGTTTAACCTTACCCAACACGTTTTAGACATCATAATTATCTCAGATTTTCATTAATTAAATATTAATGCCCAAACCTCTCACATTAGACTGACGGTTTGCGGCTACTGGTTAGGCCGGTTGGTTCCGGGCAGGTTTCTGTCGCAAACTGAGTCTAACCTCGGGTTTCAAGCACGTTATGACTAACTTCTCACATTAGAACCTATTGTTTGCGACCACTGGAATATGACGGGCGGTTCCGGGTAGAATTACGCCGCAAACTCATTCTAACCTCGAGTTAGCCATGTTTATCTTTGTGGCCAATTAATTAATGATTTAACATTTATACCCAGGCCTAATATACATGTCAATTATTCATAACTATAGCCAATTCAGATTATGTCAATAGCGGACTAATTATATCAACTCAACAGATATAGCAGATAATAGATTTCTCAGATTTAGCAAACTAGCAGATTTAGCATTTTCAACAGACTTAGCAGATGACAGATTTGGCAGATGAACAAATCTAGCAGACTAAGCAGTAGAGCAGAACTAGCAGATTAAGCAATATAACAAAAGTAGCAGATTAGGCAATGTAACAAAACTAGCAAATTAGGCAAATATAACAGATTTACTCATTTCTTAAAGTTTCATATCTTGCCTAATTATAAATCTTGTCTAAGTTCACGTGCATAAATAATAGTCTTGATTCACAATATTATCATATACCCTATGTTTGTATTAAATTTACATAGCACAGATTATGGTCATAAATTTACCATATATCATATGTTCCAAATTTTTATTAAACTTGCATAGTACAGAAGATCCCTACATAAATTATACCAAATATAGCCCTCGATTACTATGCATATCATATATCCCAAAGATCCCTTACTTAGGTGTTTATTTACATTAATAGATACCCTACTCTCATGTAAATCTTTATGCCTAAGCCATATTCTCTTTATCTCAAATCATATGTTCAATACAATTTATATTATAAATATAACATGTCCAGTCATATGTCTCAGATTTTGTTCTAGCTACAGTCCATGTTCTTTCCTCACATCAGTCACCTATTGGTCATGCCCAATTCATGCATCATTCATTTTATTTTCACAAACATTTTAGCGTATGTTAATCTCTTATGAGATTGGCTCAGGCTCGTGGTAGCCTGGCTATAGAACAGAAAGAGGAAAGAGATACAAAATAAGATAGATCCAAACAGAACAGAACAGATATAACCTCAGATTCAGATTTATAATTCATGTCACAATCAGAATTAACGTTTATATCGGAAAATAACTGCACTTGCCTTCGTTGGATTCTAAAAGAAAAGGGTGTTGTAGCTGTTCTCTTTTAATCCTAATCAGAATTGGAGGAAGAAGAAGCACAAGTCCTAGCTTAGGTTTCAGCAGAGTTGAGACGCCATTGATTTATTTAGTTTTAGAGAGGAAGAGAGCAATGGAGGTTAGAGAATTGTATATGAGATTTAGGTTTAGGTTAGGGATGTATATATAGGTGTAGGAAGTTATTTAGGACCATTAGATTAACCCTGAATCTTGAGAACCATTCAAATGCAAAATCTGCATTTGAGCGAATCGGCCCACGGGATGACAGCCAAACACCCTGGATTAACCCCTAGTCGACCCAGCAGAGCTTGGGTCGACCTCAAAAATGGGTCGGTTCGGTTATTCCCCCTCCCAATTCGCTGTTTTGAACCTTTTTGCATGTTTATTTATTTAATTTTTATATATATCTATATATTTCTCTCATATGCATACAAACTTCAAGGCTTAATAACTTCTTCATAAATAACCATTTTTTTTTAATATTCTCATAAAATACGGGGTGTTACAATATCCATTCAAACCAAATTAAGGTTCATCCAAACTAGTCGGGATTAGCCAACCTTACCGAAGTAATCATTTATTATATTTCCTAATCCAACCTATTCATCCCATGGAGTAAAACTAGTAATACCCCATATCTAACACCACGGTGTTATCAGTAAAATTATTTACCATTTCACGTTCAAATCTAATTAGAGATTTAACTACCGCTTGGAGCAAAACTGGTGATACTCCATTCTCGATCATTCCTTGAATTTGATAATTTAAATTATCACATTCACATTTCAATCTAATTAAAGATTCATTAAAACTTTAATTCAGTTTTAATCTTCAAAGTCATTACTTAACGATTATTCAAAGTTAAGAAATTAATTTTATGTTTTACTAGGTTAAAGAACTAATGTCATTTAAAACACAGCTTACGATAAACCCAAAATCACATTCCATTAACAATGGAATCTTCGTGGAAAACAAATCAATATATTAAATCAATATAAACTTCCATATCCAACCGATAATATAAATGGAATAACGGCCAAGCCTTTTAAATTCCATATATAGTAACAGTCTTCCTCCACAGAAATTCCCTCCGATAATCACCAAATCGAATTCCATTTCATTCCAATTTATTTTATTAAATTGGAAAACTTTACTTTGGAAAATTTCCTTTAAATCTTAATAAAAGATTTACAAATTCAAAATCACATTTCACTGTAAATCGGGTTAAAGAAGGAATGTCGTTAAAAACACAGTTCACGATAAACCCAATTCACATTCCATTTTATTCTAATTATTAAGTATAATTGGAAACTCTAACAATCTTAATTAAAAGATTTAGTCTCTTCACACGGGGTTCAAGAACAGTGTTACTAAAGACACCATTCATGAAAAACCTAAAACCCAATTCTGTTATTCAATTTCCATTAAATATTAATTAATTGGAAAATTTCGCCAAATCTTAATAAAAAGGATTTATTCTTCCCCCAACCGGGTTTAAGAACGGTGTTATTTAAGACACCGTTTACGACAACTCCAAAATCCTATTTGATATTAAATACAAGGCTCTGAATAGAAAATATATCGGCTTATATTCAATATCAAATTCTACAACCAACAAGTATTGTAATGGAAACAACGATATAAATATAAATCTTTTGAATTTCCATTACAAAATCTGTATAATCACGAAATCCAACATCAAAATATTCCGAAGATAATTTCGATTCAAATCCATTCCAATTCATATATTGGAAACCCTTGTTATTTTTAAAACCATTTCAAACCCAATTTATTAATTTTAAAAATATTGGATTATAGTTCTAGTTCATAATTAGTTCATTTTAATAAAAATATTTTTTTATCTTTTCAAATACGGAATTTTTCATCCCAATTCTTTCCAAATCATTTATTATGATTTTACACAAATTATGGATATTTTTAATAGTTTTATCAAGGCCCGTACAGTCGATTTCCATGAACGGTCATCGAACTTCACTTACATCGACCTTTTCCAAATTTGATTTGGACATAATTCTAAATCCAATCGATAGATTTCAAATCTCTTATATTCATTGGAAAGCACTTTTCGATACAAACCCAACGGTTCCAGTTTTAGGACGATGCGACGGTCAGATCTCCCGTAATGTCCATGCAAAGTCAACGGTCGAAATTCGCGAATGGTCGCGGCGCGGCGCGTTCTATTCAGGCCATTTAATGTATATAATATATTATATTATACATATTTCATCGATTTCCATTCAAAACGTATTTTATAAATCATTTTAAATTTGTTTTAAAAATGATTTCAACTTCGTATTCAATTTTAAATCAAAATTGAATATTCTGTATCATTAATATATAAATGATAATATTTTCAAAACATTAGATTTTAAAATCACTTCCTTTTCGATATTCATTATAAAAATGAATAAAATCGATATAAATATCGTTCACGTCAAAATGACATTAATTTAATCAATATGGCTTTGTGTATTTAAATATTTTCTTGTCCATCCCAAATCGGACATCAAAATCATGTTTTGATCCATTACCGAATATTATTTTAAAATATTCCTTATTTTAAAATATTCATTATTTTAAAATATTCATTATTTTAAAATATTTGTTCCTTCTGAATTGGAATCAGACACAGTCAATTACCATATAATTTTATTTATATGGATTTCGTACACACATGTACACAACAATAATCAACACAGTCAACCATCATCCAGAGTGCATTACACAACTGCATAAGCGTTAAATATGAATAATTAACGCTGACAACAGCTTGTCAACAATCGATTGACATACAACTAAACAATTGGGATTAGTGTATGTCGAATATCAATCCAATACCCATATGGGGTTTTCAAACAACAAATACTGATTATTATTTTTGTAGATGGACGATGTGTAAAATATATCGTCCCAATCAATATCAGTCAAATGTGTGTACATAAACAAATCATCCGATTTGTAAATGAATATTTATTTTATTCATATACACATTAAAAATTATATTTTTAACTATAAAATATTTATTTCAACTCATGAATATTTTATACAGTTCATTTATACAACAAAATGATATTTTTATTGTTCCAACATTTTATTCATCACATGAATATTTTCCATTTCACAATACAATCACAATCAATTACCACCACACAATACAATCAAACAAGTCGTCCATGGTCTGTGGACGACGGTGTCAGGAGCTACTAAGCCCCGTCTGCAACCTAGTATATATTTAACTGTAAAATAATTAGTGAGAAGGAGTTCTCACCTTTGGTTTCCACTCCGCCGTGCTTTGATTGTCAATCATAAAATTTCCAGAAATCTAGCGCATCTATTTTATAAATAATATTTATACATTAAAAATCATATTTTTAACTATCGAATGATTATTTAATAGCTTGACTATTTTATAAATAGTATACATACGATAAAAATTATATATTTTTATATCGATATTCATATAATAAAGATCATATTTTTATAACGCTATATTATATATAAAAATCATATTTTTGTAACGCTGTATTATATATATATATATATTTTATTTCAAAGTAGTTTCTATAAAAATCATTTCTAAAACAATGTTATATATTTTTAAAAATAATATTTTTATCACATGCTAGATCAATAAAAATCATATTTTTATACTATGTTTATATTTAGAAACCAATGCTATTTTTATTATTAAAAACCATGTATATTTATATTTTAAAAACCATATTTTAAAACAAAGTTATTTTATTTTTATATTTTAAATCACTTAAAATATTTTTTAAAAAATTAATATTTGGAAATTCACATTTTCAACATAAAGTTATTTACATTTAAAATAGTGCCATTTTATTTTAAAACCATGCTATTTTATTTTTTAAAAACAATACATTTTTTATCAGCTATTTTATTTTTAAACAAAGTATGTTTATATTTTTTTAAACAAAATATATTTATATTTTTTTAAAATATTTATATTTATATATTTTTTAAACAATTTATATTTATATTTTTAATACAATTTTACTTACATTTTTAAAATAATTAATATTTGTATTTTTATAACAATTGTATTTACATTTTTAAAATAATTCTATAATAAATAATGTAGAAAACTACCTTCCTTTTCTTCTTCCTAAAAGCTCACGCATAGTTCATACCTATTGTTCAGAACTAGGGTTCATCACCGTCGTCGCCTGGATCTGCTTGGACTAGATCGGAGAGCGCCACAACAAAGAGCCTCACGAGCTCCACCAGCGCCTGAAGGATGGTCAAACTCAGTGTCCCCCTGAAGCCCCGGTGGCGGTTTGAAATGAGCGAGTTTGAGCTCGAAGTTCGAGTCCACGCTCAATGAAAATCTCAAAACCAGCAAGGATCGGAAGAGGAGAAGGAGTACTTCGATTTTCCCTTCAAGACCCTAGTCTAATTCGCGGCGATTTGGGAGAAATCAAAGGGGGAAATTACGATCGATTTCTGCCTTCGAATTTGGGCTGACGGCTGATTATTTTGAGCGAATGAGATTTTTAGAAAATTAGGGTTTTTATTATATATATATATATATATATATATATATATATTATTTTATTTCCAAAAATGCCCATGTAACCATATGAACTCCAAATCAACCCCAATGACTGTCGCTCCTAACTAATTACCCCCATTCCGAACACAACATGACATGTCTTGTAACCCAGTTCGGCTGGTACGATAGATTTCTGTTAAATTTAAAATATAAATCATTATATTTTAAATTCAAACGCACATTTTAATATACCGGGGCCACATATGAACTCCAAAAATTGCAGAAAAATAAATCTAGCAATGTTTTGATGATAACAAAACTAATTTCGTCGAATTTGGAGACCGTTTGAAAAACGATCATTTTCCAGTCGATAAAATTCAAACTGAATTGACCAAACACATTTAAATTTACCACGCTCACATATTAATTCCAAAAATTATGAATTTTGGAATATAGAAATAATTTGACATTCCGGATCCAACAAAAATGGTCCCATCAAAAACGGAGGTCGTTGGCTAAATCGCTATTTTTAAGGGTTATATATTATATAAATTCTATAGCGACTATTCTGAATTTTCAACAGGGCATAACTTTATATTCCCATTATGAAATCTGGATTTTTCACATTCGTTGGAAAGATATTTTTAAACAGATTCAAATATTTTTGGTTTCACTAAATTCCGATTTATTTTGAATCCTGTCCATTCATTTGAAATTTGAAATTTGAAATCGAATTTTCAACCTACTGCGCTATTTCCAATTCCTTTTTATAATTAAAATAATTATTTATATTCTAATTTCGATTTAAATATTTATACATTCTAATTTTATTCAAAATAAATTTCTAGTCATTATCATTTAAAAAAACATTTTAAATATTCAAAATTCATTAAAATTGCTAAAATAAAAATTTTAAATTGGTTCTGATTTTCTGGATTGTTACAATCTCCCCCACTTAAAATCTCTTCGTCCTCGAAAAGGAACCGAGCTGAAAGTTGTTTAACTAACCAACTTAACTTTCAGTTTGGCTTTCATTCTTCAACTTTTTGGTTCCTAAGAATTTCTAATTTTTCAAAAATTTGTGTAACACTCCACCTCCGCTAGGGTCACTCTCAAAGGGAATGCACTAGCTTTGGTGGAGTATTATCTAGGTAAACATACACAAAAATATTACAAGACGGAACATAAATAAAATAGCGGAAGGAAAACCCAAATTTCATTGCTTTAAAATCTAGTAAGGTCTAAAGCCTTTTACATCAAAATGCTATTAAGTCAATTACATCGAAATCTGTCTTGCAATAGTAAAGAAGCATAAAACCATAGTTATAAATCATTCCCCAATAAAGCAAAGCAAGCCATAGCCAAGAGAAATCCAAGCCGTACATGAAAGAGCAGTGGACCTTGGTAAGATCCGAACTAAGCTGTATTCCCACCCTGCGAACTTGGGGGGGAAACGGAAGAAAAAGAGGCGAAACAAAACGGGTCAGTCATAAAGACTGAGTAAGTCCTAGTGACTCAGCATAAAAACAGGTAAAGATAACATGGCATGAATAAACTGAAAGTAAACATAAGCATGATGACGAGATAAGCTACAGGAAAGATAACTAAGAATAACCTCATCTGGTTTTTGTCAAGTATAACATCGCCAGATTTCCATTCAAGATAAACTAAGTATAATTTCACAAGATTTCTATTAAGCATCGCAAGATTTCTCTGCTTTACCATTAAAATATTTCTATGATATCTATTTGCTCTGCACCAACCGTACTAGTATCCCAACCCGTGTCATGTGTTGACTACAAAATGATCCCTTGCCTAATGTCATGAAATGATCCATTACTTGGTCTCACAAAACGATCAATTAATCGATCGGCTTCCTACAAGTCCTATCTCGTTCATGTGTCTGTGTCATACGGCCCTATCACAAATGTAGTCACCTGTGCTAGGTCCACCATAGGGTGTATCAAGCCCTAGGGTACCAACCACCGACACGAATCAAGCACGTACAGTGTAAACCTACTGGTGCCCAATGCCTGCTTTTTCAACTCCGGACTACGTGCACGACCATAGTCTGCCTGAACCAACAATGGCGCACCAACTCAGCCGTCGTTCTGGTCGCTTTCAATCATCCCAGTAATCGTGCCCCATCCTGCCTAGTTCCAGGGTACCATGATACATCTAGTGGGTTACTGCTGAAAAGGACCGCGTAACTAGGGTTTCCGTCCATCAGGTTTAGTGTTGTCATACAAATTCGAGACTTAACCCCATCAGTCTAGCATGTCAAGTTGGTTAAGTGTGGTCATTCAAGTTCGTGACTTAACCCGTCTACGTGTCATGTCCAAATTGGCTAAGTGTTGTCGTTTAAGTTCATGACTTAGCCCTACGAATCATGTGTCAAGTTGGTTAAGTATGTTCAAGCGGTTCATGACTTAACCCTACCAAACCATCATGTCAAATTGGTTAAGTATATTCAAGCGGTTCATGACTTAACCCTGTCAAGTCATCGTGTCAAATTGGTTAAGTATATTCAAGCGGTTCATGACTTAACCCTATCAAGTCATCGTGTCAAATTAGTTAAGTATATTCAAGCGGTTCATGACTTAACCCTATCAAGTCATCGTGTCAAATTGGTTAAGTATATTCAAGCGGTTCATGACTTAACCCTATCAAGTCATTAATTCATTTATGCACCCCAACCTCTCACATCAGACCTGTTGTTGTGGTTACTGGATATGCCGGGCAGTTCCGGGCAGAATTACACCACAACTCAGTCTGACCTCGGGTTTTCAAGTGCGATATGACCAACTACCCACATTGGATCCTATTGTTTGCAGTAACTGGATTTGTCGGGCGGTTCCGGGCAGAATTAGACTGCAAACTCAACCCAACCTCGAGTTGGCCATTTTCTAGTTCATTCTAAATGCCATGTCCATGTTCAAGTTTCATGTCAAGTTCATGTCTAGTTTCATGGTGAGTTTCATGTCAAGTTTCATGTTTTCACTTATGCCTATTATCAAGTTAATGATTCATATTCATAACCAATTCATGTTTCAAGTTCATAAGCATGTTTACGTGCCTTCTAGATGTCCAATACATACCAACTACCCAGAACCCAACTTAGGCGCGTTCATATTAAACTTTCTCCAAGTCATAAATTATCATATATGTTTCTACTCCAAATTTTACATAATTAACATATGCCCAAGTCCTAGGTTACATGTCAATTTTTACATATGCCCAATTCATACCAGATTTACATATGTTCAAGTTCCACATCAAACTACATGTATTCCACGTTTACACCAATTTACCTATAACAAGTTCTAGCTTTTTACATATGTCACGATACACGTCAAAATTACATATATCAATTTATATGTGTCCAATCCTAGCTAATTTAGATATATACCAAGTTTCATGCCTTTTTACATAGACCCTATTAATGCCAAATTCCATGTATATATTATTTATGCAAATTTCCCCATAACAAGATTTTACCAAAATTTACAGATCAAGCCCCAAACTTGCAGATACAGTGAGAATTTCCAATTTCATGTTGCCAATAATTCCAACATATTCATATAGGCAATAATCCCATAATTCCCCTGTATACATCTCGTATGCAAATCGCGATTTTAGGCCAAGGTCCGAAATTGACCAAGGTTCATCAAAAGAAAATAAATAGGGGAAAGGTAGAATTCGTAGTAAAAGCAAGATCAGAGGGAAAAACATCATCATAGGCATGAAGATTACAATTTGATAATAATATTAACATGAATCGAGAAAACTAATTTACAACAGGCTGAATAGATTATGAACTTGTCATGAGAATAAAGATAGACAAGTCAAAAACTCAAGATTCAGGAAACAACAGAAATAGATCTGGATCGATAAACATACTTAGATCCAATTTCACTTTAATTCAATGCCATATTATAATCAAATATTTAAATCAGAAAATAACTAGAACTTACATTGATTTGCTAAGAGAGGACAGATCGATTCGTTGTCGCGTTGAAACATCTAACTTGATTAATCTTCTGATTTGATTCAATATGGTCTAGGCGTCGTTGCTTGAAGCCGTTGAATCTTTACTTGAATCCTAACAAGATTTGAATTGAGTTGCTTAGGTTGATGTTGATTAGCTTCTAGTTTTGATTCCAGCAGAGTAGCGGCGCCATTTTTATTTTTATTTAGAACAGAGGCAGAGTAGAAGCAGAATAGAATTGTGTGTAGAGAAGGCTAGGTTTGGGGCTATTTAAATAGGTTTAGGCAGATGAATCTGGACAGAAATCGGGCTAGATACATCAGAACGAACATTGGCCCAAAAATGGGCTCGGGGACCAGGTCGACACCCAAGTCGACTGCGCAGTCGACCTGGTCCTGGGGGTGTCGACTGCCCAGTCGACCTGGGTCTGGGGGCGTGCCCAATCGACTCCCCAGTCGATCTGGGTCTGGGTGGGAAATTTCCCGCCCAGTCTGTTCTGCGTTTGAAATTCGAATTTTGAATTCGAATTCAAGCTGTTTTGAACTCTGAATATTTCTGAAACTTTGGGGAGCCATAACTTGGTCATACGGACTCCGATTTTCGAAAACTCGGACTCGATTTCATGCAGAATTCCGAGACGAACGCAATGGTGCAACCCATTTCCCTTGGTTCTTATTTTAAAATTTAATTCTGCCTTGATTTATGATTTTAACACGTTATCAAAATACGGGTTGTTACATTCTCCCCTCCTTTAAGGATTTCGTCCCCAAAATCTATAAGTTATGAAGAACGTATCCTACCATCCATTATCCATCTACTCAAAACATCATCCACAAGCAAACATTGTCCTTAAGAGATTTCTAATGCTGTATGAACATATGCAAAAAGTGTGTGTATATGTTCCTTATCTAATGCAAATGATCAGGCCTGATTGATCCTCTTAATGCAAAATACGTCTAGTGCCATGAGTCCAACATGTATGCAAATAGTCCTAGTCACAATAACACTACATGTGTGCACAAACATCCATCCATATGCAACATCCACATGATAACACATTCAAATTCATCCATAAACAAGTATAAACACTCATGCATATGCAATATGAAAGGTGACTGAGCCGATCTAGTGCCTAATGTGTAAATGCATCCATGAGCAACCACTAGCAACCACTTACAGCCACTTGCAACCATCAATCATAACATGTCTCAAACACATGTTTACACCCAATTGTTCCTACCTAAAGGTATAGCCGAATGATAGAAGCAAGTAAAAACCTGGTGCCCATTAGGCCATGTCAAAACTGGAAATATATGTCACATATATACTGATCAGGAGAAGAACTCCCTAAGCACCCTCCCCGGAGACCGAAATCAACATCAGGCTGACACCCCAAGAATTACTCAATCAAACCAATATACGTTTCGAGGAAACTAAGCATGATGGACTCCTTTTAGTTCACAAGGGAATCCCTTCCTAAAACCAACCCGTATCCTAAAAAACCCAAAGAGTTTAGTCAACCCAATAGACACCCTCAAGCCCCAAAATGTATTACTAACATATGAGTCATACTCCCTATGGGGTTTGCAACAGAAATTTGATTGAGAATAGGACCGAGAGGAAAAAGATAACATGCAAGTAAGCTCTACAGGAAAAGAGGGACCAAGGTTATACTCTTAAAAAGAGATATGATGCACGTATCTAGTCTTCAATCTTCTAAGTCGCGTTTCCTTTAGCTTAACTCCATTGTGCTTTGACCGTCTTTAACTTCACAGATTCTTAATTCTTGTTTCCAAAATATGAGTTAGAACTCATTTCACTGTTGCCTCTCGTTCCACTTTCACTTATCCTCCTTCTAGTATACTCGGCTCAAACTTAACTACGTACTCATGGTTTCATGCAAGCTCTCCAAAATTCACTAGTGAATCTTGGATCTCGTTCACTTACTAGGAGGTATTCCACGCAGAAGAACTGTCTCTTGAAAATAACAAATATCAACCATGTTACCAAATGTACTTACTAAGGTGACTTTCTACAACTCATGCATAAGTGAAATGAACCATCTGCCTTAGTGGTGAACACTACTCGAGCGGATCAATAAATGTATCAAGAGATTCTAGGTAACTAATCATGAGAGAACCCTAAAGGTTACACGCGACTTCGAGGGTATTACCGAGGCAAGTCAAGAGTCTAACTATCCTCTTTTCAAAACCGAGAATGTCACCCTTACTGGATAACTACTCCATCGCTAGAATCAACCCATAGCCCAAAACATAAACATAAGCATTACTTCTAAACTCAACACTTAGCATAGACATTCTCAAATCCAAACAAATCATGAATACATGAGCCGATTCCCCAACAGGATTTGAGACAAAAATGGGATCCTCTACTACGCTAGTACTAAGGTGTAGAGACTCAACTATCGAGGCAGAATTAAAAGGATGCGATGTATAAAAACAAAGTTCCCATGGTATGATAGAAAAGAGAAGCTAAACTTTTAACAGAAACGTTACCACCTCTCTTAGGTATGCTAGTAGTGAGAGCATACAATTGCCCTCTCGACGATCTTGTTCTTTGCCCTTGTCCTTGTCCTATGATACTTAACTACATGTCCCTTTTTACCATACCAACGATGTTCTTTCTTGTCATGGGTTTTATTATTCTTTTACTTTGACCTCTTCCCTTTCACCTTTTCCTCCTTCGTGGATTACGCCTTATAACAAGTTTCTCATCCTTAGGCTTGTGTTCTTTATCCTCGTTCTTACTATCCTTGTATAGCTTGTTGACAAGTTTCTCGAAAGCTACCTCCATCGCATGGCAACCCTACAAAGCTTGAAATAAGATTAGTTGCAAATGGAACTACTGCGGCTACAAATGGAGATTGGGCACTACTTTGCCCTCCGACATGTGTTGTATGCCTACAAACTATGGTGAAAAGGAAAGAGAGAAGAGATTCAAGGAGAGAATCAAAAGATAGTGCATATGGCTTTGGGGAACATGCCTTTCGTAAAACAAAACTTTTCTTTAGAAAAATGCTTCTTTGTAAACGTTTTGAAAATAGTTTCAGAAGGTTTTTTAAAAAGCTTTTGCCCAGTCTGGTAACCTTCTGCTCTGATACCAAATGTAACACCCCACCTCCGCTAGGGTCACTCACAAAGGGAATGCACTAGCTTTGGTGGAGTATTATCTAGGTAAACATACACAGAAATATTACAAGACAGAACATAAATAAAATAACGGAAGGAAAACCCAAATTTCATTGCTTTAAAATCTAGTAAGGTCTAAAGCCTTTTACATCAAAATGCTATTAAGTCAATTACATCGAAATCTGTCTTGCAATTGTAAAGAAGCATAAAACCATAGTTATAAATCATTCCCCAATAAAGCAAAGCAAGCCATAGCCAAGAGAAATCCAAATCGTACATGAAAGAGCTTTGGAGCTTGGTAAGATCCAAACTAAGCTGTATTCCCACCCTGCGAACCTGGGGGGGGGGGGACGGAAGAAAAAGAGGCGAAACAAAACGGGTCAGTCATAAAGACTGAGTAAGTCCTAGTGACTTTCAGCATAAAAACAGGTAAAGATAACATGGCATGAATAAACTGAAAGTAAACATAAGCATGATGACGAGATAAGCTACAGGAAAGATAACTAAGAATAACCTCATATGGTTTTTGTCAAGTATAACATCGCCAGGTTTCCATTCAAGATAAACTAAGTATAATTTCACAAGATTTCTATTAAGCATC
Organism: Allium sativum; assembly: GCA_030737875.1. Taxonomy (NCBI): domain Eukaryota; kingdom Viridiplantae; phylum Streptophyta; class Magnoliopsida; order Asparagales; family Amaryllidaceae; genus Allium; species Allium sativum. Next base: position 29,175,496 of record CM060925.1, on the reverse strand, counting down.
ACAAGATTTCTCTGCTTCACCATTAAAATATTTCTAAGATATCTATTTGATCTGCACCAACCGTACTAGTATCCCAACCCGTGTCATGTGTTGACTTTAAAATGATCCCTTGCCCAATGTCATGAAATGATCCATTACTTGGTCTCACGAAACGATCTATTAATCGATCGGCTTCCTACAAGACCTATCTCGTTCATGTGTCTGTGTCATACGGCCCTATCACGAATGTAGTCACCTGTGCTAGGTCTACCATAGGGTGTATCAAGCCCTAGGGTGCCAACCACCGACACGAATCAAGCACGCACAGTGTAAACCTACTGGTGCCCAATGCCTGCTTTTTCAACTCCGGACTACGTGCACGACCATAGTCCGTCTGAACCTACAATGGCGCACCAACTCAGCCATCGTTCTGGTCGCTTACGATCAGCCCAGTAATCGTGCCCCACCCTGCCTAGTTCCAGGGTACCATGATACATCTAGTGGGTTACTGATGAAAAGGACCGCGTAACTAGGGTTTCCGTCCAGCAGGTTAAGTGTTGTCATTTAAATTCGAGACTTAACCCCATCAGTCTAGCATGTCAAGCTGGTTAAGTGTGGTCATTCAAGTTCGTGACTTAACCCGTCTACGTGTCATGTCCAAATTGGCTAAGTGTTGTCGTTTAAGTTCATGACTTAGCCCTACGAATCATGTGTCAAGTTGGTTAAGTATGTTCAAGCGGTTCATGACTTAACCCTACCAAACCATCATGTCAAATTTGTTAAGTATATTCAAGCGGTTCATGACTTAACCCTATCAAGTCATCGTGTCAAATTGGTTAAGTATATTCGAGCAGTTCATGACTTAACTCTATCAAGTCATCGTGTCAAATTGATTAAGTATATTCAAGCGGTTCATGACTTAACCCTATCAAGTCATCGTGTCAAATTGGTTAAGTATATTCAAGCGGTTCATGACTTAACCCTATCAAGTCATTAATTCATTTATGCACCCCAATCTCTCACATCAGACCTGTTGTTGTGGTTACTGGATATGTCAGGCGGTTCCGGGCAGAATTACACCACAACTCAGTCTGACCTCGGGTTTTCAAGTGCGATATGACCAACTACCCACATTGGATCCTATTATTTGCAGTAACTGGATTTGCCGGGCGGTTCCGGGCAGAATTAGACTGCAAACTCAAACCAACCTCGAGTTGGCCATTTTCTAGTTCATTCTAAATGACATGTCCATGTTCAAGTTTCATGTCAAGTTCATGTCTAGTTTCATGGCGAGTTTCATGTCAAGTTTCATGTTTTCACTTATGCCTATTATCAAGTTAATGATTCATATTCATAACCAATTCATGTTTCAAGTTCATAAGCATGTTTACGTGCCTTCTAGATGTCCAATACATACCAACTACCCAGAACCCAACTTAGGCGCGTTCATATTAAACTTTCTCCAAGTCATAAATTATCATATATGTTTCTACTCCAAATTTTACATAATTAACATATGCCCAAGTCCTAGGTTACATGTCAGTTTTTACATATGCCCAATTTATACCAGATTTACATATGTTCAAGTTCCACATCAAACTACATGTATTCCACGTTTACACCAATTTACGTATAACAAGTTCTAGCTTTTTACATATGTCACGATTATAACGACCCAAAAAATCTGAACCAATTTAAAAAATTTAAATTGGCTAAAATAATGGATTTTAAATATTTAAAATAAATACTTTAAATAATAGCAATGAAAAGTGAGCTTGAATCAACCTTTGAAAACGAATATAATTAATTCTAATTATAAACAAGGCCTGAAATGGCGCTGCAGTTTCAAAAATTGAATTCAAACTTTATCGGACTGTACCGGGTGCAAAACAAAACGGATTTGAGCGAAACCAAAAATATTTAAATCTGTTAGTGAATACCTTTCTAACGAATCTGAAAAATCGAATTTTCATAGCGGAAAGCAAAAGTTATGGCCAAATGAATTTTCAGAAAGGTCGCTATGGAATTCATATAGCCCGTGAAATTGGCCATTTTGCATACGACTTCAGAATTCGACGAAACCACTTTTGTTGGATCCGGGATGTTAAGTTATTGCTAGGTTTCAAATTTCATAATTTTTGAAGCTAGTATGTGTGTGTGGCAAAGGAAAACGTGTTTTGTTCAATTATAGTTAAATTGGATCGACCAGAAATGGGCCTTTTTGCAAACGGGCTCAGAATTCGACGAACTAGTTTTGTTGGGACCGTATCGTCAAAACATAGCCAGATTTATTTTTCTGGAATTTTTCGAATCAGTTTGTGGCCCTGGCAAATTGAAATGTACGTTCAAATTGAATGTTGAATGTTTTATATTTTAATTTGAATGGAAACTGTCTGAAACAGTCAAATGGGCCTATGAAATATATCCCATTGTGTTCGGAATAGGGACAAAACGCTAGGGATGACAGTCGTTGGGTTTAGATTGGTGGTCGTGTCAGAAAACCCCTTTAAAACTTCCCCGACCAATCAGAATTTTTATAAAAAAAATCCTTTTTCTCTCTCCCCGATCGAAGGCGAAAACCGTTCGAAATATTCCCATCCACTTTCTAATCAATCCACGCAAAATTAGCCCCTCCTCTAGTTGAAGATTTTGTAGAGCTCCTCACGATCTTCACATCCATATAAAGATTGGATTTTTTCGTGGCCTGTAGCGCCTGGATCGACGCCTGGAAGTTGGCGACTTCCAACTGCCGCCGCCGCCTCCTGCCAGCGTCGAACTAGCCATCTTCCCCCGGTGCCTGAGCGCCTCTCCTCCCCCTTCAACACTGCGTAGCCTGATCGTTCTATCGATTCACGAATTTCACGAAATCGTGTGACCTAGTTTTGAACGTTTCAGAAAGGTATACGGCTTGTTTTATTCAACTATTTTAACACCTTTAAACTGTTGCAAACTTTGAAAAATCATATCTTTTTGCAGTGTTGACGAAATTCAGTGAAACAAGAGACAGTGGACTCGTGTGGACGTCTTCTACATTTTAGAAGAGACCGCATATTTTTCTGAGCCTTCTGCTATTTTTGGTGGAGAAGAACACAATGTGAGATTTCTAATTTATAAACGATATGGAAAACGACGATGTATGAATTATATGGTCGATGTATGAGTTATATAAGCGTTGTACACCTCCTGTATAAGCGTTGTATAAGTTGTACGTTCGATGTATAAGTTATATATGCATTGTAAAAATTATATATGTGTTGAAATAAAAGTGAATTGCTATATATATATATATATATATACGCCCCTCGTCCACAAACCATGGACGATATTTATTGGTTGTGATTGATGTGAAAATTGATTGATAGCGAATGGTTGATTAGAATTGTTTGTGGTTGATATTGATTGATTATGGTTGAAAAATACCCATTTGTGGTTGAGAAATATTTGGTTGAAACCACATAGGATTAGTTTGTGGAAATGAAATAAATATATACATGCCGCCTGCGTGCGAACTAGATGCATGATCTCCATTGTCAAAAACCGCGAGGTTTTAAGGCAGAGCGAGGAGCCGTACTAGGGACGGTCCTGGTTTTAACTACCCTGTCGTTATGCTGCCGAAATTTTGAATCATATTCGTATGTTTGAATTATTTTCATTTGCTGAAACTATATTTATTCGTTGAACAGAAAACCTTCATGTGTTAAATTGAAATTCATTCGTTGATTAGAAATTCATGTGTTGAATGGTATTCGTGTTTTAAATATAAAAATCACATTTTTATCTATATATATAAACTATAGAAAACCTTCATGTGTTGAATCGAAATTCGTTCGTTGAATAGAAATTCATGTGTTGAATGGTATTCATATTTTGAAATAAATTATTCTATAATAAAAATCACCTTTTTATCATCTATATGAACTATGTAAGATAATCTCGTTTTAAAAGAAATTGTTTTATAATAAAAATCTTATTTTTTTATTACCTATATAAACTATATAAAATAATAGTGTTTTGAAAAGAATTGTTTTACAATAAAAATCACATTTTTATTATATACATGAATTGTTGAAATGTGAAGTGTTAAAAATAGCCACTCGTTCAAATAAATATGCATGAGTTGAAATATTCATTAATTAGCTAATGATATGATTTTTGCCTATGCATGCAACATTAGAATGAATGGTGTTTTTAAACCAAACTGAATCAAATATGAAGTTGAATGGAAAATGATAAGTGATAAGAACTGTATATATGTACATGCATATTTATTGAACAGGTTATAGCAAAGGGGCTAGAGAAGAGGAATAAAATTTTGTGCCCGACAAATAGGTACACATTTACTGTTTTGTTTGGGTGATGATTTTATGAGCCTGTTGGCTAGCCGCTTGGCTTTTTCTTTTTCTTTTTGACATGAGACGCCCGTGTGGCTATTTGGGAATTTTCCCAGCCCCTCCCGTACAAAGGAGGTTATGGCGAAATTTTCCAAAATTTAAAGGCGTTAGTGAAATATTTGAAGTGGAAACAATATAGGAATTTTTGAATGAACTATATTTATATAAATATATAAATATAATTAAAACGAAACGTGGCCGTGCAGTTCGTGATTTGAAACCGTGATTTCAAACAACTAGTGCGGGAAATCCGACCATTGGATTTTCCCGAAACCGCAACCGTTGGGTTCGCCGTGGAAATATCTTTCCAACGGCACCAACTTTGTAAAAATCCAACGGTTGGATTGTCTGGAATGTTTAATTCAAATCAGAAAGAAAACAGCGCCAGAATCGATTATATTTATATATATATATATAATTATATTTAATCGAATAACGACGCTGCAGTTCGTATTTTGAAATCGAAACTTCAAACGATTGTACCGGGAGATCCGACCGTCGGATTTTCCCAAAACAGGAACCATTGGATTCGTTTTGAAAAGATCTTTCTAATGATGTAAATTTTGTGAAGATCCAACAGTTAGATTTTTAGATATGTGTAAATCAAATCTGAAGAAAAACAGCGCCACGGCCGCGTTATGGCCGAAGCGTCGTTTTGAATAAATTGGCTATTTTAAAATAAATAAAAATAGCGATAAGTCGTTATAAAATATTATAAACGATATGGATGTGATTTAGAAATTAACTGAAGGTTGGCTAAGTCGAATGGTTCCCTGGGTGTTGATCTGATGTTGGTTTCGGCCTTCGGGTTAATATTTGGGAAATCGTTCTCTTACTAATTGACGGTTAGTGACTGATGAATTGAAATGATGCATGTGTATGTTAGTGTTGCACTTGTTTATTATATACGCGAGTTGCTCAGAAAGACTGGGTGCATCCCATTCTTCATAACTGAATCGACGATAAGTAATCGAAGATAAAGACGGTGGTCGAAGACCGGAGATATTGACCTCGTTTGGATGGTAACCGAGGTCCTGATTGGGAGGCATCCCGAAATATGGATGATGAGTGGTGATCGTCCAGACGTACGTAGTGATCGATGGGTTTGCGAGGTATTTAGTGCCTCCAGTTTCGTTCAGACCCAGAATGGATTTGTGAATGGACTGTGTGTCTGACATTGGATTTTTTTCTGTGTTGATTGATCTCTGTCAAATATACCTCTATTTGGCGGCGGAGAATTTATTCTTTTGCTTAACGCCCTTCTCTGAAACGCACGAGCTCAGAGGTTGTATATCGATGGACATCAGTCGCATGGCATGAATTGCTAGTGTGGCTTGCCTGAGTGGCAAATGATTAGGGCTTCTGTTGAAAAGCAAAGTCTTGTGGTGATGATCAAAGCACCGCCTGTGTGGCGTAGCTTTGTGTATAACGTGAAATCGCGAGCCTCACACCCCGGTATGAACCAGAAACGGGAGCAGGACCTCAGGGGGGACGTGCGTTTTCTTTCTAGCTAGGGTGGTGTCAGTGACCTACCAGCCCTGACATTTATATACTTTTCACCTGTGTGGTTGTTGCTGTTGCGAGGCGCCTCGGTTAGATCGGACGATCCGGGTCCGATGGAGCCATTCATTGGCTCATTTACACCCCATAGGGCGGGGAAACGCATTGTTCAGGCATTTTAATCCACATCGGTGGACCGGCCCTGACGATCCAAAGGCTTGACTGAATACTTGCCTGTGGCTCGGGCTAGAGAGTCACGAATTCGGTAAGGACTATCTTTTGCCTTGGTTCATGACGGAAATTCAATTTCCAAATACGTGACTGTGCGGTTTTGATTGTATATATATATGGCGACATGATATATGGTACCCATGTCGTCTATGATTGATAGTTATGATTTGAAATTGTTTTCAAAACATATAAACACTAGCAATAATATCAAATGCTTTTGTTTTATACGTATCAAGCATATTTTGGCCGTTATAAGGTAAAAACTCTATCCTCCGGTTTGCGTTGCATTGTGTGATGGGAACTGAGTCTTATAATGGCTTCATTTTTATAAAAAGCATTGCGATGTTTAAAAGATGATTTGTTTTAAAGCACTGGCATTCCGATGGAGTAAACCCGTTCCACGAAAGTGGCGTGGTCCTGTGATTAGCCATATTTGAAATGTGTTGAGTAGATTTCTCATACCAGTCCCATGACTGACTCGTAGTTTGTTTCACTTTCAAACTCGGGTGCCCCTTTTTCTACATGGGCAGCCTTGTATTCAGGTTTAGCAGGATTTATCTGGATAGCTGGAGCTGAAGATGGATTCTATCATTTATCTCTTTTTATGCTGTTCAGCTCCTATTGTACATATTTTGTTTGTTTCCGCTGTAGACATATATGTATAGTTGAACTGTATTTGTACTAAGTAAGATCCTGTGTACCGTGTAACTCTGATGATTACTTTTATACAGTATATTATTGTTCATTATCTGGTGTATTTATTTAATTCTGTTCTGCTATTATCTGTTTTTGTGTTATATTCCAAATATTACCCTTGTCTCCGTCTGTACGGGAAATGGGGTCGTCACATCGTGGTATCAGAGCTTTGGTTAAGCTTAGTCTGGAATATAACATATGAATGAACTCGTCAGAAATAGAACTAGTAGTGTTCTAGGACGGGTAACTCACAGTAATATCCTAGTATAAGTAAAGCAGAATGAAATTACACCTCGATAGACACATTTACATTGAAGTATGTGTTTCTATATTTTAAATTATCTTTTCTGCGACCTGACACTTGATCTGCCATTTGCAGAAGTACTAGAAAAATGAGTGTCAGAAACAGGAGAAATGCAGAACCCCATCTAGAGGCTCTATTAAAGAGATATCGAAATCTGAACGGAGCACAGTTCTCGGGCAATGAATCTATAATTCAGACTCAAGCTTGGATGAGTTCTGTCGAAAGAATTTTTGAGCGTATCCAGCTGAGAGATGACCAGAAAAGGTTAGTAGCATCTTGGGCGCTCAAAGAAGAAGCTTCAATCTGGTGGGAAACAATCATCAAAGATAATCCAGAAGGTGATATCACCTGGGACAGATTCAAAGTGATTTTCCTGAAAAGATTTACTCCTCCCGAAGCGACGGAGCGATTATGTGATGAATTTTCTTACCTAATACAAGGTGATATGACCATCCCAGAATATCATAAGAAATTCAACGATCTTGCTCACTTTGCTCCTCATCTGATTCAAGATCCAAAGAGGAAAAATCTGAGATTTATTCATGGCCTGCAAAGGAGATATCAGAATAGTGTACTGAGGAATGTGAAGCTTCCCTTTTCTGAAATGATATACATGGCTTATCAGTATGAAGATCTCCACAAGAAAGGAATGTTACGCGACGAAGAAGAAGTCTGTTGTAGTGACAAAGAAGAGTCGAAAACTGATATTCCTGAAGCCAGTATGAGGTCTGAGGTCAATAAGAAGCCCAGTGCCAAGAGGAAAAGGGCCAGAGATGAGAAAGATCCCGTAACGACCGCTGTATGCAATAACTGCAATAGGCAAGGACATTTCTCGATAAGTTGCAGATCTATAGAGAAACAGATCAAAAGTGGATCTAAGCGCACTATGAAACAAAAGAACCCACATGGGGAAAGGAGATGCCATAAGTGCCGCCAGGCAGGTCATATTGCACGGGAGTGCCAACTCTCAAAGAAATCTAAAGCCGTACATATAAATGAAGTAGCAGAAACTTCTGAGCCCTCAGCTAGTCAAGAAAGGGCCGATGTTTTAGAAGGAACGCTTACTGTCAAAAACATTCCAGTCAAAGTACTGTTTGACACAAGCGCGTCATGAAGCTTCATTGCAAAGGATGCAGCTAAGAAACTGAATTTGAATTTGAAAAAGCTGAAGGAACCAATGACTGTCCAGAGTCCGGTTGGGGGTTCCATAGATCTCAGTTGGGTTTGTGGAGTGTCGGTTTCTTTCTCTCGTTATTGGTTTCCTACCATCGCGGTCGTCATGAATTTTAAAGAGTTTGATCTTATCTTGGGGTTAGACTGGTTGACTAAATATGAAGCTGAAGTTAAATGCGCCGACATAGTCGTAAAGGCGAAGATTAAATCAGGTGATTATATAACCATTCCCTGTGAGGGTCAGAATGCTAATAGAAAAGACTTCTGGGCAACTCAAAATGTTTCTCCAGCCCAAATAGAAAATATCCCTGAAGTTACAGAGAATATTCCTGACCTCATCAAAGATATTCCTGTCGTCAAGAACTACGCGGATGTGTTCGAAGAAGTTGTTCGCTTGCCTCCACAGAGAGAAATATATTTCAAGATTGATTTGATTCCGAATGCAAGGCCGGTAGTTCACGCTATTCGAAGAATGTCCTTGAAAGAGAAAGAAGAACTTGACAATCAAACACGACAGCTAGTATGGAAGGGTCTGATTAGGCCTAGTTTCTCTGATTGGGGTGCAACAGTGGTATTTGTCCCAAAATCTGACGGTACTCTACGTCTATGTGTGGATTATCGTGATCTGAACAAACAGACAATAAAGAACAAATATCCATTGTCGCGGGTTGATGATTTGTTGGATCGATTAAATGGCGCACAAGTATTCTCAAGGATGGACCTAGCTACAGGCTTCCATCAACTTCGAATTGCCGAAGAGTGTGTTCCAATGACAGCATTCAGAGGTCCCGACTTATTCTACGAGTGGTTAGTAATGTCGTTCGGCTTATGTAACGCTCCTACTTACTTCGTCGATCTGATGAATAGGGTGTTCAGAGGGGTTTTGAATAAATTTGTTCTGGTTTTTATTGACGATATTCTAATCTTCTCTAAGTCAAAGGTCGAATATGAAAAACATTTGGAACAAGTGTTAGAAATTCTCCGAAGGAACGTATTGAAAGCAAAGTTTTCCAAATGTATATTTTGGCAGGATGAAGTGAAATTTCTAGGCCACGTCGTATCTAAAGAAGGAATTGCTGTGGATCCAAGCAAAATCACAGCTATTCAAAACTGGAAACAGCCTAGTACTCCTACAGAAGTCCGTAGTTTTCTCGGATTGGCTAGTTATTACTGGAAGTTCATCAAAAACTTTTCGAAGATATCTGGCCACTTAACGAAGCTTACAAAGAAGCACTCTAAATTCAAATGGACTCCAGAAAGAGAGGAGGCTTTTGAAGAGCTAAAGTTAAGATTAATGACAACTCCAGTGTTAACCATCATCGATGGCAATCAAGATTTGAAAGTCTGGACGGACGCTTCTAGAGAAGGCCTTGGCGCAGTGTTAATGCAAAGAGGCCAAGTGATCGCTTATGCTAGCCGTCAGCTGAAGCCACACGAGAAAAACTACGTCACTCATGATCTTGAGTTATTGGCGATAGTATTCGCTTTGAAAATCTGGAGGCACTATCTACTGGGTGAGAGATTTGAACTGTTTACAGATCACCAGTCGTTAAAGTATCTGTTCACCCAGAAGGACTTGAATCTGAGGCAGCAACGTTGGATAGAGTTCCTTGCAGCATACAATTTTGAAATTATATACACTCCAGGGAAAGCCAATGTCGTGGTCGATGCATTAAGCCGAAAGAATGAGATGATCGCCAGTTTTATTATCACGACTTCATTGATAGATAAAATATCTGCTCTTCAAAAGGATGATCTCTTCATTCAGAAGATCAGAGAGATAATTCAGAAAGGCGAGCCCTCGAGTTTTCAAGTCGATAATGAGGGGATTCTAAGGTTGAAAGGTCGAATCTGCGTTCCTAACATTGCTGAGCTCCGAAAGGAAGTTCTGGATGAATGCCACAAGTCAAAACTTAGTATCCATCCGGGAGTAAGCAAAATGTACAATGACATCAAACGTGCTTTCTGGTGGAAGTCGATGAAGAGGGACATTTCCTTATATGTTAGCCGATGCCCTACTTGCCAACTAGTCAAGAGCAACCAATAGAAACTGGCTGGATTGTTGTAACCTCTAGACGTTCCTGGTTGGAAGTGGGAACATATTTCTATGGATTTCATTGATGGTCTGCCCAGAACCAGAAAAGGGAATGACAGTATTTGGGTGATCGTAGATCGCTTCACGAAGACCGCCCATTTCATACCTGTCAGATCAAACAGAACTGCTCAGAGTCTGGCGCAGATATATTTCAAGGAAATAGTTAGACTACATGGAGTGCCGCTCAATATAGTCAGTGATAGAGATACAATATTCACTAGTAAATTCTGGGAGGCGTTTCAAGTCGAGCTGGGAACGAAGTTGAACTTAAGCACTGCTTATCATCCTCAGACAGACGGCCAGACTGAGAGGGTGAATCGTATTTTAGAAGATCTATTGCGGGCTTGTGTTCTAGATTTCGGTGGATCATGGAAGACCATCTGCATTTGGCTGAATTCTCATATAACAACAGCTACCAAGCGAGTCTGACAATGTCGCCATTCGAAGCGTTGTATGGTAGACCGTGCCGATCTCCTGCTTGTTGGGTCGAACCTGGAAATAGACTTGTGTTAGGGCCTGATATGATTCGAGAAGCCGCCGACAAGGTCGATTTTATTAAGAAGCGATTACTCGCCTCTCAAAGCTGACAAAAGAGCTATGCCGATAGAAGAAGAAGAGATATATCCTTCGCTGTTGGCGACTATGTATATTTGAAAGTATCGCCGATGAGAGGAGTTATCCGGTTCGGTAAAACTGGAAAGTTGGCACCCAAATTCATTGGTCTGTTTCCTATTCTGGAACGGATCGGAACTCTCGCTTATAGGGCCAAATTGCCAGACTGGTTGCCTGGAGTTCATGGTGTATTTCATATATCTCAACTTCGAAAGCACGTTCATGATCCAGACTTGATCGTGGAAGAAGCAGCTCAACAGGATATTGAAATTACTCCAGAACTAGCTGTGAGAAGAGAGCCGCTAAAGATTATCGGCAAAGAAACCAAAGAACTGAGGAACAAGAAGGTTCACTTAGTCAAAGTGCAATGGAGTGGAGATCCACGAGATTGTACTTGGGAAACTGAGGAGAGCATTCAGAATGCTTATCCTAGATGCCGAGTGGATATCTCTGATTGACTCCGGTGCAAGGTATATTTACCATACTTTGCATTACCATTTAATTCTCTACTCTGTTGTTATTTTCTTTCCATGGATGTGCACTTTTAATTCTATAGTCTGAATGATTTTAAAAGAATATAGAAATTGATTTGTATGATTTTGAAAAGTTAAGAACAATTTGATTGTTGCTTGTGTTGTGTGATAGTAAATTTGATTAATTGAATTATTGAAACAGTAGTTAATTTAATTAATAAGAGAATAATGGTAGAATTTATTCGATTAAATCACACATTGAACTGATTAGAAAATGAATAGAAATATATACATGTGTATTATATATGTTTGAACAGGTAAATGGATTAGCTGTTGAGTAAAGATTTTATTTGTGTGCCCGACAAATAGGTAAACCTTAATGAGTTGGATGCGAAATATTATTATATCAACTCCTGTGAATGCCATTGGATGCGGAGTGCTGGTTTTTCTGTGTGAAATAATAAATATCGCCATAGGATAGTAACAATTAATTTTGAACTACATTACATGGCATACTTCTGAAGATAGGCATACTTCATCATATACCACATAAGCATTTGGAGCTTGTGTGACGAGGTGAAAGATTTACCATACGAGCGAGAGGCTTGTATGGCGATGACTATATTTTACAGGTTGAACTGATGACTGATATGGACTATTTAAATTGTAACGATTAAATTGCCAGATTAATAAAAACCCCACACGGGTCTGGAGTTGACAATAATCACGTCTCTCTAGTTATTAGATACGGCACATGGACTATTTATTTCCCACACGGGGCAGGGTGACGAGAATTTATTCTATGGAGTTATTATCAATACATGCTCCCCTGTAAACACCAGAATATATCACTATAAATATGTGTATGCTTATTAGGATTTATTGGGTACCTAATACGGCCCAATAAATTTCCAAACCTCTCCCCGTACAAAGGAGGTTATGGCGAAATTTTTAGAAAATTCCGGGTGTTAGCCAAATTTTTGAAGAACTTGAAAATTCTCAGAAACTGAAAAGTTGGAGAATGGAAGCCAGATCGAACGTAGATTTGATTAATCAAACCACTTTCGACTTTGTTCCTTTTCGGGGACGAAAAGTTTTAAGTGGGGGAGATTGTAACGACCCAGAAAATCTGAACCAATTTAAAATTTTTGAATTGGCTAAAATAATGGATTTTAAATATTTAAAATAAATATTTTAAATAATAGCAATGAAAAGTGAGCTTGAATCGACCTTTGAAAATGAATATAATTAATTCTAATTATAAACAAGGCCTGAAATGGCGTTGCAGTTTCAAAAATTGAATTCAAACTTTGTCGGACTGTACCAGGTGCAAAACAAAACGAATTTGAGCGAAACCAAAAATATTTAAATCTGTTAGTGAATACCTTTCTAAAGAATCTGAAAAATCGAATTTTCATAGCGGAAAGCAAAAGTTATGGCCAAATGAATTTTCAGAAAGGTCTTTATGGAATTCATATAGCCCGTGAAATTGGCTATTTTGCATACGACCTCGGAATTTGACGAAACCACTTTTGTTGGATCCGGGATGTGAAGTTATTGTTAGGTTTCAAATTTCATAATTTTTGAAGCTAGTATGTGAGCGTGGCAAAGGAAAACGTGTTTTGGTCAATTATAGTTAAATTGGATCGACCAGAAATGGGCCTTTTTGCAAACGGGCTCAGAATTCAACGAAACTAGTTTTGTTGGGACCGTATCGTCAAAACATAGTCAGATTTATTTTTCTGGAATTTTTCGAATCATGTTGTGGCCCTGGCAAATTGAAATGTACGTTCAAATTGAATATTGAATGTTTTATATTTTAATTTGAATGGAAACTGACTGAAACAGTCGAATGGGCCTACGAAACATATCCCATTGTGTTCGAAATGGGGGAAAAATGCTACGGACGACAGTCGTTGGGTTTAGATTGGTGGTCGTGTCAGAAAACCCCTTTAAAACTTCCCCGACCAATCAGAAATTTTATAAAAAAAAAATCCTTTTTCTCTCTCCCCGATCGAAGGCGGAAACCGTTCGAAATCTTCCCGTCCACTTTCTGATCAATCCACGCAAAATTAGCCCCTCCTCCAGTTGAAGATTTTGTAGAGCTCCTCACGATCTTCACATCCATATAAAGATTGGATTTTTTCGTGGCCTGTAGCGCCTGGATCGACGCTTGGAAGTTGGCGACTTCCAACCGTCGCCGCCTCCTACCAGCGTCGAACTGGCCATCTTCCCCCGGCGCCTGAGCGCCTCTCCTCCCCCTTCGACACTGCGTAGCCCGATCGTTCTATCAATTCACGGATTTCACGAAATCGCATGACCGAGTTTTGAACGTTTCAGAAAGGTATACGGCTTGTTTTATTTTCAACTGTTTTAACACCTTTAAACCGTTGCAAACTTTGAAAAATCATATCTTTTTGCTGTGTTGACAAAATTCAGTGAAACAAGAGACAGTGGACTCATGTGGACGTCTTCTACATTTTAGAAGAGACCGCATATTTTTCTGAGCCTTCTGCTATTTTTGGTGGAGTGGAACCCAATGTGAGATTTCTAATTTATAAACGATATGGAAAACGATGATGTATGAATTATATGGTCGAAGTATGAGTTATATAAGCATTGTACACCTCTTGTATAAGCGTTGTATAAGTTGTACGTTCGATGTATAAGTTATATATGCATTGTAAAAATAATATATGTGTTGAAATAAAAGTGAATTGCTATATATAAATATATATATATATATATATATATATACGCCTCTCGTCCACAAACCATGGACGATATTTATTGGTTGTGATTGGTGTGAAAATTGATTGATAGCGAATGGTAGATTGGAATTGTTTGTGGTTGATATTGATTGATTGTGGTTGAAAAATACTCATTTGTGGTTGAGAAATATTTGGTTGAAACCACATAGGATTAGTTTGTGGAAATGAAATAAATATATACATGCCACCTGCGTGCGAACTAGATGCATGATCTCCATTGTCAAAAACCGTGAGGTTTTAAGGTAGAGCGAGGAGCCGTACTAGGGACGGTTCCGGTTTTAACTACCTTGCCGTTATGCTGCCGAAATTTTGAATAATATTCATGTGTTTGAATTATTTTCATTTGCTGAAACTATATTTATTCGTTGAATAGAAAACCTTCATGTGTTGAATTGAAATTCATTCGTTGATTAGAAATTCATGTGTTGAATGGTATTCGTGTTTTAAATATAAAAATCACATTTTTATCTATATATATAAACTATAGAAAACCTTCATGTGTTGAATCGAAATTCGTTCGTTGAATAGAAATTCATGTGTTGAATGGTATTCATATTTTGAAATAAATTATTCTATAATAAAATCACCTTTTTATCATCTATATGAACTATGTAAGATAATCTCGTTTTAAAAGAAATTGCTTTATAATAAAAATCCTATTTTTTTATTACCTATATAAACTATATAAAATAATAGTGTTTTGAAAAGAATTGTTATACAATAAAAATCACATTTTTATTATATACATGAATTGTTGAAATGTGAAGTGTTTAAAATAGCCACTCGTTCAAATAAATATGCATGAGTTGAAATATTCATTAATTAGCTAATGATATGATTTTTGCCTATGCATGCAACATTAGAATGAATGGTGTTTTTAAACCAAATTGAATCAAATATGAAGTTGAATGGAAAATGATAAGTGATAAGAACTGTATATATGTACATGCATATTTACTGAACAGGTTATAGCAAAGGGGCTAGAGAAGAGGAATAAAATTTTGTGCCCGACAAATAGGTACACATTTACTGTTTTGTTTGGGTGATGATTTTATGAGCCTGTTGGCTAGCCGCTTGGCTTTTTCTTTTTCTTTTTGACATGAGACGCCCGTGTGGCTATTTGGGAATTTTCCCAGCCCCTCCCGTACAAAGGAGGTTATGGCGAAATTTTCCAAAATTTAAAGGCGTTAGTGAAATATTTGAAGTGGAAACAATATAGGAATTTTTGAATGAACTATATTTATATAAATATATAAATATAAATAAAATTAAAACGAAACGTGGCCATGCAGTTCGTGATTTGAAACCGTGATTTCAAACAACTAGTGCGGGAAATCCGACCATTGGATTTTCCCGAAACCGCAACCGTTGGGTTCGCCTTGGAAATATCTTTCCAACGGCACCAACTTTGTAAAAATCCAACGGTTGGATTGTCTGGAATGTTTAATTCAAATTTGAAGGAAAACAGCGCCAGAATCGATTATATTTATATATATACATATATATATATATATAAATATATATATAATTATATTTAATCAAATAACGACGCTGCAGTTCATATTTTGAAATAGAAACTTCAAACGATTGTACCGGGAGATCCGACCGTGGGATTTTCCCGAAATTGGAACCGTTGGATTTGTTTTGAAAAGATCTTTCTAATGATGTAAGTTTTGTGAAGATCCAACGGTTAGATTTTCGTATATGTGTAAATCAAATCTGAAGAAAAACAGCGCCACGGCCGCGTTATGGCCGAAGCGTCGTTTTGAATAAATTGGCTATTTTAAAATAAATAAAAATAGCGATAAGTCGTTATAAAATATTATAAACGATATGGATGTGATTTAGAAATTAACTGAAGGTTGGCTAAGTCGAATGGTTCCCTGGGTGTTGATCTGATGTTGGTTTCGGCCTTCGGGTTAATATTTGGGAAATCGTTCTCTTACTAATTGATGGTTAGTGACTGATGAATTGAAATGATGCGTGTGTATGTTAGTGTTGCACTTGTTTATTATATATGCGAGTTGCTCAGAAAGACCGGGTCCATCCCATTCTGCATAACTGAATCGACGATAAGTAATCGAAGATGAAGACGGTGGTCGAAGACCGGAGATCTTCACCTCGTTTGGATGGTAACCGAGGTCCTGATTGGGAGGCATCCCGAAATATGGATAATGAGTGGTGATCGTCCAGACGTACGTGGTGATCGATGGGTTTGCGAGGTATTTAGTGCCTCCGGTTTCGTTCAGACCCAGAACGGACTTGTAAATGGACTATGTGTCTGACATTGGATTTTATTCTGTGTTGATTGATCTCTGTTAAATATACATCTGTTTGGCGGCGGAGAATTTATTCTTTTGCTTAACGCCCTTCTCTGAAATGCACGAGCTCAGAGGTTGTATATCGATGGACATCAGTCGCATGGCATGAATTGCTAGTGTGGCATGCCTGAGTGGCAAATGATCAGGGCTTCTGTTGTAAAGCAAAGTCTTGTGGTGATGATCAAAGCACCGCCTATGTGGCGTAGCTTTGTGTATAAAGTGAAATCGCGAGCCTCACACCCCGGTATGAACCAGAAACGGGAGCTGGACCTCAGGGGGGACGTGCGTTTTCTTTCTAGCTAGGGTGGTGTCAGTGACCTACCAGCCCTGACATTTATATACTTTTCACCTGTGTGGTTGTTGCTGTTGCGAGGCGCCTCGGTTAGATCGGACGATCCGGGTCCGATGGAGCCATTCATTGGCTCATTTACACCCCATAGGGCGGGGAAACGCATTGTTCAGGCATTTTAATCCACATCGGTGGACCGGCCCTGACGATCCAAAGGCTTGACTGAGTACTTGCCTGTGGCTCGGGCTAGAGAGTCACGAATTCGGTAAGGACTATCTTTTGCCTTGGTTCATGACGGAAATTCAATTTCCAAATACGTGACTGTGCGGTTTTGATTGTATATATATATGGCGACATGATATATGGTACCCATGTCGTCTATGATTGATAGTTATGATTTGAAATTGTTTTCAAAACATATAAACACTAGCAATAATATCAAATGCTTTTGTTTTATACGTATCAAGCATATTTTGGCCGTTATAAGGTAAAAACTCTAACCTCCGGTTTGCGTTGCATTGTGTGATGGGAACTGAGTCTTATAATGGCTTCATTTTTATTAAAAGCATTGCGATGTTTAAAAGATGATTTGTTTTAAAGCACTGGCAATCCGATGGAGTAAACCCGTTCCACGAAAGTGGCGTGGTCCTGTGATTAGCCATATTTGAAATGTGTTGAGTAGATTTCTCATACCAGTGCCATGACTGACTCGTAGTTTGTTTCACTTTCAAACTCGAGTGCCCCTTTTTCTACACGGGCAGCCTTGTATTCAGGTTTAGCAGGCTTTATCTGGATAGCTGGAGCTGGAGCTGAAGATGGATTCTATCATTTATCTCTTTTTATGTTGTTCAGCTCCTATTGTACATATTTTGTTTGTTTCCGCTGTAGACATAAATGTATAGTTGAACTGTATTTGTACTAAGTAAGATCCTGTGTACTGTGTAACTCTGATGATTACTTTTAAACAGTATATTCTATTGTTCATTATCTGGTGTATTTATTTAATTCTGTTCTGCTAGTATCTGTTTCTGTGTTATATTCCAAAGATTACCCTTGTCTCCGTCTGTACGGGAAATGGGGTCGTCACAACGATCCACGTCAAAATTACATATATCAATTTATATGTGTCCAATCCTAGCCAATTTAGACATATTCCAAGTTTCATGCCTTTTTACATAGATCCTATTAATGCCAAATTCCATGTATATATTATTTATGCAAATTTCCCCATAACAAGATTTTACCAAAATTTACAGATCAAGCCCCAAACTTGCAGATATAGTGATAATTTTCAATTTCATGTTGCCAATAATTCCAACATATTCATATAGGCAATAATCCCATAATTCCCCCGTATACATCTCGTATGCAAATCGCGATTTTAGGCCAAGGTCCGAAATTGACCAAGGTTCATCAAAAGAAAATAAATAGGGGAAAGGTAGAATTCGTAGTAAAAGCAAGATCAGAGGGAAAAACATCATCATAGGCATGAAGATTACAATTTGATAATAATATTAACATGAATCGAGAAAACTAATTTACAACAGGCTGAATAGATTATGAACTTGTCATGAGAATAAAGATAGACAAGTCAAAAACTCAAGATTCAAGAAACAACAGAAATAGATCTGGATCGATAAACATACTTAGATCCAATTTCACTTTAATTCAATGCCATATTATAATCAAATATTTAAATCGGAAAATAACTAGAACTTACATTGATTGGCTAAGAGAGGACAAATCGATTCGTTGTCGCGTTGAAACGTCTAACTTGATTAATCTTCTGATTTGATTCAATATGGTCTAGGCATCGTTGCTTGAAGCCGTTGAATCTTTACTTGAACCCTTACTAGATTTGAATTGAGTTGCTTAGGTTAATGTTGATTAGCTTCTAGTTTTGATTCCAGCAGAGTAGCGACGCCATTTTTATTTTTATTTAGAACAGAGGCAGAGTAGAAGCAGAATAGAATTGTGTGTAGAGAAGGCTAAGTTTGGGGCTGTTTAAATAGGTTTAGGCAGATGAATCTGGACAGAAATCGGACTAGGTACATCAGAACGAACACTAACCCAAAAATGGGCTCGGGGACCAGGTCGACACCCAAGTCGACTGCGCAGTCGACCTGGTCCTGGGGGTGTCGACTGCCCAGTCGACCCCAGTCGACCAGGGTCTGAGGGTGTCGACTCCCCAGTCGACCTGGGTCTGGGCGGGAAATTTCCCGCCCAGTCTGTTCTGTGTTTGAAATTCGAATTCAAGCTGTTTTGAACTCTGAATATTTCTGAAACTTTGGGGAGCCATAACTTGGTCATACGGACTCCGATTTTTGAAAACTCGGACTCGATTTCATGCATAATTCCCAGACGAACGCAATGGCGCAACCCGTTTCCCTTGGTTCTTATTTTAAAATTTAATTCTGCCTTGATTTATAATTTTAACACGTTATCAAAATACGGGTTGTTACAATTTGCTAATACCCTAAATTTTCGAAAATTTTTGCCATAGCCTCCTTTGTACAGGGAGACATTTAAAACCTCAACTTGCCACGCAGGGCCCTCATCATCCAAAAAGAAAAAGAAAAAGCCAATCGGCTCATAAAATCATCAAAACCCAATAAATTAGTAAACATGTACCTATTTGTCGGGCATACAATTTTATTCCTCTTCTCTAGCCTCCTTGCTATGTCCTGTTCAATGGATATACATGTATATGCATGCAATTTCAAGCAATTTTCAATTTAGTTAAATATTCGACACGATTGGCTTAATTTAACATTCATTCACATGTTTGTTTCAACAATTCTATTAGTCAAACTAACAACCAAACAACACAAATAGCAATCAATTTGTCGGTTTACATTTCAAACACATAACTTTAATACATAGTTAAAAATCGTATTAATCAAACAACACAACCAGCAATCAATTTGTTGGTTAACGTTTCAAACACATAACTTTAATACATAGTCAAAAATCATATTTTTGATGCCAATTCACAACAGTAAACCTTATCTAGTTTTGGTTCTCACACCAGTCAATAGGAAATATATAGAAATTCCACTTTCGAAACTCGAACATAAACTCTGATGATGAGTACTCAATCATAAGAATCATCTTCGGGCTATTAGAGTGTGATTATATATCTACCCAGTATATTTGAGACTTTGAATATACGTTCATGACGCGTATATGCAAAATCTCATATACTCAAATGTCCAAATCTAATATAAAATAAACAATCAAATACGTGTCATTAGATTAAATTTTCCAAACAAAATTTGTTTTTTTTTCAATTTTATTTTAAAAACACTACTCTCCGCACTCATTCTAGGATACTACTGATCCTATCTCTAACGAGTCATTCTTACTAGATATTACTAATCCAATCTTTGATGAATTCTTTCGTTTGGTTCTAATGTGTCTTGTTCTCGAGCACTGTAAACCAAAGCTCTGATACCAAATGTAACGACCCGATCTTCCCCGGTCTTCGAAGAGAAGAGGAAGAACGGATTGTCTGAGAAAAAGACTAATCGGAACGCAAACAGAAGAACATTTCATTGCTTACTACAACAACTTACATCAGAGTACAAGAATATATAGAGTATGAACAAATAATATACATTTGATAAATAACAGATATTTACAAATTACAATGCAGTGGAAAATAATACAAAACACAACTGAAAAAGATTCACGGATACAGAGCTTTTCGAATATCATTCCAACTGTAAACCAAGATCCTGTTAATACAAATCTGCAAAATAAAAACAACTAGCTGCCCGTGTGGAAAATAGGGACACCCAGAGTTTAGGGTAAAACAATAAACTCCATGTCAGTTATGTGACTAATGTGAGAACAAAAACAGTTATTTAAAACTTTACTTTAAAATGGAGTAAATCAAGGGACCACGCCGTATAACATGGAATGGGTTTCATCTCAAGAATACCAGTGCATAAAACAAACAGCGCAATGCTTTTTGGAAAAATGAAGCTATTATAAGACTCAGGTCCCATCATACAATGCAATACAAGCCGGAGAATAGAGTTTTACCTTATAATAGCCAAACATGCTTGGTACGTTTAAAACAAATCATTTTGATATTATTATAAGTTCATAGTGCATAAAATCACTTTAAATATACACTACACCAAACAGGCTATTTTGTAACATTTTTCGGGTCCTATTAGTAACGGTTATTTTTGTTACTAATTTGTCACGTTTATTACCATTATAACTGATTATAATGGATTCTACTATTACAACAGCCGGGACTTTTGTACACACTAGATGAGATTGTAATTTTACATGCCCCTCGTTTCTAACCCTTCTTTTCTTTTTTGTCATTACCGCTCAACACTTACGCTCCCCCAATCTTTCAAAGCAACCGCTTAGGGTTACTGGACATCGCTTCTCACACCGCCGACGTCGTATCTTTGATCGCCTCTTCTACGTTCTTCCAGCCTCCTTTTTATCCACTTAATTGCTCAGGTAATTTTACTTTTGCTTTATTCATTACCTTTCTAATTGTTGTCTAAATTTGTGTTGTTTCCTTTTATTTTATTTTTGGAATTGTTTGAATAACCATCGCAGTTAAAACTTGGGTTAGAGTTAAATGAGTCGACTTTGTCCGTAACCTATATGATCGAAGGAAGTTTGCTCAAGAATTTATGAAAGTAATCTTGTAAATTCAAGGACTTTTGTATATTTCTTACAGATCTTGAGACATTTCTATGATGTTTTCGTGGTTCCATTATTGTAGAAACTAAGAATTTTTGTTTATTAAAAAATAAAACAAGGAATTTATATGAAGGAAGGAATTGATATGAAGGATGTTTAATATATTGTGTATGTTGGTGTAATTCTAAACTTTAATTCAAGCCATGTATTTTGTGTTAAAATTCACACTGATAAAAATTGTATACACTGTTAAATGCATATGTCATATTATTTTATATTGTGTATTTAACAATATATCAATATCTATATTATTGTTAAATATAAATGTTTAGTCATATATCATTTAATCATATGTTAATATGATTGAAACTTGGGAGGAGGTTGATTGGTAAAAGGGTGACTGAGTTTCGATCAAATTTGTTTGTCTTCGTCTGAGTTCGAAAGTAATCTTCATGATGGACATGAGTTATCTACCTTCGTTAAGCACATGCAAAGATCTCTGGGTTTGCTCATCTAAAATAGGTTGTTGATAGTCTCAATAGGTACCAAGGAGTTGTCGTAGGGGACCAAATAATTCAGGGTGTAGAATGGGTTTTTGAATTTCATGGATTGCATGGGATTAATAAATGTTGAGTTGGAGTTAAAAGTTGCGGGGGAGGGGGATAGGTGTTGTTAGGGATTGTTTACGTATTAACATGGTAGATGTGATAGGGGAATTACCAAGTTATGACATGGGTAAGACATGAAAGGTGACTGACTTTAAATTTGTTTAGTTGTCAAGGTTGTTATTTGGATAAACGCGACCGTTTTGTCCGGCTGCATTGACTGGCTTCTTTACTTGGAATGATTTGCTGCTTTGACTTAGTATCTTTCTATGTTTTGGCCAACCATGAACATTTTCTCTGCGCTTTCTTAATCTTTTCTTAATATAAGGTTGCTCTAGTTGAGCTTATTGCTCTTCTCTTATTTTTCAGTGAAAACTGGAAACACAAAAGTCAAAATTTAAAACTAAACCAAACTGGCCCCTGGTGTAATCTTCTGCCCACCTATAAATCGTATGGTTCATATTAATTTTCTAGAACTCAATACAGTTTTTTTTATTCAGACGTGTTAGCTATTTCCTATGCATATATCTAGATAAAAAACTTACCTATTCATTGGTTGGTTACATGACTTCTTTTGAATGCCTATACTCAAGAAAGAATATATGCTTGAAGGCAGTGGTAATATTAACATGACTTCTTTTGAATGCCTATACTCGAGAAAGAGTATATGCTTGAAGGCAGTGGTAAGATTAAAGGATGTGGTATCTTGGAAGATCAGTATAAGAGACCTATCGATATTACCCTACTATTCCCAAAACACAAGAATAAAAAGGATAGAGAAGTAAGTTAGAAAAGCTCTTATTCTTATACATCAAGTTTTGGATGAAGATAAGTTCAAAAAGTAGCTAATGCGCATCACTAGTAAGGAAGCTTTTGAGATTCTCTTTTTTGTTATTAATAAGCATATGAAGTAACTGACAAAGCAACGAAAATAGTAATACCAACACAAATTATGCAAGATGAGTTGTGTGCGTGTGTGTGTATATATATATATACATGAATCGTCAAATCTTATTGGTTATTTTTTCATGACTTTTAGCTTTAGTGATAAAAAGATGATGCTCGTGTTATCGACTTACAATTTCAGAATGTAGTCATATAGCTATAATGTTTGAGAGTCTTCAGATCTCAAGATCATGATCACTGGTCAACTCATGAGGTCATTCAAGTCCATAAAAACACTTAAGAAAAGATTTGGAAAATTGCCATGATAACAGCCTTTTAAGTTGAACTCATTATTTAGATATGAAAAATGTCACAGCCAATGTTAAAATTGATTCATGTCACCACCAATGGAAAATGTTTGACTATTACGATATAGATATTCTTACAAACTGTTATTTTATAATCCTGGTCTTTTCTATATAGGAGTGAAATTTTTTCTTTATTAGTTCTTCATTATCAATCACAATCTCTTGTAGGTAGTGGATGAAAAACTATCACAAACGTGCTATCTCATGGCACTCGATTCATGTTACAATCATTTTTGCAGCAAGTAAGCCACAAACGTACTTGGTACATTATTATTTGTAACATTAGTTCCACTGACTTTTTGATCTTGAATATAATCAATCAGGCATGAGAAATTCGAGGGAAAACAGTTTTCAATCTCTAATGCATATTATTTTGTATTTCACTCTCCATACATCAAGGTTTATCTGCAATTCAATGACTCTACCTGAATGCATAATGTATGCTTGAGTGAACAATTTTACAATGATCTAATATGAAAGTTGTTGTCTATTGTCCAACAGCTCGTGCAGAAGAGTTTTGCTCGATTGCACTTCGACGATTTCATTCATAATTCAAATTTCACTCGTCACTACAATTGTCTTAACCCGAAATCCCAAATGATCTGCCTCTCCTTTCCAATTCCAAAATAAATCAACACCACATGTATAATGCATAGAGTGCTCCTTCTCCGTACCCCAGTGATATATAGTTAAAATCATTCTCATTAGCTTCGTTCTTTCTGAAAGTAGAAGTAGAGTTGACTTGTTACATTGGATCTATAATGGCGTCGATCTTTGTATCATGCCCTAAAGCTTTAGTGCTTTCTCATAATGTCACGATTTCTTGGTTTTCTTGCATGGATGGATTAAAGCATATTAGAGATGGGCTTCCCTGGTTTGTTGATATTGGCTTTGTTTTCAATATAGAATAAGGAGGAGTATTTCAGATAAGATTGTTTATGGGGTCAATGTACGTAGAAGCTAGATTTCAGATGTCAAAGGAGGCTCCTTTTTATGCGATCTGGGTATCTTGTATACAGAGCCGACCCATTGTTTTTACTGCCCAAGCCCGCAAACGTTGTTTATGTGAGAAACTTAAAATAAGAAAAACGGGGTAAAAGCACCAAAATAAGGAAAAAGCACTACAACATCATGCTAGTATCGATCCCAGGTCCCCTTGCGCCTACAGCTTACCTTACCATTCCCCTACCATCGAGGCACAGTATAATTCATTAGTAGATTGATCTAAAAGTTTTATAATCAATAATATACACACAAATTATATATTGTTGCCCCGACCCAGTGGGCTGCCCTAGCCCGAGGGCTTGGTGGGCTGCCCTCTGGGCTGGGCCTGCTTGTATATGTTAGCTTGGATTCTCTAATGTGAATGTTAATTCTTGTGGTATTGTAACTAATATTAATATTCAATCAAATGTTATTAATTTTACTGTGAAGGAGGATTCAGTATGCAATCAGGTATGAATACTGTAACATAAATCATGGCATGTTCATATTTTATTGCAAGATAGGCATCTCACGTCAAGAAGTTTTGCTAGTTGCAACCACCTCTACAATATTTAGGGACATATCAACATGCTTTCGGCTTAGAAATTATCAAACTGCTATTTGATTTTGTTGTTTAATAATTAGCGTTTTAAAAATATTAGTACCTTTAGAATTAAGTCTATTATTTGATACCTATTTTTAGCTAGCGTCTAATACCATTTTTTAGTCAAAAGTCTGCTGTAGGCACAATGAGGCTATTAAAATACCGTAACGCATGTCGTATAATTTCTGTTGGAATTTAGTTAAGCGTGGCCCAAAAGACCGCGATCTAGAATAAAGTTCGCTAAATCTGAAATTATGCGCAGCTTTAGCATTATTAGAAAGAATTTACAAGTCAGTAAGTTGTGTACCTCTGCTTCATGCAACTGGTTGGACTTTGAACGTTTGTCCATTCGTGTGTTGAACAAGGTTTATTATGAGCATGGTTTGTCTCTTCGGATATGGATTGAGGCTTCAGTATTTTGTTGCAGTTTGCTTATGAGACAACTGGAATGACATGTACTGCAGTTTGTGCTTTGTTTTACAGTTGGAAGCTTTCCATTGTTAATAAGTTCAAAAAATAAGAAATGATCAGCAGGATGGCATGAATAGTTCGATTGCGGAATCTAAAGATGCCAAACTTTGAAGCAAAGCATTAGTTTGGGGATCCCTTACTCTTTATCTTGAGAATATCATATCTGTGTCATACAGTCCCAGTTTACGGCATTTTACACTGCACACAGCACACATATGTTAACAAGAAATCACGGCTAAAAATGTTTAAAAGATTTATGTTTTGCAAAATGGGTAAGTGGGTTTGCCGAGCTACAATGTTTTGTGAAGTGTTTACCCCCATCCCATGACATCATCCAAGACACAATCTTCTGAATTTCCTCCAATAATTCCTGTGTATGATGAACCAATAAAATGTAAAAGCCCACCAAGAGTTCTTGTAATATTGAATCCTCGATCTGGCCATGGTCATTCTAGCAAAGTTTTTCATGGAAAAGTGGAACCAATATTTAAGCTTGTTGGTTTTGAAACGGAGGTACTCAAAACTACATGTGCAGGTCATGCAAAGAAATTGGGCTTCTACTGTTGACTACAGTTCTTGTCCTGATGGTATCAGATGTACTGGTTGTAACGACCCGCATTCTACGCATCGCAGGATCGTAGAATATTTATTTCTTTCACATACGAAGTCGTATGGTCATGTAACTTTGGGAGACGACTATTGGGGTCATTTCCCATATTCATGATTTTTGCCGATTTTTAAAATGATCGTTTTGCCCCTAGCCAATACTGTTTTGACCATAACTTTTGATTGGAAAGGAGTTTTGACCTGAAACCACTTCCATTGGCTTCGGATGATGGTTTACAATTCTGTAGAGTGGTCACATTAGCCAAATGGACTTGCCGTTTGGGAGATATGGCTGAATTAAGGGTTAGAATGTATAAAACTGCTTAACCGGGCTTAATTGGGTAGTTAACAGCTAGGCCCATCAGGGAATTTCGGGATTTGGAGTATTTAAGAGCTGTTAGGGTTAGGGATTTCGGTTTTAGACATTTTCCAGACGCCACAAACATCATAGAAAACCCTAACAATGGCCTCCAACATCTAGAATCATCCCTAATCACCATTTAATCAAGGATTAGGCTTAGCAACATCAAATCAAGCCGGATTAGCACAAGAATCGAGGTAGAGCTGCTGTGTTGCATTGGTATTCATGCCCAAACAGTAGAGTTTCAATTCTAAAGGTTTTATTTGTGGCTAAGGTGAGTGATTTGCATAGTTTTGCACTAATTACGGTTAATTAAGGGTAATTAGTGAAGATTAACGAAATTAGACATGATAAAATTCTGGAAAAATATTCATAAATTTGGAAATATTGTTTTAGACCTCTGTTAGAAAATTTGGCTAGTTTGGTTAAGTTTTGCTAATCCTATCATTAGTTTTGCTTAAGGACGCTTAAGGGAAAATTTGGGGTTTTGGCTACGTTTGATCTATTTTTAACCTATCAAGTTATTGTTTTGATGGTTGTGGTTGATGTTATATGTTCCTATGACTGTTTGGTATGAATCGTGATTGTTTAGAATAGTTAGATTGGTCGAAAATGCCGTCGAGTGGCGTAAATAGTCGCTGGAAAGAAGTGCAGGAATTTGGCCGATCTGGATTGGATCGGAGGAAGGAGCCCGAACCGAACCGACCAGGAGACCTCTCCGCGAACTGAACCGCCCCTCCAAGTTGTTGTATCCACGAGACGATCTGGACTCGAACCCACGACCCGATCCGCCTCTCGTGTGCCACTCCGACCCAAACCGATGCACCATGGGCAACTTGAGAGACCCGACCCGATCCGGAGTGCTTGGGAAGAAGGAATGAACCAGAGGAGTTATCCACGAAGGCAGGAGGTGTGGGCCCCGATCCGAACCGTTGGAGGAAGGTCGCCACGATCCGAACCGTTGGAGGAAGGTCGCCACGATCCGAACCGATCTGGAGAGGGTGCTACGAACCGATATGAACCCGAGCTTAGATGATGATCACGAACTGAATGAAGACCGATCAGGAGATGTTGACCAAAACCCGAGATGCAAAGATAGTCCAAATAAGTAGTTTTGACTCAGGATCCAGATGGGAACCGAGTGGACTTCATGATTGGGCTTTGCTGCGGGACGTGTGATAAGGGGTTGTCGATGTCTGTAGCTTTGGATCACTATGTGTAGGAGGTACGTGAACGGATTCAGGGCCACCGTGGCCTAGGTACGACTAAAGAGCTATAGACCAATGAAGTGGGGTCATTTGTAAAGGTTTGGACATGACTTCATGGGGTGAGTTTGGTAGTAGCAGTAGTTGTACAAGTTGAACTCCGTCACTACTTCGATGGGTCTAGTGATCGAAGCGGTAGATATCTTATGCTTTACGCACTGAATGAGAGATGTGAGGATGGTTTCTATGTTTGATTTGTTTGCCATCATTATGACATGCACACCCCCACCCCCGTTATCTTTACACCATCTGTTCAGTGGCACCTTAGAGTATTGTACGGTATGTAGTGCTAACTCTTTGGTTGCAGGTCCAGGTTCAGGTATGGTTTAGTATACCTGTTATTGTTCTGTTTAGCTGCTTATCGCTCATACTAGACTTTTTATCTGACCCAGAGTTTTATGTCTCTTCTTATTACTCTGGGTGCTCTCACGAGCAGACTAGAGACAGGTTAGCTGGGTAGGCACGAGTAGCTGATCCGGAGACGAGCAGGAGGCTTCCACGTATGATAGATATATATAGACATTCTCCCTGTGTTGCTGCGGTCACTACTTTGGGCATTAGTGGTGTACCTTTCTTTCTTTTGTTTAGAGACGGTAATTTGGAAAGTTGTAATAAGCTGTATTTTGATTTCCGCTGCTCTGATGTTGATGTTGGTTTTAGTTATCAGCTTAAGCACTGTCTCACCTGTTTTATGTCAAGTACATTATTATTATATTTTGTTCCATGTGCTGTGAGACATTCTATAGGGTTTCCGATTAGTTCATTCTCTTCTTTCATTTCTTTGGCGACCGTTCCGTGCTAGTCGGGTATGTGTACAGCGCACTTTCGGAGGAAATGCCGGTTGGTGCGGGGCGGGCCGTCACACTGGTGGAGATGGAATTGTAAATGAGTTTCTTAATGGTTTACTTATCAGCGATAACCAGAAAGTGCCCTTTTCGATCCCAATTGGCATTATTCCTGCTGGCTCTGACAAGTCTCTTATCTGGACCATTTTGGGGGTGACGGATCTGGTTTCTGCTGTAATAACTATTGTGAAGGGCTGCTTCACTTCTACATATGTTTTTTCTATAGAACGGATCCATATTGGGATTATTCACTATGGTACAATAGTTTCATACTACTGTTTCCTTAGTGATGTCTTAGAACTTTCTAAAAAATATCAAAAATGCTTTGGACCTCTTTGATATTTTGTTGCTGGATTTCTCAAATTCTTGTGCTTGCTACAATTTAGTTTTGATTTGGAATATCTTCCTGCATCAACAAACCAATCAAATAATGTAAAGTTTGAAAATAGGAGCAAGACCGATGTGTTTGATCTCTTCACCGAAGCGATGAGAAGATCCGGTCAGGAAGGGCTTCCTAGAGTGTCTAGTTTGTCTATTATAGACTCAATTATGACACCTAGTAGAATGTCAGGAGATATGGATACAACCGCTAGTACACTTCCAGTTGATGAACCATTAGAATTCATTTGCTGCCTTGACCCCAAATCAAAAAAATTGTCTTCTAGCAGAAGTAATTTAATTCAAGAACCAGAAGAAGTTGTCTGACCCCAAGTGTCTTTATCATGCACCCCAAACTATCCAAGAGCCCGGTCAAAATCAGGAGGGGACAAAGTTTGGACTGGCTTGAGTACAAACACAGCATCAGATTCACGCTTATCATAGGCTAATGATAAAGAAGAAATTTCCTCAACTATTTCGGATTCGAGTCCAATATGGGATTGCGAACCAAAATGGGATCATGAAGCTCATTGGAATGAGAGTGAGAAGCCCATCGAAATTCAAGATCCCCTATATGATATAGAACAAGGCGCTATCAATGAATTTGTTCCCAGTCTAGATCAAAAATGGGTTGTTAAGAAGGGAACATTTCTTGGTATTTTCGTATGTAATCATTCATGCAAGACTGTTCAAAATCTAAGCTCACTAGTTGTTGCTTCGAAGGCTGTGCATGATGATAACACTTTACACTTGCAGATGGTTAAAGGAAGCGGGAGGTTTCGGCCTTTGATACTTTCCATACTTCTGCAATTTGGATGGCATCTTTCACTACCTTACATTGAATATATTAAGGTGAAGTCAGTTAAGCTGAAGGCAACAAAGAGTAACTAAAATGGGTGTGGAATAGATGGAGAACTCATTAAAAACAATGGCCAGGTCAGAATCCCACGTTGTTCTCATTATATTTACTTATATTTGATTATTTATCTTCATATTAAATAAGGACAAGCCATGCTGATCATTGAGTAGAACACAACAGACAATTCTACAAGCACTAATTTTCTCCATTCTTTCTTGGTGCAACTGGTGTGGCAGATTGGTTTTTGTTATGTTTGGAGTCCATTGGTATCCTGTACCTTGCAAAATGATAGCAAGCTAGATAAATGTGTTACATGCGGTGAATAAAGGTATTCATGTGGCCCATCTGTTCAAATCTTGCACCCAACTATGAAACGTAAACTTTATTTCATTAGCTTAACGTATAGGTAAGTTATTACCTATCTTAAAATTTTCCATGTTTAATTATCATTTAATATTTTACATTTTTTGTTTATCAGTCGAACATTAAGGCCTAGTTAGAGTCAATATATTCTTTTGCTGAAATATGCATGATGCAATGTTATTTTATCATAAATATGTTAGTCACTAAAGTTGATTTGTATGTTCAAAAAGAAAAGATTATTCTGTACAAAATTCAAGCATGGTACATTATTTGCATGCAGTTTGGTCTTGAAGGATGCTAGTGAAATGCTAGAGCCATTTTCAACTTTGTCTAGGGAAGAAAGCTGTCAGAACCGTGACCTTGAAAATGTATGTACCATATTAGAATTAGACGGACAAATCTATGAATATAGTATTTCCTTGTGATCTATATGATACAGTGTGTATACTATATTTAGGTATCTCAACGAGTCACCAAGGACTTAATACGGTGAGAAGGTTGAACCAGCTACATCGATACCAAAACAAGTAGGAAACATGTACAGTGCTTCCCTTTATGCAGCCTTTGTATCTGTTCTTCACAACAAAAACAACAGTCTGACTAGTCAACCTGTAGTGATGTTCTCATATGGAAGTGGATTGTCTTCTAAAACGTTCCCATTCAGGAAGGTCAACATCCCTTCAGCCGATCAAATATTGTTAGCCTGATAAACGTCGTAGAAAAACTCAAGTCTAGACATGTGGTATGTCTTCATTTTTATTGATTATTTTATTTTATGAATCTAGACTAAATGGTTGGATTTTAAAGATAATGTTTTGTTTGTTTGTACCGCACTTATTCAAGCATGTGGAACAATGGGAAAGCTTCATGGGTGTGTGTTGATAGCGAGTACATGCAACATTGCATATGTGTGATAATGTATGTTAAATTATGATACTTAGATGTTATTTGATATTTGTTTTGGATGATGAATGGTCGTATGTTAAATTGTGATAGTTTGATGTTTTCGAAATAGAATTTGCTTTAGGATACAACTTGTGATATGTTGTTGTATTTGCTTTAAGATATTGTTATATATTATTTGTCGTATATTCTTATTGGTATATGCTATATGAAATTGATTGGAGCATATAATGATTGTTACTTGTTTAAAGGAATTACCTACTATAGGTCTGGTATAATATTTATGTTTGTAATAGTTTTAACTATTATTAAATTTATTGTACGAAATAGTCAGTTTTAAATGTGAACAGTAATAATTGTTACATATTTGATATTTGTAACAGTAATTACTATTATAAAAATAGATTTTATAATGGATATAAGTGTTATAAATTTTTCAGTACCAACGGTTATAAGTGCGACAAAATCATAATTTTGTAACAATAATAACCGTTATAGTATACACAGTTTATAATGATTATAACCATTACAATATTCGTGACAACAGTTTGTCACGATTGTTGTAGTAACGTTTATAATTGTTACAAAATTAATTAGTAATGGTAATAACTGTTAGAAAACCCTTTTTCTGGTGTTGTGATAAATGTATCAATCATAGACGGCATTAGCGTCCCACGCCACTATGTCACCAATAGTATACAACTAAAATCATAAAATGTCGTATTGGAAGTTGGATTTCCATTTGTGAACCAAGGCAAGGGTTCCTCCTTACCGCTTCGAGACTGTCTAGCCTGAGGCTCAGGACCCAGACTTAGGTGGGCCCTTGGATTATCAGGGTTGGTCAACACAGAGTGGATTAAAATGACTGAACAATGCATTTCCCCGCCCTATGTGGCGTAAATGAGCCAAACGACTCAATATTCATCGGCTCCATAGTAACCGATATATTCGAGGTGCCTCGCTATCCATCATCCACATAAGTAAAACATCTGAGATTGCAAAACCCTGACACCACTCCTAGCTAGAAGGAAACGCATGTCCTCCCTGAGGTCCTCTCCCGTTTCTGGTTCACACCGGGGTGTGAGGCTCATGAATTAACGCTATACACAAAGCTATGATATCTTAAAGTCATGCTTTGATCATCAACCACAAGACTCTGCTTTTCAACAGAAGCCTTGATCATTTGCATCCCAGCATGCCACACAGGCAATTCACGCCAAGCGACTGATGTCTATCGATATATAACCTCTGAGCTCGTACGTCCCTGGGAAGGGTGTTAAGCAAGAGAATAAATTCTCCACCACCAAACAGATATATATTTAATAGAGATCAATCAACACATAATAAAATCCAATGTCAGATACACACATCCATTTATGAATTAGTTCTAGGTCTGAACGAAACCGAAAGCACCTTATTCCTCATCTGATATGTCCAATACAGGAGAGAGGTCCTCGCATATCCGGTCGATCTCCAAGTACGTTTGGACGATGTGAAGACCAATTAAGACAACAGTAATCATCCAAACGATGTGAAGACCTCCGGTCTTCAACCACCGTCTTCATCATCGACTTATCGTCGAATCAGTTATTCAGAATGGGTATAAACCCGACCTTCCCAAATAACTCGCGTATATAATAAACAAGTGCTATAAAAACACGACATACGCCTCATCCCAATCCAGAATATTTTTTTATTCACACATTCTTATACTTTGGTAAAGGTTCCCATTAATTTTATCAAAGATAAATTCTTTAAACTTATTCTTTAATCTTCCATTGGATATCCATTCAAACCAAATTAAGGTTTATCCAAACTAGTCGGGATTAGCGAATCTTACCGAATTAATCATTTACTATATTTTCCAATCCCAACCTATTCATCCCATGGAGTAAAACTGGTAATACCTCATATCTAACACCACGGTGTTATCGGTAAAATTATTTATCATTTCTCGTTCAAATCTAATTAAAGATTTAACTATCGCCTGGAGCAAAACTGGTGATACTCCATTCTCGATCATTCCTTGAATTTGATAATTTAAGTTATCACATTCACATTTCAATCTAATTAAAGATTCATTAAAACTCTAATTCAGGTTTAATCTCCAAAATCATTACTTAACGATTATTCAAAGTTAAGAAATTAATCTTATCTTTTACTGGGTTAAAGAGCTAATGTCGTTTAAAACACAGCTCACGATAAACCCAAAATCACATTCCATTAACAATGGAATCTTCACAGAAAACAGATCAATATATATAATCGATATATTTTTCCATATCCAACCGATAATATAAATGGAATAACGACCAAGACTTTTAAATTCCATATATAGTAACAGTCTTCCTCCACATAAGTTCCCTTCAATTATTACCAAATCGAATTCCATTCCATTCCAATTTATTTTATTAAATTGGAAATCTTTACTTTGGAAAATTTCCTTTAAATCTTAGTAAAAGATTTACAAATTCCAAATCACATTTCACTGTAAATCGGGTTAAAGAACGAATGTCGTTAAAAACACAGTTCACGATAAACCCAATTCACATTCCATTTTATTCCAATAATTAAATATAATTGGAAACTCTAACAACCTTAATTTAAGGATTTATTCTCTTCGCATGGGGTTCAAGAATAGTATTACTGAAGACACCGTTCACGACAAACCCAAAACCCAATTCTTTTATTCAATTTCCATTAAATATTAATTAATTAGAAAATTTCACTAAATCTTAATAAAAAATATTTATTCTTCCCTTAACTGGGTTTAAGAACGGTGTTATTTAAAACACCATTCACGACAAACCCAAAATCCCATTTGATATATAATACAAGGCACTGAATAGAAAATATATCGGCTTATATTCAATATCAAATTCTACAACCAACAAATATTGTATTGGAAATAACGATATAAATATATCTTTCAAATTTCCATAACAATATCTGCATAATAACGAAATCCAACATCGAAATATTCCGAAGATAATTTCGATTCAAATCCATTCCAATTCATATATTTGAAATCCTAGTTATTTTTAAAACAATTTCAAACCCAATTTATTTATTCTAAAAATATTGGATTATAATTCTAGTTCATAACTAGTTCATTTTGACAAAAATATATTTTTATCTTTTCAGATATGGAATTTTTCATCCCAATTCTTTCCAAATCATTTACTATGATTTTACACAAATTATTGATACTTTTAATAATTTTATCAAGGCCCGTACAATCGATTTCCATAAACGATCATCGAACTGCGCTTACAGCGACCTTTTCCAAATTTGATTTGGACATAATTCCAAATCCAACCGTTAGATTTCAAATATCTTATGTTTGTTGGAAAGATTTTTCGATACGAACTCAACGGTTCCAGTTTTAGGAGAATCCGACGGTCGGATCTTCTGTAATGTCCATGCAAAGTCAATGGTCGAAATTTGCGAACAGTTACGGCGCGTTCTATTCAGGCCATTTAATATATATATATATATATATATATATATATATATATAATATAGATATTATATATATTTCATCGATCTCCATTTAAAACGTATTTTATAAATCGTTTTAAATTTGTTTTGAAAATGATTTCAACTTCATATTCAATTTTAAATCAAAATTGAATATTCTATATCATTAATATGTAAATGATAATAATTTCAAAACACTAGATTTTGAAATCACTTCCTATTCGATATCATTATTAAAATGAGTGAAATCGATATAAATATCGTTCACATCAAAATGGCGTTAATTTAATCAACGCGGCTTTATATATTTAAATATTTTCGTATCCATTCCAAATCGGACATCAAAATCATATTTTGATCCATTACCGAATATTATTTTAAAATATTCCTTATTTTAAAATATTTGTTCCTTCTGAATTGGAATCAAACACAGTCAATTACCATATAATTTTATTTATATGGATTTCATACACACATATACACAACAATAATCAAACACAGTCAACCATCATCCAGAGTGCATTACACAACTGCATAAGCGTTAAATATGAATAATTAAAGCTTACAACAGCCTGTCAACCAATCGATTGACATACAACTAAACAATTGGGATTAATGTATGTCAAATATCATCCCAATACCCGTGTGGGGTTTTCAAACAACAAATACTGATTATTATTTGTGTAGTTGGGCGATGTGTAAAATATATCGTCTCAATCAATATCAGTCAAATGTGTGTACATAAACAAATTGTCCGATTTGTAAATGAATATTTATTTTATTCATATACACATTAAAAATTATATTTTTAATATAAAATATTTATTTCAACTCATGAATATTTTATACAGTTCATTTATACAATAAAAATGATATTTTTATTGTTCTAACATTTTATTCATCACATGAATATTTTCCATTTCACAATACAATCACAATCAATTTACCACCACACAATACAATCAAACAAGTCGTCCATGGTCTGTGGACGACGATGTCAGGAGGTACTAAGCCCCGTCTACAACCTAGTATATATTTAACTGTAAAATAATTAGTGAGAAGGAGTTCTCACCTTTGGTTTCCACTCCGCCGTGCTTTGATTGTCAATCATAAAATTTTCAGAAATCCAGCATGTCTATTTTATAAATAACATTTATACGTTAAAAAACATATTTTTAACTATCGAATGATTATTTCATAGCTTGACTATTTTATAAATAGTATACATACGATAAAAAATTATATATTTTTATATTGCTATTCATACAATAAAGATCATATTTTTATAACGCTCTATTATATATAAAAAAACATATTTTTATAACGCTATATTATATATATTTTTATTTATTTCAAAGTAGTTTATATAAAAATCATTTCTAAAACAATGTTATATATTTTTAAAAATAATATTTTTATCACCATGCTAGATCTATAAAAATCATATTTTTATACTATGTTTATATTTAGAAAACAATGCTATTTTTATTATTAAAAACCATGTATATTTATATTTTAAAAACCATATTTTAAAACAAAGTTATTTTATTTTTATATTTTAAACCACTTTACATATATATAAAATTCATATTTGGAATTCACATTTTCAACATAAAGTTATTTACATTTAAAACATTGTCATTTTAATTTAAAACCATGTTATTTTATTTTCTAAAAAACAATACATTTTTAATCAGCTATTTTATTTTTAAACAAAGTATGTTTATATTTTTTAAAACAAAATATATTTATATTTTTTTCAAACTATTTTTATTTTTTTAAAACAATTTATATTTATATTTTTAAAACAATTTTACTTACATTTTTAAAATAATTTATATTTATATTTTTAAAACAATTTTATTTACATTTTTTAAATAATTATATAATAAATAATATTGAAAACTACCTTCCGTTTCTTCTTCCTGGAAGCACACGCATAGTTCGAACCCATTGCTAAGAACTAGGGTTCATCACCGTCGCCGCCTGGAGCTGCTTGGACCAGATCGGAGGGCGCCACATCAGAGAGCCTCCTGACCTCCACCAGCGCCTGAAGGATGGTCAAACTCGGTGGCCTCTTGAAGCCCCGGCGGCGGTTTGAATTGAGCGAGTTTGAGCTCGAAGTTCGAGCTCCACGCTCAATGAAAATCTCCAAACCAGCATGGATCTGAAGAGGGGAAGGAGTACTTCGATTTTCCCTTCAAGACCCTAGTCTAATTCGCAGTGATTTGGGAGAAATCAAAGGGGGAAATTATGAGCAGTTTCCGCCTTCGAATTTGGGCTGGCAACTGATTATTTTGAGCGAATGAGATTTTTGGAAAATTAGGGTTTTAATTTTATTTTATTTATATATATACATATTATTTTAT
The DNA here is from genome assembly GCA_030737875.1 of Allium sativum. Taxonomy (NCBI): domain Eukaryota; kingdom Viridiplantae; phylum Streptophyta; class Magnoliopsida; order Asparagales; family Amaryllidaceae; genus Allium; species Allium sativum. The sequence continues at coordinate 29,138,641 of CM060925.1, read as the reverse complement.
TTCCAAAAATGCCCACGTAACCATACGAACTCCAAATCAACCCCAACGACTGTCGCCCCAAGCTAATTACCCCTATTCCAAACACAATGGGATAAGTCCTATAACCTATTTCGGCTGTTACAATAGGTTCCTGTTAAATTTAAAATATAAATCATTATATTTTAAATTCAAACGCACATTTTAATTTACTGGGGCCACATACGGACTCCAAAAATTCCAGAAAAATAAATCTAGCAATATTTTGATGATGCGGTCCTAACAAAACTAATTTCATTGAATTTGGAGACAGTCTGAAAAATGATCATTTTCCAGTCGATAAAATTCAAATTGAATTGACCAAACACGTTTAAATTTACCACACTCACATATTAATTTCAAAAATTATGAATTTTGGAATCCAGTAATAATTTGACATTCCGGATCCAACAAAAGTGGTCTTGTCGAAAACGGAGGTCGTTTGCTAAATCGCTATTTTTAAGGGCTACATATTATATAAATTCCATTGCGACTGTTCAGAATTTTCAACTGAGCATAACCTTTTATTTCCATCATGAAATCTGGATTTTTCACATCCGTTGGAAAGATATTTTCAAACAGATTCAAATATTTTTGGTTTCACTAAAATCTGGTTTATTTTGAATCCTGTACATTCATTTGAAATTTGAAATTGAATTTTCAAACTACCACGCTATTTCCAATTCCTTTTATAATTAAAATAAATATTTATATTCTAATTTCGGTTTAAATAAATTTATACATTCTAATTTTATTCAAAACAAATTTCTAGTCATTATTATTTAAAATAAATCATTTTAAATATTCAAAATTCATTAAAATTGCTAAAATAAAAAATTAAAATTGGTTCTGATTTTTCGGGTTGTTACATGAATTCTCTACATGGAGGGTGGAGTAGATAAAAGAGTTTAAAACCAAGTCAAACTAGGTTTAAATGTGTAAAGATAAATAAGAAGCAGATGGGAAAAATTTAAGGAATAAATTAGTTGACTTGTTTGAAAATTTTCTTTCTTGAGTAAATAGAGTGTAAGATGATAACACTCCTGGTCGGAATGAATCAACAGTTACAAGGAAAAAATATTCAATTAAGAAAAAATAAGTAAGTGATATGAGTCATTAGTTTACCTTTCTAGAGATTAAAGTTTCAAAACCAATTCCATAATAAGATCTATTATTTCATTAGGAGAACTTGTTATCTTAAGAAAAATCTATATCTCTTACTTAGACTCTTTTGATGACATTCTTTAGTTATTCAATATTTATCATTTTCCTTGAATAGGACTCTTTCCATATCCTTAGTTAATTTTGGATAAGGGTATGGATGTTAGGAATGACAGCGAACATGTTATGGATGATGAATACAAATGGTTTCAAGTGTTTGCTAGTGGATGCCAATGAGCACATGACACACACTAGGCACTATCAGAGATCAGCTAACATGGACACCTTCACGTTGCATATGCATGTGTGCACTTTTATTTTATTTATTTAAATTCCATGGTTGCATAAATGGGTGACTAGCATATGATTGTTGTATATGGATGATGTTTGTAGCACATAAGTAAAACTATCAGTATCATTAGGGACTTCCATTCATATTAGATATATGCACGAGCATATTTGCATAAAAAGGAGCTCAACTGGATTAATAGATCGTCTAATCTTTGCATTAGTTAGGGACATATACGCTACACTATTGCACAATTTCATAAGTTGCATTAGAAAAATTAAGGATAATGGATGCCAATAGGTAGTGAATAAGTAGATTATATGTAGGTATTGGATGAAAATACTTATCATTCTTTTGTCCTTCGAGATTTCGAGGACGAAATTCTTTTAAGGAGGGGAGAATGTAACAATCCAAAATTTAAGGTATAATTGATTAAGAAATTCAAATATAAAAGTGAATGATACTGAAATAAAAAGTTACAAAAGTAATAAATATGTTCACAATAACGGAGGAATTAATTGTAACTCTACCATTAAAGGACAATAAATGATTAGTTTGCAAATGTTAACATGCAACATTTGAATTTTAAAAAATAACGCGCATAATAAAACATCAATTAAGTCAAGAATTAATGCAATCCATTGGAAGTTAAATAATATTAAAGAAAAAGATTAAAAAGAAATTTTAAAGACACGATAATTAACAAAATAATTAATAAGTATATAAAATCATCGGAATTTAGCTATGGAAATTACACTATTATGTCTGTGGCGATTTTTGGATCAGTTTAGACACCAAGTTTGCAGAAATCAAAGTTAAAATGACTAAGATATTAAAAAACCAGAAAACAAAAAGAAAAAATATGACACGGGTCTGTCGACGTAGCCTAAGAGTGTGTCGACACACTTAAGAGGTGTGTCGACACGCTTATGTTCCTGGACGAGAAATCATCCAAGAATAATTCGTGATGAAAGTTTTAAAATTCCTACTAACTTGGCATACTCCTATTAGTCCAAATTTTAAATGTTGAGCCTTGATTAGTCAGGTGACAGGGCTAGTACAGATTTAATACACAAATCTAACGGTTTAAATTTCGTAACATAAACTATAAATAGGCCCTAGACCTACCCCTCAAATCATAACAATCTCTTCTCCCTAGGATTTACTCTTTACTCAGAAGAACCTTAAATATAATTTTTTGGCGAAGAGAATAAATATAATATAATATATATATATATATATGTATATATATATGGGATCTACAGCTTACCATCTCTAGAAACCACATGCCCTAAGAAACACATTTTCTATCATCGGAAATGGAACTTCGAAAAGTGAAATACATATATATGTATATATATATATACATATATATATTAACAAGGAAAGTGTATTTATAGAAGAAGCGAGACAATTGTTCGTTAACCTATATGTTATGGTATGAACTCAACACGTATAACCATCTATTAACATTGACACATGAATTTAAATTCAACAACCAGTTGAAAGTGAATTTTCGGTACGGGGCCACACCTCGTCGAACGCGCTGCCCCTTGGCCTGCGACTAGGTCGAATGTTGTATGCAGGATCGTTGCCCAGCATCCTCACCTAAGGGGATTGCCACTCCCCCCGAACCCCCCCTTCCACAGGGGTAATAATCGACAAAATTTATGGAAAACCCTTCAACATTATGTTAGAACTTAATAGCTAAACTTAAAGTTACCAGAAACACAATTAAATCTTGAAATTGTTCTTGAAATAAAGAACATGAAGAAATCTCCCACATTCAAAATGATTGTGAAGTTCTCCTACGCTGCTATACTCTGACCCTACCAACGAGGCCTTTACTTCTTTCTTCTACGTTCTTCAAAATAACCTTCAGATAGCTCTTCACACTTAAGGTATTGCAAACAGAAATCCAAAGAAAAATGGTTGACATAAAGGCAACGACTGCACTAAGTTCTTTTATGTGGAAATGTGCTTGAGAGTAAATCGCAATAATTTAATGAATATTATTAAGCCTACTAGAGACAGCTGTTGTGATGTAAAAATTACTGAAGAAGAAGCTGTAATTTCTATACTGGCATGTTTAACGGAAAGTCTGATTCGTCTCTCTCCCCCCGCTCATTGTAGAAGAACCATGAATGTTGAGGGCTATAACCATGAATGCTACTATTCTATCGGGAAACATTTTGCAATGGTCAAAGTTTGAAAAGTGCAAGTCTGGACGACCCAACTTTCAACTAGTACATAAATTTATTAAATTTTTTTGTTCTAAACTTAGATCGTAATAAAAACAAATTAACATTATAAAGATGTGTGGCATCATTCTACAAGTTAACAACATAACATGATTTTAATTTGATTGAAATTGCAAAGTTTAGATCTTATTTAATAACACAGGCGATACGCACTTTACTCAAGCAGAGCACTCTCTCTTTTATGTTTCGACATTTAGGACCACTGCCTAAAATGGTAGCATCCCTAACCACTTAATCTAGAGGTCCACGATCGACAAAGTTTAGATATTTTTTAGTATAATACAAAACCGTTGTATTATATTCAAGATGCTCTGTATACTAAAGTAATTAGTAGCAAATGGATGATAAAAAAATAGAATACGAAAAAATAATGTGAAAACAATTAGTGGATATGGTAAAATTATGTTCCTATTCAAATTCAGTTATCTCTTCATTCAAAAAGAGGATTACATAAGAATAAGATTTCAAATGGAAAGGTCCATGTAAATTAGTGACAAATAATCCGAAATGCCGCATTAGAATAGGAGAGTTCATACAGTAAGCATGTATATAAATCAACCCACATTTCACAAAGTGGGAAGCCCAAGCTACCGCACTTTAAACAAAAATCAAGTCTTTATAGTCCATGCATGTAATTCTAATATGGAAAACGAACAAGTAATATGTTGGTCACAGGAATGCAGGCAACGCATGCATCATGTACCGGGGCGTATGCAAAATAGTTCGGACTCAGTTAACCCGAATGCAAAGATCCGCATATATTTATATAGATAAGAGCATATATAAATATATTCACTTTTTATATCAACATAAAAGGGTGAATTTTAAAATGAGGATATAGTTTAGCAAACAAGTCAATGCAGGGGTGAATTACTTTATAAACTCGTATATTTGGGCTTCATGTAAACTCGGTTATATTACAGCAATAAAACAGTCATTATGCCTATTCATAAGATTTGGTATGATGCCTGCACAGGTATTTCTAATTACAAACAAAAATTGCAGTGTAATCTTTACATTCAGACTTCTTTCCTGCTTTTGAAGTTCTTGATCATAATCAATTGTGTGCTTAACTATAGATGCTTTGTCCATCTAGTTTTCAAATACAAAATAAAATTAAACATTATTTGAATACTGTAGCCATTAAGCTTCATTCATTAATGGCCTTGTTATAGCTGTTTACAAATACTCCAACTTTCAAAGCAATAAACGCTAGCCTTAAGATATGCATGTCTTGCATACTTATATATATCTGTATCTGAAAGGAAAAACATTCACAGCCATAATTTTCATATACTCAAGGTTTTTTATAAATATTTACATTAAAAGAAAACATAAGAGGAGATAGTTTCAAAAACTTTGCAATCAGTTTGACATACCTCTCGAAACATCAAAGAGATTCCCCTAATTGTCGTTAGCAAAGGCTTCTTGAGATCAGACCCATCAGACGCCTTCAACACCTCGACCATGACGTCACTAAGCTGGACTGGCTTGGTAGGTAAGCTAATTGGTTCATATGGAGGTATTGCAGTATACCTAGAGGGCGATAGAATGTCAGGCAAAACGAAGACGGATGAGATCTGGCGGTGGTTTCAGAATTCGCCTGCCTGAGATGAAGACGAACCTCCATATAAATATTTTGAGATAGGATTCTTCCTGCCTGAAATCGCGTTTAGAATTAGGAAAGATTAGAGAAAGGAATCATGTGTTTACGAAAGAATAGGATCAAGGGGAGGGTTAAACGAGATCGAAGAAATGAATTTGGATCTGAAGTGAGGGAGAGGAGATTCCAGGTTTATGATGCGGTTTGATTTTTATGATTAGGGCATGAAAAGTGGCGGAAGAGGGAAGAGATAACTTCGCGTTACAGTGGAAAAAAAATTTGGCAGTGGAGCATTGAGGCATCCGTGATGGACATGTGGAGGGAGAGCAGCTTAGAGAACAAAGCGATTATATCTAGTGGTTGCGCCATTAAAGAGCAGATTTGAAGAGAGGATTTGAGGATTTAGGAGAAAGTATAATTTAGGGTTGTGTTGGGAAGCGGGAAATGAAATTACACAGCGGCAAGTTTGCTTGGAGCCGAAATTTTGGTTTGAAGTCTAAAGACGCGTTTTGCAATTTATTAATAACTTATAATACCGTGTCGCAGTTGTCGCTATGCTAAAAGGCCAGGAAAATAGAGTAACGAAAAATGTCAAAAAAATCATAATCATTCAAAACATGTGACAGTTACTTACCGTGAATTCAACCATTTGATCTTAAACTCGTGCATTCTAACAAAAAACCTTCGGATCTTCTAGCACCACTCTACTTTGTCACACAAACTTATAAAATTCGCTACTCGTTGAAAAACGCAATTATAAATCTATACAAATACATTTATTATTTAGTAATTATTAGTTATAGCATTTAAAATATTAATTATTTTATACAATTATCAGCTATTATAATTAAATAGTAGCGTATGATAGTATATTTTATATCATAGGTATTTTTAATTTATTTAAGAAAACTTTAAAAAAAAAATATTATTATACAATATTAAATAGTAAATATTACTTCTTAATTATTAATATTGCTTGAATATTTGTCTTAATTATTAGTTCTTAGTTTTTTAATGGTCATTATTAATTAGCAATTATTTACAGTTAATTACTACATTAGAAAATATTACTTCATAATTATTTAATATTATTATCAATTATTATATATAAAATGTATAAACTATTAATTATTAGTTTTGAATATTACTTATTAAATATTAATTATTTAATATTACTTATTAAAATATAAATTTTTATTTATTACTTCATGACTAACATGATAAATTATTGAAGTATTAATTCATATTAAGTAATTATTATTACATAATACTTATTACATTAAGCTATATTACATATTACATCGTATTTAATAGTAATTATGTTTACCAATGGTGGGGTATGTATTAGTTCTTAAACACAAATTATAAATTAATTAATTCATACAATAAATTATTATTAACTGTTAATTACACCTTAATAATAACATTAATCAACTATCGTTTATTTATTTATTATGAATTTATTAATTATTAATTATTTATTTAATATTTAAACATATTCATATTTCAAATTAATTATTAATTATTATCCAATTTTTATTATTAATTTATTATTATTTAATAATTATTTATTTAATTTATTATTTTTAAATGTTGATTATATTACTATTTGTTAAATAGTAATTATTGTTATTTAATTATCAGTTATAAATACCACTTTAGAATACTTAAAATTTATTATTAAATAATAATTATTAAATATTAATTATTATATAATTACTAGTAGTTAATCATTTAATAGTAACTATTTAAAATTAAATACTAAAAGTTAATCATACAAACCTGGTACTAAATTTTAATAGTATGTTTTTCGCAACTGGCTTTACCAGTTGTAAAAAAAATACAATTATTGCAAGAGACAAAAACAGTTGCTAAAGATATTTATTCACAACTGGCTTTGAAATGCAGTTGCAGATAATATGTTTATTGCAACTATTATGAAAGCACATGCTAAAAGTATGTTTTTGCAACAGGAAGGGGAATGCAGTTGCTAAAAATATGCTTTTCGCAACAGGAAAAAAAGTCACGTTGCTAAATCCCATCTATTGCAACTGCTATAATAGGTCTGTTGCTAAATATCATTTACTGCAACTGTCATTTGTCGCCTGTTGCAATTAGCTAGTTGCAATAGGGTATTTTTCTTGTAGTGAAAGTTACCAGAAACACAATTAAATCTTGAAATTGTTCTTGAAATAAAGAACATGAAGAAATCTCCCACATTCAAAATGATTGTGAAGTTCTCCTATGCTGCTATACTCTGACCCTACCAACGAGGCCTTTACTTCTTTCTACTACGTTCTTCAAAATAACCTTCAGATAGCTCTTCATTCTTAAGGTATTGCAAACAGAAATCCAAAGAAAAATGGTTGACATAAAGGCAACGACTGCACTAAGTTCTTTTATGTGGAAATGTGCTTGAGAGTAAATCGCAATAATTTGATGAATATTATTAAGCCTACTGGAGACAGCTGTTGTGATGTAAAAATTACTGAAGAAGAAGCTGTAATTTCTATACTGGCATGTTTAACGGAAAGTCTGATTCATCTCTCTTCCCCCGCTCATTGTAGAAGAACCATGAATGTTGAGGGCTATAACCATGAATGCTACTATTCTATCGGGAAACATTTTGCAATGGTCAAAGTTTGAAAAGTGCAAGTCTGGACGACCCAACTTTCAACTAGTTCATAAATTTATTAAATTTTTTTGTTCTAAACTTAGATCGTAATAAAAACAAATTAACATTATAAAGATGTGTGGCATCATTCTACAAGTTAACAACATAACATGATTTTAATTTGATTGAAATTGCAAAGTTTAGATCTTATTTAATAACACAGGCGATACGCACTTTACTCAAGCTGAGCACTCTCTCTTTTATGTTTCGACATTTAGGACCACTGCCTAAAATGGCAGCATCCCTAACCACTTAATCTAGAGGTCCACGATCGACAAAGTTTAGATATTTTTTAGTATAATACAAAACCGTTGTATTATATTCAAGATGCTCTGTATACTAAAGTAATTAGTAGCAAATGGATGATAAAAAGATAGAAAACGAAAAAATAATGTGAAAACAATTAGTGGATATGGTAAAATTATGTTCCTATAAGCTTATTCGTCAAAGAACTATTACATTGTTAATGATGCAAAAAGAAACTAAAATTATTTACATATCTGAATGATAAAAGTTATTTACATTTATATTTCTATATTACTTGCATACTAGACATCTTATAAGGTCCCCTCACAATATGACACATAATCTCTTGTTTGAGGCGTTTTAGTTTTACTAATATTGTTCAAAGACATATTCTCAGATTAGATAAAATTACCTTTGTTATGCGGAAATTATTCACTACAGTTGTTTAATATTTATATAAAGTGATTAACTATCACTACAGTGAAAAAATTCAAATTTATGTGACATATATGTTTGAATTGCTTGGAAAAAAGGAGCAGCTTAATAATATTTGCCACGACAAAATGCGGGTCTTCCAAGTTCTGACTTGATAATATTAGCAACAAGTTGTAAATCAAAATTTAAAACTATAAGAATAGAAGTAGAAATCCTGGTACATGGTCTTTGAGTCTTATGTTACACAGTCTGATACATAATGCCTTCTGGGTTAAAAAGAAAATGCTAACAAATAGTTCATATAAGATATTTTGTGTTTCTATTACATTACAGGGCGTTTCTTCAAAGGTCAAATAAAACTATGAACACAGTATATATTTACAGTGTGATGGTCAAGAATGAACGAAAATTGCATATATGCAATTCCACATGCAACTTTGTACTAGTTCATCACAAAAGCATCCATGTATGAAAGTTAATCTACATTGCAAAAAATAAAGAATGCATGGCATGGGTACTAAAAGTAAAAAATATTGGCAACCTGCGAGTCACTCTAAAAAGGATACATTACGTTTGTGATAGTTCTCGTAGTTTGTAAAGAATCATGACCATCGAGTACATGCTAAGGTCACTGTGTATTGCTCTAAGTGTTACAGGTTCAGTCTAACCCTGATGACATTGGTTGATATATATGAAGTTACCAAAAACTGGAATTTGAACAAAATATGCATTTTAGATAAATGATGAAAGACGTACTTTCTTGTTACGAAGGATTTTAACACCACACCATATTAGAAACAAGAAGTACTCGGAGATCAAACTGATTACCTTACCTTCCCTCTCATTGATGCTTGAGCTTTCTACACATAAACGGAAGATTGCAAGTAAGCAAAAAAGCATGCCTGAGTTTATGAAGTACTCGCAACATGTATAAAATATCCAATTTTATGAAATAAGGAGCAAAAGAAATTCAAAAATTGCGAGAGAAAATTGTGTTGCTCATGTTATACTAGCAAAGAAGGAACAGCGAAACTCAAAACTTCCATTGATTGCAACCAAATCAGCTAGAAAGCTTTTGTTGCCAGATTCCTGAATCCCAACGAACTACAGTAGGATTTAAGACGGCATTTTCATCCAATTTCATAAGGCAGCTCAGGAAGGGTAAAATGGAAGAAGCGAAGAAGCTGTAAGTTCGGAAGATACAGCAGCCAGATTTGTGTGAAACCAGTCCAAAAAATAATTCGGTAACGATGGAGATGCGGGGTATCGATCCCCGTACCTCTCGCATGCTAAGCGAGCGCTCTACCATCTGAGCTACATCCCCATTTGTTGAATTTAATTCTGCATCTTTAAATGAAACGAATAAGCACTAGAACTCTGTAGAACTTCCCAGACTTCAATTGGAGAAGGATGTGACAAGCTGAGCAACTCGTAGAGTTTTGACAAGAAATTCATTTTTAGTATACACGTATATGATGATAATAATTTGTTATACAGCGAAAATTTATGTTTAGATTGTTCACACCGTACACTATTCCTTATGAGAAGTTTAACTAAAATTATTGTGTTACTAAACATAATATTCATCTACTAAACTAAACTATCATTGGTCTACACAGCTAAAACAAATTGTCCTCAAACATATAGAAAATACCAAACATGAAGTACATCGGAAAAAAAAAGTGTGGTTAGGTCTTTGAGGCATCCAACTCCTATTAAATGGAACATTGAAATTCATAAATAAAATATGGAAAATAACTATAATATCATTTATAAATATATCGCTCCAAATGACATTTTATACAAATCATTTCACAAAATATTCATTCCAAAAATATTTTTGTCTTCTTTTAAAATGAAATCACATTATTATAAAAGATAAACACGTTTTTATAATAAACACTAGATTGACTGTAACGACTAGAATTTTTAGCCATTTTATTTTGAACATTTAAATTGGTTTTGAATGTTGTATTGATGATTTAAAAAAGGTTTTATAACGGATTTATTTTTAAAACGATATTTAAACGTATAATTTATAATATAATTTAAAACGAGCTCAAAATAGTCGCAGTAGTTCGTAATTTACGATTTAAACTTCAACTGAATATACATAATTCAAAATAAGTCGAATTTCTTTGAAACAAGAAACGTTCGGCTCAGTTTAACTATATTTGTCTAATTGAAGTGAAAAATTGAGATTTCGTCTTATATATTGTGAATTACGTCCAAATCAAATTTTCAGAAAGTCGTAGTGGAATCGTATATAAGCCATAACGGTTATTTAAATATCAGTCTCGAATTTGAACAAGATTCTTTTGAGGTGTAGTTTTAAATTTAATTTTTAGAATTTTACTGTAATTTTTAATTAATTTAATACACAACTTTTTATTTGGAGTATTTTGCACCCTATATCAATATTTTGGGGTTTCATAATATAAGTTAAACCACCGATATTATTATATTTTTGGGATCGTGGTACCTCGCTGGATACGACCGTATTCTTACTTCTGTCTGTAACAGCTCGACCGTGAATGAAATTTTATATAGCATGGTACGTAAAATAAAATAAAGTAAAAATCGTACATATTGGCAAAGGAAAATCTGAAGACAATCTTTACAAATCTTGCGCAACATGTCTGTTCAAACCTGTGCAGATCTTTTCAAAAATATGCAAGAAAATATTGGTTTTCCTTCATTGAAGATATCGGCACATGTTATTACTGATATGCTTTGAAAATGTCGGTCTAAGCACATGTTCCTGCATACCAACCTGTATAAAATCAAAGCAAATCTATCCTAATCTTTATCCATATCTTACAGCATTTTATTATGAGGAGGAATAGTGGGTTTAGGACATTGAGAAGTGCGGAATTGTCCTGATGAAGGTGAAGGGATCAGAAGTTGTTTGGTGATTTTCCTTTGGAATTGGGAGAAGGATTTGAGGAGGTTGCGGTTTGAGTTGTAAAAGTTAAAGCCCAGATATAAATGGAAAAAAAAAAAAAAAAAAAAAGAAGCAAAGGCTGTTAGCAGGGAAATGATGCAAGGGAAAAGTGTTATGTTTTGGGACGTTAGGACATGAAGTATGGATGAAGGGTCGTGGGCTTTAAGGGAGAAATGGGCCAGTTCAAAGCAATTTGAACAATAGAAGTTGGGATGGATTAAATTTGCAGCACTTGGTTACCGGAATCACGTTTTTTTTAACATGGGAAGAGAGGGCGGTTCACAAATGGATCGGAGACAGATACGATTTAGAGATGGGCCTATTTAAGTATGCATTCATTAACATCGTATTAACACAAGCTACACAATGAAACTAGTCCGGGACGGTTTAGAGCTCGCTACAATTTTAGCTGGAATTAAACGTCCGATACAAATCAACCGACGGTTATCATTATTTAACGATAAACAATCCAGGTGAGTAAACTCATTAACTCTGACTCGTTTATATTTTTATAAACGAGTTTTTAAATTTGTTTTATACTGTGTGATGGTTACTTGGTTGAATAGTTGATAAAATTGGTTGATTTGATTACATGGTTGATCGGTTATTAGTTCTGTTATTTCATATTGATGTGAAATAATTGATGTTATTAACATCTGTGGATGCAGGGAAACGGGTTGGAGGGACCCACCTGGGTTCCTCAATATTTATATTACTGTTTTTCCTTGATTTTGATGTGAGGTGTGATATATATAGTCGGTGATTGACTTTGTTGTGGTTGAGCTACCCTGATCTAGAATTTTGGTACTTAAATACCATAAAATATTTTCAAATATAAAAAAGGAAATTTGAGTGTTAAAAAGGAATTTTATTTTCAAAAATAGAAATTTAAATTTTGAATAGAGTTGAAAATAGAAAACCCGTTCGAATGAATGAATCAAGAATTTGTTTATGAATGAGAATATATAAGAATTGAATTATTTATCATTGGATACACTGAATTTATATAGCGAAGTGGAAATGGGTTTTGAAGCCAATATTTGAAATGAGATGTAAACTTAGAAATTATTAAGGAAGTGTTGAAAGAGATTTTAGATGATTAAATAAAAGGAAATGAGACTTATATGAATTACTTTGAATAGACATTAAATAGAAGTTGGGTTTAAAATATTATTTTTGGTATGAAAATCAAACTGATTTGATTATATATAAAAGAAATATATTGATGATTTAGGTATATAATGGTTTAAAGGAAATATTTTGCGAATGAAATATCTATAAAGGAATTTAGATTGGAAGTATGAAATCTAGATTTGAAATTAAATGAAAAGGAAATGGGTAATCGTTTTAAAAGGGGAAACGATGAGTTTAGTTTATAAAATAAAGTGTGATACGTTTCGTGGACTTGAGGGGGTTATAAAGGAATTTGGTAGTGATTTGGAAACGATGAATTCAAATGTGAATTTGGAATTCGAATCTACCTCAAATGGTAAAGTTCAGTATATAAATTGAATATAGATTATTCGAAAGAGAGTTACTTATTGAAATTGGATTATCTTGAATTTAGGGAAGTAATTAGTTTACTTTCCATTTGAATCAAATTTAATAATTCTTTATTTATTTACTTATTGATTTAAATAAATAAATACAAGTTGCATTTTGATAAACCTAATATTTTAAATAGCAATTTTAAACGCTACCGTTATAATATATGTTTTGGTAAATTTAAATAGGAATTTTAAACGTTGTCGTTATAATAACTATTTTAACAGTGATCTTAATACTATTGTTATAATAAGTGTTTTATAATTCTAAACAGCGATTGTAACGCTGTTGTTAAAAGAAATGTTTTATAAATCAAATATTTGGAAACAGCGCTTGTAACGCTATTGTTGAAATGAAATGAATTGGTCAATGAGGAATTAAGAAAGGGAACTCAGAAATATTCTCCAATATTAATAATGTATATTTTCTGAATATAGAAAATAAGAATTCGTGAATATTTAGAAGTGTTTTCTAACTAGAATAAGAGATATTTCTCGAGTAAAGGGATTATAATATATTGAAAAGGGTTTTCAAAGAATCGAGAGGGGAAATCGAGTTTCATAGGAATACGAAAGATGGAAAATGGGAATTGTAAATAATAATATAATAAGGAACTGATTTAAATGGGCCAAATGTTGATTGATGATTGATCGATCGGGTTCCTACGTGGAAATAAGATCGTTGGTTGCACACTTATTTTTCTTTGATAGCTAAATCACCGACTATCGAAGTTTTTGACCATTTTTCTGTCGTCAATACGGAGAGACCGGGATCAGATTCATTATCTGGAAACCACTCTGTATGGGCGTTAGCGTTGCGACCAAATATGATGAAAAAAATTGAAGACAGAATAATGTAAGAGCTATCATGTTTATGGGATAGTGCCATCGGTTTGTCCAGTCCCAGGACAACGTGAATGGACGAATGTCTGACAGAGTATATCTAACGAATCGCGTAAGTTGATCTCTTCAAACGTACTTATGTTTGGTGGCGGAGGAATTCGTTTCTCTTAGCTTTATACCCGTGGTATTTTTGGGGAAATCAATTTGTGATTTGGCGGGTATGACGATGTGGCATTCAAAGTGAATGGTGGCCAGATGTTCTGGAAGATAATTTAAACCTCAGGCCTCACAACCGGGAATTGACAAAAATCGGGGAGGCAGCATGGCTAAGTGGGTCGCACCCATTAGGATGTATAATCACCTATCTAGAGAAATTCCATTTGTTCTTTAATCTATAGATGTTGTCCCTTTCGGGAAACGGTTGCTGATCCCAACCGTTGGTGATATACATTCGATACACTCAAGCGAAATGAGTGGTCGGTCATGTGAGGGTCGGGTTGCAAGACATTCTTGTGGAACCCAGTGTATTCGCCTCTAGAGATACACTATCGGTAGGTGGTCCCATACCTTGTCAAGTTGGAAATCCAATCTCCAATAAGCGCCCTGCGGTTTTCGATTTTATATTATTATATGGAGCTGAGATGCAAGCGTTCCTCTAGATTCTATTTATTTGATGTAGACATTATTATAATATCACTGGATTTGATATCAAAAATATTTTGGTTATCGTAAGGTAAAAACCAAACATAATATCACTGGATTTTATGTTTAGATTGTTCACACCGTACACTATTCCTTATGAGAAGTTTAACTAAAATTATTGTGTTACTAAACATAATATTCATCTACTAAACTAAACTATCATTGGTCTACACAGCTAAAACAAATTGTCCTCAAACATATAGAAAATACCAAACATGAAGTACATCGGAAAAAAAATGTGTGGTTAGGTCTTTGAGGCATCCAACTCCTATTAAATGGAACACTGAAATTCATAAATAAAATATGGAAAATAACTATAATATCATTTATAAATATATCGCTCCAAATGACATTTTATACAAATCATTTCACAAAATATTCATTCCAAAAATATTTTTGTCTTCTTTTAAAATGAAATCACATTATTATAAAAGATAAACACGTTTTTATAATAAACACTAGATTGACTGTAACGACTAGAATTTTTAGCCATTTTATTTTGAACATTTAAATTGGTTTTGAATGTTGTATTGATGATTTAAAAAAGGTTTTATAACGGATTTATTTTTAAAATGATATTTAAACGTATAATTTATAATATAATTTAAAACGAGCTCAAAATAGTCGCAGTAGTTCGTTATTTACGATTTAAACTTCAACTGAATATACATAATTCAAAATAAGTCGGATTTCTTTAAAACAAGAAACGTACCCATATTTTTCCACCACGACGTGCATATCGTGTCATTGCTCTTCGCCCTGCTTCTATTTGTCTAGCGGTAATCCAAGCGGGTTCAAGTGCCTGAAGAGCATATCTGCCGAAGCAAATATGATTACCCCGGCAAGATATTCCTTTCATTCTTCCTCTATGTTGCTTACGAAATCCGGTTCTTTTGGGGTTATAATTGATGGTTTTTTCCCACCTCTACTACAGAACCGGACATGAGAGTTTCTTCTCATCCAGCTCCTCACGAATGAAAGGATTCGATACTCAGTTTAACTATATTTGTCTAACGGAAGTGAAAAATCGAGATTTCGTCTTATGTATTGTGAATTACGTCCAAATCAAATTTTCAGAAAGTCACTGTGGATTCGTATATAAGCCATAACGGTTATTTAAATATATTTAAATATCGGTCATGAATTTGAACAAGATTCTTTTGAGGTGTAGTTATAATTTAATTTTTAGAATTTTACTGTAATTTTTAATTAATTTAATACACAACTTTTTATTTGGAGTATTTTGCACCCTATATCAATATTTTGGGGTTTCATAATATAAGTTAAACTACCGATATTATTATATTTTTGGGATCGTGGTACCTCGCTGGACACGACTGTATTCTTACTTCTGTCTGTAACAGCTCGACCGTGAATGAAATTTTATATAGCATGGTACGTAAAATAAAATAAAGTAAAAATCGTACATATTGGCAACAGGAAAATATTGTGAAGGACAAAAATATTGGGCTTTTTGTCCAAAAGGACAGTCCATCTTTTTTTTCTCTCCAGGACAATATATAAGTTTTTCTCACATCATCGCGTGCGCAATTACTTCTGAAATTATCTTACCCTAATTTCGCTCCTTCCATCATGCAAAATCGATTTGCAAATTTCTGTGCTCGTTTGAAAATCCAGGTGCGATTTTCTCCGTCTTGATTGCAAAATCGATTTTCCTTTGCGTGATTTTCTCATTCGTGATTTTTTTTGTCAGGTGCGATTTTCTCATTCGTGATTTTCTCGGTCGTGATTGCAAAATCGGTTGAGCATTACTTGTCAGGTGTGATTTTCTCATTCGTATTTTTTTGCTTTTCTTGTTCTGAAATTCCTTTGCGCGATCTTCTTTAAAAAAAAAATTATGTGATCGATTCTCTTTAGCTTTTCTCCTATTGATTTGAATTGGTTGATTAATGGATTCGATTTGCAGCAGCACCAGGTTATATGTTTTACACTGAGTAATTTTTTTTTCTTTAGACTGTGTTCACATATGTATCAAACTGTCCTCATTTAGGATGTTTTCATTTAGATTACATTATTGTAATGTGTTATGCTATGTGCTTAATGGATTTAGTATCAGTTTTATTCCGTCAAATAGCATAAGTTGGAGTAACTCTATATTGCAATCTCTTGAGGCATGTGGTATTGGTGATATGTTCATAAATATTATGTTTATATCTGGGTATCAGTTTTATGTCATTGGTGGTATCAGTTTGTTCTCTGTTGTTAAGTGTACAGCAATACAGTATCAGTTTTATGTCATTGGTGGTATCAGTTTGTTCTCTGTTGCTAAGTGTACAGCAATACAGTATCAGTTTTTTGTCATTGGTGGTATCAGTTTGTTCTCTATTGTTAAGTGTACAGCAATACAGTATCGGTTTTGAATTAAAATTTGTATCAATTATATAATAATTTGCTGACTGCTTTTTTTTTCTTTTTCAGTGGTGATGATAGTCTGTTGGTTTTGTTTTTGTTCAACAATCTTACCTTTAGTACTCGGTTGACCGTTAATTGTTCATTATATGATTTGAAGAATGAATTATGCCATCATTAGTCTCAACTTACTCCTGATTCAATTGAGATTAGTTATTTGCTTGAGAACAAAATAATATATGTTGATACTAATTCCGATCTTCAAAGTACAATTTGCTTTCAACTATATAAAAAGAGTGCTTTCTTTTCTTTCACGATTAAGCGGAAGGATTGTCAGCTCCAAAATATTGATATTTGTTCTCATTCAACTGGATCTGAAGTTTCGTCTAATGCATCTTTGTGTTCAACTATTGTTGTACATGGAAAAAATTACTTAAAAGACATGATGAAGAGAGGATCTAATCTTTCCATTTCTGATTTTAAAGGGTTCTGTTTTGGGGGTGCTAATGACTTTAGGGGATTATTGATGGCATATCAAATTCAGACAGGGTATGAACTACTTTTTTTAAAGAATAGTTCTTCTAGGATAACAGTTGTTTGCTCTTCTTTGTCGTCTACTGGATGTCAATTTAAAGTTCATGCTACTTGTGATTCCGAACAACTTAATAGGTTCTTCATACGGAATTTAGTTAGTGAGCATTCTTGTGGTGGTGGACTTAAAAATTTGAGCAATCCGCCAATTTCTAGCTCGTTTATTAAATCATTGATTATAGATGAAATTCGTGATCGTCCAAGCAAGAAGCCTAAGGAGATCATAGATGATTTTCGTAGAGAATATAATATTGAGTTGAATTATGCGGTTGCTTATTCTGCAAAAAAACTTGCTTTGACTGAATTGTATGGTAATGATGCTATGTCTTATGATGACTTGAGATGGTATTTGGAGGCACTACAAAATCATAACCTAGATAGTTATGTTGATTTAGAGGTTAATGCCAGTACTAACCAGTTTGAGAGAGTGTTTGTTGCCCTTTCTGCATGTATACGTGGGTTTAAGTATTGCCGAGCCATGATTTTTTTGGACGCTACTCACTTAAAGGGACGACCAGCTGTATTGATGGGAGCTACTGCAAAGAATGGTAATCAAGGTATTTTTTTTATGTTGTCAAGTTTTTTTTTATTCTTACATATTGGTGTTAGGTGACATGTAGTATCAGCTTATGTTAAGTCTTATTTTTAATAGTTTTTATATATTAGTTTTAGAAGCCTGGTAGTATCAGTTTCTTTAAGTATTAGGTAATGTTTATTTTTCCAGTTAATTGGTATCACTTTTCATAGTATGATAGTATCAGTTTTTATGATGTCTTGTTAAAAAATAATTTTCCAGTTTTCAAGTATCAGTTTTATGTGCCTGTTAGTATCAGTTTTCTAAACTTTTATTTAATAATTATTTTCTCTAGTTTCCTGGTATCAGTTTTCATAGCCTAGTAGTATCTGTTTTTATGATTCTTGTAAGAAATTTAATTTCCAGTTTTCTGGTATCAGTTTTATGTGCCTGGTAGTATCAGTTATTTTTTACATGTAATTTGATTGTCTATTTAACTGTTATTTAATTTGCAGGCTTTTTCCCCTTAGCTATGGGTGTAGTCTCCATTGAAAATGTGGATAATTGGAGATGGTTTTTAAGTCACTTGAAGAAAATGCTTGAAGAAACTCGTGATTTGGTTTTTATTTCATATCGTCATCAAGGGTTAGTTTTGGGTATTCGTGAAGTTTTCCCTAATGCATTTCATAGTTTTTGTTATCTTCATATGGAACAAAACTTGCTTTCAGCTGTTAAGTCAAAGAATACAAATGTTTCGATTGTTGAGTTGTTTAAGTTGTGTTCTCGGGCTTCAAATTTAAATGAATTTGAAGCTGCACATTCTAAATTTTTGGATGTTGGAGGTACTGCAGCTACGAACTTTTTAAAGGATAAACCGTTTGATAAGTGGACTGATTTGTTTTTCAAGGGTAAACGATATGGAGAGTATAGTTCAAATGTAGCTGAAAGTTTTAATAGTTGGATTATAGAGGAAAGAGCGTTGCCAATTACTTCATGCTTAGATGGGATTAGGATTAAAATTATGGAACAAATGGCCAAAAGGAGAGAGGAGTGTCATTTGTGGACTACCATTCTTTGTCCATCTATGGAACATAGGTTAAAAGGGTTGATTGATGAAGGGTTTGGTTGGGTTGTTTATAAATCTTCAGAATTCATATTTGAAGTCAAGTCTCCATCTTCGCATCATGTTGATCTTCAAAATCGAAGTTGTACTTGCAATCAATGGAAAGTTACCGGATTTCCTTGTGTTCATGCTATCAAGTGCATTACTAGATCTAAACTTCGGGTATACGATTTTGTTGAACACTATTTCACCGTAGACGCTTATCGATCTTCTTATGCTAATCCAGTGAATCCAATTCCTAACTATGATAAGCCCATTGTTGATCCTTGTAATGAGGATTTCATTAAGCCTCCTAAAGACAAACGTGGTGCTGGTAGACCTTCTACCAAACGAAAAAGTGGATTCGCATTTTTCCAGAATAAACAAAATCAGTGTGGTGTGTGTAAGCAATATGGCCACAACAAGCGCAACTGCCAAGCTTCGAAGAATTGATACTTTCTTACAATTGTATTACAGATTTTACAGTTTTTTCCTTCACTTTAT
This sequence comes from Allium sativum, assembly GCA_030737875.1. Lineage (NCBI taxonomy): Eukaryota > Viridiplantae > Streptophyta > Magnoliopsida > Asparagales > Amaryllidaceae > Allium > Allium sativum. The sequence continues at coordinate 29,118,843 of CM060925.1, read as the reverse complement.
GCATTAAAATTTGGAAATGTAATAAATTTGATACTAGTTGTGAGTATTCATTGAATTTTTGGTTTACTTTCATGTTTTAGTTGATGCCTTTTTTATATATATGTATGTATGTATGTATGTTCTGTGTCTATTTTATGTTGCTTGTTTTATAGATATCAATTATTGATGATATTGGTATCCTTCAATGTTGTAATATACAGTTTCTAGTATCAGTTTTGAAGCATAATGGTATCAGTTTTGGTACTGTGATTATGTTTAAACAAATGTGGTATCAGACTTTCAAGCTAACTGATATCAGTTTTGGTCGTGAGATTTGTTTATGTGAATATGGTATATTTTTGTCAAATTACCTAGTATCAGTTTTGAACGAAATCTAGTATCATTTTTTGACTGTGACTTTATTTACATGATTAAAGCGTCCTTTTGATATAAAAATAGGTTGGTATATGAATTTTAATGCCATAGTTACTTGATTAGGTTTTTCTATAAGATATATTTTATGTGCGATAGGTATGTACTTGGTTTAAGATTTCCTATGAGGTATGGTTGTGTTCCCAATCATGGGCTATTATATGTTGTAATAGCATAGTCAATGTATTACTTTTGGAAGCACATTAATAATATAGTGTCAGCTTTCTTTCTGAAATTATGTATACATTAACATGGTATTAAATTATGTATACATTAATATGGTATCAGATTTCTTTCTGAAACTATGCATACATTAATATGGTATGATCGAGCCCATAATCGAGTCCATGACCGGACAGTTGACCGAGCATGTGATCATGCACATGATTGTGAACATAACCAAGCCCTTGACGGAGCCCATAACTGAGTCCATGATCGGACACTTGATCGAACCCATGACCTGGTACATTACCGAGCACCTGAATGAGGACAGGATTGAGCACGTGACAGAGCACATGACCAAGCCCATGACTTTGCCATAACAAAGCATATAACTGGACACATGACCAAGCACATGATCGAGCACATGACCAAGTGCATGGTTGAGCATATAACAAATCACATGGTGGTATAAGTTATGGTATAGTTAGTAGTTTTCTAGTATCAGTTGCATTCATGCTGGTATCAGTTTGGGATTATTATATTTAACATCAGTAGGGTATCTGTTTTGAACCAAATCTGGTATCAGTTTTTCATCTTTTATCATGTTTTGTTCAAATTATATTATTTAGGTATCAGTTTTGTGTTAATGTTGGTATCAATTTTTTTTTTAAAAATATGTATGTCAGTTTGGAAAAAAATGAGATATTAGTTTCATAGATACAACCATAAAACAGTTCATAACACATGATTCAATGCATTTTGACAGCATAAAACTCATTAGTAACATGGCAGCAATTTCAAACTAAAATCATATCATCATATAAAAAAAATACCCACAAGAAATGTTGAACATTTGCAACATTTGACATCCATTACAACAGCTAAAAACAAGTAGTTTTGAAACAAATATCATCATATGTACATTTCTAACAACCAACCAATTTCAACTACCAACTATAATCATTTTTCCTCCTAAGAAAGATTAGACATAAAGTTTGCTAAATCCCAACAATAACCACTGTTTGCCAAAATTTCATACACTAGCTGCGCTCTACATTTCAGCATGTTCTTCGGGTCAACCTTTAGAGGAATTTCTTTTTTGTTCATTGATATTATGAAAATCATAACATATATCGCACAATCAAGCCTGTACAAAGGAAATCATGTCATTAGTTGTATAAATACTCATTCATTCTGGGTATTAAAATTAATATATGGTAAAGAATTACGTGTCACAGCCTTGTTGTGCGCACTTTTCTTGAACCATTTCAGATGTGCTGAGCTGCTTATTTGTAACATTATGTTTTTGCCATAACCGCGGCAGTAATTCCTCAACTACAGTTCTCTGTAAAATATATAGCAGGTTATATGTTAGTGACATAACTGCAGCAGTAGTTTCAAACATATACAAGTAGTGACTTCGTACCAATGTTAGTGCAGCTTTCAAACTTGCATTAGTGTTCGTGGTTGATCTTCTAGGCCGATTGGAGTCGAAATGTGCCCACTGCATATTTGCATATGCTAAAGTCACTAGCGTCCAGTGACTTTCACAATGCAATGGAAAGTAAATAACCTCCGTGAACTCGTCTTTCACAGCCTTTTTCTAAAATGGGAAGAGCTATTGCCTTTATAAGTGATTCAATTTTGTCAGCCAGTGCTTTCTATTCATAAAAAATATTGTTTGTTATTTACTAATTTAATAAATAATATTGCACAAAAGTGACTTGAAATTTTACTTACTGTTCCCATCGTTGGCATTGCGTAATTGTTTATCGTTAAAGCACAGTATCTTGTAAACCAGTCGATAATCTGTAATACACATACATATGTATATAAGAAGTCATATGATATTGCGAAATAAATATGATACTATCAGGCTATGAAAACTGATATCAAGATACTGGTAAAATAATTTTTAAATAGAAATAAAAACAAACTGATACTATCAACCTATGAAATCTGATATCACAATACTGGAAAAATAATTTTTAACGGGTAATCAAAAAAACTGATACTACCAGTCTATGAAATCTGGTATGTTAAAACCGATACAGGTTTAGTCCTTGTTAAACTGATACAGATTTATGTCTGTGAGTGTACACATAAATGTGCATCATTTCAACATAAACACATGCACACAATGCACGTACAAGAAGATTAGTATCAAAAACAGAGATGCTCACTAGCTAAAATTTACTAAAAATAATTTTTAACTAGAAATTAAAAAAACTGATACTACCAGGCTATTAAAACAGATACCAAGAAACTGCAAAAATAAAATTTACTATAACTCAAAAAAAATGATACTGGAAGGCATTGAAAACAGATACTAACAAGCATATATATGGTACCTGTCCATCCGTGAAGCTCCCTTCCAGAACATTAATAAGCATACGTTTCGTTATGACACAACCACCTAAAATTGTGTCATCATTTATCATAACATCCCTGTTATGTAGAAATGAAAATTATAGTTAAGTTTTGAACAAATCTCTAGTAATATCGATAGAAAAAATGTGTACTTACAAATTTCTTGCTTTTGCAACAGAGAATTTTTCTTTAACCAAGGCTTGTTGTTTTTTATTCAGATATTTAACATTGTCGCAATGTGACAAATTCAATTCTGCCCATGATGCTTCCAAAATAGCTAGTGGCTTTTCAATTCTAATTGATTCTTGCTCTACATTTTTCTCCGTTTTCTCACTTTGTTTTTCTTCATGCTGCTGCTCTTGCTTTTTTTCTTTTTCTGATTCTTCTGTAGGCTGATCTTCCCTATTTTTTCCTGCTTCAATACTTGTTTTTTTTCTTTTTTTTTGAAATTGTAGGATAGTCAAATGAATCTCTTCTTATTGTCTTCTTCCTTTCTCTCTTTTTTATTCTGTCTACATATGAAGGCGGTTCGTCTTCTGATGGCATTTTTTTCCCTTCTTGCTCGGCTGATTTTCTTTCTTCTTGTATTTCCTTAATAATTTGTGTGATACCAAAGTCGAAGTTGGGCGGACTGTCTTCAACCGATACATTTTTTCTGATTTCTGAGCTTTGTTCAGCTGGAATTGTTTTTTCTGCAGTTTCAAAATTTTCATTTTGTTCACATTTCTCTTTCTCGACTTGAATATTGCATTGATTTTCATTCTCAACATTCTCATTGTCATTTTTTCCTTCTTCTTCGTCATTATGTTGAGAATGTGAATCACTTTTAGTCTCTTCCGAATCAGATTCCGGAAGTTCCGTTTGTTCAAAATCTATATTTCTTCCTTGCAACTGTTGTTCCAAACTAACAACCTTTTTTTCTGCTTCTCTTCTCAAAAATCTTTCATTTGTCAAATCTTTTTTCAGTTTCTTGTTTTCAGCTTCAATTTTGTCAATGTGAATTTTCAAAACTCTCATAGTCACATCATCCTCAAAAGAATCCATTTGTGTTTGTTGTTCTCGACATTTTCTTTTTTTTGTTGCGGGGCGTTCTTTTGCTCCCTTTGATTTAGAAGAAATTTCATCTGCTGTTTCCAATTTTTTCAATTCATGTGGATGTATGTCTGAAATTTCATGAACCTAAAAATTTAAATTTGTTTTGATAATATCAGTTTTGATAATAAGAATGTTAAAGTTCTAATACCACTCGACACTTCAGAATGAAACCGAGAATGTGAAAAAATAAATTTCAGTTAACAAAAAGAAAAACAGATACTACCATCCTAATAAAACTGATATAATGCTATTGGAAAAATAAATATACTGGAAAAATTGATACCACCAAGCTAGTAAAATTGATACCACCAAGCTAGTAATATTGATACCACCAGGCTAGTAAAATTGATACCACCAGGCTAGCACTCAAAAAAACTGATACCACCAGGCTAATAAAATTGATATTAATATACTGGGAAAAATAATTTTTAAGCAGAACTAAAAAAAACTGATACTACCTGTAACAACCCGCCATTTTGATCGTGCCGAATCGACAAAACATGTTAACTCGGAACGTCCAAAACAACAGATTGTTATTTGCTTCTGAGGTAAATAGAATAAATCACAGAATCACAGATCACAGATACATATACATATACAGAGTAACATAATATCTCACAGCGGGAATTACAAAATACAATAGTAGTTCATGAAGCTACTAAATAAGTTTTACATCAGAGTTTACATAAATAATACAGCGGAAGACTAATACAGTAAATGAAAGATAACTACAAAAACAGAAATGACAAGAATAGCTAGAACTGGGTCAACTGGACAGGTAGATATAGATGAGCAAAATCCAACATAAGCTCCAACTCCAAGAGTAAATCTCGAAACTGTAATACTCGATCTGACCCGAGCAATAATGCAAAACAAAAAAACTCGGATCAGGACTAACATTCTCATGGAAGTAAATCAACTCAAATGAAATGTTCGATGAAATGAAATCAGTAACTTAGAGGATGTTTGGGATCACCATCCTCTAAGGATCCGTCAAACTAATACTATATAGTATAATACGCTATATACAATAGTGTCTATCAGTAAAGTAAAAATATCAAAATAGCGTAAGCGGGATTACCATGATTACCCTTACACCGTTTATATATTCCCATAGTATATACAGTACCGTAATTCCTCCGTAAACTGGAGGTTGATCAGAGGGCACTCCATATAAAACAGTACAAAACAAAATCGTAGTGGGCTCGTATAAGGCATGTGACAAGGCACGCAAGGAATGCCAGGGTGGATTCACCATTTGCAGAGCCGGACTGGTGGTAACGCATAGTAGCAACTACCGCCCACCTCGATACACACTCCCATAATCAAAAGGGCCCAAATCGAATCTCAACAGCAATAGAATAATATCGAAGAAGTGTGCTCGATAAGAGGTATGACCTCACTTGGTCCGTGCGTAGCTCCTGTTTTAGCCACATCAAGCTGACTCAAGGTAGTCAGGGTCTCGTAATTAATATGAAATAAAAAAAAATGGAGTTGTTCGCCAAGTCATCCCCTTCATTCTGGAACTCCACCGCGTACACAGTTGTCAAAGTGGTTTTCGGTATTGGCAGAGAGTATGACAATAGCCGATCCCGGTCTTTTTAACAACCAATCGTTTACATTTTTCACACCGTGGTCATTTTCCTTCATAAGGAATCGTTTCAATTCGATTCATTTAAATCCGACATTTGATTCGAATTTGAATATACGATTCAAGTCAAAATTACATTTCAAATTAAACAAATTTTATCGTACTTTTTCACTCAAGTCATATAGTTCAAAATTGTTACTTTTACATTTTGAATCAAAATCTTATATTTCCATTCAAACGAATTACTATTTGAATCCATTCTTATGCATCAATTTAACAAAATTCTTAATTCAAACCAAACAATATAAAAACCAATTCCGCATATAACATATATATATATATATATATATTCCAATTCATGTTTAATCAATTAAAAACTTGAATTCAATTCATATTGATTATAAATTAAAATAAATCAATTTACCCAATTCACATTCATTTTTTATCAAGGTTCATAATTTAAACCAAATCAAATTCAATTTCTTAATTTTATCAATTCAAGTTCATCTCTACTAAAATCCGTATCGGTTCCAATTCATAACATAATATGAGTTCATTCATTATTCAAACATCGTTATACAAATTTACATCTTTAAACTTCGAATTTAAATCGCGAAATCTAACCTATCCATCTTGACTTTAATAAAGTTTATGAAATATATATATAAGAAAAATAAATTTTGAAAATAGATATATGTATATATATATAAGTTTAAAAAATTCTAAAGTAAATTAGAAATAGATTATAAACAAATAAGTTTAAAATAATATAAAAATAGATTTAAAGAAATATTTACAATAATATAAAAAGATTAAAATACTTATAGGAATAAATTACATGGTTTAAAATAAATAAATTTATAAGTAAAATCTTAAATAAACATTTAAATCCTTATTTACAAATAAATCATTCTAAAACACATAATTGAAAATATACAAAATAATTTATATTTAAATAAAATATAAATATATAAAGTCTTAAGTAAAAAATTTAAAATAAAACTCATTTTACTTCGACAACATGACCGACGGTGTCCGTATATAGTTTTCTACCCTATGGTCAAGTGATACGGATATTTATCATTTCAACCCGCAATTGATAAAATTTCTACGGGTCTATCATTTCAACTCGCGATCCCAAATAAAAATCGTTCAGATCTATCATTTCAACCCATAACGATTTTCCCTATTCTAATGTTCGTTCGGGTATGTATCATTTCAACCCTTAGTGATTTTCCTAAAACTAGAGTATCAACAATCACATAGTATCAATCACAATAAATATATCATCAGTGCAACTATGTGTCATAAGAATATATCGTGTCGCATATGAAATGTACATACATATCAAATCAAACAATTTCTACTAGCAACCTATACATTTCATATAACAGTTCATTATTGATCTAACATCCATGAAAAATGTAAGTCAGGTATGAGATAAACTCACCTTTCACGGCACAGAATTGGAGACAGAAATGAATTGACACCGAATGAAGCGACGATATCCAAGCACAACTCGAAATAGATTCAACTCGATAATCAACTCAATATATATTATTTTAAAAGAGGAGGCAGGATGACTCAATGGATTGGTATAACAATTGGGTTTCGGACGGTATGGTAATGGGTTTTGGAAATGTTTCGAAACTCAACACCAAATTCAACTAAAAAATAAACACAACAAAATTATTATGAAAAAAAATAAAAAAATATATTTTTATATATACACAAATGGTAAATATTATAATATACATATACTTGAAATAACACACCCCAAAACTGAATATTAAAATTTATATAACATCCCAATACCGTTAAATATATTATAAAATATATAAGTATATATATAATACACATTTTCAAAATCAACAAGTTTCAAAACACACCTTACATATAAAAATATATATTTAAATTATATAAACACACACCACATACACTTAACACAACACCCACACAACTCATGCAAACACACCAACACACACATGTCAACACACTTACTGCACACACATACGTTCACACAAAAATACTCAGCACATAATCATGCACTACTGATCATTTACGCCAACACACACGCAAACATTTTTACACAAACACACCCATACATACACTACACCAATTACTCAACATGCACACAAACAATACTACACCAAAAATTTTAAAACAGGAACTCACGCTTTTGGGAGAAGAGGGGCTCGGCTAGGCTTAGTCAGGCGGGTGATAGTCTTGCAGGGGTCCGGCTTTTGAGCAGCTAGTCACGGTTTTTTTTTTCTTTTTTTTTCTTTCTTTTTTGCGGTTCTTGTCTGAGCAGGAAGTAGGTCGGCTAGCTGACGGGAAAAAGGGGTGGAGCTTGGGTGCTGTCGGGGTCAACAAGGCTGTCGTGGAGGCAAAGTGGGCGGAGGACTTGGCGGAGGCGAGAGCTCGCGGGTACAGGGGTTGGAGGAGCAGTGGAAGCTGTGCGGTGGCTGCATAAGCAAGGGTCGAAGCGACAGAAGGTGGAGCGGAGAGGTCGGTTGGTGAGAACAGCAAAGGGCGGAAGGAAAAAGGACATGGGGAATGATGGTTACTATGTCATTAAGTTTGTTTTGCTCGAAAAAAAATAAAAAAAAATAAAGTTGAAGCAGCTTTTCCTTCTGAGATGGAAAAGGAAATAGAATAGAGAAAGAGAAATGGTCAGTAGCTACTGTTATAAGGTTTAAACCACACGCAAACGAGGCGTTCAATCCGGGAATAGTTGGAGCAGTTCTAACACATTTGGTTTGAAATTTGAAAAGAGAAATTGGGGTGAGAAAAAAAAAGGAAGATAGAATCGGTCTATGAAGAACGTGGCAACGAGTGGAACCGCACTTATTTTTCAAATATAACGCTGGAACCGACTATTTTAAATCAAATGGTGGCACATAAAAGTAGTTTTTCATTTCTTGACATGTTCAATGCACCGCATTGAAGATTTAAACAGCACCGAGTCACGAAATGATAGGAATTTAATTTGCATTCGCACGTATAAAATTTTATGAAAGTAACGCATGGCATGCAAATGAAAGAATATAAATGTTCTAAGCTATGGAAACATGAAGGCATGAAGGAATGCAAATTTAAATATGCATTGGAAATGGAAAGAGTAAAAGGTACTAATGGTTTGTAGTGAAAAGTGGAACGTTAGATTTTTAATAAAGAAGAAAAAGGGATTTTAGGAAGGTGGACATGCATTGAAGAAAAAAAAAAATGGACGTGCATGCTTTCCAGGTTTTGGAAAAATATGATGGAGTTCCACCGTATGCATGCATGTTGCATTGTAGTGTACAACTTATCCACCTGTAGAAAAAATGATAAATGGTGGTTTAACAAAAATAAAATGATGGGCTTTGCAGACCCAAAATTGCTAGAAAAATATGTAGAATCGTAAAAGGGACACATCGAACTCAAATGTCACCGTTTCAAAAATGAACTGCGCAAGCCTTTTCACAGTTTCAGCGCGAACCGAGCACCGAAACTGACAAATAAATATATTTTGGTAATCATCTTGACGAGATGGACACAACGGTGTATAATTTGCAGTGTCAGGATGCTCCGTTCAAAAGCGCATTACGGACCCCTTTGACGTAAAAATGCGGACGGAAAACGGAGGTCAAAACGTCGGATTTTCGCGAAACGAATTTCGCCGTCGGATTCGTGACAACGAATAGAATATTTTTCGTGTTTGTACGAACTGATTTCAGAGAGATTTTAAAATCGTTAAAATTTGAACTGATATGCGCAGCTTTGCACTGAAAATGGCGCGACCGACAACAGTCACATTTTCCGATGAAATTTTTACAGTTGCTACATCTCACTGTACATATTACAAATTTCGAATTCCCGTTATGAAAAACCATATAATAATATCAAAATAAAATTTTGATTTAAATCGGATTTTTAATCGTTTAAAATTACGGGATGTTACAATCTCCCCTACTCAAAACTTTTCGTCCCCAAAAAGGAACGAGGTAGGGAAATAGTAATTAAATAATTAATATATTTAAACCAATGGTTCATATTTATCCCTATACATATATAATTTTAAATATATATAAATCAAATGATAAAATATTTTCAAACATTTCAAGTATTCACTCGACGTTACGATTGGCTATATATATTTATCCCACTTTCGAAACCCGAAAATAGATATCGATGATGCCGCGGTCATCACCAGAATCATTTTCAAGCGACTATGGTGCGACTCTATATCAATCTAATACGTATAGGATTTAACATATACGTTGATCAGACGTATACACTAAGTCACTAAGTATTCGATAGGCCAATTTTAGCATCAAATAAGTACTCAAAACATCTTTTTATATTTAAATAAAAATATATACCACACTCTAAATCATATATTATAAATAATATATTTCAAATCACTAAAATTTCAAGTAGGGAAAAATGTATCTCTCCCCCACTCATTTATTTGTAAAAATTCAAATACAATTCTTAATAAATATACAACAATATTATTATTAAATCAAATATATAACAAAATCATTCTATACTATATCTAAATATTTTAAAATCCATGTTATCAATATTTAAACTTATAACACTTAATTAATTCTATAAGTTAACATATTAATACCTTACACATAAAATCTTTACAACCATTGGTATTACCAAATTATTTACAAATATCAAATTAAATATTACATTAAGAAGATCTTATATAATAATATCTTTCAAAATATAAATTTCAAACCAATATTTAATAAAGACAGACTGGCTAGAAGACTTATACTCTTCTTCTACTTCTTACCTTGAACTGGACAAGTATAAATTATAGAATCCGAGGTAAAAGCTGAAAGAATGAAAGAACCTAATCAAGAGGATCTACGAAGGAAGATAGATTCAAATGGAAAGGAAACTCAGAAGAAGATTTAAATATTAAACAGAATTTTATATTCGAAATATTTATTTAAAAACATTTTAAAACCATTTTGAAAACTATTTTTACTTTAAAAATACGCTCTCTCAAGAAGGATTCTGCAACTGATTCCACTCATTCTAGGGTATCACTACCCTATCTCTAATGAGCTTTTACCCATAGGCTAAAGCTTTGAAAAACCAAAGCTCTGATACCACTTGTAACAACCCGCCATTTTGATCGTGCCGAATCGACAAAACATGTTAACTCGGAACGTCCAAAACAACAGATTGTTATTTGCTTCTGAGGTAAATAGAATAGATCACAGAATCACAGATCACAGATACATATACATATACAGAGTAACATAATATCTCACAGCGGGAATTACAAAATACAATAGTAGTTCATGAAGCTACTAAATAAGTTTTACATCAGAGTTTACATAAATAATACAGCGGAAGACTAATACAGTAAATGAAAGATAACTACAAAAACAGAAATGACAAGAATAGCTAGAACTGGGTCAACTGGACAGGTAGATATAGATGAGCAAAATCCAACATAAGCTCCAACTCCAAGAGTAAATCTCGAAACTGTAGTACTCGATCTGACCCGAGCAATAATGCAAAACAAAAAAACTCGGATCAGGACTAACATTCTCATGGAAGTAAATCAACTCAAATGAAATGTTCGATGAAATGAAATCAGTAACTTAGAGGATGTTTGGGATCACCATCCTCTAAGGATCCGTCAAACTAATACTATATAGTATAATACGCTATATACAATAGTGTCTATCAGTAAAGTAAAAATATCAAAATAGCGTAAGCGGGATTACCATGATTACCCTTACACCGTTTATATATTCCCATAGTATATACAGTACCGTAATTCCTCCGTAAACTGGAGGTTGATCAGAGGGCACTCCATATAAAACAGTACAAAACAAAATCGTAGTGGGCTCGTATAAGGCATGTGACAAGGCACGCAAGGAATGCCAGGGTGGATTCACCATTTGCAGAGCCGGACTGGTGGTAACGCATAGTAGCAACTACCGCCCACCTCGATACACACTCCCATAATCAAAAGGGCCCAAATCGAATCTCAACAGCAATAGAATAATATCGAAGAAGTGTGCTCGATAAGAGGTATGACCTCACTTGGTCCGTGCGTAGCTCCTGTTTTAGCCACATCAAGCTGACTCAAGGTAGTCAGGGTCTCGTAATTAATATGAAATAAAAAAAAATGGAGTTGTTCGCCAAGTCATCCCCTTCATTCTGGAACTCCACCGCGTACACAGTTGTCAAAGTGGTTTTCGGTATTGGCAGAGAGTATGACAATAGCCGATCCCGGTCTTTTTAACAACCAATCGTTTACATTTTTCACACCGTGGTCATTTTCCTTCATAAGGAATCGTTTCAATTCGATTCATTTAAATCCGACATTTGATTCGAATTTGAATATACGATTCAAGTCAAAATTACATTTCAAATTAAACAAATTTTATCGTACTTTTTCACTCAAGTCATATAGTTCAAAATTGTTACTTTTACATTTTGAATCAAAATCTTATATTTCCATTCAAACGAATTACTATTTGAATCCATTCTTATGCATCAATTTAACAAAATTCCTAATTCAAACCAAACAATATAAAAACCAATTCCGCATATAACATATATATATATATTCCAATTCATGTTTAATCAATTAAAAACTTGAATTCAATTCATATTGATTATAAATTAAAATAAATCAATTTACCCAATTCACATTCATTTTTTATCAAGGTTCATAATTTAAACCAAATCAAATTCAATTTCTTAATTTTATCAATTCAAGTTCATCTCTACTAAAATTCGTATCGGTTCCAATTCATAACATAATATGAGTTCATTCATTATTCAAACATCGTTATACAAATTTACATCTTTAAACTTCGAATTTAAATCGCGAAATCTAACCTATCCATCTTGACTTTAATAAAGTTTATGAAATATATATATAAGAAAAATAAATTTTGAAAATAGATATATGTATATATATATATAAGTTTAAAAAATTCTAAAGTAAATTAGAAATAGATTATAAACAAATAAGTTTAAAATAATATAAAAATAGATTTAAAGAAATATTTACAATAATATAAAAAGATTAAAATACTTATAGGAATAAATTACATGGTTTAAAATAAATAAATTTATAAGTAAAATCTTAAATAAACATTTAAATCCTTATTTACAAATAAATCATTCTAAAACACATAATTGAAAATATACAAAATAATTTATATTTAAATAAAATATAAGTATATAAAGTCTTAAGTAAAAAATTTAAAATAAAACTCATTTTACTTCGACAACATGACCGACGGTGTCCGTATATAGTTTTCTACCCTATGGTCAAGTGATACGGATATTTATCATTTCAACCCGCAATTGATAAAATTTCTACGGGTCTATCATTTCAACTCGCGATCCCAAATAAAAATCGTTCAGATCTATCATTTCAACCCATAACGATTTTCCCTATTCTAATGTTCGTTCGGGTATGTATCATTTCAACCCTTAGTGATTTTCCTAAAACTAGAGTATCAACAATCACATAGTATCAATCACAATAAATATATCATCAGTGCAACTATGTGTCATAAGAATATATCGTGTCGCATATGAAATGTACATACATATCAAATCAAACAATTTCTACTAGCAACCTATACATTTCATATAACAGTTCATTATTGATCTAACATCCATGAAAAATGTAAGTCAGGTATGAGATAAACTCACCTTTCACGGCACAGAATTGGAGACAGAAATGAATTGACACCGAATGAAGCGACGATATCCAAGCACAACTCGAAATAGATTCAACTCGATAATCAACTCAATATATATTATTTTAAAAGAGGAGGCAGGATGACTCAATGGATTGGTATAACAATTGGGTTTCGGACGGTATGGTAATGGGTTTTGGAAATGTTTCGAAACTCAACACCAAATTCAACTAAAAAATAAACACAACAAAATTATTATGAAAAAAAATAAAAAAATATATTTTTATATATACACAAATGGTAAATCTTATAATATACATATACTTGAAATAACACACCCCAAAACTGAATATTAAAATTTATATAACATCCCAATACCGTTAAATATATTATAAAATATATAAGTATATATATAATACACATTTTCAAAATCAACAAGTTTCAAAACACACCTTACATATAAAAATATATATTTAAATTATATAAACACACACCACATACACTTAACACAACACCCACACAACTCATGCAAACACACCAACACACACATGTCAACACACTTACTGCACACACATACGTTCACACAAAAATACTCAGCACATAATCATGCACTACTGATCATTTACGCCAACACACATGCAAACATTTTTACACAAACACACCCATACATACACTACACCAATTACTCAACATGCACACAAACAATACTACACCAAAAATTTTAAAACAGGAACTCACACTTTTGGGAGAAGAGGGGCTCGGCTAGGCTTAGTCAGGCGGGTGATAGTCTTGCAGGGGTCCGGCTTTTGAGCAGCTAGTCACGGTTTTTTTTTCTTTTTTTTTTCTTTCTTTTTTGCGGTTCTTGTCTGAGCAGGAAGTAGGTCGGCTAGCTGACGGGAAAAAGGGGTGGAGCTTGGGTGCTGTCGGGGTCAACAGGGCTGTCGTGGAGGCAAAGTGGGCGGAGGACTTGGCGGAGGCGAGAGCTCGCGGGTACAGGGGTTGGAGGAGCAGTGGAAGCTATGCGGTGGCTGCATAGGCAAGGGTCGAAGCGACAGAAGGTGGAGCGGAGAGGTCGGTTGGTGAGAACAGCAAAGGGCGGAAGGAAAAAGGACATGGGGAATGATGGTTACTATGTCATTAAGTTTGTTTTGCTCGAAAAAAAATAAAAATAAATAAAGTTGAAGCAGCTTTTCCTTCTGAGATGGAAAAGGAAATAGAATAGAGAAAGAGAAATGGTCAGTAGCTACTGTTATAAGGTTTAAACCACACGCAAACGAGGCGTTCAATCCGGGAATAGTTGGAGCAGTTCTAACACATTTGGTTTGAAATTTGAAAAGAGAAATTGGGGTGAGAAAAAAAAAGGAAGATAGAATCGGTCTATGAAGAACGTGGCAACGAGTGGAACCGCACTTATTTTTCAAATATAACGCTGGAACCGACTATTTTAAATCAAATGGTGGCACATAAAAGTAGTTTTTCATTTCTTGACATGTTCAATGCACCGCATTGAAGATTTAAACAGCACCGAGTCACGAAATGATAGGAATTTAATTTGCATTCGCACATATAAAATTTTATGAAAGTAACGCATGGCATGCAAATGAAAGAATATAAATGTTCTAAGCTATGGAAACATGAAGGCATGAAGGAATGCAAATTTAAATATGCATTGGAAATGGAAAGAGTAAAAGGTACTAATGGTTTGTAGTGAAAAGTGGAACGTTAGATTTTTAATAAAGAAGAAAAAGGGATTTTAGGAAGGTGGACATGCATTGAAGAAAAAAAAAAATGGACGTGCATGCTTTCCAGGTTTTGGAAAAATATGATGGAGTTCCACCGTATGCATGCATGTTGCATTGTAGTGTACAACTTATCCACCTGTAGAAAAAATGATAAATGGTGGTTTAACAAAAATAAAATGATGGGCTTTGCAGACCCAAAATTGCTAGAAAAATATGTAGAATCGTAAAAGGGACACATCGAACTCAAATGTCACCGTTTCAAAAATGAACTGCGCAAGCCTTTTCACAGTTTCAGCGCGAACCGAGCACCGAAACTGACAAATAAATATATTTTGGTAATCAGCTTGACGAGATGGACACAACGGTGTATAATTTGCAGTGTCAGGATGCTCCGTTCAAAAGCGCGTTACGGACCCCTTTGACGTAAAAATGCGGACGGAAAACGGAGGTCAAAACGTCGGATTTTCGCGAAACGAATTTCGCCGTCGGATTCGTGACAACGAATAGAATATTTTTCGTGTTTGTACGAACTGATTTCAGAGAGATTTTAAAATCGTTAAAATTTGAACTGATATGCGCAGCTTTGCACTGAAAATGGCGCGACCGACAACAGTCACATTTTCCGATGAAATTTTTACAGTTGCTACATCTCACTGTACATATTACAAATTTCGAATTCCCGTTATAAAAAACCATAGAATAATATCAAAATAAAATTTTGATTTAAATCGGATTTAAATCGGATTTTTAATCGTTTAAAATTACGGGATGTTACACTACCAGTCTCCTATAACTGATACCAAGAAAATGCAAAATTAAATTTTAACTAAAACTCAAAAAAACTGATACTACTAGCCTAGAAAAACTGATATTACATAAACACTTGACAATTTTATTTAAACAAGAAATCATAAGAAATGATACTACCATAATCCTAAAACTGATACAACTGAAACTAAAAAACATATACCTCTCCTTCATTGATGTCATTCAGGAACTTTTGGGTAACATATTCCTTCAAGGCTCGTAGATCCCATCTAGCAAATCTTGGGTATATCTCGCTAGCTGAGCATCGTGGCTTTATTATCTTCATTTTTTCACATATGCAATACTTCGTAAAAAAAAACAAAAAATAATAATTAATAAAAGTTATGCTAAATTCACAAATGTTAGCAAAAATCAAATAAAAAACAAATAAATTACCAGTGGAAGCATTGCACATCCAGACATATTCCTTGGATTATGAATGAAATTTTTAACAAATTTATGGAAATTCTTTTCAATGGTCAACGGCCAAGAAACTGTTTTCATTTTTTCCAAATCACACAAGTACTGCAGAAGTCCCCATCTCAATTTCTGTTGATTATTGGGGAAGAAAAAAGTAACTACAATGTCCATGATAAGAAGAGTAGGCAAGTCTTCCATCTTGTGCTCATCCTCTTTATCTATTACTTTCTTTATTCTAGCTTCAATCAAAGGTCTTGTGATATATGCCAATGATCCAAAATTCCGTAAAGCATAATTTTTACAAGCTAATGGAATTGTTTTGCTAGTCATCATTTTGGGAGGCTCTATATTATTTCCAAGCATCGGCAACCCAAAAAGTAAGCTAATATCTTTGGCCGTTACTGTCATTTTTTCTTTGCCAAAGATAAAAGCTCCTTCTTCCACTGAATAACACTTGTAAATCGCATCCAAATTTTCCGTATATTTCTTACATTCCTTCAAATTTATTTTTCCTTCATAGAAAACATTGAAAAGGTTGAAGAATGGTGATCTTTTCAGTAGTTCTAGTTGTTTTTTGCTTAATGCTTTTTTCTCCTTCACAAGCTTTATGATTTTATAAGAAGGTTGCAACCCACATCTATACGCAGATTCAGTTTTTTCTTTTGCGGTTGTTCTATCTTTTGTTTCTCGTGGCCGAGGATTAGCAAAATCATCGTCCTAATGTAAAATAGAAACATTATTGAAAACTGATAAATTACTATTTAGATAACAAAATGACACAATATTCATGTAAATAGAAATTCAGTAATAATACTGATACCATTTTGGATTCAGAACTGATAACAAAATGCATTCAAAAATTGTACCATTAATCTCAATATCAAAACTGATACCAGTTAACTGGAAGAACTGATACCACATTCACATAAACAAAATTTTATTAGCATAACTGATACCAGTTAACTGGAAGAACTGATACCACATTCACATAAACAAAATTTTATTAGCATAACTGATACTAGTGTGCTTCCATAACAGATACCAGTTTCATGCAAACAAAATTTTATTATCAACACTGATACTAGTGTGCTTTTAAGACTGATACCATGATAAAGTATATTACAACATTTAAGATATAAATCATACGAACACAATATTCAAAGCTTAGTTTTATACAAATTACAACACAGTTTCAGTTTTTAACATTCGTAACTACCAGCTTTCATACAATATTTCATAATGAATTACATACTATTAAAAAATTTAATATAATATTTCAAAATAAAAGCTCACTGGCATCAGTTTTTATACTACAAAATAAAAGCTCACTAGCTAAGTGTTATCATTTATGATACTACAATTCTGATTTTTTTAATTGTAGTATCAGTTTTCCAAATTATGTAGTATCAGTTTGATACTGAAGGTAATGTACCAATTTTTAAAGCATTCTGGTATCAGATTTTTAAAAACAATGTGGTATCATTTTTAAAAACAAATCTAACTATAAGTTTTTGTGGTATATTATTACCGAATTTTCTTCTCCACTTTTAGCCTCTTCAACCTTCTTTCTAGTACTCCTCTGATCTTTCTTAGTATTTTTTCCATCGTTTCTTTTTTTGCTCCTTCTTTCTCTCTTTTGAAGTATTTCTTCTTTCATCTATTGTAGGGTTTCATCATCTTGAGGTTCTTGTGCAGTAGAAACTTCTACTGTTTCTCTAGGCTTTCCAGACGTGTTTTGTTGACCTTCCACTTCCTGATTCCCCTGTCCTTCTTGCTCGACTATAATTTTTTCGATTTCTAGGGTTTCGGCTTCCGCCTTCTGTTGATCACATCGTACTTCGGTTTGATTTTCTTCAGATTCAACTTGTGTCGATTTTGTTTGTGCTTCTTCAACAATTAGATTCCCAGGGTTTTCGGCAGACATTTTTTTTTACTTTTTCGAGAATACGAATGATCAATTTTTCTAAAATAAAACGGATTGTAAATGAAATACGAGAGTGTTTTCTAAGTGAACAGACGAAAGTGTTTTTTGGCTGAACTATTAAATGGGCCAGGCTTTTGTCCTTCAAATTAATTATTTAACGGCCTGCCCTTTTGGATAAAAAATTTAAACTTTTTGTTCTTCTCAATTTTTTTCCCTATTGGCAAAGGAAAATCTGAAGACAATCTTTACAAATCTTGCGCAACATGTCTGTTCAAACCTGTGCAGATCTTTTCAAAAATATGCAAGAAAATATTGGTTGTCCTTCATTGAAGATATCGGCACATGTTATTACCGATATGCTTTGAAAATGCCGATTTAAGCACATGTTCCTGCATACCAACCTGTATAAAATCAAAGCAAATCTATCCTAATCTTTATCCATATCTTACAGCATTTTATTATGAGGAGGAATAGTGGGTTCAGGACATTGAGAAGTGCGGGATTGTCCTGATGAAGGTGAAGGGATCAGAAGTTGTTTGGTGATTTTACTTTGGAATTGGTAGAAGGATTTGAGGAGGTTGCGGTTTGAGTTGTAAAAGTTAAAGCCCAGATATAAATGGAAAAAAAAAAAAGAAGCAAAGGCTGTTAGCAGGGAAATGATGCAAGGGAAAAGTGTTATGTTTTGGGACGTTAGGACATGAAGTATGGATGAAGGGTCGTGGGCTTTAAGGGAGAAATGGGCCAGTTCAAAGCAATTTGAACAATAGAAGTTGGGATGGATTAAATTTGCAGCACTTGGTTACCGGAATCACGTTTTTTTTAACATGGGAAGAGAGGGCGGTTCACAAACGGATCGGAGACAGATACGATACAGAGATGGGCCTATGTAAGTATGCATTCGTTAACATCGTACTAACACAAGCTACACAATGAAACTAGTCCGGGACGGTTTAGAGCTCGCTACAATTTTAGCTGGAATTAAACGTCCGATACAAATCAACCGACAGTTATCGTTATTTAACGATAAACAATCCAGGTGAGTAAACTCATTAACTCTGACTCGTTTATATTTTTATAAACGAGTTTTTAAATTTGTTTTATACTGTGTGATGGTTACTTGGTTGAATAGTTGATAAAATTGGTTGATTTGATTACATGGTTGATCGGTTATTAGTTCTGTTATTTCATATTGATGTGAAATAATTGATGTTATTAACATCTGTGGATGCAGGGAAACGGGTTGGAGGGACCCACCTGGGTTCCTCAATATATATATTACTGTTTTTCCTTGATTTTGATGTGAGGTGTGATATATATAGTCGGTGATTGACTTTGTTGTGGTTGAGCTACCCTGATCTAGAATTTTGGTACTTAAATACCATAAAAAAATTTCAAATATAAAAAAGGAAATTTGAGTGTTAAAAAGGAATTTTATTTTCAAAAATAGAAATTTAAATTTTGAATAGAGTTGAAAATAGAAAACCCGTTCGAATGAATGAATCAAGAATTTGTTTATGAATGAGAATATATAAGAATTGAATTATTTATCATTGGATACACTGAATTTATATAGCGAAGTGGAAATGGGTTTTGAAGCCAATATTTGAAATGAGATGTAAACTTAGAAATTATTAAGGAAGTGTTGAAAGAGATTTTAGATGATTAAATAAAAGGAAATGAGACTTATATGAATTACTCTGAATAGACATTAAATAGAAGTTGGGTTTAAAATATTATTTTTGGTATGAAAATTAAACTGATTTGATTATATATAAAAGAAATATATTGACGATTTAGGTATATAATGGTTTAAAGGAAATATTTTGCGAATGAAATATCTATAAAGGAATTTAGATTGGAAGTATGAAATCTAGATTTGAAATTAAATGAAAAGGAAATGGGTAATCGTTTTAAAAGGGGAAACGATGAGTTTAGTTTATAAAATAAAGTGTGATACGTTTCGTGGACTTGAGGGGGTTATAAAGGAATTTGGTAGTGATTTGGAAACGATGAATTCAAATGTGAATTTGGAATTTGAATCTACCTCAAATGGTAAAGTTCAGTATATAAATTGAATATAGATTATTCGAAAGAGAGTTACTTATTGAAATTGGATTATCTTGAATTTAGGGAAGTAATTAGTTTACTTTCCATTTGAATCAAATTTAATAATTCTTTATTTATTTACTTATTGATTTAAATAAATAAATACAAGTTGCATTTTGATAAACCTAATATTTTAAATAGCAATTTTAAACGCTACCGTTATAATATATGTTTTGGTAAATTTAAATAGGAATTTTAAACGCTGTCGTTATAATAACTATTTTAACAGTGATCTTAATACTATTGTTATAATAAGTGTTCTATAATTCTAAACAGCGATTGTAACGTTGTTGTTAAAAGAAATGTTTTATAAATCAAATATTTGGAAACAGCGCTTGTAACGCTATTGTTGAAATGAAATGAATTGGTCAATGAGGAATTAAGAAAGGGAATTCATAAATATTCTCCAATATTAATAATGTATATTTTCTGAATATAGAAAATAAGAATTCGTGAATATTTAGAAGTGTTTTCTAACTAGAATAAGAGATATTTCTTGAGTAAAGGGATTATAATATATTGAAAAGGGTTTTCAAAGAATCGAGAGGGGAAATCGAGTTTCATAGGAATACGAAAGATGGAAAATGGGAATTGTAAATAATAATATAATAAGGAACTGATTTAAAGGGGCCAAATGTTGATTGATGATTGATCGATCGGATTCCTACGTGGAAATAAGATCGTTGGTTGCACACTTATTTTTCTTTGATAGCTAAATCACCGACTATCGAAGTTTTTGATCATTTTTCTGTCGTCAATACGGAGAGACCGGGATCAGATTCATTATCTGGAAACCACTCTATATGGGCGTTAGCGTTGCGACCAAATATGATGAAAAAAATTGAAGACAGAATAATGTAAGAGCTATCCTGTTTATGGGATAGTGCCATCGGTTTGTCCAGTCCCAGGACAACGTGAATGGACGAATGTCTGACAGAGTATATCTAACGAATCGCGTAAGTTGATCTCTTCAAACGTACTTATGTTTGGTGGCGGAGGAATTCGTTTCTCTTAGCTTTATACCCGTGGTATTTTTGGGGAAATCAATTTGTGATTTGGCGGGTATGACGATGTGGCATTCAAAGTGAATGGTGGCCAGATGTTCTGGAAGATAATTTAAACCTCAAGCCTCACAACCGGGAATTGACAAAAATCGGGGAGGCAGCATGGCTAAGTGGGTCGCACCCATTAGGATGTATAATCACCTATCTAGAGAAATTCCATTTGTTCTTTAATCTATAGATGTTGTCCCTTTCGGGAAACGGTTGCTGATCCCAACCGTTGGTGATATACATTCGATACACTCAAGCGAAATGAGTGGTCGGTCATGTGAGGGTCGGGTTGCAAGACGTTCTTGTGGAACCCAGTGTATTCGCCTCTAGAGATACACTATCGGCAGGTGGTCCCATACCTTGTCAAGTTGGAAATCCAATCTCCAATAAGCGCCCTGCGGTTTTCGATTTTATATTATTATATGGAGCTGAGATGCAAGCGTTCCTCTAGATTCTATTTATTTGATGTAGACATTATTATAATATCACTGGATTTGATATCAAAAATATTTTGGTTATCGTAAGGTAAAAACCATCTGTGTTTACGTGTGGATGGGTCTTACGATTATCATTTCTTTCGAAAGGATTTTGAAAGTTAAACAAATGGTTAGAGTTTACTCACACCAGTCCCACGACTGACCTAGAGTTTATTTTGTTTTGTTTTCCCTAAACTCTTGGGTGCCCAAATTTGTACGGGCAGTCAAGTAGTCGGGATTGTACAGATTTACTTGAAGGAGCTTAAAGCAGAAGGCTTCACCAGTTAGCTATAGACTCTAATATTTTCCGCTGTGTACTATGTTGTATCTGGAAACAGGTGTTTATAACTGTTCCAGAGATAGTTGTTGTGCTCTGATGATGGTATGTATATAAAGTTACTATTTGTATTTCAAAGTTTATGTTATCTAATATATTTTATTCGTTCCGCTGTGAGTTTGTGATCTTCGTTTTTTCTTCTATTCTAACTTTTCTTTCTTTCTATTTCTCATCCTCTAACTTTTTTCTAAAAATGATTTGTATTTCTATGCAATTTGGGTTGGACGTGTGGTGTTATTATTCGATCCAAAGGGTACGGATTTGCGGGTCATTTCATTGACTTTTCTGTATAATAAATACTTATGGAATTACTTTTAAAACATTTCCCTATTTGTTAGAAAAGACTAATAAAATGTTGAAGTAGAATAGAGAAATTCTAATGCTATTTTTGAACAAAATGCCATCGAAACTTCCAAAAGTCACATCTAAAATTATTATCCAAATTAAAACTAATTTCAAATCAAAACAGCAAATAGTAATATTCCAAAATATTACAATAAGGCCTGAAGTTGCCATAGTAGCCAATAGAAGTTGTCGCTATTTTCACTTTGAAAAGAATTCATTTTTTACAACATATCAAAGTCACATCCAATATGGCCAATCTACCAAGTCTTTGGCATTCAATAATTTATACAAGTATTTAATTGCAATTAAAATCAAAAGTGGCGAGAACCCCTTAGGGTCTCTCTACAAAATACTCATGTAAGTCATACAAATGCCCTATAATTTATTTCATATCAGTTGCTTTCAAAAGCAGCAACTTACCCAATTCAAATAATAAAACATCGATCCAAGCATACAACTAAAAATTTATATCAAAACATATCATATAACATTAAACCAAAGGTGAGTTAGCTCACCTTATTTCCAGCCAATGCTTATACATTCCCGCTCAGTCTAAAATCTAACAACGTTGGATTTTAACTTAAAATCATGTTGCTTCAAACTTGATGAAATCAGCTCTAGTGCATAGAAAACACTCCTACGAGGACAAGACAAAAAAAACCACGCTTAGATTGGACCTCATATGCAGGAGTTATTGATTTTATAAGAATTGAGATTAATTAAATTTTCTAATTACAATTCTAACTCCTCTTCGCCCTTTCTAGTGCACGATGATATACACACCTGTACATGAATGCATTTCCAACCCATGCATGCACATCGTTCGAAAGAGATATGCTCCATGTTGTCGCTGCCAATGAACTTTACTTTGCACGTACTTCGCATCCCATACAAAATCTTCAAGCTCGATCACCCCTCGAAAAAAGAAACCTACTTATGCCTTAAAATCACCATCGATGTGATTTGCTCCATGCAAATGGAGAACTTCCAATCAACTCTGAACATCTCCTGTAATGACCCGAAAATTTGAACCAATTTAAAATTTACAAATTTCATAAAGATCAGAATTAATTTGGATTTGGGCAGAAATAAAATTGAAATAGTCTAAAAAAATGAATTTTGGATTAAAAATAGTACGTTTACAAAGGAAGTAGTAGCTAACGAACTCGGATTTCGATGGAATTAGTTTCATCAAATCTGGAATGATGAAATTAGGTACCAACCAAATTACGTCAAAAATGGCATCCGTTAGATATGTTAAATTCACAAAAGATTCAAAATTTGAACTAAAAACGGACGATTTTGAGGATATCTTGAGAGCGGGATATCGCTAGATAGTGAGACCACCTCCGTTGGATTCGGAATAGTAAATTTTAGTACTCAGCGAAGTTTCGCGTAAAACGGCATCCGTATGTGGAAATAAAAAAAAGACCAAAATTTGAACTAAATTTTAATGGAAACTGAAATTTGATAGTCCTAACGGCAAAATTGGAACCTGAGATCTATCCAGAAAAATTTAGAACATAGAATATTAGCTATGTATGAAGTCTGGGGAAATCCCGTATCGAATATAGAAAGTTATTAAGAAAACAAAATTAAAATAAATTATTTGAAAATTCAAACAAACTCCGATTTTGGATTTGAACACATAGGATTGAAGTGCGTTAGAAACCGGACAATATGGTTGAAGAATTTCTGAAAACCGTTATTGTTTGATACTCTGATTCGAGGTCGGAAGGTGCTTAAGAAAGCACACTTTACTATTCATAAGTGGATAAGCATGAAACTCAAGGTTTAATCCTAGCCACAAATTTTCTACCCTTGGATTTAAGACACATAAGCAATCCACATCCTTTTCACCCTTATAAGTACCTACTATCGTTACCTTCTTTACCATCTCATTCCTTTCTTCTCTTGAAAATCTTCTTCTTCCTCCCTCTCTCTTAAGCTCATGGCTATGGACGAAAATCACTAATAGAAAAGTGCAAAGGAAAAGGAGAAAGGAGGGCAAGACTAGGAACCAGGGACCCTTAGGCAAAAGCTTGGACTTCACGGGGTGAGAAAAACTGAACATTTAAAGGGTTTTGTTGCTTGATTTAATGATTTGCATGTATGATGTTTGTTATGGTGGATGATGGTTGTGTAGTTTAGAACACACAAACAATTAAGCGTTAGTGTTATAACATTTGTGCACGGTTATTATTTAATTATGTTAATGATGGTTGCTATGAATGTTTATAATGGTTGTTGTTTCGCACACACCATGACGCATTAAGTATGGTATTACATTGGTGATCGGCGAATCTCCTTCTTAATTAGAAGCAATATTTTTTTAAGTTGAAGGATAATAATTTATGATAAAATCTCTTTAAATGAATAAATAAATACCGGAACATTCAAGGATGACAGAGAGGATAGTGTCTAGGCTTGGGTTTGGAAAATATAGTTTCCAGCTCTCCCTGGATTTCCCTAACTGATCCGATGGATGGGATGGTTAATTAAAAATCTGATTTGAAATTATTTGAACTCAGAAATAAATTTGAATTTAATTTATTAAGAGAAAAATAAAAGTTGAATGTTAAAACCAAAATAATTTGGAAAGTCAATTTAATTTTTAAATGATTTATATAAGTATATAATGGTTTTCCAAGATATTTTGAAGTATCGCAGAATTGCAATCAGAATAGTGTTTGTCGCAAAACGGCAATTTGCGTATTTTAGTTACAAACTTTAAATGCTTATAACTGTAACAACCCGTATTTTCAATAACCTGTAATAACATAAATCGAGGCAGAATTTAATTCTAAAATGGGAATCAAGGGAAACGGGCTATGCCATTGCGTTCGTCTCGGAAAAATACGCGAAATAGAGTCCGAGTTTTCGAAAATCGGAGTCCGTATGACCAAGATATGGCCTCGCGAAGTTTCACGAAAATTCCCAAATTAAAGTATACTTAATTAAGTGAAATGGGTTGTGTAGATATATATATATATATATATATATATATATATAATTGAAAATTTAATAAATAAATATGCAAAAATGCTCAAAACAGCGAATTGGGAGAGGGGAATAACCGAACCGGCCGATTTTTGAAGTCGACCCGAGCCCGCTGGGTCGACTAGGGGTTAATCCAGGGTGTTTGGCTGTCAACCCGTGGGCCGATTCGCTCAAGTGCAGATTTTGCATTTGAATGGTTCTCATGGTCCATCTTTAATCTAAAGGCCCTAGATGGTTCCTACACTTGACTTCTTCCCCAAGACATGCTTTGATGGCTTGGATTGAATCTAGGGTTAATCCTATGGCCTAAAACACTTGCCTAATCTATAAATAAGACCCTAACCTACCCTAATTCATTCATAATTAAACCTAGTGGCTAAACTATGGCAAAATGCTAGCTCTCATGGCCTCCACTAATTTTATGAAGAGGGTTGCATACTAATCACTCTCTAATCAACTTCTAATCCCTTCTTAGCATCTTAATCTTCTTCATTTGGTGTTCAAAGTTGCTAGTTGTGAGTTTCTATCACTTTGATGATCTTTTGGTAAACTAATTAGATGAGATGTGATGAGATTTATGGTTTTGTATGTGGGTTAATGAGCTTTGAATCATATGATATGATGTTAGCATTAATCTTATGTTTATGCATGTTGAGTATGTAAGCTTATGCAAGTTTAATATGATGTATGTTATGTTTGCATGATGCTAAATATGCAAGTTGTGGGCTATGTAATCATATGCATGTTATGCAAGTTCATGGTAATATGCTATGCAAGTTACATGTTTGTTAATATGCAAGTTACATGTTTGTTAATATGCAAGTTACATGTATGTAAATATGCAAGTTACATGTTTGTTAATATGCAAGTTACATGTTTGTTAATATGCAAGTTACATGTTTGTTAATATGCGAGTTACATGTATGTAAATATGCAAGTTACATGTTTATTAAGATGCAAGTTCATGATGACACATTATGCAAGTCTATAAGCTAATATGCAAGTTTGTTATGCAAAATGAATATGTAAGTTATGTGACATATTATATGCAAGTTATGTGACATGTTATGCAAGTTCATATGCAAGTTATGTGTTTGTTAATATGCAAGATGGCACCTTTGAAACATGTTCATTCATATGCAAGTTGACACCTTTTATATGTGTTATATCATGAACGAAATTACGTGGGAACGATGGGGTAATTAAATGCATAAGTTAATAAGATTGTGTGAAATTAATATAATTATGCATAACACAAAATAAATAAACATAGTATGGGAATTTGCCTATTTGGTTAGGTGTACCCATACTATGTGTTGGGAATTTACCTATTGAGTTAGGTCTACCCCATGGGAATTTACCTATTAAGTTAGGTCTACCCATGTTAAGAAAACTTGATTAATTAGGGATAATTAATATAAAATTATGAGGGTGATTAATTAGGTGTAATTAATTGACTAAGACACGAGGTTGGACTCAGTTGTAGCGTAAAACTGCCCGGACCCAACCGGCTTAACCAGTTGCTACAAATGTTAGCCCAATGTGAGAGGTCTTAGGCACAAACTAAATACGTAATTAATGTAAAGACACGAGGTTAGACTCTGTTATGACATAAGGCTGCCCGGACCCAACCGGCTTAACCAGCGGTCATAAAAGACAGTCTAATGTGAGAGGTCTTTACAAAGGTTACGTTCTTAATTAATTAATTAAGAAACACTTAACCACATTAGCATGTAGAGGGACATGAGGGGTTAAGTGGGTGCCTCGGGTGGCATGAGAAAATCTAGTGGTTGCCTTGGGTGGCAATAGAAAATACGATTAGAATACTTAACCAAAATAGAACATGTAATTAAAACATGATTAAAGGGTTAAGTGGGATATACTAGAAAAAGGGACAAGCTTAGGTGGGTAGCTTGTGGAGGCCCATTTCAACCAGTAACCCATACGTATCTTTGTGGGCTCGACCCATGTCGAGGACGGGACACGCATACTGGGCTTGACTGTAAGAGGCAAACGGGTTAGCGGTGGCAACGCAAGTCCAACGGGCTTCATATGCGTGAGTGGGCCCGGGCTGGTAGGTAAGCCGTTGTTGCATCGAGTAGATATAAGCCGTGCACCTTTAGTTTCATCAGGTTGCCACATTGGGGAATGATACATCCCACGGTGGGGCCAGCACGGGTATCTACGTTAGGGAGCCGATCGAATGGGAAGTAGTGTGTACACCTAGTGGATTGTAGGGCCCCGTGGCGCCTACTTGGTCACCTAGGGGTACGCAGGTACTAATTAGTAAATTTTATAAGTCCTTGGGTGGGATCAACCTTTAAGTTAGGAACGACTGGTGTGGTGCAGTTTAGTAATTTACCTTAGGGAGGGTAGATGCGTCTTTATCCTTTATCTTCGTTTAGTTGACTGCTTAGGGTAGCCATTCATCCCTATATGTTACCGTATATCAGTTTATGTCTTCTCTGGTTACTTTAACGATTGTATTGTTAAAGTTATAGGACTCGCTCAGACTTATGTCTGACCCTGTTGTTTTTATCTTTTTCCCAACCCTCAGGTCCTACGGTGGATCCTAGCAGTAGTGGAGCTTGATCGGATTGCTGTTCCAGTCTTTAGGAGCTTGGATAGATGTAAAGCTCCAGTTATCCAGTTATCTTTTCTTTTGTTTGGCTATTGTATGAGAGTGGGATTATGTACTTCTTTATTTTGATGGATATTGTACTTGACCTTTATTGTGGTTTTATGATGTAACCAGACATGTTTTACTTCCGCTGTTATGAGATGATGTTTTAAAATTTCAAGTACTATTTATATCTGTCTTGTTGTAATTTTTCTGTTCTATATTCACTAAAATACTCCACCGATGCTATGGCATTCCCTTAGTGAGTGATCATAGCGGGAGTGGGGTGTTACACGTGGTATCAGAGCTTAAGGTTACCAGAACAGATAAAATTTTTGAGAAAAACTACTTTCTAAGAGTATTTTCGAAGAAAGTATTTTTAAAAGCATGTCTTCTAAGAGAAAAAGTTTTTGAAAAAGAAAAGCATAATCCCCAATAGCCATATCTTTATCTTTCGGAATCTCCTTTTTGAATCTTTCCTCTTTCGTTTCAGCATGGCTGAAGATCTTAACATCCCGGAGGGTTTAGTTATACCACTATGGTATAGGAGGTTGCAAGAGGCTAGGGCCGCGGCTGCGGGTCCGGCCAATGCTACTACACTAGAGACAACCGCTCCTCCTCCTCAGCCTAGAGTGGATAATTTTGCTAAGGTTTGCAAGGAGTTCAAGGCTATAGGAGGAAAACCTTTTCTTGGTTCAGAGACTTTCGTAGAGGCTAGAGATTGGCTTAAGGAAGTGGAAGAGTTGCTAGATATCTTTGAAGTGGAAGAGGGAAAGAAAGTCAAGTTGGCGGCTTGGTTAATGAAGGGAGAGGCCTCATTCTGGTGGGAGGTCACTAATGGAGAACGCCCTGTTGACTCTTGGGCAGATTTTAAGCAAAGGTTTGGGGCTAAGTTTCTCTCAAGGGCGGAAGAGAATCTGTTTATGGAGAAGTTCTTGAATTTGAAGCAAGGGAATCTCACGGTGAAAGAATATGTCAACAAATTCAATCAATTAGCAAGGTTTGGCATAGAGTTGGTGAATACACCGGAGAAGAAGGCTTTGAGGTTCGTTAGAGGCTTGAACGAACCATTGCAAGGAATAGCTATGACTCACATTCCTATGGGGGCCACTTTTGAGAAGCTTGTCTACATGGCACTTATGCATGAGGATGATAAGAATTCTAAGGCACCAGAGAAAAAGGGGGATCAGAAGAAACCGCAACAGCAACAACAAGGCAAGGGCGGAAAAGGCAATGGTGACAAAAAGAAGACGAAGAAGAAGTGCTTCAATTGTGGAACACCAGGACACCTCAGTAAGGATTGTCGCAAAAAGAAGAAGACCGGTTGCTTTCATTGTGGTGAAGCAGGGCATCTTGTGAAAAACTGCCCAAAGAAGGGGCAGAAGACGGGGTCTACCTCAGGAGGCCAGGTGCAAGCTCTTATAGCACCACCTCAGTCAGGGGGGCAAGTTCAGGTTCTCTCAGTTCCACCGATTCAGCAGAGAGGTAGAACTATTTCCGTTGAAAGTCTGGTTTTTCTGTTTGATCATCCAGTTCGTACTTTGTTTGACTCTGGCGCATCGCATTCTTTTATCTCATCATCGTTAGTTGAGTCACTGCACTTAGACACCAGTCTAGTTGATGATCCCTTGGTTGTCTCAAACCCAATTGGGGGCTCCATATATCTGTCTATGATATGTTTGGGTTTGAAGATTTCTATACTTAGCGTTGAGTTTAGATGTGATGCTTTTGTATTGGGCTTCACGGGCTATGGGTTGATCTTGGGCATGGACTGGTTATCCAGTAATGGTGCCGTTCTTGATTGCGAAAGGAGAGTTGTCAGGCTCATGACCCGCTTGGGTAACACTCTCGAGATCTCTTGCAATCCCATGGAATCTGTTTTGCTAAGTTATCTTGAATCGCTCGATGCTTCGGTCGAAAGTTTGTGTTCTGTCAGAGTAGTCCGGGAATATCCGGATGTGTTTGAAGAAGTAAAGGGTTTGCCTCCGAAGCGGGAGATAGATTTCCGAATTTATTTGGTGGATAATGCCAAACCAGTGTCTTTTGCCAGTACGCCACATGGCTCCTCGTGAGAGAAGAGAACTTCATAAGCAAGTAGGGGAGTTGCTTGAGAAGGGGTTCATAAGGCGAAGTATATCGGAGTGGGGAGCTCCAGTAGTGTTTGCCACGAAGGCGGATGGGTCCCTCAGACTTTGTGTGGATTATAGGGAACTTAATAAGCTCACGAAGAAGAATAGACACCCATTACCGAGGATAGATGATCTCTTTGATCAGTTGGTTGGCGCGTCAGTATTTTCGCAGATAGACTTAGCTACAGGGTTTCATCAGTTAAGAGTGGCGGAGGACAGCATAGAGAAGACTGCTTTCCGGACTCCGGATGGTTTTTATGAGTGGCTAGTGATGCCATTTGGGTTGACAAACGCCCCCGCATACTTTGTTGATCTCATGAGTAGAGTGTTCAGAGAGTATCTGAATAAGTTTGTAGTAGTTTTTGTGGATGACATCTTGGTCTTTTCCAAGAATGAAGAAGAGCATGCCTTACATCTCAAGGAAGTGTTGGAGACTCTTCGAGCGCATAGTCTTAAAGCTAAATTCTCTAAATGCCATTTTTGGAGAAGAGAAGTGCGATTCTTAGGGCATGTGGTCTCTAAGGAAGGGATAGCTGTGGATCCCGCAAAGATAGTATCTATCCAGGATTGGAAAGTTCCTAGAAATGCTACCGAGGTAAGAAGTTTCTTGGGGTTGGCAGGATATTATAGGAAGTTCATCAAAGACTTCGCGAAGATATCAGCCCCATTAACCCGCTTGACGAAGAAGAATCTGGTTTTCTCATGGGATGTAGATTGTGATGATGCTTTCCGACGGTTAAAGAGAGCTTTGACCACCGCTCCAGTTTTAGTGCTTCCAGATGGGAGTAAGCCGTTTGTTGTTTATACCGATGCTTGTGGAACAGGATTAGGCGCAGTCTTGATGCAGGAGGGAAGGGTAATAGCCTATGGAGGGAGACAATTGAGAGTGCATGAGAAGAATTACCCTACCCATGATCTAGAGTTGGCCGCGATTGTTTTCGCACTTAAGTCTTGGCGCCATTATCTTCTTGGTGAGAGATTCGAGTTGTTCACCGACCATAAATCATTGAAGTACTTATTCTCTCAGAAGGATTTAAACTTAAGACAGCAAAGGTGGATGGAGTTCTTAGCATCCTATGATTTCGAGATAGCGTATACCCCTGGTAAGGGTAACGTGGTGGCAGACGCCTTAAGTAGAAAAAGGCTATCTTTGAGTCCATTGTTCGTGGAACGACGAAGCTTGGAGTTTCTTTCTTTGTTTGACTTCAGACCTTCTGTTGATTTTGTACCTGGTTTGTTGGCATCCTTGGAGGTTAGACCTACTCTTTTGAGACGGATTGGCGAGGCTCAGCGAGACGACCCACAGTTGGTTGTGTTGGTAGAGAAGCTTATAAGAGGGGAGTCGTCCAGCCATTTGGGTAGATACACCATAGATGATAAGGGATGGTTGCATAGAGACGGTAGACTTTGTGTACCGCAAGATGAGGGTTTGAAGAAGGCTATTTTGGATGATGCAAATCGTTCAAGAATGACTATTCATCCCGGTGGAGACAAAATGTACCAAGACATGAAGAGAGTTTTCTTCTGGGCCGGTATGAAGAAAGATGTGGCCGAGTATGTGGCTAGATGCTTAGTGTGCCAACAAGTTAAAGTGGAGCAAAGGAAACCCGGTGGGTTGCTACACCCATTGGAAGTTCCACAGTGGAAGTGGGATAGTGTCTCGATGGATTTCATCGACGGGTTACCGAGATCGAGGAAGGGCAATACGGGAATTTGGGTTGTGGTAGACAGACTTACCAAGAGTGCCCATTTTATACCCGTAAAGAGTAAGAGGACCGCTCCATGGCTTGCTTCAGTCTATGTTAGAGAGATTGTTAGATTGCATGGCGTACCATCCAGCATTGTGAGTGATCGAGATCCTATTTTCACTAGTGAGTTTTGGAGAAGTTTGCAAGAGGCGGTAGGGACTCAGTTGTGTTTGAGCACCGCATATCATCCTCAGACGGACGGTCAGACTGAGAGGGTGAACCGTATCTTAGAAGATCTTTTGAGGCTTTGTATCTTGGATTTTGGAGGTACATGGGAAGAACATCTTCCTTTGGTGGAGTTCGCATATAATAACAGCTTTCAGTCCAGTATTGGTATGGCTCCTTTCGAAGCTCTTTATGGAAGGCCTTGTCGATCTCCTACATGTTGGTGGGAATCTACGGATAAGATCTTGCTTGGGCCGGATATGGTTAGAGAGACTTCAGAGAAGATTGA
Source organism: Allium sativum (assembly GCA_030737875.1). Lineage (NCBI taxonomy): Eukaryota > Viridiplantae > Streptophyta > Magnoliopsida > Asparagales > Amaryllidaceae > Allium > Allium sativum. The sequence goes on along the minus strand of CM060925.1, from coordinate 29,086,372 downwards.
TTTAATTCGAAAAAGGATGAAAGCAGCGCAAGATAGACAGAAATCTTATGCGGATCGGAGAAGGACGGATCTTGAGTTTGAGGTTGGGGACATGGTTTTTGTCAAAGTATCTCCATTGAGAAATGTTGTTCGCTTTGGGTCCGTAGGGAAGTTAGCACCGAGATTTGTTGGGCCGTTTCCTATTAAGGAAAGGATTGGACGGATGGCATATAGGGTGGAGTTGCCCGACAGACTTAGTGGTGTTCATGATGTATTCCATGTATCACATTTGAGGAAGTGCTTACATGAGACCGCGGAGGTGGTAGAGCCGAGCTTGCTTAGAGATGTAGAGGTAGAGCGTGATGCGACGATTCGACGAGCTCCTACTCGCATCCTTGGGTCAGAAACTAGGAAGTTGAGGAACAGAGAAGTTCAGCTAGTTAAAGTGCAATGGGGAGATGACGAAAGCAATGCTACTTGGGAGACGGAAGCAAAGATGCGTTCTTTGTATCCATTTCTTTTTGAGAGTATGTCTTTTAACTTCTCCTTTATTGCTTGTCTAGTACTTATCTTATCTTTAGTATATCCTCTCGCTAATACCTATGACCTTTAGATAGGGTAAAACCTATGGTTGAAACATGTGTTTGAAACATGTTATGGTTGATGGATGCATATGGATGCAATTGTTTGCTAGTGGTTGCTCGTGGATGCATATACACACACATTAGGCACTAGATCGGCTCAGTCACTTCATGTTGCATATTGCATAAATGGATGTGGTAGTTAGATTGATGGATGTATCATGGCTGTGTTATCATATGGATGATGCATTTTTGTGTATGGTTGTGCACGCATGTAGAAATTTGTATGTGTCAATAGGGTTTCGCATACATATTGGATGCATGGCACTATCATGGTTTGCATTAAGGAGGTTTACTGTATCAGTAACCGCCTGATTTTTGCATTAGGTAAGTACATATACACACACTTTTGCATATATCCATCCAGCATTTAGAATCTTGTAAGGACAATGATTGCTCGTGGATGATGCTTTGAGTAGATGGATGATTGGATGGTAGGATACGTTCTTCCTAACTTGAAGATTTCGGGGACGAAATCCTTTAAGGAGGGGAGAATGTAACAACCCGTATTTTCAATAACCTGTAATAACATAAATCGAGGCAGAATTTAATTCTAAAATGGGAATCAAGGGAAAGGGCTATGCCATTGCGTTCGTCTCGGAAAAATACGCGAAATAGAGTCCGAGTTTTCGAAAATCGGAGTCCGTATGACCAAGATATGGCCTCGCGAAGTTTCACGAAAATTCCCAAATTAAAGTATACTTAATTAAGTGAAATGGGTTGTGTAGATATATATATATATATATATATATATATTGATATATATATATATATATAATTGAAAATTTAATAAATAAATATGCAAAAATGCTCAAAACAGCGAATTGGGAGAGGGGAATAACCGAACCGGCCGATTTTTGAAGTCGACCCGAGCCCGCTGGGTCGACTAGGGGTTAATCCAGGGTGTTTGGCTGTCAACCCGTGGGCCGATTCGCTCAAGTGCAGATTTTGCATTTGAATGGTTCTCATGGTCCATCTTTAATCTAAAGGCCCTAGATGGTTCCTACACTTGACTTCTTCCCCAAGACATGCTTTGATGGCTTGGATTGAATCTAGGGTTAATCCTATGGCCTAAAACACTTGCCTAATCTATAAATAAGACCCTAACCTACCCTAATTCATTCATAATTAAACCTAGTGGCTAAACTATGGCAAAATGCTAGCTCTCATGGCCTCCACTAATTTTATGAAGAGGGTTGCATACTAATCACTCTCTAATCAACTTCTAATCCCTTCTTAGCATCTTAATCTTCTTCATTTGGTGTTCAAAGTTGCTAGTTGTGAGTTTCTATCACTTTGATGATCTTTTGGTAAACTAATTAGATGAGATGTGATGAGATTTATGGTTTTGTATGTGGGTTAATGAGCTTTGAATCATATGATATGATGTTAGCATTAATCTTATGTTTATGCATGTTGAGTATGTAAGCTTATGCAAGTTTAATATGATGTATGTTATGTTTGCATGATGCTAAATATGCAAGTTGTGGGCTATGTAATCATATGCATGTTATGCAAGTTCATGGTAATATGCTATGCAAGTTACATGTTTGTTAATATGCAAGTTACATGTTTGTTAATATGCAAGTTACATGTATGTAAATATGCAAGTTACATGTTTGTTAATATGCAAGTTACATGTTTGTTAATATGCAAGTTACATGTTTGTTAATATGCGAGTTACATGTATGTAAATATGCAAGTTACATGTTTATTAAGATGCAAGTTCATGATGACACATTATGCAAGTCTATAAGCTAATATGCAAGTTTGTTATGCAAAATGAATATGTAAGTTATGTGACATATTATATGCAAGTTATGTGACATGTTATGCAAGTTCATATGCAAGTTATGTGTTTGTTAATATGCAAGATGGCACCTTTGAAACATGTTCATTCATATGCAAGTTGACACCTTTTATATGTGTTATATCATGAACGAAATTACGTGGGAACGATGGGGTAATTAAATGCATAAGTTAATAAGATTGTGTGAAATTAATATAATTATGCATAACACAAAATAAATAAACATAGTATGGGAATTTGCCTATTTGGTTAGGTGTACCCATACTATGTGTTGGGAATTTACCTATTGAGTTAGGTCTACCCCATGGGAATTTACCTATTAAGTTAGGTCTACCCATGTTAAGAAAACTTGATTAATTAGGGATAATTAATATAAAATTATGAGGGTGATTAATTAGGTGTAATTAATTGACTAAGACACGAGGTTGGACTCAGTTGTAGCGTAAAACTGCCCGGACCCAACCGGCTTAACCAGTTGCTACAAATGTTAGCCCAATGTGAGAGGTCTTAGGCACAAACTAAATACGTAATTAATGTAAAGACACGAGGTTAGACTCTGTTATGACATAAGGCTGCCCGGACCCAACCGGCTTAACCAGCGGTCATAAAAGACAGTCTAATGTGAGAGGTCTTTACAAAGGTTACGTTCTTAATTAATTAATTAAGAAACACTTAACCACATTAGCATGTAGAGGGACATGAGGGGTTAAGTGGGTGCCTCGGGTGGCATGAGAAAATCTAGTGGTTGCCTTGGGTGGCAATAGAAAATACGATTAGAATACTTAACCAAAATAGAACATGTAATTAAAACATGATTAAAGGGTTAAGTGGGATATACTAGAAAAAGGGACAAGCTTAGGTGGGTAGCTTGTGGAGGCCCATTTCAACCAGTAACCCATACGTATCTTTGTGGGCTCGACCCATGTCGAGGACGGGACACGCATACTGGGCTTGACTGTAAGAGGCAAACGGGTTAGCGGTGGCAACGCAAGTCCAACGGGCTTCATATGCGTGAGTGGGCCCGGGCTGGTAGGTAAGCCGTTGTTGCATCGAGTAGATATAAGCCGTGCACCTTTAGTTTCATCAGGTTGCCACATTGGGGAATGATACATCCCACGGTGGGGCCAGCACGGGTATCTACGTTAGGGAGCCGATCGAATGGGAAGTAGTGTGTACACCTAGTGGATTGTAGGGCCCCGTGGCGCCTACTTGGTCACCTAGGGGTACGCAGGTACTAATTAGTAAATTTTATAAGTCCTTGGGTGGGATCAACCTTTAAGTTAGGAACGACTGGTGTGGTGCAGTTTAGTAATTTACCTTAGGGAGGGTAGATGCGTCTTTATCCTTTATCTTCGTTTAGTTGACTGCTTAGGGTAGCCATTCATCCCTATATGTTACCGTATATCAGTTTATGTCTTCTCTGGTTACTTTAACGATTGTATTGTTAAAGTTATAGGACTCGCTCAGACTTATGTCTGACCCTGTTGTTTTTATCTTTTTCCCAACCCTCAGGTCCTACGGTGGATCCTAGCAGTAGTGGAGCTTGATCGGATTGCTGTTCCAGTCTTTAGGAGCTTGGATAGATGTAAAGCTCCAGTTATCCAGTTATCTTTTCTTTTGTTTGGCTATTGTATGAGAGTGGGATTATGTACTTCTTTATTTTGATGGATATTGTACTTGACCTTTATTGTGGTTTTATGATGTAACCAGACATGTTTTACTTCCGCTGTTATGAGATGATGTTTTAAAATTTCAAGTACTATTTATATCTGTCTTGTTGTAATTTTTCTGTTCTATATTCACTAAAATACTCCACCGATGCTATGGCATTCCCTTAGTGAGTGATCATAGCGGGAGTGGGGTGTTACAATAACTTTTGCAATTTAAATCGGATTTCCACGAAACATAGTACATTTGATTCCTATTTACGAGAACTTTCAAATGAGTGGAAGCAAATTTTAATTTCGAGTTATAATTTTTAAGTTATATTTAAAACCGTTTTGAAAAGTTCGTTGTAAGAACAGTCGTCGGCCATAACTATAAACATCTATTTTAAATGTTATAAAAATATGGAAAAAAATTGTAAAATTAGTATAAATTATATAAAAGTGTTTTGAATTGTAAAGTATAAGTTTTTGCTAAGATAAACGATATTTTAATCAAAGTAGTTAGATAACGGGTTTGTAACGCTTTTGTAACACCTTTGAAACACTATTGTAACACTTTCTTTTAAGGCAATCTATTTTGAAGTAAAATGGCAACTTGTTTGGAGTTTGGAGTGAAAACCTTTATGTTAGGTTCATGAAGTTGCACCTTTACGAAATATTTGGTAGATCCATGCTTTGATTAAATTGGGGTGGTATGTTTGAATTATTAACAAGTGATTTGATGGGGTAAAGAAAATTGAACCCTTTAAGATTTGATCTTTATGTAGAATTTGGGTAGTCACTCAAGTATGTGAGAAGCTATTTACCAATTAAGGGCTAGTTTAATTTCAATAATGGTTAGTGAACTTATATGATTATATGTGGTTGACAATACAAGTTCATTATTGTGATTGACTGATTAATTGGATTGTACTTAAACAGTTTATGAGCAAATAATTGCTTTTAAATTTAGCATGGGGTTGGGTAGATAATATTTGTATGCTAACACCTTCTGAAACCCTTCACGATTTGACTATGAGGTGTTTAGAGATGCTTTTGGCTCATTTCAATTTAATGAATGTTTTGAAATGTGATTTTCTTAAGAGAAAAGGAATGTTTTCCCGCTTTTGGACAGGGAATGTTTTATAAAACAGAAAGGATTTTGAGGACTAGACCCAATGATTTAGAAATATATTATGTATTTGACATTGTAGTTCATCACATACCGATTAGTTGCTCTTAATGATATATCTGTTTAGTAGCGGAGAATTTATTCTCTTGCTTAACACCTTTTTTGAGATGTACAAGCTTAAAGGTTATATGACTAATAGTGACTGATCATATGTGTGAATTGCTGATGTTATGTACTATGATTTGAAAGTACTTGTGATTATTATGTTGTGAAATGATTTTCCCCACTTCGGGATATAAAAATGATTTTTATGTGTTACCAATGATCGGGTAACGACGCTGGTGATGAAAAGTCGGGGATGTATGGTATGGTTCGCTCTCGAGGTGGAGAGAGGACGTACCTGGATTATTATCGTGATGGTAAAGTGTACCAGGAGCCTGGTCATCAGGAGGATCTCTCGATCAGATGGCATATATTTTAATACGCCTGTATAGTAGATATTTGAGGTTTCTAAATAAGCTTTGGTTTGAAATCCCGAAGTGAAAGCTTATTTTGATATGAAAGGTATATGTGTATTTCAAATGATTTGAAAATAAGAATTCAGATATAAAGTCCAAAAGAATAATTTCTGTAAAGATCATGGGATTTGGAAAATCTAAATTTGGGGATTAAACCTAAATGGGTAGTTTGAGGAACTGCATATTGTTGGTTGCATTGTTAGCTCTACTTTTTGGTAGTTGATGGTGCATGTATCCTTGGGACGAAACCCATTCCACGACATGCGGCGTGGTCCCGCGATACCTTATTCAAAATAAGGCTATGTATAAGATTAGTTAATAAAGTTTTCTCACACTAGTCCCATGACTGACTCGTAGTACGTTTTTCCCTTGCAAACTGCGGGTGCCCACAATTTCCACACGGGCAGTCTGTTAGTTTTTTTTTTTTTTCAGTTTTCGAGATCAGGTTCAAGGTTGAAGACTTCGAGTTTTAGAGAGAGCTGGAATTTCATATGAAGGTCGGACGTATTCTATTATCGGTATATTATGTTAAGTCTTTATGGAGTAGTGGTATGTAAAATCAGATTTTGTATTCAAAAATGTTTCTACTGCAATAATATATTCTTGTTATATTTTATCTGTTCCGTTGTGAACTTTGTATTCCATTGTGTTTGCTTTGATAAACCCTAACGAAACGTACTTTTGCTTACCTTAAATCGACGTGGGTTTCGGTTTTTGATCGGTTTGAAGTAGGTGGAAGTGTGGGTCATCACATCTCCCCTCACCACCATAAGTCTAACCCCAACTTCAAATTCAACTCTGGTTTCCTCTTGTTGTTCATAACCTGATGCTCAATTCATGAAAATTCCAATGTCACTTATCATACCAATTGCCCAAAGTTCCAATAGATGGTAAGGGGGTGGTGCTAATCGTTAAGAGCAATGCAGTAACACTCTCTGATTAACGTATTTCCTTATTTAGCTCTGATTTGCTCTAACCCTATGCAGTTAAAGTGTTTAGTTGCTTTATAGAGTTGAATATGCAAAAAGCTGTGGCAAAGATATAGTGGGGATACAACGGTAATGCAACAAGGTTCACTAGGTATAAAAACAAATATTTGAAGTAGGACATCATTTGCGTAAAAGAAACTAATATTGTTTATTCCTATATAATAAAATAAAAGAATATCATAGCAATGCACACATGGATTGGTGAATACACTAGATTTCTAATTTATTTTGAGCACTTAAGCCTTAAAATTAGATTTAATTCTTTTATTTATTTTAAAGAAGTCAAATAAATCTCAGTATTCCAGTATTGCTAAAGCTAAAAAGCCTTGATTTAGTAGTATAGTAGAAAATAGTGGGGCTTAGAGCATATCTATTGCCCATTGGGTATAAATTGAAATAGTATAGCGATCGAAGTGTGCTACGGGTTTTAGCAGAGATTTTACAGGGCTTTAGCGGAGCATTAACTGCAAAAATCTATCTTTAGGTTCGGCCTTCACCAATCGAGCATTGCCTATCACCACCGCTTAGGTTTATATCGGGTGGAGATTCATGTTAAATTTGAGCATGCTCTTGACCTCAAACATGATCCTACCACTCGCAACTACGGGTTGAAGCGTCTACATAAGTGGTTACTAGACTTATAGACTCTACTAAACATTTTTGATACTTAGGCTGGGAATTTTGAGCTGCTATGTGCTACGGATTATAGGCTACAATGGCAAGACGGGTGCTTCATTCACCTCGCCGTCAATCAGCTTTTACCTTTTACCTTTTACCTTTTTAGACATGTCTTTATTTTCTTCTCTTTTTGTGTTCTTTTTCTTTTTTATGTATTACTTCCTTCATCCAGAAAGCTCTTTTGTGTGGTAATATATTGTATCCTTTACTTAAAAAAGACTTAATAAGTACTCAAGTATACTATTTTGTAAATGTTTTAATTAATAAGTGTTTTTTAAAGGGTTTTATCTAATTAAATAATATTCCGTAGATATTTAAATAATATGTTTGTAAAGATAGTTCATAAATAGTATTTTATAAAGGACATTTATAAATAATGGTTTTTGAGAATTTTATATAAGGGTTTAGCAAACCATATTTTGAATATTAATGGGTTTAATCCATTTAATATGTTTTAGAAGTAAGAAAGCTTTCCAAAATGTTTTTAGATATAATTACATTGTTGAGATAAGTATATAGTTATAATCTTCACGTATCGAAATCATAATGTTTTATGAATATACTTAGGTCGGTAAGATAGGTATACAAACATTTTTTAAGTATTGAAAATATGATATTTTATACATATATTTAGGTCGGTGAGATACGTATATGTATATCTATTTCTAAGTACTAAAAATATATTTTGTCAATATACTTATACTACTGAGATGAACATATAGAAATATTTCCAAGTATATAAAAATATTTAATCAGCAAAAGTTTAGATAAATAAGGCCCACTGAATTGCAATGGGAAATTTAACTCTTGAATGGTTGCTTGTCATTGTTGATAGTTAAATAACAGACTATAAGATTTGGCTAGTTTTGACTTTGGAATATATATGTATACTACAAGTGACTAGGAAATCTGCTCTTGTAAATAGTTAGGAGACGAACTCCGCACTTATGTATATGTTGTTTATTCCTAAGGGAATGGGGGTTGAGTATACTGAAAATTATCGACCGCCGTTTCGAAGAAACCAGGATTGGACCTAGTTGTTTGAAACCACTTTGATCTAGCTAAGTGATGAATTTGGAAGATTTTTTGAAGATGTTAAAATCCAACGCAAAGCGTGCAAGGGCTAATCGATACTCTTTTTAGGGAAATTCCCAAAAGGAAGTAGTAGGAATGGTGTTTTCAGCTTGCCCTGTTCTTAGATAACATGTACAAATGAGTGCCCAACATTTTGCTTCTAAAACAAACGTACATTGGTTTTCACAAATGCACATCTTTAGTGGTATAGGAGGTAACCCCTCTTATACTTAACACTCTTCCTTAAGGCATACGAGCTTGAAAAGTATCATTGTAGGACGTAACCAATGTTTTTGAAATTACGATGTCGCATTACAAGTGAAATTTGACATCATTTGAAAGGTAAAACATGACCTCAAAACCTCTTCAACTGTTGATGCTAAATCAGGGATAAACTTCACCACTAAGTGGGTAACACCCAAGTAGGGTATTATCATCACCGATCTAGATTCGGAATTGACCCTAATTATGTATAACGCCTTTTATAAAAATCTATAAAATTAACCCTGATTTTTGTTAAATTCCTTTTAAACCCATTCCATGTTTATAATGTCTTCTATAAAAATCTATAAAATTAGTTATAAAACACCTTCTATATATCTTTAAATATTTATAATATCCTTTTTACAAATTTTCAAATCTATTTATAAAACTTCTTTTATAAATTTCAAATTTATTTATGGAAGGTTTTGTAAATCCTTTAAACTACTTACGAAATTAATTTTTATATACTTTTATACCAGTTTATAAAACTTCGTTTACAAATCCCTAATATTAATTATGAAACTCCTTTTGCTAAATGAACTCCTTTGTAATTCCATTTATTATAAATCTCATATCTTATCACAGATTTTCAATTTCAAGGTAAAGCCAAATACTTTCCATAAAATGATCATTCAATATATTACTGTAAGTCTACAAATGTGATTTACCAAGTTATAAAAATGATATCAATTCCTTTTTTATAAAATTCCATTCATATATCAATCCTTTTATTTATAAAACATCACTTATAAAGCAATTCTTACATTTATAAAATATCTCTTATGACTCTATCCAATTATCCATAAAATATCATTAATAATCAATCTTTTGATTTATAAAATATCATTTATAATTCGCTCTTTTTATTTATAAAATGTAATTTAAAAACCAAATGAAAAGTAATAATATTTTCAAAATGTTATAATGAGGCATAGAGCTACCATAGCACTTAACAATTGTTATCACTATTGTTATTCTAAAAAGAATTCGACATTTGTGACGTATTAAATTCCCAGCCAGTTTGATTACGCTGCCTAGCTTCTGACACATAATAATCAATAATTAGCATATCATTTATCTAAAATTAATTAATCCGCTTATTAATTAATTTCAAAAATAATCTTTTAAACTTTACACGACCAACTTTGACCATTAAAAATCCTACGACCAAATTCAACCATTAAAAATCCTATGAAATAACAATTCGTAGATATAAGCGTAACCATATCCTCCGTTATCCAATCTGCGCTCGTCAAAAAACTATGAACATTCGAACATCACCATTATCGAATGGTTTCCACCACCATAATAGATGAAATGATGAGCTATTATATTTATAAATACTAAAGACCAAAACTAACAAATTTGAAGTGGAAAGTTTTAGCAAGTTTTGAGTGAATTGACATATACTGGTTTTTGAAATGAGGACAGAAGTATTGTTTTATTAAACTAAAAAAAGAGAAATGAAACGAGTGAAGTGAAAAGTGAGATTGAAGTAAAAAGTGATGGAATAAAGTGAGGTTAAATGAATTAAACGAGGTATGATGTATAAATGAAGAAACATAAAGCTTCCAAGCTAAGCAACCATCACTTAAAATTTGGCTGCTGTTGGATATTCCACTCCACAATATCATGTTCGTATACGGGCCATAACAACAAAATTGCAATTGCGCACAACAATGCGACACAATCATAAAACAAGTGTCCTGCTACTTGCACCCCACTGTTCACTTTCAGCCACCACCTTCGTTCAGTCGTTCATGGCCGAACGACATACTCCTACAAATATGAACTGTGCGGCGGTAGTTCATGGCCGAATGGCGTGAAGAGCGATCAGTCATTTGCCACCAAACAGTAATGTGCAGCGGCCAGAAGAAGAAAGTGGAGTGTGAATAGCAGGACACTAAAACAATCTAAAAATACACAGCTTACTTAATTATGTGAAATTTTAAAAATACTATGTTTATCATGGAATATATCTAACAATTTTTTTTAAAACTAAAAAACTATGGGAAAACCCTATAAATTCATTTAAAATTATGTTATTGAAATCGAGTCATTTTAAATAAAAAATTTGTTGTTTTTATTTTTTATTTAAACCACATCTAGACATCTCGGTAAACTAAAGATTTTCCAAATTTCTTCGAGTACCCAAGTTCATAAAAAAAGAATTTTTGCTTTCGTGAGTATGAAATAGTAATGGATCATTTTTTCTTTTTAAATTCAGAATTCCATAATGAATTACAAAATACAAGAATTAAGATTAAATTGTTTTACCAAGTAGCTTACTTTGATATGACTACTAAAATATGAGTCACTTTACGATATACTCGAAAATTAAATCTCAAAAATTGTTTTGAATTTAAAATTCAATAAATCATCTTCATTTCTACCCATGGATCTTACTTGGGATCGCATATGTCTAATTTTTCTATGAAGAATGCATCTAATTGTATTGATTTCTACAGTTGAATTTTTATATGTAATACTAATAATAGGGCCTCGTTGATAAGTGATACAAGATCCTGCACATTAAAATCCATTGTTATGAACCCGAACCTATTAGCATGGAACATTTTCTTTTCCAAGTGAAATCCTTTATCATTTAAAAGAATAAAAAGGTTCTTTCGTTGTAGTGGAATAAGGGGCCTTCGTACTTAACTTAAACGTTGAAAATTCTAAATTGTTATATAGCATTTTTCGAACATCATCTTTGGTCAATATAGATTGAAAGATTTTTCTTGCAAAAGATTCAAGTTACATATTTCTTAACGAGTCAATTTGAGTCAAATGGCATAGATTATTATGTTGAATTGAATGTTGAAGCCCTTTTACAACCACTATGAATGTTAGTATAATTTTAATCATGAACTATCATTCAAAAATCTGAAAGTTGTATCCTTATGGAGTAAACTAAAAGCAATATGTATACTTAAATCATTTTAAATCATCTTCTTCCTTTCTCCAATGGAGAGAGGAAAGGCAATCCTCAACTAAAATGAAGTCGTATTGCAGTTGCATTCCACTAAAGTTCTCAACGATTACTGGGTATTCTCCTTTAATCATTGATTAAAAACCACCTGAACTGAAATCTTTTAGGTTTCAATCCACAACAAAATTAAACCCAAATCGCTAAGATCCGATTCAACGGATCTCATTAACCTCCGATATATGATAAGCATCAAAGATAATTATCACTCCATAGCATCGCCAGATTTGCTGCATCTTCGCAAATTAAAAAAAAGTTTGATTCTTTTTACTCCAATCATCCCACTGCTCGTTTCATTTGTGGAATTAGGCGAACTAGCTCAAATACAGGGGATCAAGCCATCTGGATCTTGGGTCCCGGCATGTTCCGGCGTAATTGAATTGATTTTCAATTCCAGTTTCCTTTAAAACGATCCTCCTTCTATTATTCGAAATCAATTTTCTCCACTTAGGCAATAGATCCGTGGGATCTTTTGTGATTGGTAAGATTTCCATTGTTATAGAGTTTAGATTTGGACGATTATGTTATTTTTTGGGCTAACGGCGATTGTAGTTGTTAACTCCGTTTTTAACATGGTTTAGAAACAATAGTTCGCACGCATCCTGAAGCGTACGAGCGTTAACCAGACCGTGCGCAAAATCCTGCTCGCACACTAAGCTGATCGCGCATCAAAGTCTGGTCGTACACTATGTATCGGTCACACCCAATATTGTGATTGTGCACCCTATTTTAGTATGGTCAGTCATCTTCGTTCCCTATTGTGACGTGGCAAGCGCATGGATGGATATACTGGTATATTAGTAAATCCAAGCCATGAAAATGCATATGCCCTTTCATTTCAGGCTCTTTCAAATAATATTTGTAATTAGGGACTCAACATGTTATGTATATGGAGGCTCCAACACGTGTTTACAGATGGCTCGCACATAACAATAGATGGGTCGAGCGTCACCTGAATTCATGGGTCATGCAGCGTTATCATGCCCACATTTGCACAGTGCATCAACAAATGGCAAAGTTACAAAGCTGTAGTCGGTCACAAGTTGATTGAAACGTGGTACGGGGTTAAACATTAAAATGTGAAGTGTCTTGATCGAGCGGTTCCTGGACGCTCGTTGTGACGATCTCAAAACCCGTACGACGGTGTTAAGGATAATCATTGGAATATAACACATTAATCATCATTAGTAGAGTACAGATATTAGCATAAACAACAAATAGAATAATTTTACATAAATATGACAGCGAAATCATAACATGTAACAACATCAGAGTAGCACAGTGTAGGATATAACTTAGTGCATAAAAAGGGAATGATCAGTCAACATTGCCATAGTGGGATATATACATACAGTGAGACATAATAAAGATATCAGTCTACATCGCCTGAGGCGGTACATATACATAAGATAATAAATGCTGGAAGTAAATCAGTATACACCGCCATAGGCGGAATCATATACATAAGATAAGAATGGCGGAAAGTCAATAGCCAAAATACAAGTAAATCTAATCCTCGCCATCGAGCCAAAAACACACTCCATGCTACAGTGCTAAGCCAAAATAACCTGTCATTTGTCAACTAGGCTTCCCGTGTGAAAATAAGGGCACCCGAGTTTGCAAAGTGAAACAAACAACGAGTCAGTCATGGGACTGGTATGAGAAATCTACTTAATTGGTTAAACAAAGTAATTAGGCAAATCATAGGACCACGCCACTTTCGCGGAACGGGTTTACTCCAGTGATTGCCAGTGCATTTAAAACAAAGTAAATTCTTTAAAACAACGCAATGCTTTTAAAAAGAATGAAGCCGTTATAAGACTCAAGTCCCATCACACAATGCAACGCAAACCTGAGGATAGAGTTTTACCTTATAATGGCCAAAATATGCTTAATACGTGCAAAGCAAAATCACTTGATATTATTACTAGTGCATATATGTTTCAAAAACGAATACAATCATAAGTATCAATCATAGACGGCATAGCTACCATATACTATGTCGCCATACTAGTTCTACAGTCAAATCCGTTATTTCATATTGGAAATTGGGATTCCATCATGAGTCGAGGCAAGGGGCAAGCTCCTCTCCGCTTCGAGACACTCTAGCAAATGCCTCAGGACTACGCACTCTGGGTAACCCTTCGAATCGGCTGGGCTGGTCCTCTCTTACGTTTGAGGATTGGCAATTCCTGAACACACGTTTCCTGGTCCTTACAGACCTATAATCGAGGCGCCTCGCATTCCAACAACCACAAAGGTGAAAATAATATAAATGTCAGCCAGTTTAAGCACTGACACCACCGTAGCTAGAAAGAAACGTCATGTTCTCCCAGCGGTCACTATTCCTTTTTTGACTCATACCGAGGTGTGAGGCTCGCGAATCCACGCTATACACAAAGCTAGGCCACGTAGGTCGTACTTTGATCATCGACCACAAGACTTTGCTTTGCAACAAAAGCCTTTATCACAGCATCTTGGCATGCCACACAGGCAATCTACTCCATACGACTGATTTTTATCGATATATAACCTCTGAGCTCATACATCTCAGAGAAGGGCATTAAGCAAGAGAATAAATTCTCCGCCACCAAACAGATATATATTTAATAGAGATCAATCAGCACAGAACAAAATCCAATGTCAGACACACAGTCCATTTACAAGTCCGTTCTGGGTCTGAACGAAACCGGAGGCACGCATATCCGTACAATCAACACATACGTCCAGACGGCTACTACTTCCGTCCCTTCAAGGTAGCTACTCCAATCAGGAACCTCAACAGCGCCCATCCATCCGATATGAATATCGACGGTCTTGAACCTTCTTCGTATTTTCGACTTCGAATCGTTGGATCAATTATTTGAAAGGAGGGTTAGCTCGGCCTTTTCAAATAATTAACGTATGTTTAGAATTCAAATCAATTATTTCCATGGTTAAATTATTTGACATTCACATTTCAGTTCTTTAGTATAATTTTCATGTCAAACACATTCAACCATCAAATATCAAGCAAACCAATAAAAATTGTTATATTTCCATTCCATGTCGCTTATAATATTTTATAACGATTTTTCGTCGTGTTTATTTATTTAAAAATGGCCATATTTAATTAAACGACGTTTCAGGTCGTGCCGTGGCACTGGCGCTGTTTTTCCCCAAATTTGTTTTACACATATCGGGAAATCTAACCATTGGATTTCTACAAAGTTTATATCACTGGGAATATATTCCTAAAGCGAACCCAACGGTTCCAGTTTCGTGAAAATCCGACGGTCGGATCTTTCGGTATAGTCGTTTGAAGTTATGATTTCAGAACGCGAACTGCACGGCCTCGATTCGTTTTAATTTAATTTATATTCATATATATATATATATATATAATTCATTCGACGATTTCGATATCATTTTCACTTCAAATATTTCACTAACGCCTTTATATTTCGAAAAATTTCGCCATAACCTCCTTTGTACGGAAGGGGTTTGGAAATTTATTGGGCCGTATTAGGTACCCAATAAATCCTAATAAGCATACACATATTTATAGTGATATATTCCGGTGTCCACAGGGGAGTGTGTATAGATCATAACTTCAGTGAATAAATTCTCGTCACCCTATAAATGGTTTTTGTGCCTTAATGACCAGAGAGACATGTTTATTGTCATCTCCAGACCCATGTGGGTTTTTTTTGTTAATCTGGCAGTTTACCATTACAATTTATATAGTCCAGATCAGTCATCAGTTCAACCTGTAATATATAGTCATCGCCATACAAGCCTCTCGCTCGTATGGTAAATCTTCAACCTCGTCACACAAGCTCCAAATGCTTATGTGGTATATGACGAAGTATGCCTATCATCAAGAAGTATGCCATGTAGTGTAGTTCAAAATTAATTGTTACTATCATATGGCGATGTTTATTATTACACATAGAATAACCAGCACTCCGTATCGAATGACATTCACAGGAGTTGATATAAAAATAAAATTGTGCATCCAACTCATTAAGGCTTACCTATTTGTCGGGCATGCAAATAAATTCTTTACTCAACAGCTAATCCATTTTCTCTGTTCAACACATGTAGATATATATATGCAGAACAAAGCAAATAATAATATTTCTAGCGAACAAATATTTATTTCAACACGTGTGTATTTTTAGCGAGGCGTATACATGATAAAAGTAATATTTTTATCATCAGAAATATTTATTCAACACATGAACGTTTTTAGCACTTCATATTCACAATAAAAATGTACTTTTTACTGTTAAAGCAATTTATTTAAAACACGAATACCATTCAATACATGAATTTTTATTCAACGAATGAATTTCTATTCAACACATGAATGTTCTCTATAGTTTGTATATATAATAAATATGTGATTTTTATTGTTAAAACAGTTTATTTAAAACACGAATATCATTCAACACATGAATTTCTATTCAACACATAAATGTTCTCTATAGTTTGTATATATAATAAAAATGTGATTTTTATTGTTAAGGCAATTTATTTAAAACACGAATACCATTCAACACATGAATTTCTATTCAACGAATGAATTTCTATTCAACACACGAATGTTCTCTATAGTTTGTATATATAATAAAAATGGGATTTTTATTGTTAAGGCAATTTATTTAAAACACGAATACCATTCAACACATGAATTTCTATTCAACGAATGAATTTCTATTCAACACATGAATGTTCTCTATAGTTTGTATATATAATAAAAATGTGATTTTTATTGTTAAAGCAATTTATTTAAAACACGAATACCATTCAACACATGAATTTCTATTCAACGAATGAATTTCTATTAAAAACATGAATGTTCTCTATAGTTTGTATATATAATAAAAATGTGATTTTTATTGTTAAAGCAATTTATTTAAAACACGAATACCATTCAACACATGAATTTCTATTCAACGAATGAATTTCTATTTAACACACGAATGTTCTCTATAGTTTGTGTATATATAATAAAAATGTGATTTTTATTGTTAAAGCAATTTATTTAAAACACGAATACCATTCAACACATGAATTTCTATTCAAAGAATGAATTTCTATTCAACACATGAATGTTCTCTATAGTTTGTATATATAATAAAAATGTGATTTTTATTGTTAAAGCAATTTATTTAAAACACGAATACCATTCAATACATGAATTTCTATTCAACGAATGAATTTCTATTCAACACATGAATGTGGTTTCAACACACGAAAATAATTTCAACAAATGAAAATAATTCTAACACATGAATATTTCAGAAAATTTCGACAGCATAACGGCACGGTAGTTAAAACCGGCACCGTCCCGATGTACGGCTCCTCGCTCTACCTTAAAACCTCGCGGTTTTTGACAATAGGGATTTCATGCATCTAGTTCGCACGCAGGCGGCATGTTTAATTTTCATTTCCACAATCCTATTCTAATTTGTTTCAACCACAAGTGGGTATTTTTCAACCACGAAGGTATTTTTCAACCACAATCCAACAATATCAACCATAAACATTTATTTTCAACCATTCGTCATACCACATATTTTCACGCCAATCACAAGCAATAAATATCGTCCACGGTTTGTGGACGAGGGGAGTATATATATATATATATATATATTCGTATATAAATATATTTCACTTCCATTTCAACACAATTTAAAGCATATATGTTTCATACAACGCTTGTATAATTTATACATCGCTCATATAACTTATACAACACATGTACATGAGGTATCCAATGCATATATAATTTGCACTTCGCTTATACAATTTATACAACACGATTTCATTCACACAATTCAATTTAGATTTCTCACATTGGTTTTCGAGATGCTAAAAATCGTAGCTAGCTCAGAAAAATCCGCGGTCTCTTCTAGATTGTAGAGAGCGTCCTTGCGGTCACGATGTTTCATCGAATTTCGTTAACATACGATAAAGATACGATTTTTCAAAGTTTTCAATGCTTAAAAGTGTTATTTTAAATTCAGGAAATCAAAGCCGTTTACCTCCTTTAAACCTTCGAAACTAGGTTTCGATCTTTCACTTCGATCGTTGCACGATAATAAAATCCAACCGCACCACGTGAAAGAGCATCGAGAGGGCTTCAGGCGCGTGATGGTGGTGGCTGACTCGCAGCACGGTGGAGGGGAAAAATCTGGTCGGCGCGGCGGACTTTCGGGGGCGTGAATCTCGAGACTGGGGCGACGAGGGTGGATGAATCGGGTATGGATTTAAAGAGGGGATCGAGATCTTCAATAAGTTGCAAAAGGGGGAGGGATGATTCTTCTTGGTTTCGCCGGAAAATGGGTGGGAAGAATGGAAGTTGTTTCCGTCGTGAACGAGAGGAGAGAGGCGGGTTTTGATCGGTCAAAGGGAAGTGACAGGGAGTGTGGTGAGTGGCCCTTATATTTTATTTTTAATTTATTTTAAATTTGAAAATACCAGTTTCTCCATACGAACTCCTTTTCAAACCCAACGACTGTCGCCTCTAGCTAAATACCCCCATCCCGGACATAATGGGATATGTTTCGTAGGCCAATTCGATTGTTATAGTCAGATATTTTTCAAATTAAAGTATAAAACATTCAATATTCAATTTGAACGTACATTTCAATTTGCCAGGGCCACAAACTGATTCGAAAAATTCCAGAAAAATATATCTGGCTATGTTTTGACGCTACGGTCCCAACAAAACTAGTTTCGTCGAATTCTGAGACCGTTTGAAAAATGGTTATTTTCTGGTCGATCCAATTTAACAGAAATTGACCAATCACATTTTCTTTGGCCACGCTCACATACTAGCTTCAAAAATTATGAAATTTTAAACATAGCAATAATTTAACATCCCGGATCCGACAAAAGTGCTTTCATCGAATTCTGAGGTCGTTTGTAAAATGTCTATTTTCAAGAGCTATATATTCCCTATAGCGACCTTTCTGAAAATTCATTTGGCGATAACTTTTGATTCCCTGCTACGAAACTTCAATTTTTTAGATTCGTTAGAAAGGCACTCATAAACAGATTTAAATATTTTTGGTTTCGCTAAAATCCGTTATATTTTACACCCGGTACAGTCGGTCAAAGTTTGAATTCAAATTTTCAAACTGCCACGCTATTTCCAGTTCATTATTTCATTGAAATATTCTATTTAAATTGTTTAAATTCTTTTAAAATAACCAATTTTAAAATTTTAAATTGGCTCGTATTTTCTGGGTTGTTACAATCTCCCCTACTTAAAACTTTTCGTCCCCGAAAAGAAAACAACAGTACAGTAGGAAACAAAATGTAAATGCAAAGTATTATGAAGGTACCTTGCACCGGAGTTAGTCAGAGATGTCCACTCTGCATTTGGGGTAAGCTTGCTTAATGCTTTCTTCAGTCTCCCAAGTACAGTCTCTAGGATCACTACTCCACTGCACTTTAACTAAATGAACCTTCTTGTTCCTCAGCTCTTTAGTTTCCTTGCCAACAATCTTTAATGGCTCTCTTCTGACTGCTAATTCTGGAGTAATTTCCAAGTCCTGTTGCGCTGCTTCTTCTACAAAAAGATCCGGATCATGCACAAGTTTTCTGAGTTGAGATACGTGAAACACATTATGCACTCCAGGCAACCAGTCGGGTAATTGAACTTTATAAGCAAGAGTTCCAATTCGTTCAAGAATAGCAAAGGGACTAATAAATCTCGGTGCCAACTTCCCAGTTTTGCCAAATCTGATTACTCCACTCATCGGAGAAACTCTTAAATACACATAATCACCAATGGCAAAAGATATATCTCTTCTTCTAGAATCTGCATAACTGTTCTATCGGCTTTGTGCGGTTTTCAATCGTTTCTTAATGAAATCGACTTTATCAGATGCTTCTCTAATCATATCGGATCCCAACACAAGTCTGTTGCCAGGTTCTACCCAACATGCGGGAGATCTGCATAGTCTACTGTATAATGCTTCAAATGGCGACATTTTTAAACTTGCCTGATAGTTGTTGTTATAATAGAATTCTGCCAAATGCATATGATCCTCCCATGACCCGCTAAAATCAATAATACAAGCCTGCAGTAAATCTTCTAGTATTCTATTCACCCGCTCAGTTTGGCCATCTGTCTAAGGGTGGTAAGCGGTACTCAGATTCAACTTGGTTCCCAATTCTGTCTGGAATGCTTCCCAGAATTTGCTAGTAAATAGTGGATCTCTATCACTGACTATACTGAGCGACACTCCATGCAGTTTAACTATTTCTTTGAAGTAAATCTGCGCTAGGCTTTGAGCTGTTCTGTTGGATCTGACAGGTATGAAATGGGTGGTCTTCGTGAAGCGATCTACGATCACCCAAATACTGTCGTTTCCTTTCTTAGTTCGAGGCAAACCATTTATGAAGTCCATGGAAATCTTCTCCCACTTCCATCCTGGAATATCTAATGGTTGTAATAATCCGGCGAGTTTTTGTTGGTCTCTCTTGACCAGTTGACAAGTAGAACACTTGCTAACGTATAAGGAGATGTCCCTTTTCATTGATTTCCACCAGAATGTGCGCTTGATATCATTATACATTTTGCTCACCCCCGGATGGATGCTCAGTTTGGACGTATGACATTCATCAAGTACTTCCTTCCGAAGCTCAGAAATGTTTGGAACACATATTCGACCTTTTATTCTTAGAACCCCTTGGTTATCAATTTGAAAGCTCGTAGGTTCACCTTCCTTGATTCTCTGACTGATCCTCTGAATAAATTCATCGTCTTTCTAAAGAACGGCGATTTTATCATTCAAGGAAGACATACTGGTAATGATTTCATTATTTCTGCTAAGCGCGTCCGCCACCACATTGGCTTTCCCTTGAGTGTACAGAATCTCAAAATCGTATGCTGCAAGGAATTCTAACCAACGTTGTTGTCTCAAGTTCAGATCTTTCTGAGTGAATAAATACTTCAATGATTGATGATCAGTAAACAGCTCGAACTTCTCACCCAACAAATAATGCCTCTAGATTCTCAAAGCAAATACGATAGCTAGCAACTCAAGATCATGAGTTGCATAGTTCCTTTCATGCGGCTTCAGCTAACGGCTAGCATAAGCGACCACTTGGCCCCTTTGCATTAATACTGGGCCAAGACCTCTAATAGAAGCATCCGTCCATACCGTCAAGTCCTGTTTGGCATCAATAATTGTTAATACTGGAGCAGTTGTCAATTTCAGTTTCAGCTCTTTGAAAGCTTCCTCACATTCTGGAGTCCACTTGAATTTTTCATGTTTCTTTGTAAGCTTTGTTAATACATCGGATATCTTTGAAAAATCCTTAACGAATTTCCGATAGTAACTAGCTAATCCAAGAAAACTTTGAACTTCTATGGGGGTAGTAGGTTGTTTCCAGTCCTAAATCGCTGTAATTTTGCTTGGATCAACAACAATCCCTTCTTTTGATACAATATGGCCAAGGAACTTAACTTTATCTTGCCAGAAGATACACTTAGAAAATTTAGCTTTCAAGATATTTCTTCTCAGAATTTCCAACACTTCTTCTAGATGTTTCGCATGCTCACCTTTTGATTTAGAGTATATTAAAATGTCATCGATGAAGACCAGAACAAATTTATTCAAGACACCACGGAACACTCTGTTCATTAAATCGACGAAGTAGGCTGGAGCATTACACAAGCCGAACGACATTACTAACCATTCGTAAAATAAATCGGGACCCCTGAAGGCAGTCAAAGGAACACAGTCTTCGGCTATACGTAATTGGTGGAAACCTGTAGCTAGGTCCATTCTGGAGAATACTCGCGCTCCATTCAATTGATCTAACAAAACATCGATTCGCGGCAGTGGATATTTATTCTTTAGTGTCTGCTTATTGAGATCTCAGTAATCAACACATAGTCGTAGAGTACCGTCTGATTTCAGGACAAACACTACTGCTGCTCCCCACTGAAAAGCTTGGCCTGATCAGGCCTTTCCACAGCAATTCTCGAGTTTGGTTGCCTAACTCTTCTTTCTCCTTCGAGGCCATTCTTCGAATTGGATGTACCAATGGTCTGGCATTCAGAATTAGATCGATTCTGAATTAACTTTCTCTTTGCGGAGGTAAGTTTTCGACTTCTTCAAACACATCCGCATAGTTTTTAATGACAGGAATCTTTTCTAATGAAGTGGGAATAACTTCCAAAGCAGACCAAAATTCTTTTCTATCTGTTTCTGAGCCATGGCATGGTATAATAATATATCCAAGTTTTGTTTTAACTTTAACGATTCTTTCAGCACATTTGACTTCTGACTCATATTTCGTTAACCAATCCAGCCCCAGAATAACGCTGAACTCACGAAAATCCATGACGATCGAATCAAAAGTAAATCGATATCGAGAAAAAGAAATAGGTACTCTACAATATGAACTGAGAATAATAGAACCTCCTATCGGGTTTTGAACTCTAATTGGTTCTTTAAGGTCTCTTACTTTTAACTTTAACTTACTAACAGTGTTACTAGAAATGAAGCTACGTGATGCACCAGTGTCAAAAAGTACAGAAACAGGAATATTTTTAATTGTAAGGGTACCTGCCAAGACATCGGGTTTACCTGATCCATCAGTGACAGCCGGCGGGTTTCCCCCGTCATAAACATGTGCTACCTGTGCATTCTTCTTCAAAGGACAAGTTCTGCTAACGTGCCCCTTATGATGGCAGTTGTAGCATCCAACCAAGCTACGGGGGTTCGATTTGAGCTTTGGGGTTTGTCTTCAGCCACTTTGGAGCGGTGCACACATTTGAATAATGCCCCTTCTTACCGCAATTGTAACAACTGCCTTTGGGTGGCTTACCAGCTTGCTGAGTAGCGGCTGCTGCATTGCTGGACTCAGGCTGAACTCCTGAAGATTTGCGCTTGTTTCCTGCCTGGCTCTTAGCGCGGTCAAGACCAAGGTTCCTCTCATCCAAGTCTTCGTAGTTACAGGCCATCTCTGCCAGTTCTGAAAATGTAAGTTTGATGTTGCTCATGGCCCGGTCCTGATACTTGCGCTGTAGCCCCAGTATGAACCTCTTATTCTTTGCTTTTGATGTCAAGATAAGATCTGGAGCATAATGTGATAGCTGTGTTAATTTGTTGAGATAGTCTTGAATAGAGCAGTCTCCCTACTGGAGATTAGCAAACCCATCACGCATATGCTCTAATGCTTGCTCGGGGATGAGCTTCCCCTTGAACAATGTCTTGAACTCCTCCCAAGTCCTTACTGTATCTTCCTCATCCTCAGAGGTGATGGCATACCACAACAATTCGTCATCTTCCTGTAAAAGCCAAGCGCCCATAAGCGCTTTGTCGTGGGTTCCAAGTCTCATGCCACCAAAAATCTTCTCGCATGTCTTCAACCATGTTAAAGCCTCTGTCACGGTGCCAGTGCCATAAAAGGGTTTTCCCCCAAGGTTTCTGTACCTCTTCTCTACTCGGTCGAGTTCGAAATCCTGAGGTGCGAGTGGCTGTATCATAGGCCCCTCTTCTTCTACGGGGATATTCTCCCGTCCTCCATCTCGGCCTGCTCGGCCTCCTCAGCCGCCTCTGGCTGCAGCTGCTCGTGTAGCCATCAGGTCAAGTTCTGTATAAGCAAGAAAAGAGTCAAGCTCACAGAAATGATAACTTTCATATACGATAAAGCAGAAGAACATAAGGAAAGGTAAGGATGTACTGATCAAATTGTTTTGCTATTCTGCTTAGCTCATTCTAGGACATTACTAATCCTATCTCTAATGAGCACCCACCTTAGAACACTACTGATTCTATTTTGACGAGGTGTTTAATGTGTTAGATTCCATAACTAAGGTTAACCAATGTAACACCCCGTATGTTAAATAACTTGTTATAACATAAATCAGAGCAGAATTAAATTTAATATTCTGAATCAGGGGAAACGGGCTGTGCCATTGCGTTTGTCTCGGAAAAATACGCGAAATAGAGTCCGAGTTTTCGTAAATCGGAGTCCGTATGACCAAGTTATGGCCCGTCAAAGTTTCACGAAAAATCAAAAACGAAAACTGCTCATGTTTTGAGGCCCGGGATGAGTTTTGGGCTGTTTTTTTTTGGCCCTAAATGGTTCCTACACTTGACTTCTTCCCCAAGACATGCTTTAAAGGCTAGGATTGGTTCTAGGGTATATCCTATGGTCCTAAAACATCTAACTAATCTATATATACACCCTAATACCCCCCTTATCCTTACCAAAAATAGATCTAAGGCCATTATGCCACCACTTAGAAAATTGGAGAGCCTCCACTAAAAATCCTAAGAGGGTTTGCAAGCTAATCTACATCTTCTTCTACTTAATCATTGGGATTTGCTTCATTTAACTTGCTAATCTTGTTTTGGTGAGTTTCTATGGCTTTAATAATCAATTGTTAAATTGATTATGGTAGGATGTGATAAGACATGGCTATGTTTGTGGATAAATGTATTTATGCAAGTTTGTATGATATGTGATTTGCAAGTTTTATGTTAAATGCAAGTTAAGGCCATGTTTTATGATGCAAAACACCATGTTAAACATTTATGCATATGTGACATGTTATGCAAACTATATGTGAGGATATATGCAAGTTATATGTAACATGATATGCAAGTTATGCATGTGATTTTATGCATGCTAAGTAGTTGGTGTTATGCATGTTAAGTATTTGATGTTATTCATGCTAAAGTATTTGACGTTATGCATGATAAGTATTTGATTGTATGCATACTAAGTATGGGGTTTTATGCATGTTAAGTGTTTGGGCTTATGCAAGTTAAGTGGTGGGTTTATGGATAATAAGTATTTGATTTTATGCATAATAAGTATTTGATTTTATGCATAATAAGTATTTGGTTTTATGCATAATAAGTATTTGATTTTATGCATAATAAGTATTTGATTCTATGCATGATAAGTAAGTGGTTATATGCATGCTAAGTGTTTGGTATTATGCATAAATCATGACATGCAAGTTTACCCTTTTAAATATGGTATATACATATGCAAGATGGCACCCTTATATGCTATGCATATTTACCCTCCTTTAAGATGCAAGTCATATATGTAAGATTCGACATATTATGCAAGTTATGTGTATGAGGGTATGCAAGTTGTGTGCATAATGTTATGCAAGTTAAGTTTATGAGATTATGCAAGTTATGAGCGTGATGTTATGCAAGTTATGTATATGCTTAAATGCAAGTTTAATGTGATATGCAAGTTATGCATGTTCATGCAAGTATGTGAATGCTCATGCAAGTATGTGAATGCTCATGCAAGTATGTGAATGCTCATGCAAGTATGTGAATGCTCATGCAAGTATGTGAATGCTTATGCAAGTTATGTGTATGCTTAAATGCATGATTAACATGTTATGCAAGTTATGAGAATGTCTATATGCAAGTTCAACATGTTATGCAAATCATGTGTATGATAATATGCAAGTTTGGGTTATATGTAGTTGGGTTAATATATGTTCATATATGCAAGTTGACATCCTCTTAACCCATGACAAAGTTATATGTTAAACCCATGATATTTGTGATGGATCTTTCCCTTTATTATGTCGTGAAATGAGAACGATTTACGTGGGGAACGATGGGGTAATAAATATGTTAATAAAAGTATGATTGGGTATGATTAAGCATACCATAAAAATAAATTACCATAAGTGGGAATTTACCTATTGAGTTAGGTCTACCCCATGGGAATTTACCTATTGAGTTAGGTCTACCCATGTTATGGAAAACTTGATATTAATTAGGGATAATTAATATGGGGGTGATTAATTAGGTATAATTAATCGACTAAGACACGAGGTTGGACTCATTTGTAGTGTAAAACTGCCCGGACCCGACCGGCTTAACCAGTTGCTACAAATGTCAGCCCAATGTGAGAGGTCTTAGCCATAAATTAAATACGTGATTAAGGTAAAGACACGAGGTTAGACTCTATTATGACGTAAGACTGCCCGGACTCTACCGGCTTAACCAGGCGGTCATAACAGCCAGTCTAATGTGGGAGGTCTTTATGGGAGATCACGGTCTTAATTAATTAAGAAACACTTAACCATATTAGCATGTAGTGGGACATGAGGGGTTAAGTGGGTGCCTTGGGGTGGCATGATGAGACTAGTGGGTTGCCTTGGGTGGCAATAGAAAAATACGATTAGAATACTTAACCAAGGTGGAACATGTAATTAAACATGATTAAGGGGTTAAGTAAGTGCCATGGGTGGCATGTGGAAATCTAGTGGGTGCCCTAAGTGGCAATCGAAATATGATTAAAGGACTTAACCAAGATTTATAACATGTAAGGGGACATGGTTAAAGGGTTAAGTGGGATGCACTAGATTAAATGACAAGCTTAAGTAGTAGCTTGTGGGGGCCCATTTCAACCAATATCCCAAACGTATCTTTGTAGGCTCGACTCAAGTCGAGTGACGGGACACGCATATTGGG
Source organism: Allium sativum (assembly GCA_030737875.1). Lineage (NCBI taxonomy): Eukaryota > Viridiplantae > Streptophyta > Magnoliopsida > Asparagales > Amaryllidaceae > Allium > Allium sativum. Next base: position 29,060,178 of record CM060925.1, on the reverse strand, counting down.
CTTGACTATAAGAGGCCAAAACGGGTTAGCGGTGGCAACGCGGGACCAACGGGTTTCATATGCGTGTGTGGGCCCGGGCTGGTTGGTAAGTCATTGTTGCATCGTGTAGATATAAAGCCGTGCACCGTGATATTATCTGGTAGCCACTTTAGGGGAATGATACACCCCAATCGTGGGACCAGCACGGGTATCTACGGTAGGGAGCCGATCGATGGGTAGTAGTAGGTACACCTAGTAAAGATAGGGGCAGACGGCACCTGTGTAGGGGTACACGAAACTACTGGGTAAGATTACTAGGTACACCTAGTGGATGTAGGGGCAGACGGCACCTACGTGGTCAGTTATACACCTAATGGATGTAGGGGCAGACGGCACCTACGTGGTCAGCTAGAAGTACCAGAAACTACTAGTTATATTTTCCAAGACTTTAGATGGGATCAACCTTTAAGTAGGAATTACTCTTGGTGGGTAGAACTGGTGTGGTGCAGTGTAGGAATTACCCTTGGGTGAATAAGTCTGGGGTGGTGTAAGAATTATCCTTGGGTGAATAAATGCGTCTTTTCGGTTATCGTAGTACATCCGGTGTTTAGTTGGCTACATAGTGTAGTCATTATCCCCAGAGGTACCGTACCTTATTTATGTCATACCCTAATTACTTTAATGGTTGTATTGTTAGGGTTATAGGACTCACTCAGACTTATGTCTGACCCCGTTGTTTTTATCTTTTTTCCCAACCCTCAGGTTATCAGAGTGGGCCTAGCACTAGTGGGCTTGGATCAGACTGCTATATCTATCTTTTGGGCTTGGATCGTAGAAGTAAAGCTCGGTTTATCTTTTCTATTATGGCTATTGTCTATGTAATGGGATTATATACTTCTATTTTATCAGGATGGATATTATGTACTGGACTCTTGTTATGGTTTTGTGATGTAACCAAACATGTTTTGTTAATGAAATGATGTTTTAAATTTTCAAGTATTACTTATATCTGTCCTGTTGTAATTTTTCTGTTCTATACTCACTAAAAATACTCCACCAAAGCTAAGGCATTCCCTTTGTGAGTGACCTTAGCGGGCGTGGGGTGTTACAACCAAAGCTCTGATACCAACTGTGACGATCTACAAACCCATACGACGGTGTTAAGGATAATCATTGGAATATACCACATTAATCATCATTAGCAGAGTACAGATATTAGCATAAACAACAAATAGAATAATTTTACATAAATATGACAGTGGAATCATAACATGTAACAACATCAGAGTAGCACAGTGTAGGATATTACTTAGTGCATAAAAAGGGAATGATCAGTCAACATCGCCATAGCGGGATATATACATACAGTGAGACATTGTAAAGATATCAGTCTACCTCGCCTGAGGCTGTACATATACATAAGATAATAAATGCTGAAAGTAAATCAGTCTACATCGCCATAGGCGGAATCATATACATAAGATAAGAATGGCGGAAAGTCAATAGCCAAAATACAAGTAAATCTAATCCTCGCCATCAAGCCAAAAACGCACTCCGTGCTGCAGTGCTAAGCCAAAATAACCTGTCATCTGTCAACTAGGCTGCCCGTGTGAAAATAAGGGCACCCGAGTTTGCAAAGTGAAACAAACAACGAGTCAGTCATAGGACTGGTATGAGAAATCTACTTAACTGGTTAAACAACAGTAATTAGGCAAATCATAGGACCACGCCATTTTCACGGAACGGGTTTACTCCAGTGATTGCCATTGCATTTAAAACAAAGTAAATTCTTTAAAACAACGCAATGATTTTAAAAAGAATGAAGCCGTTATAAGACTCAAGTCCCATCACACAATGCAACGCAAACCGGAGGATAGAGTTTTACCTTATAATGGCCAAAATATGCTTAATACGTGCAAAGCGAAATCACTTGATATTATTACTAGTGCATATATGTTTCAAAAACGAATACAATCATAAATATCAATCATAGATGGCATAACTACCCTATACTATGTCGCCATACTAGTTCTACAATCAAATCCGTTATTTCGTATTGGAAATTGGGATTCCATCATGAGTCGAGGCAAGGGGCAAGCTCCTCTCCGCTTCGAGACACTCTAGCAAATGCCTCAGGACTACGCACTCTGGGTAACCCTTGGAATCGGCTTGGCCGGTCCTCTCTTACGTTTGAGGATTGGCAATTCCTGAACACACGTATGACGGTCCTTACAGACCTATAATCGAGGCGCCTCGCATTCCAACAACCACAAAGGTGAAAATAATATAAATGTCAGCCAGTTTAAGCACTGACACCACCATAGCTAGAAAGAAACGTCATGTTCTCCCAGCGGTCACTATCCCATTTTTGACTCATACCGAGGTGTGAGGCTCGCGAATCCACGCTATACACAAAGCTAGGCCACGTAGGCCGTACTTTGATCATCGACCATAAGACTTTGCTTTGCAACAGAAGCCTTTATCACTGTATCTTGGCATGCCACACAGGCAATCCACTCCATACGACTGATTTCTATCGATATATAACCTTTGAGCTCGTACATCTCAGAGAAGGGCGTCAAGCAAGAGAATAAATTCTCCGCCGCCAAACAGATATATATTTAACAGAGATCAATCAGCACAGAATAAAATCCAATGTCAGACACACAGTCCATTTACAAGTCCCTTTTGGGTCTGAACGAAACCGGAGGCACCATATTCCTTGCATATTCGTACAACCAACACATACATCCAGACGGCTACTACTTCCATCCCTTCAAGGTAGCTACTCCAATCAGGAACCTCAACAGCGCCCATCCATCCGATATGAAGATCGTCGGTCTTGAACCTTCTTCGTATTTTCGACTTCGAATCGTTGGATCAATTATTTGAAATGAGGGCTAGCTCGGACTTTTCAAATAATTGACGTATATTTAGAATTCAAATCAATTCTTTTCATGGTTAAATTATTAGACATTCACATTTCAGCTCTTTAGTATAATTTTCATGTCAAACACATTCAACCATCAAATATCAAGCAAACCGAGAAAAATTGGTATATTTCCATTCCATGTCGCTTATAATATTTTATAACGATTTTTCGCCATTTTTATTTATTTAAAAATGGCCATACTTAATTAAACGACGTTTCAGGTCGTGCCGTGGCACTGGCGCTGTTTTTCCCCAAATTTGTTTTACAGGGAAATCTGACCGTTGGATTTCTACAAAGTTTATATCACTGGGAAGATATTCCCAAAGCGAACCCAACTGTTCCAGTTTCGTGAAAATCCGACGGTCGGATTTTTCGGTATAGTCGTTTGAAGTTACGATTTCAAAACGCGAACTACACGGCCTCGATTCGTTTTAATTTAATTTATATATATATATACATATATATATATATACATATATATAATTCATTCGACGATTTCAATATCATTTTCACTTCAAATATTTCACTAACGCCTTTATATTTCGATTTTTTTTGCCATAACCTCCTTTGTACGGGAAGGGGTTTGGAAATTTATTGGCCCGTATTAGGTACCCAATAAATCCTAATAAGCATACACATATTTATAGTGATATATTCTGGTGTCCACAGGGGAGTGTGTATAGATCATAACTCTAGAGAATAAATTCTCGTCACCCTATAAATGGTTTTTGTGCCTTAATGACCAGAGAGACGTGTTTATTTTCATCTCTAGACCCGTGTAGGGTTTTTATTAATCTGGCAATTTACCGTTACAATTTATATAGTCCAGATCAGTCATCAGTTCAACCTGTAATATATAGTCATCGCCATACAAGCCTCTCGCTCGTATGGTAAATCTTCAACCTCGTCACACAAGCTCCAAATGCTTATGTGGTATATGATGAAGTATGCCTATCGTCAAGAAGTATGCCATGTAGTGTAGTTCAAAATTAATTATTACTATCCTATGGCGATGTTTATTATTACACACAGAATAACCAGCACTCTGCATCCAATGGCATTCACAGGAGTTGATATAAAAATAAAATTGCCCAGCCAACTCATTAAGACTTACCAATTTGTCGGGCATGCAATTAAATTCTTTACTCAACAGCTAATCCATTTTCTCTGTTCAGCACATGTATATATATATGCAGAACAAAACTAATAATAATATTTCTAGCGAACAAATATTTATTTCAACACGTGTGTATTTTTAGCGAGGCGTATACATGATAAAAGTAATATTTTTATCATCAGAAATATTTATTCAACACATGAATGTTTTTAGCACTTCATATTCACAATAAAAATGTAATTTTTACTGTTAAAGCAATTTATTTAAAACACGAATACCATTCAACACATGAATTTCTATTCAACGAATGAATTTCTATTCAACACATGAATGTTCTCTATAGTTTGTATATATAATAAAAATATGATTTTTATTGTTAAAGCAATTTATTTAAAACACGAATACCATTCAACACATGAATTTCTATTCAACGAATGAATTTCTATTCAACACATGAATGTCCTGTATAGTTTGTATATATAATAAAAATGTGATTTTTATTGTTAAGGCAATTTATTTAAAACACGAATACCATTCAACTCATGAATTTCTATTCAACGAATGAATTTCTATTCAACACGTGAATGTTCTCTATAGTTTTTATATATAATAAAAATGTGATTTTTATTGTTAAGGCAATTTATTTAAAACACGAATACCATTCAACACATGAATTTCTATTCAACGAATGAATTTCTATTCAACACATGAATGTTCTCTATAGTTTGTATATATAATAAAAATGTGATTTTTATTGTTAAAGCAATTTATTTAAAACACGAATACCATTCAACACATGAATTTCTATTCAATGAATGAATTTCTATTCAACGAATAAATTTCTATTCAACACATCAATGTTCTCCATAGTTTGTATATATAATAAAAATGTGATTTTTATTGTTAAAGCAATTTGTTTAAAACACGAATACCATTCAACACATGAATTTCAATTCAACGAATGAATTTCTATTCAACACATGAATGTTCTCTATAGTTTGTATATATAATAAAAATGTGATTTTTATTGTTAAAGCAATTTATTTAAAACACGAATACCATTCAACACATGAATTTCTATTCAACGAATGAATTTCTATTCAACACATGAATGTTCTCTATAGTTTGTATATATAATAAAAATGTGATTTTTATTGTTAAAGCAATTTATTTAAAACACGAATACCATTCAACACATGAATTTCTATTCAACGAATGAATTTCTATTCAACACATGAATGTGGTTTCAACACATGAAAATAATTTCAACAAATGTAAATAATTCTAACACATGAATATTTCAGAAAATTTCGACAGCATAACGGCAGGGTAGTTAAAACCGGCACCGTCCCAATGTAAGGCTCCTCGCTCTACCTTAAAACCTCGCTATTTTGGGGATTTCATGCATCTAGTTCGCACGCAGGCGACATGTTTTACTTTCATTTCCACAATCCTATTCTAATTTGTTTCAACTATAAGAGGGTAGTTTTCAACCACAAAGGTAATTTTCAACCACAATTCAACAATATCAACCACAAATAATTATTTTCAACCATTCGTTATACCACATATTTTCACGCCAATCACAAGCAATAAATATTGTCCATGGTTTGTGGACGAGGGGAGAGTGTGTGTGTGTGTGTGTATATATATATATATATATTCGTATATAAATATATTTCACTTCCATTTCAACACAATTTAAAGCATATGTGTTTCATACAACGCTTGTATAATTTATACGTCGCTCATATAACTTATTCAACACATGTACATGAGGTATACAATGTGTATATAATTTACACTTCGCTTATATAATTTATACAACACGATTTCATTCACACATTTTAATTTAGATTTCTGATATTGGTTTTCGAGATGCTAAAAATCGTAGCTAGCTCAGAAAAATATGCGGTCTCTTCTAGATTGTAGAGAGCGTCCTTGTGGTCACGATGTTTCCTGTTTCATCGAATTTTGTTAACATTAGATAAAGATACGATTTTTCAAAGTTTGCAACGCTTAAAAGTGTTATTTTCAATTTAGAAAATCAAAGTCGTTTACCTCCTTTAAACGTTCGAAACTAGGTTTCAATCTTTCACTTCGATCGTTGCATGATAATAAAATCCGACTGCACCACGTGAAAGAGCGTCGAGAGAGCTTCAGGTGCGTGGTGGTGGTGGCTGACTCGCAGCACGGTGGAGGGGTAAAATCCGGTCGGCGCGGCGGACTTTGGGGGGCGCGAATCTCGAGACTGGGGCGACGAGGGTGGATGAATCGGGTATGGATTTAAAGAGGGGATCGAGATCTTCAATAAGTTGCAAAAGGGGGAGGGCTGATTCTTCTTGGTTTCGCCGGAAAATGGGTAGGAAGAATGGAAGCTGTTTCCGTCGTGAACGAGAGGAGAGAGGCGGGTTTTGCCGGTCAAAGGGAAGTGAGAGGGAGTGTGGTGATTGGCCCTTATATTTTATTTTTAATTTGTTTTAAATTTGAAAATACCAGTTTCTCCATACGAACTCCTTTTCAAACCTAACGACTATCGCCCCTAGCTAAATTCCCCTATCCCGGACACAAGGGGATAAGTTTCGTAGGCTAATTCGACTGTTACAGTCAGTTATTTTTCAAATTAAAGTATAAAACATTCAATATTCAATTTGAACGTACATTTCAATTTTCCAGGGCCACAAACTGATTCGAAAAATTCCAGAAAAATTATCTGTCTATGTTTTGATGCTACGGTCCCAACAAAACTAGTTTCGTCGAATTCTGAGACCGTTTGAAAAATGGTCATTTTCTGGTCGATCCAATTTAACAGAAATTAACCAATCACATTTTCTTTTGCCACGCTCACATACTAGCTTCAAAAATTATAAATTTGAAACCTAGCAATAATTTAACATCCCGGATCCGACAAAAGTGGTTTCGTCAAATTCCGAGGTCGTTTGCAAAATGTCTATTTTCAAGGGTTATATATTCCCTATAGCGACCTTTCTGAAAATTCATTTGGCGATAACTTTTGATTCCTGCTACGAAACTTCGATTTTTCAGATTCGTTAGAAAGGTAATCATAAACACATTTAAATATTTTTGGTTTCACTAAAATCCGTTATATTTTACACCCGGTACAGTCAGTCAAAGTTTGAATTCAAATTTTCAAACTGCCACACTATTTCCAATTCATTATTTCATTGAAATGTTCTATTTATATTGTTTAAATTCTTTTAAAATAACCAATTTAAAAAATTTTAATTGGCTCGTATTTTCCGGGTTGTTACAATCTCCCCCACTTAAAACTTTTCTTCCCCGAAAAGGAAACAGCAGTACAGTCGGAAACAAAATGTAAATGCAAATTATTATGAAGGTACACTCTATTTTAGTATGGCCAGTCATCTTCGTTCCCTATTGTGACGTGGAAAGCGTATGGATGGATATACTGATATATTAGTAAAGCTAAGCCATGAAAATGCATATGCCCTTTAATTTCAGGCTCTTTCAAATAATATTTGTAATTAGGGACTCAACATGTTATGTATATGGAGGCTCCAACACGTGTTTACAGATGGCTCGCACATAACAATAGATGGGTCGAGCGTCACCTGAATTCATGGGTCATGCAGCGTTATCATGCCCACATTTGCACAGTTCATCAACAAATGGCAAAGTTACAAAGCTGTAGTCGGTCACAAGTTGATTGAAATGTGGTACAGGGTTAAACAATAAAATGTGAAGTGTCTTAATTGAGTGGTTCCTGGACGCTCGTTCATCAATAATCAGGTCATACACCAAATCCGGCTTGCTCATAATATTTTGCTCGTGCAAAGTACAAGAATGGGCATGTACGAATTATAGTGAACTTCTCGTGAATCATTGTGTACAGGGATGAATTTTCATATATCAATATAAGAGCAAGTAGCACTCTTGTAATTTTCGAACCCCAAATGGTACGTAGAAGTGTATGGCAAGAGCAAAAGAAAGCACCACATGGACTGGCACTAACGTGTGCATTAGCGTGTGATAATACAATAATCAGACTATGAATGGTAAAAATGAGCACATATTTACAACCATTTCAAGCCTGTAGGACACAAGGACCATCACCATGCTTGCAGTCAGGCAGCACATATAGTTAAGGGGTCATTCACGTGCCAAAAGGCGGAACAAATAGATGACTCGCACATGTTACACTAATTTCTGGGTCATGCAAACTTACGTGCTCGTTCACATAGTCGCTCTTTCATGCAATATAGAGACAACTCATTCAAAGAAATACAAATGGATGTCAAAATCATGATTAGATAAACCGATATTTGTAAACAAATATAGGTTGAATGTGCAGAACAATATAATAGTGAGTGGCAGTATTGAATTCTTGTCCCCCATTTTCATAAAAGACAAAATGGCAAGTGCGTACTTGGCGCGTGCATGGAAATTAGGGGGGCTACTACGTGTTCAGATATAGATCGTTAGTTCCCTGTCACCACGGGGTCGTTCATACACTTATTTTATTATGTCGCTCGCTCACAAAAGAATCAAGATCGCTCTCTCACGAAAGTGTTGGTCGCTCGCGCATGTATAGTGGAGGTCGTTTGTACAGCTAGCTCCAGCTGGCCGATGGCAGTTTCGTAAATACCCATATATGCGACCAGAACCATGTAATAATAATTACAGGTTTGCCACCTGGTCAAAACTTCTCCTATAAATACCCCATTTCACCACACTTCAAAGGACCGATTCTTCCACCTCGAAGGGCTACCCAAATCACTTCTCCACCGTTGTCAAGCACTCTAAGCTCTCTCAAACTCCATTAATGGCCACTAAAGCTCGCTTCATCTTCCTCCATCACCAAATGGACTAAGTCTCCTCCTTCCTCCATTAGAGATCAACATATGCTTTCTCCATCCTCCTCCAACGGCAGCTCGATCGGATCTACCACCTCCAAATCGAGATCCATCATTTCCATCTTCTCAAGCGCCATTCTACTTCTCGCCAACCGCCATTAATCCTCCTCTGAGCTTCGATTCGCATCTCAACTGCTATGGACTCATCGTTGATCCACTAAGTGCGAACAAACACTCTCACTCTCATTGCATTCAAAGGATCCAACCACTTCCATGACGGTCTAGAGAGAATCAAGTCATTAAAGAGAGGAAAATCATTGTAAAAAGAGAGAACGAGCCAAAATGAGATGCATGAGATGATGAACTTTGTAAATCTATCCATAATAATGAAAATCCTTGCCAAAGTGGATGTAGATCTGTCATAGATCGAACCATTATAAAAATCCTTGTGCATTTACTTACTTTTTCCCGCTTATTTTGCGATTGTGCCTCCTTTTAATTTCTAACTATATTGGTGAACTACGGTTTTCGTACCCTTGGTGTTGAACCATTTTTGGTTTAAACATTTGGCGCCCACCGTGGGGCCGCATTCGCATCTCATTCCTTCTCTCACTCTCTCAAGGTTGAAAGACTTGCACTGAAGTTCTAAACCACCTCCTTCTCCGAAATCATGGCTAAATCTAAGAAAGCTACAAGAAAAACCATTGGAAGAAATGATAATGTTGCTAATCAGGCTACGCCACTTAATAATCATTTCGAAGTTGGCAAAAACTCAGTAGACGGAGACGGTGTGACCAAGAATGAGTTGAACGCCGCCATTGCCATTGTGAACCAAAGAATGGATGCTTATAATAAAGCTATGATGGTAAAACTTGACGCCATCCTTAATGCTCGATCAAATCCAGCCCCTCCGAAAGTCGATGTTGATCTCGAAGAAAATGGCAGATCGTCCGCTTCGGAACTTAATCGCAACAACAACATGTAAGACGATAATGAATGGTTGAGCGACAAAGATGAAGCAAACGTAGAAAACTCGAATCTAAAAGCTAAATATCATTCTGAGATGAAATCTCGAAGGGTTACCAATTTTGTCATGAGGGCACTCCCTCGTCAAGAAGGCAAAGGACCTAAGCTCTCTATCAAGACCTCTTGTCTAGATGAACATTTGGTTAAGAGCTCAGCTTCGCAGAGCGGCATAACATTGAATAATACATCTTGGACATGATAGAACAAATCATGAAGAAGAATCAAGCTAGGAAAGACGATGAAAGAGAATGTGACTTCTCTCCTGATAGGACTCCATTCACTGAAAGAATCCTTGAAGCAGAGTGTCCAGAGAAGTTCAATCCTCTAACTTTGTCTCCATATAACGACCTTTTTGATCCTAACTGTTTTCTGTTAAAATACGAGTGGCATATGAGTGAGGCTAAGCTGACCGATGAAATAAGATGCACATACTTTCCTCTCTACTTAGGAGATGCAGCATCATTATGGTTCAAAAAGCTGCTGCCTAAATGCATAGACCAGTTCTCTGATCTGACCAAAAAGTTTAAGGAGCAATTCCGCTTGTATGCTACCAAAGCCAAGGATGTTATAACTCTCTCGGCAATGAAATAGAAGCCAGAGGAAACTGTTAAAACCTTTCTCAGTCGATTCAATGTTGCCTTGTCTGAGGTGAGGAATCCAGAGCCATGTATGATTCTCATGGCCTTACTCGACGCTGTATACAAAACAAGCGAATTCGGGAGGTGGATAAAGATGAGGGAACCAAATACGCTTGACAAGTTCTACAAGAAAGTAGAGGAGTACATGAGAATGGATGATAATCCTATTCCTCTTTAGATCATTAGTGGTAACCAACTTCTTGAAGCTCCCAAAAGTGCTCCCACTCAATATAATCAACATAAAATTCAAGGCCAGAAGCCAGCCAAAGACGGGAACGAAAACAAAGCAAATAAAAAGTTTCGCCTTCATGACTTGTCTGAGTTAACTGCACTAAATGTCACCCCTGAGAACATCTACTCATCCACAAAGGATGCAGAGGATTATCCGGAACCTCGACCACTAAGGATATCGGACGGTGCAGCCAAATCAGGGAAGTTCTCTCAATTCCATAATCAGCCAGGCCACAACACCAACGAGTGCAGGCATCTGAAATCATTGATTGAAGAGCGGATTACGAAGAACCGTCTGCAACAATATGTGAAGAATCCTCAAGATGCAAATCCTTCTACAACTCCCCAAGAGTAAAGGGCATCAAATGACCAGTCTGGTCCAAACAACAGAGCTCCTGCTCAAACCGATCCAAGGCCGATAATCAATTAAGGATTATCAATTGGCATTCCAACTCTAATGGCCCACAATAAGCAATCAATATCGCTTCCGCCCTAATTCCTGCTTTACTTCCTGCTCTATTTCATGCTTTACTTCGTATTTTTCTTTTTGTTACATTCAAAACTTCTTGTAAACAGTCTGCAATAATTTGCAAATGATGTGTTGAACATTAGCTCTACGATTAAAATCATACTAGCCTAAGTGAATCTCTTACTCCTAATACTTCAATAATTCAAAATTTGCTAAAAGACGATTCCTTATCACAGGCTAACCAGTAAACACATGCTTCCTCAAAACCCGATGCAATATGGCAACCCCAATAACGCCAACTCAAGCATTGAGTGCAAAGAACATCAACACACATAAATGCAACAACGAAAAGCACCACATAAAAGAGTGAACGAGAGAAGTTGCCAAAAGTCAAAGGTGGAGAGTTAAGCAAGTAAATGCAAAGTTCTGTTAAGAGAGCTTCTCACTCTGGCTACGATCGCTTACCACAGTTAAGCATATCTAACACAACGACTGATGTTCACCGTGTGGAATGACGTAAGATTATAAATCCCTCCATAGTAAGGAAAAATTTTGATCTCCCATAGCTGAGACGATATTACAAATCAAAGTCCTCCCATAGCAGAGGAAAATTAAAAATCTTTTCCTCCCATAGCAGAGGCGAGTCCCTCCACAGCAAGGGAAAATTTCGATCTCCCATAACAGAGATGAAATTACAAATAAAAGTCCTCCCATGGCAGTGGCAGATTAAAAATCTTGTCCTTCCATAGCAAAGGCAAGTCCCTCCATAGCAACGGGAAAATTTCGATCTCCCGTAGAAGAGACGAAATTACAAATCAAAGTCCTCCTATACAGAGGAAAATTAAAAATCTTGTCCTCCCATAGCAGAGGCAAGTCCCTCCATAGCAAGGGACAATTTCGATCTCCTATAGCAGAGTTGAAATTACAAATCAGAGCCCTCCCCTAGCAGGGGCACGAAGATAAAAAACCTTTCCATAAAGAAAGTAACTTCTCCACAGGAGAGAAAATCAATAGTGCTCCACGAACTTTACAATGTTGATTTAGTTGACAGAAAAAGACGAATATTGGATTGTAGGTGCTCTCGTTACAGTAGGGGTACCCAATGAAGTCTCCAGTGTCAGAACTAATCAGCAAAATAGACAAACATTGAGCAGTAAAAATTCTTCTCGTAAAGAAGACCAATAACGACCTCCTAAACCGGGGCATGAATAATTAAAACTTCTCCAAGTAGGAGCACAGAAAATGATTCATAAATACATATTTTCCAAATAGTAAATATCGTACATCATCACATAAGTCATTAAAACAATGACGTTTTGAATCCACAGTCGGCTTTAGTCGATTAGTCGATCTTAAACGTTAACGTAAATTCGAATTAGAATATCATGTTTGTACAGATAATATTCGATGAGTTATGAATCATTGAATAAAACATTCCTGTGCAAACACTTTATTCAATTCAAAATAAAATTCGCTATAATTCACTTCTTAATGATTAACTAAGCCGCTATCGATATGGACAGTCGACGGCGAATATAAGTCCAAAATCGTGCAATTGCTTGTTTTAATTACAAAACAGGTAGCATGGAACATATAAAATCAAAAACATGATTGGCCATAGCAAACAAAGAGCTACGGTTGGATCCCAAAGCAAATTGAGTTCATTTCGAAACCCGCATTTCTCGCAAACGAAAAATACAAGCTTCGAGGGGCAAATGTTAACCTCGTTTTTAACGCGATTTAGAAAACAGTGGTTCACACGCATCCTAAAGCGTATGAGCATTGACTAGACCATGCTCAAAATCCTGCTCGCACACTAAGCCTGATCGTGTGTCAAAGTCTGGTCGTACACTATGTACCGGTCGCACCAAATATTGTGATCGTGCACTCTATTTTTGTATGGTTAGTCGTCTTCGTTCCCTGCTATGACGTGGCAAGCATATGGATGGATACACATATGTATTAGTAAAGCCAAGCCACGAAAATGCATATGACCTTTCATTTCAGGAGCATTCAGATAATGTTTGTAATCAGGGACTCAACATGTTACGTATATGGAGGCTCCAACACGTGTTTACTGTTGGCTTGCACATAACAATAGACGGGTCGAGTGTCTCCTGAATTCATGGATCATGCAGCGTTATCATGCCCACATTTGCACAGTGCATCAACAAATGGCAAAATTATAAAGTTGTAGTCGGTCACAGTTTGATTGACACGTGGTATGGGGTTAAACATTAAAATGTGAAGGGACTTGATCGAGCGGTTCCTGGACGCTCATTCGTCAAGAAGCAGGTCACGCACCAAATCAGGCTCGCTCATAATATTTTTCTCGTGCAAAGTACAAGAATGGACATGTACGAATTATAGTGAACTTCTCGTTAATCATTGTGCACAGGGATGAATTTTCATATAAAAATACAAGAGCAAGTGGCACTCTTGTAATTTTCGAACACCAAATGGTTCAGTAGAAGTGTATGGCAAAAGCAATAGGAAGCATCACGTGGACTGGCACTAATGTGTGCACTAGCGTGTGATAATACAACAATCAGACTATGCATTGTAAAAATGAACACATATCTACAACCATTTCAAGCCTGTAGGACACATGGACCATCACCATGCTAGCAGTCAGGCGGTGCATCTAGTTGAGGGGTCACTCATGTGCCAAAAGGTGGAACAAATAAATGAATCGCACATGTTACACTAATTACTGGGTCGTGCAAACTTCTGTGCTCGTTCGCATAGTCGCTCATTTATGCAGTATAGAGACCGCTCGTTCAAAGAAATACAACAGGATGGCAAATTCGTGATTAGATGAACCCATATTTGCAAACAAATATAGGTTGAATGCGCAGAACAATATAAAAGTGAGTGGCAGTATTGAAATTCTTGTTCCCCATTTTCGTAAAAGACAAAATGGCAAGTGGGAACTTGGCACGTGCATGGAAATCAAGGGGGGCAACTAAAGTTCAAATATGGATCGTCTGTTCCCTGTCACCACGTGGTCGTTCATACACTTGTTTCACTATGTCGCTCGCTCACAAAAGAATCAGGATCGCTCGCTCATGAAAGTGATGGTCGCTCGCGCATATATGGTGGAGGTCGTTTGTACAACTAGCTCCAGCTGGCCGATGACAGTTTCGTAAATACTCATATGTACGACCAAAACTCTATATATGATAATTACAGCTTTGCCACCTGGTCCAAACTTCTCCTATAAATACCCCATTTCACCACACTTCAAAGGACTGATTCTTCCACCCGGAAGGTGTAACGACCCGGATTTTGACGATCTTGGTTATCCGATATACAACACATATCGAACATCCAAGGATCGAAAATAACCGAATGGTTAATGAAAGAAGTTAGAGGTTGAGAATAGATAAGTTAGAACTTATAGAATAGAAGAAGAAGAAGAACATCATCATCAGAGTAAACACGAATCTCACAACGGAACGAATAAAATATAACATAACTTTTGAAATACAAACAGTATATGTATACAATAACATTGCAGAGTACAACACTTACAACAACGGCGGAAATAAACAATAGCTATATAATCATGAAGCCTCCTGCTCCAAGCTCTCTAAGTATATTTGTAAAATCTCGGCTACTTGACTGCCCGTACAAAATTGGGCACCCAAGAGTTTAGAGAAAACAAAACAAAATAAACTCCGGGTCTGTCATGTAGTCGGAATTTTACAGATATACTTGGAGAGCTTGGAGCAGGAGGCTTCAGGATTATATAGCTATTGTTTATTTCCGCTGTTGTTGTAAGTGTTGTACTCTGTAATGTTATTATATACATATACTGTTTATATTTCAAAAGTTATGTTATATTTTATTCGTTCCGCTGTGAGATTCGTGTTTACTCTGATGATGATGTTCTTCTTCTTCTTCTTCTATTCTATAAGTTCTATCTTATTTATCCTCACCCTCTAACTTCTTTCATTAACCATTCGGTTATTTTCAATCCTTGGATGTTCGATATGTGTTGTATATCGGATAACCAAGATCATCAAAATCCGGGTCGTTACAGAAGGGATGCCCAAATCGTTTCTCCACCGTTCTCAAGCACTCTAAGCTCTATCCAAACTCCATTAACGGCCGCCAAACCTCACTTCATCTTCCTCCATCACCAAATGGACTAAGTGTCCTCCTTCCTCCATTAGTGATCAATTCAAGCTTTCTCCATCCTCCTCCAACGACAACTCGGTCGGATCTACCACCTCCAAATCGAGATCCATCATTTCCATCTTCTCAAGCGCCATTCTACTTCTCTCCAACAGTCATTAATCCTCCTCCGAGCTTCGATTCGCATCTCAACCGCTATGGACTCATCGTTGATCCACTAAGTGCTAACAAACACTCTCACGCTCATTGCATTCAAAGGATCCAACCACTTCCATGACGGTCTAGAGAGAATCAAGTCATTAAAGAGAGGAAAATCATTGTAAAAAGAGAGAACGAGCCAAAATGAGATGCATGAGATGATGAACTTTGTAAATCTCTCCATAATAATGAAAATCCTTGCCAAAGTGGATGTAGATCTGTCATAGATCGAACCATTATAAAAATCTTTGTGCATTTACTTACTTTTTCCCGCTTATTTTGCGATTGTGGCTCCTTTTAATTTCTAATCGTATTGGTGAAGTATGGTTTACATACCCTTTGTGTTGAACCATTTTTGGTTTAAACATTTGACCCCCACCATGGGACCACATTCGCATCTCCTTCCTTCTCTCACACTTTCTCAAGGTTGAAAGACTTGCATTGAAGTTCTAAACCACCTCCTTCTTCGAAATCATGGCTAAATCTAAGAAAGCTACAAGCAAAACCGTTGGAAGAAACGATAATGTTGCTAATGAGACTACGCCACTTAATAATCATTTTGAAGTTGGCGAAAATTCAGTAGGCGGAGCTGGTGTGACTAAGAATGAGTTGGATGCCACCATTGCCAATGTGAACCAAAGAATGGATGCTTCTACTAAAGCTATGATGGAGAAACTTGATGCCATCCTTAATGCTCGACCAAATTCAGCCCCTCCGGAAGTCCATGGTGATCTCGAAGAAAACAAAAACTCGTCCCTTCGGATCTTAACTGCAACAACAACATGGAAGACGATAATGAATGGTTGAGCGACAAAGATGAAGCAAACGTTGAAAACTCGAAGCTAAAAGCTAAAAATCATTCCGAGATGAAAGTTCAAAGAATTACCAGAATTACCAGTCCTGTCACGGGGGAACCTAATCGTCAAGAAGGAAAAGGACCTAAGCTCTCTAATCAAGACTGCTTTCCAAGACGAACATTTGGTAAACAGCTCAGCTTTGCAGAGCTGCTTAACACTAAAGAATACATCTCGGACATGATAGAACAAATTATGAAGAAGAATCAAGCTAACAAAGATGATGAAAGAATTTGGGACTTCTCTCCCGACAGGACACCATTCACTGAAAGAATCCTTGAAGCAGAGTGTCCGAAGAAGTTCAATCCTCCAACTTTACCTCCATACAACGGCCTTGTTGATCCTAACTACTTTATGTTCAAATACGAGTAGCATATGAGCGCGGCTAAGGCGACTGTTGAAGTGAGATGTGCATACTTTCCTCTCTACTTAGAAGGTGTAGCATCATTATGGTTCAAAAAGCTGCCGCCTAATTGCATAGATCGGTTATCTGATATGACCAAAAAGTTTAAGAAGCAATTCCGCTTGTATGCTACCAAAGCCAAGGATGTTATAATTCTCTCGGCAATGAAACAAAAGCCACGGAAAATAGCTAATGCCTTTCTCAGTCGATTAAATGTTGCCTTGTCTGAAGTGAGGTATCCAGAGCCACGTATAGTTCTCATGGCATTACTCGACGATATAGACAAAAAAAGTGAATTCGAGAGGTGAATAAAGATGAAGGAGCCGAATACGCTTGACAAGTTCTACAAGAAAGCAGAGGAGTACATGAGAATGGACAATAATCCTTCCTCTTTAGATCATAGTGGTAACCAACTTCTTGAAGCTCCTAAAAGTGCTCCCACTCAATGTAATCAATAGAAAACTCAGGAGAAGAAGAGAGACAATGATGGGAACCATAACAAAGCTAATAAAAAGAATCTCCTTCATGACTCATCTGAGTTAACTCCACTAAATGGCACCCCGGAGAACATTTACTCAGCTACAAAGGATGTAGAGGATTATCCGGAACCTCGACCATTAAGGATATCAGACGGTGCAGCCAAATCGAGGAAGTTCTGTCAGCTCCATAATCAGCCAGGCCACAAAACCAACGAGTGCAGGCATCTGAAATCATTGATTGTAGAGTTGATTAGGAAGAACCGTCTGCAACAATATGTGAAGAATCCTCAAGCTGCAAATCCTTTTACAACTCATCAGGGGCAAAGGGCATCAAATGACCAGTCCGGTCCAAACAACAGAGCTCTTGCTCAAACCGATCCAAGGCCAATAATCAACTAAGGACCATCAATTGGCATTCCAACTCTAATGGCTCAGAATAAGCGATCAATATCGCTTCCGCCCTATTTCCTGCTTTACTTCCTGCCTCATTTCATGCCTTACTTCGTATTTTTCTTTCTGTTACATTCAAAACTTCTTGTAAACAATCTGCAATAATTTGCAAGTGATACATAGAACATTATCTCTACGATTAAAAGCATACTTGCCTAAGTGAATCTTTTACTTGCAATATTTTTTATAATTCAACATTTGCTAAAAGACGATTCCTTATCATAGGCTAACCGGTGAACACTTGCTTCCTTAACACCCGATGCAATATGGCAACCCCAATAATGCCAACTCAAGCATCGAGTGCAAAGAACATCAACATGCATAAATGTAACAATGAAAAGCACCACATGAAAGAGTGAACGAGAGGAGTTGCCAAAAGTCAAACAGTGGAGAGTTAAGCAAGTGAATGCAAAGTTCTTTCAAGAGAGCTTCTCAGTCCGGCTACGATCGCTTACCACAGTCAAGCGTATCTAACACGACGACTGATGTTCATCTTATGGAATGACTCAAGATTATAAATCCCTCCATAGCAAGGGAAAATTTCGATCTCCCGTAGCAGAGACGAAATTACAAATCAAAGCCTCCCATAATAGAGGCAAATTAAAAATCTTGTCCTTTCATAGCAGAGGCGCGTCCCACCACAGCAAAGAAAAATTTCGATCTCCGATAGAAGGGGAGAAATTAGAAATCAAAGCCCTCCCATAGTAGGGGAAAATTAAAAATCTTGTCCTCCCATAGCAGTGGCAAGTTCCTCCATAGCAAGGAAAAATTACGATCTCCCATAGCAAGGACGAAATTACAAATCAAAGTCCTCCCATACAGAGGCAAATTAAAAATCTTGTCCTCCCATGGCAGAGGCAAGTCCCTCCATAGCAATGGAAAATTTCGATCTCCCATAGCAGAGATGAAATTACAAATCAGAGCCCTCCCCTAGTAGGGGCACGAAGATAAAAATCCTTTCCATAAAGAAAGTAACTTCTCCACAGGAGAGAAAATCAATAGTACTCCAGGAACTCTATAATGTTGATTTAGTTGACATAAAAAGATGAACATTGGATTATAGGTGCCCTCCTTATAGTAGGGGCACCAAATGAAGTCTCCAATGTCAGAACTAATCGGCAAAATAGACAAACATTGAGCAGTAAAAATTCTTCCCGTAAAGAAGACCAATAACGACCTCCTAAGCCGGGCATGAATAATTAAAAACTTCTCCAAGTAGGAGCACAGAAAATGAGTCATAAATATGTATTTCCCAAATGGGAAATATCATACATCATCACGTAAGTCATTAAAACGATGACGTTTGGAATCCACAGTCGACTTTAGTCGATTAGTCGATCTTAAGTGTTAGCGTAAATTCGAATTAGAATATCATGTTTGTACATATAATATTCGATGAGTTATGAATCGTTGAATAAAACATTCCAGTGCAAACACTTTATTCAATTAAAAATAAAATTTTCTATATTAATGATTAACTAATCCGCTATCGATATGGACAGTCGATGGTGAGTATAAGTCCAAAATCGTGCAATTGCTTGTTTTAATTACAGAACAAGTAGCATGGAACATATGAAATCAAAAACATGATTGGCCATAGCAAACAAAGAGCTACAGTTGGATCCCAAAGCAAATTGAGTTCATTTCAAAGCTCATATTTCTCATAAATGAAAATACAAGCTTCGATGGGCAAATGTTAACCCCGTTTTTAACGTGGTTTAGAAAATAGTGGTTCGCACGCATCCTGAAGCGTACGAGCGTTAACCAGACCGGCTCAAAATCCTGCTCGCACACTAAGCCTGATCACGCATCAAAATTTGGTCGTACACTGTGTTCCAGTCGCACTCAATATTATGATCGTGCACTCTATTTTAGTATGGTTAATCGTCTTCGTTTTCTGCTGTGACACGACAAGCGTATGGATGGATACACTGATATATTAGTAAAGCCAAGCCACGGAAATGCATATTTCCTTTCATTTCAGGCACTTTCAAATAATTTTTGTAATCAAGGACTCAACATGTTATCACTACAAGAGTTGAACAGTATTGCAATGGACACTTCCAACGGCCTGCAACGGCTGTTGACCAACGGCGTCCAACGGAAGCCAAAATACGTATTTGTATTCCGTATGTAAAATATACGTCGTTGGAAACTATTTGCGGTTGTTGGTTTGAAGCCGTTGGAAGCCGTTGCCCCTCGTTACACGGACTGGAGCACAAATCAGCCGACGCTGCTTTTTCTTCTTCATTTCTCCAAATCCACGGTTTTTACCCCAAAATCCCCAATATTCCCCCTTTCATTTCTGAAATCGCCAATTTCGCTCCATCTTCCGCCTATGGTCTCTCCTACTCTATCAAAGCACTCTCTCATCCTCTCTAATCTCCTATTCTCTCCGATTTTTAGGTATGTGTTTATCCTTATTTTTGTTTAATACCTTATGTTTAGTGTAATTGAAGCATAATTGGAGTATGTTTGTGTGTGTAGTGCTGTTAATTAGTTGTTAATGTGGGGTTTAATCATTTTAGTTGCTAATTTAGGGTTTTTAGTAATAAATTACTTAGTTGTTATTATGATCTAGGGTTTGAATTAGTTGAAGTAGTTGTTGTTATTGAGATTGTGTTTATAGATTTTATTGATTATGTTTGTAATCTAGGGTTTGATTAGTTAAAGTTGACTATGTATATATGCATATATATAGTGTTATGTATATATACACGTATATATAGTTGACACTCTATGCATTTGTTTATTTGGTTAAGGCCCAATTCATCGAAAACAATATTTAATTTGTCGAAAATGTGTCATGGAAATACATATATTTAAGTTTGTGTTTTTTGGGCTAAGGCGCACAACGGCGCTAAGGCGCACAAAGGTGTACAAAAAACACTTCAATCACAAAAAAAAGCAAATCATATAATATGTTATATTCAAAAAGCCTTAGAGAGTTTTTTTGGCCCCGTCTGATAAGTATTGTATATAATCGTGATATGATGTTCGTTTTATTAACGGAACGGACATTTATATTCATTGTATACAATATTTATTGGATTTGTCCTTTGTATTGGACAAGTCATGAATACAATAACGAAATTAAATCTCATAAAATATTTCATTTTAAACGGTTCTCAAAATTTCAAAAGCACTTTCTTTATGTTCCCTGTGTACACGCAATTGTGTACTATTCAGGGAACTAAAGGGAAGTGCTGCCGAAATTTTGTTGAATTGTTTAAATTGAAAAGATTTACGCGATTTAATTACGTTATTGTGTTTGTAATGGGAGGTAGGATAACCCACCATTAAATGATCAATTGACATAACATGCATTAATCACTAAAATTGTTTTAACACATTGTCAATGCAAATTTTATCATCATAATTAATATGTAAAAGAAATGTTTTCATTAAAATACAATCTTAGCGTTTGAGCGATCGGACACAAAAATTATGAATCTAATTTTATATAATTCTTTCTAATTTTATATGTACTTAGAAAAAATGGACGATTATTTTAATGATCGAAGCTGGATGTACAAACGAAGAGAAACCGATGACACAATAAACAAACATTTTATTAATGGTGTCAGCGTGTTTATTGATTTCGCTTTAAGTAACAATGGAAACGACGTCGAAATCCGTTGTCCATGTAGTAGATGCAAGTTATTGAAGCATTTGATACCGCAAATGGTTAGAGTTCATTTGCGTCAGTACGGTTTTGTGCCGAACTATTTAGTTTGGGATCGTCATGGAGAATCGTTAGCATCTACTTCTATACAAGTTGAGGAGGTAGCGAATAATGAAATTGCCATGACGAATCTCGTAGAACAAATGGTTGAAGATGCTGCACGTTCTATGTTCCCGATTCAACAATTTAATGAAAACGTTGGTAATGATGACGATGGTAATGATGAAGAAGAACCAAATATTGAAGCCAAAAAATTATATGACTTATTAGATGCCGCAAAAAAACCCTTTGGGAAGGCTGTGAAAGCGGAATTCAATTATCAGTAACTGCTGAATACATTGTGATGAAATCTAAATACAACCTCACAGAAGCTGGATTTACATCCGTTCTACAAGCTGCGAAGCGGCATATGCCTCCCAATAATTTAATGTGCGAAAACCATTATGAAGTAAAAAAAATGATGTCGGCCTTTGGTTTACCGTATCAAAAAATAGATACATGTCTAAAGGGTTGCATGCTATTTTGGAAGGAAGATATCAAGCTTAAGAATTGTAGAATATGTAATCAAGAAAGATAACAACCAAGAAAGAAAAAGGGAAAGGAAGTCCCGTATAAACGTATGCATTATTTACCGATTATTCCTAGACTTCAAAGGTTATATGCATCTTCTATAACCGCGCAACATATGAGATGGCACAAGGTGAGAACACAGGAAGAAGGTACATTAACACACTTATCTGATGGAGAAGCATGGAAGCATTTTGATCAAAAGTATCCCAATTTTGCATCTGAGAGTCGCAATGTTAGATTAGGTTTATGTACGGATGGGTTTTCACCATTTTCTCAATTTGGTTCTAAATATTCATCCTGACCAGTAATTGTAACACCTTATAATTTACCTACGCGGATGTGTATGAAAACTCCTTATATGTTTCTTACAATTGTCGTCCCTGGTCCTGATGATCCGACACAAGGAATCGATGTTTATTTACAACCGTTAATTGAAGAATTAAAAAAATTGTGGTATGAAGGGGTAGAAACATGTTATATTTCCCAAAAGAAAAATTTTCGTATGCATGCTTCTCTATTGTGGACAATTAGCGATTTTCCTGCTTATGCGATGCTTTCAGGTTGGTGTACGGCTGGTCGTCTAGCTTGTCCGTATTGTATGGAAGAAACAAGAGCATTTTCTTTACCTATTGGAAAGAAAATTTCATGGATTGACTGTCATAGATGTTTTCTTCATATTAATCATCCTTTTAGTAGGGATAAGAAATTTTTTACAGCTAATAGACTTGAAACTTTACGACCACCTAAAATATGGACAAGTGAGGAAATTTATGAACTTGTACAAGATTTTCCCAAGATTCATGAAATCGGAGTACAGACAGAAATTCAAGGTAAATCATCAATTCATAATTGGTGGAAACAAAGCATATTTTGGGAGTTGCCTTATTGGAAAGATCTTCTGATTCATCATAATATTGACGTGATGCTTAATGAGAAAAACGTGTTTGATAACGTAATCAATACAATTTTGAATGTCAAAGGGAAGACGAAAGATGATTTGAAATCCAGACGTGATATTGAAGTAATATGTAATCGTCCGGAGCTTCATATAAAGCCAAATGACACCAGAAAACCGAAAGCGTGCTATGAACTGGATACTAATCAAATAAAAATATTTTTAAAATGGACGGAAGGGTTAAGATTCCCGGATGGTATATCTTCCAATCTTCGTAGATGTGAACAGTAAACTTAGCGGGATGAAAAGCCACGACTATCATGTTATGATGGAAAATTTATTGCCCGACGCTTTCAAAGAACTATTGCCCGTGAAAGTTTGGACTGTTGTAACAGAGCTTAGTTTGTTCTATAAAGAGCTTTGTTCATCTACATTAAAAATTGACCATCTACGTAAACTAGAGGAAGAAATCCCCATGTTACTCTGCAAATTGGAAAAAATATTTTCTCCAGGGTTTTTCAATGTTATGGAGCATTTACCTATTCATCTTCCATCAGAAGCACGTCTTCGAGGGCCTGTGCAATACGGATGGATGTATCCATTTATAAGTTATATTAATATTCAGTTAATTAAATTTTGGTTAAGTGTATGAAAAAATAATTTACAATAATTCTAAACAGGTATTTAAATCATCTAAAGAAAAAAGTGAGGCAGAAAGCTAGAGTTGAAGGTTCTATTTGCAAATCATACATTGAAGAAGAAGCTTCATTTTTTTCTCTCATTATTTTAGTGATCATGTGAACATCTCATTTGCAAGTACTGCACGTAATGATGAAGGCATTGATCAAGATGACTGCCAAGCGACTTTATCTATTTTTAAAAAACATGGTCGGCCTTCTGGTAGATGTGTGGAGGAATGGCTGAACGATAAAGATTACAATGCAGCACACACATATATTCTTCTCAATTGCACCGAAGTTGCACCGTTCGTTAGGTACTGTACTTATGCATCTATGTATACATGTATTGTATCTTTAATCATATATGTAACGTATGTCCTATAATTGCAGCATTTATGAATCACAGTATCCAAACGGCGATATCAGCAAAGAATTCCCTAGTTGGTTTACTAATTATGTTTTTGATCCAACAAATTGTATTGTGGATGAAGGATTGAAACATTTGGCATTGGGACCTAAAAGAAATGTGAAGACATATCCAATATTCTTTGTCAATGGATATAAATTTAACACCAAAGAATATGGTGCTGAAAAATTAACTGATAATAGCGGTGTATTTGTTAAAAGTAGTGATGATCCAAACGACCATATACACGATTTTTATGGCGTGCTAAACCAGATTCTGCAAGTGACATATTTCACAAGACCCGCGGAAGAAGTATTTTTGTTTAAATGCAACTGGTTCAGCAACGTTGCAGGTTCTGGAATCAAAGTGCACCCAAAATATAATCTTATAGAAGTAAGACATACGTCCCATTATTATAAGTACGACCCTTTCGTACTTGCCAAACAGGCTCTTCAAGTATATTATGCTCCTTATCCTTCTATGAGAAGAGACAAAATAGATTGGTGGGCTGTTTTCAAAACAAAAGCAAGGTTTACATTTGACGGGCATAATATTCCCGATGACCAAACTTATCAAGCAGACGTCGAGGAAAATGCAGAAATAGTAATAACCGACGATCAAATGGATTTTGGACCTCTAAACGATGAATCGAATGCATTAATTGATGTATTTGAGACTACAGATGAACCATATATGGAGGAGGAAATAGAGTCGGAATCTGAAAGTGATGAGGACGACTAACTAATACTCCTCATTTTCAAAAGGTAATTTTATGTTATGACATTTCTATTATCAAGTAACCATATATTTATTTTTATGACATTTCTATGAATCAAACTCATATGTTAACTAGACATATCTATGAACCAAACTTATATTTAACACTTCTATGAATCAAACTCGATCATATATTAACTAGACAAATCTATAAATCAAACTTATATTTAACACTTCTATGAAACAAACTTGTACTCATGTTATGACATGTCTATTATCAAGTACTCATGTTATCTAATACCATGTTTTTACATATAGTTCGTTCATGTTATGTTATGTTACGTCAAGTTATTACATGTTATGTTATGTTATGTTATGTTATGTTTTGTTATGTTTTTGTTTGTAACAGGTATGGCGTCAGGTGGCGAGGAGGGTGGTCCATCGTCGGAGTTATCCCGTCCTGTGGTCTGGCTTAAGCCAAAAGCATCAAAAGGGTAAAAACTAAGTTTTTAGTATAAATTTAATTTAAGTACAATAAATTATTTAAATTGTTGTTCTAGCAATCATGTATTTTTTTTCCGTTCAACACAGGGGGTTTGAGTTGGAGTCGTCCAATACCGTTTTGAGGATATCAAAACGTGCTTATCAGGCCCGCATGACTACATGTTGGCCCACTTGGAGCTCGATACCCGACTTAGTTAAGGAGACCAAATGGCAGGATTTTTTGGTACGTATGTATGATATAACATTTCTTATATTAAGTACATGCTCCTATTTGATAACTTTATATGTATGCTATTTATATAAAAAACGCAGGGTGCGGTGGATCTCCAGGTGACGGATTTGGATCTCGTTAATCGCCACTGGAACAGTAAAGTGGCAGCAAATTACAGACAAACAATGAACACTTTAAAATCAAGTGGGAAAAGGCAGTCTTGGGTGAGCGAGTCAGTGTGGAATGATCTACTTACTTATTGGAATAATAATGAGGACTTTCTGGTAAATTTTACTGCATATTTTTAATTTAAATTATTCTATTCAATTAGTATGTGATTTAGACTAAGACATTTTTTAAAAATTTAAATGTATAGACCTCGTCTGAGAGAAATGCAACTAATAGGAGCAAGAATCTGGTTACGCATCGAGGTGGGTCCAAGTCATTTCAGCATCATCGTGAGGATCTGGTATATTTTGTAATTGCACAGTTTAAAATTTTAATTCATAACTAGTTAAAATTAATAGTTGATTTAAGTTTTAATTTACATGTGTGCATGCTTATTTCAGGAGAGAGCGCGTATGGCTCCTGTGTCGCACTGGGATGTCTTCGAGCATACACATGCATTGAGTCAGACTGACGACACAGGCTCAGTTTCGTACACTTGGGACCATGATGATAAGGCGCGTGAGAGATATGTAAGTATAAAATAATTAAGTAGACTTATAATTTAATTAAAATAGTGTTATCTAAATTTATTTTATTTTTGTTTAACAGGAGAAATTTCAGGAGCAAAGGGCGCAGGTACTGGAAGCTACAGGGAGAACTGAGCTGACCAAGGAAGATGAGGACAAGATATTTGATGCTGTCATGGATCCTGCTACCCGAAACAGGCGATATGGTTATGGAAATCTAGAGGTAATACTAAAATTTATAATAAAAACTCAAATGTATTCGAACTACTATTATGAAATATTGAAAATCTGAAATTATATACAGATTACAAGATCTCAGCAGATGTATCGAAGGCTCAGGAAAAGGAATAAATCGCACAGTTGAAAGCACAGATTGTAGAACTTCATGAACGTGATCGTCGCCGTGAAGAGCAGATGGAGTTGCTTAACCAGCGATTGGCGGAGTACATTGCCCAGCACGGTACGACACCTTCATCTTCAGGGGGAGAGAGTTGATCAGGTTAGCTTGTTTTGATGTGTTTTGAGAGTTGGTGAGGCTTGCTGCATGCATGGTAGTTGTATATATTTTGTTATGATGGTTTGGACATGATGGTTTGGTGATGGTACGGTTTGGACATGGTGTTGGTTATGTTGTTTGGAGATGGTTATATTATTTTGGACATGGTGATGGTTTGGTGTTGTTTTGGCGAAATTTGGTGGTAATGTTATGTAAATATTGGTTAATTTATGTGTTTTGTGTTTGTTTTTTATTTCGTATTGTGTTTGGGTGTATATATGGTTGAGATTGTGAGTTATATGCTCGAAATGCAGCAGTTCAGAATGTTTTATATTTGTTGTGCGGCTTGTAGTGGTAAATCTAAAATCTGTAAAAAAAAAAAAAAAAAAAAAAAAAAAAAAAAAAAAAAAAAAAAAAAAAAAACACCCAGATTTCCAACGGTGACCAACGGCCTGCGACGGCTTGCAGGTCATTCCATACAAACGGCTTCCAATGGCCTATTTGCTTAAAACATCATACACGTGTCCTTATTTATCAGTTGGAAGCCGTTGGAAATTAAGCGTCGTTTGCGTTGGAAGCCGTTGATCCATATACCAACGGATTTCAACG
Source organism: Allium sativum (assembly GCA_030737875.1). Lineage (NCBI taxonomy): Eukaryota > Viridiplantae > Streptophyta > Magnoliopsida > Asparagales > Amaryllidaceae > Allium > Allium sativum. The sequence continues at coordinate 29,032,959 of CM060925.1, read as the reverse complement.
GGGTTTCCAATGTCCGCCAACGGCCTCTGGCCGTTGGAAACTCCTGTTCCTCTTGTAGTGTATGTATATGGAGGCGCCAACATATGTTTACAGATGGCTCGCACATAACAATAGATGGGTCGAGCGTCTCCTGAATTCATGGGTCATGCAGCGTTATCGTGCCTACATTTGCATAGTGCATCAACAAATGGCAAAGTTACAAAGCTGTAGTCAGTCACAAGTTGATTGACACGTGGTACGGGGTCAAATATTAAAATGTGAAGTGTCTTGATCGAGCGGTTCATAACGCTCATTCATCAACAAGCAGGTCACACACCAAATCAGGCTCGCTCATAATATTCTGCTCGTGCAAAGTACAAGAATGGGCATGTACGAATTATAGTGAACTTCTCGTGAATCATTGTGTACAAGGATGAATTTTCATATATAAATATAAGAGCAAGTGGCTGTCTTGTAATTTTCGAACCCCAAATGGTACAGTAGAAGTGTATGGCAAAAGCAAAAGAAAGCACCACGTGGACTGGCACTAACGTGTGCATTAGCGTGTGATAATACAATAATCAGACCATGCATGGTAAAAACGAACACATATTTACAACCATTTCAAGCCTGGAGTACAATGGACCATCACCATGCTAGCAGTCAGGCGAGACATCTAGTTGAGGGGTCACTCACGTGCCAAAAGGCGGAACAAATAGATGACTCGCACATGTTACATTAATTTATGGATCGTGCAAACTTCTGTGCTCGTTCACATAGTTGCTCATTCATGCAATATAGAGATCGCTCGTTCAAAGAAATACAACTGGATGGCAAACTTGTGATTAGATGAATCCATATTTGCAAACAAATATAGGTTGAAGGCGTAGAACAATATAAAAATTAGTGGCAGTATTGAAATTCTTGTTCCCCATTTTCATAAAAGAACAAATGGCAAGTGGGTACTTGGCGCGTGCATGGAAATCAAAGGGGGGAGGGGGCATCTACGTGTTCAGATATGATCGTTTGTTCCCTGTCACCACGTGGCCGTTCATACACTTGTTTCATTATGTCGCTCGCTCATAAAAGAATCAGGATCGCTCGCTCACGAAAGTGCTGGTCGCTCGCGCATGTATAGTGGATGTCGTTTGTACAACTGTGTACAGCTAGCTCCAGCTGGCGGATGACAGTTTCGTAAATACCCATATGTACGACCAGAACCCTGTACATGATAATTACAGCTTTGCCAGCTGGTCCAAACTTCTCCTATAAATACCCCATTTCGCACACTTCAAAGGACCGATTCTTCCACCCCGAAGGGCTGCCCAAATCATTTCTCCACCGTTCTCAAGCACTCTAAGCTCTCTTCAAACTTCATTAATGGCCGCCAAAGCTCACTTCATTTTCCTCCATCACCAAATGGATCAAATCTCCACCTTCTTCCATTAGAGATCAACTCAAGCTTTCTCCATCCTCCTCCAACGACAACTCGATCGGATCTACCACCTCCAAATCGAGATCCATCATTTCCATCTTCTCAAGTGTCATTCTACTTCTCTCCAACCGCCATTAATCCTCCTCCGAGCTTCGATTTGCATCTCAACCGCTATGGACTCATCGTTGATCCACTAAGTGCGAACAAACACTCTCACGCTCATTGCATTCAAAGGATCCAACCATTTCCATAACGGTGTAGAGAGAATCAAGTCATTAAAGAGAGGAAAAAAATTATAAAAAGAGAGAATGAGCCAAAATGAGATGTATGAGATGATGAACTTTGTAAATCTATCCATAATAATGAAAATCCTTGCGAAAGTGGACATAGATCCGTCATAGATCGAACCATCATAAAAATCCTTGTGCATTTACTTACTTTTTCCCGCTTATTTTGCAGTTGTGACTGCTTTTAATCTCTAACCATATTGGTAAAGTACGGTTTACGTACCCTTGATGCTGAACCATTTTTGGTTTAAACAGCAGTACAACCTGATTTATATAATGGGATTGATGGAGTTTGGATTTGTTAAATAACAATCTTGTCAACCTACGATCTGATATTGGACTTAATGTCTGAAGACAAAATATGGTTTTGCTGGTTATTTTACTTAATGTTGATCGTCTAGTGCATTTCCTTCTACGAAGACTGTTTTACACTTTCATATGTAAAAAGAGCCATGTTTTGATTGATTAAGAGTTCAGTCTTTATTGGCATGCTATTATTTTGGAAATTTATGAATCTACGCCTCAGAAGATTGAAGTTGTAAATGAATCTTGCCATCGAGTATCAATTTCTGGATATTCATTCCAATCTGGTATTGATTAAAGATGTTCAAGTGAGCGACAACAGTTAACACATTTTCCAGTTGTTCTATCGGCATGTTTCACATTTGGAGAATCAGCATCAATGACATTAAAAAACCGGAAGTGAAGTTTGGCAACACGTTGCTCAGATTTGGTAACGTATTGATATAAACCAATGAGGAGTTAAGCAAGAACTTTTGCAGGATGAGTTGAATTTGCTGAATAGAGCAGAAGGTTTGGAGAGAAGAAAAGATGTGTTGCTTGCTGAATTGGAATTTGAAACAATTAATGAGAAATTTGATAATTTTTAAATAGATATATAAAGGGTTTTAATAGCAGCATGCACGATTATTACATATATCAACAACCACTTATAAATTGTTGAATAAAAACATACGCACGAATACCTAAGCCAACAACAATGATTTTTGCATTGACAATAAGTCACACTCAATACATGCACGAGTACCCACAGACACAGATATCTTACTATCTGTATCCGCCTCATTAATTACGGATATTAAAAAAATCCGTTTATTTTACACACCGATACTCATTTAGCTGTCCATTTCATGTCCATTACGTATTTTATCAGCGGATACGAATTTTTTTGTCATTCCTAGTTCCCATCCCAGCCATTTCTAAAGCTGTTGTTCAAAATATGCGTACCAATTTGATATTTTTGAGTACCAGAATGGAGAAATGTTCATGGATGGTCGTCTTGGTTCTCACATGCGTATTCATTGAAAAAAACAAAAGGGGGTGAGCTTGATTTTTGTTTTTTTTTTGTTTTGGGTTTTCGTACATACGAAAAGAACGAACGACGAAAATATATCGTGAAACACGATCGTTTACAAAATGAAGTTAACAAACAAAACAAAAAACAACTTTTTGTATTTTTCCGTATTTTAAAAAACAACGGAACAATGATGACAAATTCATGCATCAACCATCCCTCCATCCCTTCCGTGTTTAGTTTGTCATCTCCGTTATCCTTCAAATCTTTCTATCTTTCACAATCAATGTTGAAAACTCAAAACATAAAATAAACCAAACACTACCTGAATAACCAGAAACCGGATATTAGGGAGAAGATTCACGATTGAATATAGTAACCGATCAATTTCAGCTCATGGATGTAGTGGGAGAGTTTTTAGATGCGTTTACTCAGATAGTGGGGTGTGACGCATGCATTTCAGTTTGACAGATGTTTTCCTCTTGGGACTGGCTTTAGTTTTTTTCTTAGATAATTTTATTTGTATTTCTAGTTTCATGCATTTCAGTTTGTAGCATGTTTTGTCTTAGGTTTAAACAGGTTTAGTACACTTTGTAAATTTTATTTCAGAAGTTAATAAAAGCATATGAATTTTTTCTTTTATATAAAATAATAATAATAATAATAATAAAAGGTAAAAGCAATATGTCAAAATTCATTCCTAAGCAAAGTGCCAGCGCTAAGGGTGATGAAGAAATAGGCATTGAGCTGTAAAAGAATGCAATGAAGTATAATGGTTCGGGAAGAATCCCCACACCTCCCCTTTGATTAAGTCTTTGTTTCCTAGTAAGGGAAGCAATAAATAGCCTTCTAGGAACTGCCTAACTTTGTCTACCATTAATGATATTTTAGACAAGCTTTGTTCTGATGAACTTCAGAGGTTGGATAATATATCATTTCAAATTTTCAAAATAAACCAAATGGTAAAACTAGTCATGAATACACTTTTATTTAAATTCATTGTATAGGCGTGTCCTCTTATGGAGAAGGATCAATCTTTAATGCAACTCTATATACATGATAATACTACTAAAAGTTCATCTTGCCAGCCAAGTACCAGGAATGCATAGCAAGACTTCCAAAAGAAAAAATATTAGCCAAAGAAGACAGTCCATGAATCATTCCGAATTTCTTGTTCATCGCCGCAAGTTCTGGGTTCGTCTTTGCAACTTCAACGTTCTTGGACCATCCGATCTCATCCCCGACTTTGACCTCACGTTCAAGCTTATGCCGCTTCTTCATCATCTGTTGATACATACAAAAACAAAACAAAAGTGGGATCTTTAAGACACCGACTGATTATTGTTGGGTAAACTTTAAATACTTTATTACTGGAGAATAATAAAATGAAAGGACGAGTGGCAGTTCGTAAAATGATGTGTCTTTATGTGTCAAGAGTCATAAATTAAGTGTTGTGTCTTTAGAGTTAAAAGTCATGTTTGTTCGTTAAGTATTGTGTCTATTTAATATGTTTATTGGTAAAGGGTCACGTCAATTAGTAAAATGGTGTCTATTGAGTTGTAAGGTCATGTAGACCACCATATAACTATGGATGGTCATTTTGTGTGGTTGTAAAAGAGAAAGTGAGTAAGAGAAAGTGAGTGGGGATAAGTCCGAAAAGAAAAATAGTGTTGTAAAGAAAGTCCAATTATAAAAGTAAATAAAAATTTGTCGTGTATCCTCCTCTTCCTCCTCCATAATAGTTCCTCTTCATATTAGTTTTTACAAATTTGTATCAGAACCTGGTCGAAATCATGGGAATTTCTACTGTTTACGCCGTTCGTTCTCACAAATGAAAGTTATGAAAGATGGAGTAGTAGAAAGAAAGAAGAGCTAATCTCCAAAAGGCTATGAGAGATTGTTGAGAGTGAATATGAATGGCCAAAAGATGTTAAAAACATGACGAAGAAAGAGAGTAAGACATTTACAAGCTTGAGATGGAAAGACCATAGCACTCGTGTTGTGATGTGTGAAAACGTCGATGGAGTAGCATGTAGAAACATTATTAAAGAAAAAGTGGCAAAAGATTTGTGGAATTTACTGAAAGAGATGTATGCAAATGATTACAAAGGAGAAGATGAAGAGGAAGTTGATGAAGATGAAGAAGAGGTCGAAAGATTCAAAGCGGAGCTGATGAGAAAGAAAGCTGCTAAAGAAGAAGAACCAGAAGAAAGATTAGAGCTTGAGGACAACAAGCACAAAAAAGATGAATATGAAGAAGTAAAGGATGTGAAAGAAAAGAAGGGTAAAAGCGAAAGAGATGAAAACGAGAAAGATGAAAATGAAAAAGCGATGTTAAGGAGAAGAAAGAAAAGAATAGAGCAAAACACAAGGACAATCACGAAGGGAAGAGTGAAAAAAAGGAAGCGGAAAAGGAAAAAGAAGAGGTAGATTGTTATGCTGCAAAAATTGATGAGAATGATGAAGTCTTGGTTTTGAAGGATAAGAGTGGTAGTGTGAGAAGTCCAAAGAAACCCGATGATTATATCGACTCTTGATCGGAAGAAGTAAATACTGGACTAGGAAGACAAGAAGAGATAAGACAAGAGAGTGGAAAAGAAAGTAGAAAGTGGTTTCCGGCCATGAGGAGACTTTTTAGAAAGAAGGGTTACAGTGTTGGATTTGCACATGAGATGGAAAGGAAAGTCCCGGTCCATGAGGATTGGTGGGACATGAGAATGAGGGAACCTTTGCTAATTCCGGATGAACCACCAGTCAAAGAAGATGAAGTGTGAGATTCGTATTAGATGAAAAGAAAATTAATATCATGTTAGAGAAATGTTGTGACTATTTTGATATATACCTAAGCCATACTGAGCGACTATGGAACAAATAATGAAGGAAGTAAATGATAGTATGCACGCTGTCAATTTGTTGAAACCAATGTTGACTAGAGGGCAGCTGAGGTGCATTGGTGCAACCACATTGGAAGAATACAGGGAGTATATTAAAAAAGATGCTACTAAGGAGGAGACGCCTCCGTATGCTGTTTTGGTCGATGACGTATACAAACCGCCCTGAAAGACTAAAGCATTTAAGTTTACGACCGAGGGGGGAGGGGCTTGTTGGGTTAACTTCAAATACTTTATTAATGGAGAATAATAAAATGAAGTGACAAGTGGCAGTTCGTAAAGTGATGTGTCTTTATGTGTCAAGAGTCATAAATTAAGTGTTGTGTCTTTAGAATTAAGAGTCATGTTTGTATGTTAAGTGTTGTGTCTATTTAATATGTTTATTGGTAAAGGGTCATGTCAATTAGTGAAATGGTGTCTATTGAGTTGTAGGTCATGTAAACCACTATATAAATATGGGTGGTCATTTTGTGTGGTTGTAAGAGAGAAAGTGTGTAAGAGAAAGTGAGAGCGGATAAGTCTGGAAAAAAAAAGTGTTGTAATGAAAGTTAAATTATAAAATTAAACAAAAATTTGTTCTGTATCCTCCTCCTCCTCCATAATTCCTCTTCACATTAGTTTTTTCAATTATAAGGTTTGCAATAGAACATTTACAAAATTATAAGGATTGTTATGAACATTTAAAAAATGGGAGATTTCAACCATATATATATATATATATATATATATATATATATATATATATATATATATATATATATATATATATATATGGATTGTTACGAACATTTAAAAAATGAGAAATGCTAGCTCTATGACTTCAAATTTGCCTATATACAAGAAAACAGTATTTGATTATGACCAAAATATGATCACCAAATAGATTAAAAACCAATAACAATCACAGAAAGTAACATTAGCTTAACATAGGATTCAAGGATAGGAGAAATAAAAGGTTTAAAGACAATTACCTCAATAGTCATGGGAGTGAAAACTACAAGATTGGAAAGGTTGAACCCAAGTACAGATGAAAGGAATCCAAGCTGATACTTCTCGACTGAAGAAGCCGACTTCCATGGGTGAAGGTATGCAAATGCAGCAACTGATATTGTTGCACATACAGATACCATCAAAAAGTAAGCAGGGAACATCTTGCTTTGCAGATTCCCAAACATATGCCTTGGCAAATTCCTTCATATAGCCAGTTTTCAAAAAGCATAAAAAAAATTAGACGCTACCAAAACAAATGCATGAGGACCACGTCTTAGGGTATACAATCACTGACAATTTGCAATGCTGTATATGATAATGGATGCTGGCATATTTTCTAAAGATTCAAACCACTTCCATAAAAATATTTTGTGTGTTTGCGTGTGAAAGAACCATTGTATTTCCTTCAGTGGAAAAAGAAATTCAGTTTGTGCCAATTTACATATTTAGTTTAAGAATTCAATTCAAATAATGCTAATTGCATTTCTTTTCTTTCTCAGTTGATGTTTATTTACTAACACGATGAAATGCACTATGAAACATCATTATTTACAAAATAGAATTCAGCTTTTGGTTTCTTATAAAGACAATAGTTTATCATTATTAGGTGTGACAACCAGTTTGTCTATATACTAGCTTTTGGGATTCCAACAGATCGGTAGTGGTAACGACACGCAATTTAGCCTTATTAGCGCAAACGATACAGTAAGGCAGTAACTGTATTTGCAAAATGAATGCCGTAAACATTACCATAGCAACAATATAGCAAGTGTTTATTAAAATACTCTCATTCATCGCCGATGTTTATTTAAAAAATCCATGTATTGCAAAATGCATTTTTCATCCATATAGATACGTTCCATCCATCTAAGAACAAGTCTTTGCCACATTCCCCAAACAAAAAGATTGTCGAATGTAAGTTGCTAACTAAAAAATAGAAATGTCAAACTTCTTCATTGATTTCACTTTTAGGGACATGATGAATGTTTAAGCAATATTTTCCACCATAAAACCATGTCTCAATGACCGAGTGCACCACTGGCACGTCTATGCATCGCTAATTACAGTATGGTTGACTATTGCCTTTGATCCTTTTTTCCAACTCCCTTTTATCTTCCATTATCATCTACATCATTTACCAACGCTCAAAGCCATTCCCTTTCTCGTTTGTTCTATTGCAAACCTCGTCTTTCAAATTTCAACCAAATTAAACTATGCTATTTTAACTCGTATAGACAAAAAAGAGAATTTCAAAGAAGGTATTCTAGTTACTACAGTTTTCTTACTTTAGATAATAGATGGCTAAAATTATCATTTGTAATATTGGGAGAATTAATCAAGATTTCATCTAATACCGCATGTATATGCATGTCATAAAGAATTCTAGTATGTGACACAAAATATATTAACATTTTGATATTCTGTCTTCTCACCCTTGGGGTTCAAAAAAAAGGCAAACCGTACATCTCAAATGATAGGAAATGTTTAAGTCTGATGCAAATATTCACATATTTCAACAATTTCTTCGTTCATTTGAACATTCCAGACATTGATACGACATATAAGCTATCTATTTCCTAATCTTAGTTGTTCTTCCCAAACCTTGCCCAAAGTTGATAAAATATAATGCCAAACAATGCTACACCTGGTTCCACTGACTATCTAACATTAGATCTCATAATCGCTACACATGCCGATGTTAGTGGCCATTCAATGGATCAACAATCAAGTGGGCGATGAATAATTAATTTAGAACAATCTTGGATAAAATAGTAACATAAGCTTAACCCTTTAGTGTAATTGGTATGATTGCAGACAGAGGAAAAGCTGTTATGGAACATATGTTGGGTTCAACATATGATGCCAAAACAAACAACCCAAATTACTCGCAACTTTAATCAGTCTATATTTTAAGCATGTCTTTATTGACTCTTTGAGTCTTTAATACTTGAACCTGAGCTCGTTAATGGAAGGAATTCATAAATATTCTGGAACTTATTCATGCCTTATAACTGTTCAATGAATCTCCTACCTTCAACCTGGATCAACCAACTATTCAAAGTTTTTTTTTCCTCTCTTTTTCCTTTTTGTGATTCAGTTAAGCCAAGAATCACGCTAAACAGATGATTATCAAAATATTTAAAATAAAAGTACACTCACAAAACGTCATATTCACAATAATTACTTTAACTAAACCTAACGCAGCAGCACAGGTATAAGGAACATATGTTCAAAATATAGCCATTTAATCATAAACAGACAAAAAATAAGATTGTGATAAGAATCTTTAGTTACTTGAACATGATGATACCCCCTATGAAAGTGACCCACAATGCTGCGCCAAAATTTGTAGCGAAGCAAAGCAGGTGAGCCAGTTTCGCAGTTGTGATTTTAACCGACGACGCAGATTCAGGACCCGTCCCGAAAAGATCTGGAGCAAATACGACGCCGGCAGCAAAAAATACAACGGCGGTAAGAAAACGAGTTGACCAGGACATCTCTTTACTGAGTTGCTTCGAAATCGATGTTATTAGGAATTAATGTCAAATGGCTTTGCAGTCGAAGGAACGAACGATTTTGTAGGGATCTGAAAGAAGCTTCCAGAAAGGAAAATAAAAGCAACACGTGGTGCGCGAGACAACCGAAAAAGTGGATGCAGTTAACTCATTCACACATATTCCCGAGTCCTGGATTGTTGACACTGCGATAAGTTAACAGAGTGCCGGAGCCATTGATTTCAGGGATCCACGTGGACCCCGCTGAAATCAAAGGTTGAGATACTGCCGTGTCAAAAAAATTTTATTTCATTGTTTCTCTTTATTAACATCGCTAAAAAAATTAAAAAAAATTAAAAAAAAAAAGACATGGGCCCCCCTGAATTACTGTGGGGGGCTCCGCGAGAGATTGGTCACTCGCTTTGCGCGACCGTAGAATTGCTCTTATTAACATACTTCCTTTCACATTTTCCAATCAATGAAAATAGTGAAAATTTTATCTTTATATATATTTTAATTTTATTTATTCACTTTTCTAGTCTATTTTTGCGTCTTAACCATAAAAAAATACAAATTTTAAGAAAGTGGTGTTTTATTTCATATTCTATAATTCTTTTAACGCGATTTGAATTTAAGATTTCTAGTGTTATACATCTTATAAAATATAGTGGAAAATAGAGAGAAGGACAAACTTAACAATAAATTTGTTGAACTGAGCTAAAATATAACTTTTTTTCTTTTTTAGGTTTCAAAAAACATGAAAAAATAAATACTAATTACAGCTTTTTGTTTTTGATCTCACTTAATATTTCATTTTATTATTACGATCCAATTATTGTTTATAAAAAGCCAGAAAAAAGGTGATTTTGGAATATTTTGAAATGAAAAAAAACATAAAATAGGGTGATACGCTTTTTGTTTAGGTACAGTTTGGCTCAGGTCCAGTTTAGGTTTCAAAATAAAAAAACTATCTATTTTAAAACTTTACAAATTATGTCTCTGTTTTTTGTAAATCACAAAAAAAAAAAAAAAAAAAAAAAAAAAAAAAACCAATATCAATTTGCCAAACTTTGAAATTTAATTCAGCATATAATCATCCTGATATTGAAGCCAAAAAAAAAAAAGAACTAAAAAAGAATGATTCAAAAACAAAAGAAAAATAAAAATATTCACGTTCCAACGAATTTCAATAATTTTTCATAAAGTACATATGTCGTAGCAACTATTTCTAAAAATTGTAGTTTTTCATGCAATTTTTGCTGATTTACTTTAAAATTTTAAAATCAAAACCTATGCTTATTTAACATCGAATATTGTAGAAAAAAAATCAAAAAAAGTGCACACAAATGAAAAATATTCCATTTTCAGGAAAATTGGAGTCAAAGAAGCTATAATTTGCAATAATTGCTGACATTTCAGAGTTCTTTACACAGTAACATACATATACAATACACTGTACGATAATTGTAGATATATCAGCAATTATTCAGAATAACTGCAGACATTACTGCATCTTTTTTTTTTTCATTTTTATTGCCAACAATACACCGCGTGAATAATTGCTGAAATGTCAGCAAATTTTCACAAAAAGTGTCGACTTTTCATAATTTTTTTTATGCGACAGCGCGAAAAAACTGAAAAATAAGTTGCTACAGTAAATAGGAACTTACTTTACATAGAAACTTAGGGAGTGAGCCACATTATATGAAGTATGGAAATAGGGATGTCTCACTAATTTCCGCTTTTGTTTAAACACTGGAGTGAGAAGGACAAAATGTGGGGTGTGAGTAGGTGTGGCTTTTCAATTTTTACATGTTCGAAATTTAGTGAAAAATAAGAATTGCACGAAATGAATTTCTAAAAATGAAGATAACACAAATTGTTCCCCTTTCAGTTTTCTTTTCTTATAAAGCCTTTTACCACTGTAACCATTCCTTCTGAACCAATATGCATCCCGCTTTGCTCCTTTCGTACTACGTTTCTTTATTCATTTTAATATCCCTAAACTGCATCTATTATTGAATCATAAGAAATCACGTTAACAATCACTGATTATATAATTGTTCAAATTGCTGAACTAGTGAGAATTAATGATGAGGATGATATTATTGGGTGGGGAGATAATCAGAAATTTTCAGTGAATAGTTGTTACAAACTTATAAAATTTTCGAGCAGAAAATTCTTTGGCTTTGAAAATATGTGGAAATATTCTAAGATTCCATCGAAGGTCAGATTGCATATGTGGACGTTGATGCATGGAAAATTAAATACAATGTGCATGCTAAGAAGAAAGAATTTAAATATTGAAGAGAAGTGTTTGTGTTGTGGAGAGTTGATGGAGGATTATTTGCATTTATTCTGTGATTGTGATGTGGCCTTTTATGTGTGGAGTAAATGTTTAGTACGGCTAAAAAATGATCTTTGTTGGAGAGATGATATTCATGATCAATTTGCTTTTTGGGAAGCTTGCAACACTAACGAACTAACTTACATCAATTTTTCTTTTTGTTGGGTTTTTTGGCATGAAATAAACTGTAGATGCTTTAACAATATTGCCAAGTCATCTAATGTTATACTATTTCAAGTTTTAAAGTTTTTTCTATAAATAAACAGGAGTGGAGCATTGGGTATATGCTGATCTGTTGGAAGACTGCTTTGGGAGTAGGGTTCAAGCAGATGGATGCAATAGCCTTTTTTCGTACTTTTGTTGTTTGTATTTTGCATGGGATTATATCATGTATTTTGGCTCCTGCGTGGGCATGATGTATGTTTATATTGCTCCTATGTGAGCTTTGCTTTTGTTTTACGGTTCTAACTGATACTTTGTAAGTTTATGGTGTTGTTTATATATGGCATGAAACTCTGTCGAGTTTCACTACCTTTCGCCTAAAAAAACAGTCACTGATTATAAAATAAACAAGCTTTAGTAGAACTTTAAATGAGTTATGGTTATGTAAAATCATCGCTATGTTGTTGAGGTCAGTACAAAAGGTGTTAATGGAAACAGCTTCAATGCTCTATCTCAAAATGTAGATGAAGATGAAAAATTGGAAAATGTTCGTGAGCATGAGGAAGGGGAGATACGGAGAATTGGTGAAATGTTATTCAACATTTTCTCAAGCAATGACAGGAACAATGAAGGTGTCAAAGGGAAATAGACATTGCTTGAAGTCAATGACAAGGCAAACTGTGATGAAAACTTTTGTTTACAACATGAAGGTCTGAATGAGGTCTTCGTTGATCTTCATGATGTAAACATAGTGTCCAAGTCAGTAAACTCTCATGTGCATACTCATTTGAATGACCCTAAAATCAAATCTCCAATCTCAAGCTCATTGCAGCTCAAACCAGGATTCTTGAACTTAAGGCAATCGCCAGCTAGATCTAGTAAAAGTACTGAACTTCCCTCCATATCTAAGTCATATGATTTATTTCAGAGAGCTGATGTTGTGGATGTAGAGTTTAGTACCTTGAGAAGAAACCCAAACCTATTCAACCCCACCCGTATGCCCACTTGGTACCTCATGCTGCCTACAAAACACATCCACCTCGACTCACTGGTAACAATGAAAAACAACAGCACTCCTTTCTCAGCTTCACATCCAGGTTATATGACGAGGAGCAAGAAGAGTATAAACGTGGGGTAACCTTCTCGATAATGGCTGAATGAATTGTGCAAGTTGTTGTGTCCCTTTGCAGCATGAAATTCTTAAATGTATTCCATGATGTATTGACAATGTAACTTCTTGTATGTTATTTTTATTTGTGTAATAGCGTGTATGTGAGTTGTGACTACATGTGGTTGTTCTTCCCTGCATGAAAGAGGTTATCATCTTTTGTAATAGATAAACATGATGTATATCTCCTAATTTTCTTATATTAGTATAATAAAAAGTGTGACAGAGCACTATAAAAACCGGTCGGCTCTGCCCAAAAAAAAAATCATTGCTATGTCCAAGCGAGATTCATGTACTAACCTCGCTTGGACTGAACTAGGTTTGTGTAATAATCTAGTTAAAGTCGACATAAGTTTGTATAATAACAAAATTTGGGTTGAGCAAGGTTCATAAAAAAACAACATTATATTAAATTTGGTTTGACCAAGATGATGACATATTTCATATGAATCTGGATATGAATAGGAAAAAGTGGGGTGTTATGTTTTTTCTTAAACTGTATGAGATGCGGAAGGAGTATATTAACCAAAAATATCCCCTCAGGTAAATAGGGTGAAAGAAGACTAGAATAAAGGGGGAAATTTACGGAAAGGGTAGGAAGGAATCGAATGCCTTAAGAGTTAATTAAAATAAAAACTTCCGGAGAAAGCAAAAGCTTCATGTCAAAGCCGAAGGGAATGTCGTCACTAGGCAAGGCAAAGTCAAAGATACGACAAGGACAAGGAGGCATCTGGTGTAATAAAGAAAAGCCCCTCTCGGTGGCATCGAAAGGTATATCCTCCCAAAAACATGTTTTGGACCCAAAAGCATGTTTTGAACCAAAAAACAAGTTATAGACGTTAGAAGGCTCAAAGGAAAAGGGTTCCGAAGAATTATTCACCAGAAAACAACCTTGCATTCAACAAAAGACTCATTGTACTACAAGGCGTTGCGAGCAAGGATAGACGATTACCAAAAGCCGGGGGCCTATATGAGCACATGTTTCCACAGCAATCAAACCCACTTTTTGAAAGCTACTCTTCGGAAATGCCACAAGCACAAGTTGCTCACCGACAAAGGCGCTTCCATTGAGCTCTCAAGATCGCCTCCGTAGAAGCATCTAGACGAAGCTTGCCAAGCGAAATGGGGTCAACTCACACCTATAAATACGACAACAGAGGTCCAAAATCGGAACAATTAATCTCATCAGAATATGTATCTACGATTGCGGAGTGTAACCCTAATTTCAAAATCAATTTAGGGATTTCTCCTTTTTAGTAATCCTATTTGGAAATTTATAATAAAATAAGGAGAATTGAGAATCTCAACCTGTGGAGTTTAATTTTAAAAGAAGATACTTAATTATTTTGACTATTTGTCTATTTAATAGTCGATTGTGCATGATTTTAATTTTCAATTTCTTAATATTATCTGAAATCATGTTATGAAACCTATGTGGAGGGATAACACATTTAGGGACAACAATGGTGTATCCTTACCCGAACGGTGTAGGGAGAATTATCACCAATATAACCTACTTCCCTTGAAAGATATAACCAAATCATCCCCTCTTTAATGGGTTCCGTAATATAAGATTCTTATTTACTAAATCTTGGGACCGACCCTTCCAATTAGAATTACCATCCCACCAAAAGGAGAATGAGGTTCAGTATTGACTAAGACTCCGGTCAGATCCGATATACGAGATCTTAGTTTCATATGCCTTCGGTAACTCGCAATTCGAAAGCCATATTTATCCACTTTACTCAAAGAAAGGCTTTGGAGGGCAGTGAAGGGTGAAAGTTTGTTCCTTTTGGGTCGTTCTGTATCATTAAATCAAGTACAAAAGCATCTGATTTTGTAATTTAGCTACCATGGTTTATCTTGGGATGTTAACCATTTTTATAGCTAACATTTTTTTGTGTTAGAAGAAGTGCTCGAATCTCTGACCTTTTGGTTATTATGAACTAACTTTTCATATATAAATAAATATAGGAAAAATAAAGACTAAATCAAAGAGGCTAGACATAATCAACGAAGACGTGGCCCATCCAACCGAGGTGGAGGAAGGAGTAACGCCATCCTTCAGTCTGACAAATATTGTGCAATGAGAGCCTTCTATAAACGAGACGAAGGAAACAAATGCTCAGGATATCAAACAAATGAGAGAAGAAATCACTAAACTAAAAACATTGCTTCATGAAGTGCTTGCTCAAAATTCCTCCAAAAGTAGTAGCATCCGGAATACAAAAACAACAACGGATTAGGTGGTTGATTCTCCAAAGAAAGGATCTAAAATTAGACAGTCGAAAGGCAAGGGCAAAGATGGACCTTCAATGCTCAAACCTAAAAGACCAAAGGAAGAGGCTATGAAGGCCGATTATTAGGGAAAGCTTAGGAATATAGAAGAACAATTTGGAAGCTGCCCGACCAAGGGACACAACTCGCATCTGGTGAATTATCCCAATGAAGAAGCTTATATTAAAGACTTAGTAGCGAAGGCTATTAAGGATTCATTTAACTCCAAGGGAAAAGGACCTTCAATACAAAAGTAAATGGTAATGAGTGGTTTCCTCGTTTATTGAGGAAATTGTGACTGACGTTATTCTATTACAAGTGAATATCATAACTATCAAATACCTATAAGCAACAGACCAAGATGACCACCTGACGTCCTTCGACAGTCAAATGGTAGTCTAATGCAGATTTTTTTCCCATGACACACTACGCCATTAATGGCCTTCTGTGACACAAAAAATGTTAGGTCAAGCCCAAAAAATGTTGCCATAGGTCTTTGGCAACACTTTTCCTATATTGCAATTTTTTTCGTTGCCTTAGACCTTAAAGGCGACATTTTGACTCTCTAAGGCAACATAAGAAATATTATTGCAATCGAAACTTATTTGGGTCTATAGAAACATCCATAGATGTTTGTAGAAACATTCCAAAAATGTCTCTATATATATTAACTTTCTGAATTAGTTTGGGTCCACATCTTGTATACTATATTATTTTGCATCTCATATAATAATATATATTGTATTGAATAATAATACTATTACAAAGAATTTAAATGATTCAAACAATATTTTATTCAATATAATATTTCAACATTTAAATAGTATAATATTTTGCATCTCTCTATAATACAAGTCACATTCACACCTCACTACATACACTCAAACACTCAATTCACTGTTTGTCTTTGTATTTGCTCCACACTTCTAGTCCAGCTCCTGCTTTCACTTTGTCTCTTGTTTACCTGTACAATAAAAAACTAGAGCAGTAATATGAAAATAAACAAATTTAAATTTGCAAAAATATAAATTTGTTTGTGTGTTTATTTTCCTTAGGTGTTTGGGTCGTTTGTCATCATATTTTGATTGTATGTTTCTTTGTCAGTATTCACATGGACAAACAAATCTCAGGAGCATGCACGTGTACGTGTACATGTGTACACTGCCACAACATCCAAGAATCATTCTTATGGCTGTGTAAACAACTGAGGAGCAACCACGTGGACCAACCCATTCAAGCGTTTTCTTGCTCATGCAAAATAAGAATAAGTTCAGGTTCATAAAACATCAAGAATGTGATTCAATCTCAGGTCCAATTCAAGTATGCAAGGCTGTATATACCAAGACAAATGCAACTCGGCAATGTGCATAGAGTTCGAGTTCAGGATTCAGTATGGAAGCATGTACATGATGACTTAAACTAGGAAAAGCATCAGTGAAACAAACAACATGAAAATGGACGAGCCAATGCAAGTCAGAGACGATCAAACCAACAAGGGTTAAGTCCAGATTCAACTCATGTAGAGCATATGGAAAATGGATAAGCCAATGCAAGTCAGATTTCAGCTAAGGTCACGGCTAATGCAAGTCAAATTTCAGCCAAGACAAAACAAATGAATGAGCTAGCATGCATGAATAAGACAATCACAAAACAGAGGCCAAGTGATGCACATGCAAAATAAAATGATAAGCCAGGCATAAAATAGAGGCCAAGTGATTCACATGCAAAATCAAATGAGCCAGCATGCATGAATAAGCTACCCATACTCAGCAATGCAAATGATAAATGGACAAAACAAATGTATCATAGTCTAGGCACCACAAACATGCAGAAGCTTAAAAGAAAAAATACATGTGATATATATGAATACAAATATATATATATATATATATATATATATATATGCAGTCGCAATAAGTCAGAAAACTACTAAATGCAACAAGTCAGGAAATTTTTCAATAGAGAAATCAAGGCATTTCCAAATATGTGAATTCAAACTACATGAAGATCAATTCAAGGCAGTATGTCAAAGCATATATATGGCAGGTTTTATAAACAGCAGAAAATAAAATCAAGGTCGAAATTAACAAAGGAAATAAATAAATCAACCATCTTTTGGGGAAAATCATGGCAACCAAAATTAGACAATATAGGACTTTTTATCTTATAAATTAACCCACTTTCATCCTCGATGAACATCACAAGACAAGTCAAGAAAAAGAGAATCAAAAACAAAGAATTTCACGTATTGGAGTTCTCGACAAACATCACCACTGCCTCTTCCTTACCACCGTCCAATAACAAGTCTGCTATTCACAGCTTCTACCGGAAATAAACACAACTTGAGATTAAATTTCGGCAAAATATGTTGTACCTTAACAAAAATCAGAAATCAGAAGCCCTTTAGTCAATAATTTAGGGTTTGAACGAGAATATTGGATGAAACGACCCGAACTTCCCAGGTAAGAAAAGCCCGGATTGAATTGAGGACAAGCCACATCGGAACGCAAACAGAAGAACATTTCATTGTTAATTACAACAATTCCATCATAATACAAGAATATACAGAGTATTAATAAATATTATACATCAGAGATTTAATTACATTACTGCAGCGGAAAAATAATACAATACACAACTGAAAGAAATACACGGATACAGAGCTTTCCGAGTATCGTTCCAGCTGTAAACCAGGTTCCTATGAATATAAATCTGCAAAACCGAAACTACTAGCTGCCCGTGCGGAAAATAGGGGCACCCAGAGTTTAGGTTAAAACAAAAAACTCCAGGTCGGTCAGGTGACTGGTGTGAGAACTAAAACAGTTATTAATCTTTATTTTAAAGTTAAGTAAATCAAGGGACCACGCCGTATAACATGGAACGGACTTCCTCCCAAGAATACCAGTGCATAAAACAACAGTGCAATGCTAAATAAAGAAAAATGAAGCTATTATAAGACTCAGGTCCCATCACACAATGCAACGTAAGCCGGAGGATAGGGTTTTTACCTTATAATAGCCAAAGAATGTTTGATACGCTAAAAACAAATCATTTGATACTATTATAAGTGCATAGTGTATAAAATAATTTCAATCATAAGTATCAATCATAGACGGCATAAGTGCCCCATACCACTATGTCGCCAATACTAGGCTTTACAATAAAAACCGCAAAGTCACGTATTGGAAGTTGGATTTCCATCTGTGAACCGAGGCAAAAGATAGTCCTCTACCGATTTCGAGACTCTCTAGCCCGAGCCTCAGGACAGGTACTCAGTCAAGCCCTTGGATCGTCAGGGCCGATCAACCGATGTGGATTAAAATGCCTGAACACTGCGTTTCCCCACCCTTTGGGGCGTAAATGAGCCAAATGACTCCATCGGCTCCACAAAGTCACCGATATATCTGAGGCGCCTCGCAACAGCAACAACCACACAGGTGAAAATAATATAAATGTCAGAGCTGGTAAGTCACTGACACCACCCTAGCTAGAAGGAAACACATGCCCTCCCTGAGGTCCTCTCCCGTTTTTGGTTCACAACCGGGGTGTGAGGCTCGCGAATCAACGCTACACAAAGCTATGCCACACAAGCCGTGCTTTGATCATCAATCACAAGACTTTGCTTTTCAACAGAAGCCTTGATCATATTGCCACTTAGGCATGCCACAAAGGCAATTCACTCCATGCGTTTGATATCCATCAATATATAACCTCTGAGCTCGTACGTCTCAGAGAAGGGCGTTAAGCAAGAGAATAAATTCTCCGCCGCCAAACAGATATATATTTAATAGAAATCAATTACACAGAATAAAATCCAATGTCAGACACACAGTCCATTTACAAGTCCGTTCTGGGTCTGAACGAAACCGGAGGAACCTTATACCTCGCATATCCATCGATCTCCAAGTAAGTCTGGACGATCACCAACTGATTCCCTCCTCTTGGGTGTACAGCCCAATCAAAATCATCAGTAATCACCCAAACAATGTGAAGACCTCCGGTCTTCAACCACCGTCTTCATCCTCGACACCACGTCGAATCAGTTGTTCAGAATCGGATAAACCCGGTCTTTCTGAATAACTCGCGTATATAATAAACAAGTGTTACACAAACACAACATACGCATCATTCTAATTCAGAATATTCCTTTATTCAAATATTCTCATACTTTGGGAAAGGTTCCCATTAATTTTATCAAAGATAAATTCTTTAAATTTATTCTTTAATCTTCTTTTGAATATCAATTCAAATTAGTCGGGATTAGCGAACCACACCGAAGTAATCATTTATTTTATTTCTCAATCCCAACCTATTCATCCCATGAAGTAAAACTGGTAATACTTTATATCTAACACCACGGTGTTATCGGTAAATTCAATTACCATTTCACATTCAAATCTAATTAAAGACTTAACAATCGCCTGGAGCAAAACTGGTGATACTCCATTCTCGATTATTTCAATCTAATTAAAGATTCATTAAAACTCCACTTGGCTTTAATCTTCCCAAAAATCAATATTAATGATTGTTTAACTTGGGAAATCATATCCTGTCTTTAACTGGGTTAAAGAACCAATGTCACTTAAAACACGGTTCACTATAAACCCAAAATCACATTCCATTAATTATCGAGTTAAAGAACCAGTGTTATTTAAAACACCGTTCACGATAAACCCAAAAATCAATTCAAATTCAATTCCAATTAAATATCATTTAATTGGTACACTTCATTAAATCTAAATAAAAAGATTTAATCTTTTTCTCAACTGGGTTTAAGAACAGTATTAATGAAGACACCATTCACGACAAACCCAAATCCCATTTGATATTAAATACAAGGCTCTAAATAGAAAATATATCGGCTTATATTCAATATCAAATTCTATGACCAACAAATATAGTATTGGAAATAACGATATAAATATATCTTTCAAATTTCCATAACAAAATCTGTATAATCACGAAATCCAACATCGAAATATTACATAGACAATTTCGATTCAAATCCATTCCAATTCAATTATTGGAAATTCTGGTTATTTTCAAAACCATTTCAAATCCACTTTATTTATTTTAAAAATAAATGGGATTATAATTCTAGTCCAAAACTATCATTTCGATAAAAATCTACTTTTATCTTTTCAAATATGGAAATTTTCATCCCAATTCTTCACAAATCATTTCTTATGATTTTACACAAATTAGTATTATTTTTAATAATTTTATCAAGGCCCGTACAGTCGATTTCCATCAACGGCCATCGAACTGCACTTACAGCGACCTTTTCCAAATTTGATTTGGACATAATTCCAAATCCAACCGTTAGATTACTAATTTCTAATATTCGTTAGAAAGCTCTTTTCGATACGAACCCAACGGTTCAGGTTTTAGGAGAATCCGACGGTCGGATCTCCCGCAAAATCAATTCAAAGTCAATGGTCGAAATTAGCAAACTGCTACAGCGCGACGCGTTCTATTCAGGTCATTATACAATATATATATATATATATATATATTATATTTCATCGATTTCCTTTCAAAACGAATTTTATAAATCGTTTTAAATTCATTTTCAAAACGATTTCAACTTCATATTCAATTTCTAATCAAAATTGAATATTCCATATCATTAATCTATAAATGATGATATTTTCAAAACGTTATATTTTGAAATCACTTCCTTTTCTATATTCATTATAAAAACGAATATAATCGATATAAATATCGTTCACGTCAAAATGGCGTCAATCTAACCAACACGGCTTTATATATTTCAATAACTTCATTATTCTATTCAACAAATGAATATTTTCTTCAACATATGAATTTTTATTTTTCTATTCAACACATGAATTTATACTTCTATTCAACACATGAATATATATTTCTATTCAACACATGAATATATATATTTTTCTATTCAACACATGAATTTATATTTTTCTATTCAACACATGAATTTATATTTCTAATCAACACATGAATATATATTTCTATTCAACACATGAATTTATATTTCTTATTTTCCAAATTGGAATGAGGCCCAATCAATTACCATATGACGTTTATTATATGGATTCCCTACAACACATGTATATAACAGCAACGATAAATCATCAACCATCATCCAGACTGTACCACACAACTGCATGAGCATTAAATATAAATAATTAACGCTTACACAGTCTGTCAACCCATCGATTGACATACAACTAAATAATCGGGATTAGTGTACGTCAAATATCATCCCAATACCCGTGTGGGGTTTCAAATCAACAAACACAGATTTTATTTGTGCAGTTGGGCGATGTGTAAAATTTACCGTCCCAATCAATATCAGTCAAATCAGTGTATATAAACAAATCGTCTGATTTGTTTATTACTATTTATTTTATATACACGTTAAAAATCATATTTTTAACTATAAAATATTTTCCACTATAAAATATTTTATTTCATTCCACATCACACAATCAAATTTCACAACACAGCAACCAAACAAACAAGTCATCCATGGTCTGTGGACGACGGGTGTCGGGTGCTGCAAAGCACCGTCTGCATCTTAGTATATATTTCAACTAGAAATTAAAATAAAAGTGAGGAGTTCTCACCAAGAGCTAAACCATACGCCCGACTCTTCATATGTAGGAAATCTTCGCCGGGCTTGCCTTTTGTCACTTTCGTTGCCCGTATCCACTACATATATAAAAATCACATTTTTAAAACGAAGTTATTTAAATAAAAATCGTATTTTTATAACTCTTCTCATATAATAAAAATCATATTTCTATCTCCACTTCAAATATATAAAAATCGAATTTTTATCTTCACTTCATATATATAAAAATCGAATTTTTATTCTCATACCTATATCAAAATCATAACTTTACTATCATGCATATATAAAAATTATATTTTTATATTCGTTACTTCATTATAAAAATCCTATCTTTTCAAATAAACAAAATCAAATCTTTTATATTTCACTTCATGTAAAGAAAGATCACATTTTTATTATGCTATGGTATAAATAAAAATCATACCTTTACATAACTAAAAATCTAATCTTTTCTATTATAAAAATCGTATTTTTACTTTGCTAATATATATATATATATATCATATTTTTATTATTTCTTCTATATATAAAAAGATCGAATTTTTATCTTCACTTCTTTTCTTGTTTAAAAATTATGGCTTTTCAAATAAAAAGATCAAATCCTTTCACTGTAAAAATCCTAGCTTTCCTACTTTTACAAATTCTATCACTTTATAAAATCACATATTAATTTTCAACAATGATATATTATAAACAAACTAATTAAAATAAATAAATAAAATTAAATAAAGTAAAACTCACTGAATTGGAAAGGGGGTGGCTGTGGTGAGTGGTGGCGTTGCTCACCATAGGGAGGGGCCTTCATCGATGGTCGTGCGGTGGTGAAAAAGAGGGGCGACGGCTGCCTATGGATTGTGGGGGGGGGGGAGGGGGGGAGCGCGCGTCGTCGGGCAAGAGGAGAGAGGATCGAGAAGGAGGGGGAAGGGGTGGCGAGCCTGCGGTGTGGCGGAGGGCGGCTCTGACGGAAGGGGGCGCGCGATAGGATGCGGCTAGGTCTGAAGCGCGATGGAAGCTTCTTTCTTTTCTTTTCTTTTTTTTATTATTAAGTGTCAAGGAGAGAGAAAGAGAAGGGAGGGGGCTTATATGTAATTTTATATTACTTTATTTTATTTCTAAATATGTTGACTTTTCATTCGACCACTAAACGAGACCCAACGACTTTCGTCCATAGCGCAATACCCTCATTCCGAATACAATGGGATATATTTCGTAAGCCAATTTGGCCGTTACGATCAGTTTCCGTTGAAATTAAAATATAAATCATTATATTTAAAATTCAAACGCACATTTCAATTTACTAGGGCCACATACGGACTCTAAAAATTCCCGAAAATATTTTCTAGCTTCATATTGACGACACGGTCCTAACAAAACTAATTTCATCGAATTCTTAGACCGTTTGAAAAATGGCTATTTTCTGGTCGATCGAAATTGACTGAAACTGGTCAAACGCGTTTTCCTTTGCCACGCTCACACATTGAATCGAAAAATTACGAATTTTGGATTTTAGCAATAACTTGACATTCCAGTTCCAACAAAAGTGGTTTCGTCGAAAACAGAGGTCATTTGCAAAATTTCCATTTTTAAGGGCCAAAATTCCATAGCGACTATTCTGAATTTTCAACTGGACATAACATTTTATTCCCGCTATGAAATTTTGATTTTTCGGATTCGTTGGAAAGATATTCTCAGTTAAATTCTAATATTTTTGGTTTCGCCAAAATCCGGTTTATTTTGAATCATGTGCATTCATTTGAAATTCGAAATCGAATTTTCAAACTACCGCGCCATTTTCAATTCCTTTTATAATTATAAATAAATATTTATATTCTAATGACGATTCAAATAAATATATACGCTCTAATTCTAATCAAAATAAATTTCTCGTCGTTATTATTTAAAATAATTCATTTTAAATATTCAAAATTCATTAAAATTGCCAAAATAAAAAATTTAAATTGGCTCAGATTTCTGGGTTATTAAAATCTCCCCCACTTAAAACTTTTCGTCCCCGAAAAGGAACGAAACCGAAAGTTGTTTTACAAATCAACTCAACTTCCATTATTTTCATTACGGCTTAAGTTCTTTAACTTTTCAGTTTCTAAGAACTTTTCAAATTTTTCAAAAATTTGGCTAACACCCTAAATTTTCGAAAAAAATCGCCATAACCTCCCCTGCACCGGGAGCTTCGGGATATTTCAAATAGCCTCCCATGGCCCTCATCAATCCAAAAAGAAAAAGAAACAGCCAATCGGCTCTTAAAATCATCAAAAACCCAAGAAATTAGTAAACATGTACCTATTTGTCGGGCAAACAATTTTATTCCTCTTCTCTAGCCTCCTTGCTATGACCTGTTCAATGTAAGTACATGTATATGTATGCAAATGCGACAAATTTTCAATACAATTCACTTTTTGGTACAATTTGGCTAAAGGGTTCAAATTCTAATTACTCAACCAATAATCAAACAACACAATCAGCAATCAATTAGTTGATTATCTTTTCAAATTCATAACTTGGATACATAGTCAAAAAATACATTTTTGGTGCCAAATCACAACAATAGGCCCTATCTGATTTTGGTTCTCACACCAGTCAATTGGAAATATATAGAAATTCCACTTTCGTCACTCGAACATAAATTCTGATGATGATCGATCAATCATCAGAATCATCTCCGGGCAACTATAGTGTGATTCTATATCTATCTAGTATATTAAAACTTTAAATACACGCGGATCAGACGTATATGCAAAATCTTTATATACTGGACTGTCCAGATCAGTACAAATAAAAATACGTTGAATAAGGTTTAAATTTTCAAAACAAAATTTGTTTTCATTTTAAAAATATACTCTTCACACTCGTTCTAGGATACTACTGATCCCATCTCTAACGACTCATTCTTATTGGATATTGCTAATCCAATCTCTGATGAATTCTTTCGTTTGGTTCTAACGTGTCTTGTTCTCCGAGCTCTGTAAACCAAAGCTCTAATACCATGATGAAACGACCCGAACTTCCCCGGTAAGGAAAGCCCGAATTGAATTGAGGACAAGCCACATCGGAAAGCAAACAGAAGAACATTTCATTGTTAATTACAACAATTCCATCAGAATACAAGAATATACAGAGTATTAATAAATATTATACACCAGAGATTTAATTACATTACTACAGCGGAAAAATAATACAATACACAACTGAAAGAAATACACGGATACAGAGCTTTCCGAGTATCGTTCCAGCTGTAAACTAGGTTCCTGTGAATATAAATCTGCAAAACCGAAACTACTAGCTACCCGTGCGGAAAATAGGGGAACCTAGAGTTTAGGTTAAAACAATAAACTCTAGGTCAGTCAGGTGTCTGGTGTGAGAACTAAAACAGTTATTAATCTTTATTTTAAAGTTAGGTAAATCAAGGGACCACACCGTATAACACGAAACGGGCTTCCTCCCAAGAATACCAGTGCATAAAACAATAGCGCAATGCTAAATAAAGAAAAATGAAGCTATTATAAGACCCAGGTCCCATCACACAATGCAACGCAAGCCGGATAGGGTTTTTACCTTATAATAGCCAAAGAATGCTTGATACGCTAAAAACAAATCATTTGATACTATTATAAGTGCATAGTGTATAAAACAATTTCAATCATAAGTATCAATCATAGACGGCATAAGTGCCCCATACCACTATGTCGCCAATACTAGGCTCTACAATCAAAACCGCAAAGTCACGTATTGGAAGTTGGATTTCCATCTGTGAACCGAGGCAAAAGATAGTCCTCTACCGATTTCGAGACTCTCTAGCCCGAGCCTCAGGACAAGTACTCAGTCAAGCCCTTGGATCGTCAGGGCCGGTCCACCGATGTGGATTAAAATGCCTGAACACTGCGTATCCCCACCCTTTGGGGCGTAAATGAGCCAAATGACTCCATCGGCTCCACACAGTCACCGATATATCTGAGGCGCCTCACAACAGCAACAACCACACAGGTGAAAATAATATAAATGTCAGGGCTGGTAAGTCACTAACACCATCCTAGCTAGAAGGAAACACATGCCCTCCCTGAGGTCCTCTCCCGTTTTTGGTTCACAACCGGGGTGTGAGGCTCGCGAATCAACGTTACACAAAGCTATGCCACACGGGCCGTGCTTTTATCATCAACCACAAGACTCTGCTTTTCAACAGAAGCCTTGATCATATTGCCACTTAGGCATGCCACACAGGCAATTCACTCCATGCGTTTGATATCCATCAATATATAACCTCTGAGCTCGTACGTCTCAGAAATGGGCGTTAAGCAAGAATAAATTCTCCGCCGCCAAACAGATATAAATTTAATAGATATCAATCACACAGAATAAAATCCAATGTCAGACACACAGTCCATTTACAAGTCCGTTCTGGGTCTGAACGAAACCGGAGGCACCTTATACCTCGCATATCCATCGATCTCCAAGTACGTCTGGACGATCACCAATTGATTCCCTCCTCTTGGGTGTACAACCCAATCAAGATCATCAGTAATCACCCAAACAATGTGAAGACCTCCGGTTTTCAACCACCGTCTTCATCCTCGACACCACGTCGAATCAGTTATTCAGAATGGGATAAACCCGGTCTTTCTGAATAACTCGCATATATAATAAACAAGTGTTACACAAACACAACATACGCCTCATTCCAATTCAGAATATTCCTTTATTCAAATATTCTCATACTTTGGGAAAGGTTCCCATTAATTTTATCAAAGATAAGTTCTCTAAATTTATTCTTTAATCTTCTTTTGAATATCAATTCAAATTAGTCGGGATTAGCGAACCACGCCGAAGTAATCATTTATTTTATTTCCCAATCCCAACCTATTCATCCCATGAAGTAAAACTGGTAATACTTCATTTCTAACACCACGTTATTATCGGTAAATTCAATTACCGTTTCACGTTCAAATCTAATTAAAGACTTGACTATCGCCTGGAGCAAAACTGGTGATACTCCATTCTCGATTATTTCAATCTAATTAAAGATTCATTAAAACTCCACTTGGTTTTAATCTTCCCAAAAATCAATATTAATGATTGTTTAACTTGGGAAATCATATCCTGTCTTTAACTGGGTTAAAGAACCAATGTCACTTAAAACACGGTTCACTATAAACCCAAAATCACATTCCATTGATTATCGGGTTAAAGAACAAGTGTTATTTAAAACACCGTTCACGATAAACCCAAAAATCAATTCAAATTCAATTCCAATTAAATACCATTTAATTGGCACACTTATTAAATCTAAATAAAAAGATTTAATCTTTTTCTCAACTGGGTTTAAGAACAGTGTTAATGAAGACACCATTCACGAAAAACCCAAATCCTATATGATATTAAATACAAGGCTCTGAATAGAAAATATATCTGCTTATATTCAATATCAAATTCTACGACCAACAAATATTGTATTGGAAATAACGATATAAATTTATCTTTCAAATTTCCATAACAAAATCTGTATAATCACGAAATCCAACATCGAAATATTTCACAGACAATTTCGATTCAAATCCATTCCAATTCAATTATTGGAAATTCTGGTTATTTTCAAAACCATTTCAAATCCACTTTATTTATTTTAAAAATAAATGGGATTATAATTCTAGTCCAAAACTAGTTCATTTCATTAAAAATCTACTTTTATCTTTTCAAATATGGAATTTTTCGTCTCAATTCTTCACAAATCATTTCTTATGATTTTACACAAATTAGTATTATTTTTAATAATTTTATCAAGGCCCGTACAGTCGATTTCCATCAACGGCCATCAAACTACACTTACAACGACCTTTTCCAAATTTGATTTGGACATAATTCCAAATCCAACCGTTTGATTTCTAATTTCTAATATTCGTTAGAAAGATCTTTTCGATACGAACCCAATGGTTCCGGTTTTAGGAGAATCCGACTGTCGGATCTCCCGCAACGTCAATTCAAAGTCAATGGTCGAAATTCGCGAACTGCCGCAGCGCGACGCGTTCTATTCAGGCCATTATATAATATATATATATATATATATTATATATTTCATCGATTTCCTTTCAAAACGAATTTTATAAATCGTTTTAAATTCGTTTTCAAAATGATTTCAACTTCATATTCAATTTCTAATCAAAATTGAATATTCCATATCATTAATCTATAAATGATAATATTTTCAAAACGTTATATTTTGAAATCACTTCCTTTTCTATATTCATTATAAAAACGAATATAATCGATATAAATATCGTTCGCGTCAAAATGGTGTCAATCTAACCAACACGGCTTTATATATTTCAATAACTTCGTTATTCTATTCAACAAATGAATATTTTCTTCAACACATGAATTTTTGTTTTTCTATTCAACACATGAATTTGTACTTCTATTCAACACATGAATATATATTTCTATTCAACACATGAATAAATATTTTTCTATTCAACACATGAATTTATATTTTTCTATTCAACACATGAATTTATATTTTTCTATTCAACACATGAATTTATATTTCTAATCAACACATGAATACATATTTCTATTCAACACGTGAATTTATATTTCTTATTTTCCAAATTGGAGTGAGGCCCAATCAATTACCATATAACGTTTATTATATGGATTCCCTACAACACATGTATATAACAGCAATGATAAATCATCAACCATCATCCAGAGTGCAGCACACAATTGCATAAGCAATAAATATAAATAATTAATGCTTGCACAGTCTGTCAACCCATCGATTGACATACAACTAAACAATCGGGATTAGTTTACGTCAATTATCATCCCAATACCCGTGTGGGGTTTCAAATCAACAAACACAGATTTTATTTGTGCAGTTGGACGATGTGTAAAATTTACCGTCCCAATCAATATCAGTCAAATCAGTGTATATAAACAAATCATCCGATTTGTTTATTACTATTTATTTTATATACACGTTAAAAATCATATTTTTAACTATAAAATATTTTCCACTATAAAATATTTTATTTCATTCCACATCACACAATCAAATTTCACAACACAGCAACCAAACAAACAAGTCATCCATGGTCTGTGGACGACGGGTGTCGGGTGCTGCTAAGCACCTTCTGCATCCTAGTATATATTTCAACTAGAAATTAAAATAAAAGTGAGGAGTTCTCACCAAGAGCTAAACCATACGCCACGACTCTTCATATGTAGGAAATCTTCGCCAGGCTCGCCTTTTGTCACTTTCGTTGCCCATATCCACTACATATATAAAAATCACATTTTTAAAACGAAGTTATTTAAATAAAAATCGTATTTTTATAACACTTCTCATATAATAAAAATCATATTTCTATTTCCACTTCAAATATATAAAAATCGAATTTTTATCTTCACTTCATATATATAAAAATCGAATTTTTATTCTCATACCTATATCAAAATCATAACTTTACTATCATGCATATATAAAAATTATATTTTTATATTCGTTACTTCATTATAAAAATCCTATCTTTTCAAATAAACAAAATCAAATCTTTTATATTTCACTTCATATAAAGAAAGATCACATTTTTATTATGCTATGGTATAAATAAAAATCATACCTTTACATAACTAAAATCTAATCTTTTCTATTATAAAAATCGTACTTTTACTTTGCTAAAAAAAAAATATACATAAAAATCATATTTTTATTATTTCTTCTATATATAAAAAGATCGAATTTCTATCTTCACTTCTTTTCTAGTTTAAAAATTATAGCTTTTCAAATAAAAAGATCAAATCCTTTCACTGTAAAAATCCTAGCTTTCCTACTTTTATAAATTCTATCACTTTATAAAATCACATATTAATTTTCAACAATGATATATTATAAACAAACTAATTAAAATAAATAAAGTAAATTAAATAAAGTAAAACTCACTGAATTGGAAAGGGGGATGGCTGTGATGAGTGGTGGCGCTGCTCGCCAGAGGGAGGGGCCTTCATCGATGGTCGTGCGGTGGTGCAAAAGAGGGGCGACAACTGCCTATGGATTGTGGGGGAGCGCGCGTCGTCGGGCAAGAGGAGAGAGGATCGAGAAGGAGGAGGAAGGGGTGGCGAGCCTGGGGTGTGGCGGAGGGAGGCTCTGAAAGGGGACGCCGATAGGAGGCGGCTAGGTCTGAAGCGCGATGGAAGTTTTTTATTATTATTATTAAGTGTCGGGGAGAGAGAAAGAGAAGGGAGGGGGGAGGGCTTATATGTAATTGTATATTACTTTATTTTATTTCTAAAAATGTTGACTTTTAATTCGACCACCAAACGAGACCCAACGACTGTCGTCCATAGCGCAATACCCCCATTCCGAACACAATGGGATATGTTTCGTAAGCCAATTTGGCCGTTATGATCAGTTTCCGTTGAAATTAAAATATAAATCATTATATTTTAAATTCAAACGCACATTTCAATTTACTGGGCCACATACGGACTCTAAAAATTCCCGAAAAATATTTTCTAGCTTTGTATTGACGATACGGTCGTAACAAAAGTAATTTGATCGAATTCTGAGACCATTTGAAAAATGGCCATTTTCTGGTCGATCGAAATTGACTGAAACTGGTCAAATGCGTTTTCCTTTGCCACGCTCACACATTGACTCGAAAATTTTTTAATTTTGGAATCTTGCAATAACTTGACATTCCGATTCCAACAAAAGTGGTTTCATCGAAAACAGAGGTCGTTTGCAAAATTTCCATTTTTAAGGGCCAAAATTTCATAGCGACTATTCTGAATTTTCAACTGAACATAACTTTTTATTCCCGCTATGAAATTTTGATTTTTCAGATTTGTTGGAAAGATATTCTCAATTAGATTTAATATTTTTGGTTTCACCAAAATCCGGTTTATTTTGAATCATGTGCATTCATTTGAAATTCGAAATCGAATTTTCAAACTACCGCGCCATTTTCAATTCCTTTTATAATTATAAATAAATATTTATATTCTAACGACAATTCAAATAAATATATATGTTCTAATTCTAATCAAAATAAATTTCTCGTCGTTATTATCTAAAATAATTCATTATAAATATTCAAAATTCATTAAAATTGCCAAAATAAAAATTTTTAATTGGCTCAGATTTCCGGGTTATTGCATTGGATCTGCAAATGAAAACAAGAAAAAGCCCTTTGAATATTGGATCTGAATAAAACAAGAAAATGAAAAAGCGATCTGAACGAGATCTGAAAATAAGAAAATTAGGCATTGATTCAAGTAAAACAACGGGTGAATGAAAATTAGGGGATCAGAATGATTTTTGAAATTTGGAGGGTGAGAACGAAATGAAAGGAAAGCGGGTGAATGAAAATAAAAGTGGGAAATAGAAATAGCTTAGGTGTAGATTGGTGTCTGAGTTTTTGTTTTAAATGATGTTATGGATCACTGAGTGTAATCTCTTTTAATTTTTTTAATTTAAATATATTTATAGCTATTGCAACATCTTACTGGTATCTATTCTAACAGCTTGAAGCGAACGTTATAATAGACCAAAATCAGTATAGCTATCGTTACATTGTAGCTAGCAATATCTTGTAATTTCATTGCAATATGCCATATATAGCATAGTGAAATTACGATGAGTCGCTACCAAATGGCATCGATAATATCGTGAAATAAATATATATTCATACAAGAAATTCTCTTACGAGTTTGCAGCACAATTTTGCATCAGGAAAGGCCTTTTTTCATAACATGATGGTTACAACATCAAGCTACAACTATGTAACACCCCGCGAATTCTATAACTGTGAAATTCACAAATTAAAGTATAATTAATTTCAAATCAAAGAACTAAGGGAAACGGGATACGCCATTGCGTTCGTCTCGGAAAAATACGCGAAATAGAGTCCGAGTTTTCGAAAAACGGAGTCCGTATAAAGAAGATATGGCCTTCGGAAGTTTCTGAATTAAGTTTAAAATTCGAACAGAATAAAACAGCTCAGAAAAACAAGTTTAAATTCCAAAAATCGGGCCCAATTGGCCAGGGCGGGAAAACTCCCGCCTAATGCACCCAGGTCGACTGGGCTGTCGACCTGGTCTAGCCAGGTCGACAGGGCTGTCGACCTGGTCCAGAGCCAGGTCGAACCCAGCCCAACCTGGCTGGCCTATTCTATGTTGGTCGATTTTCAGAAGTCTGCTTTGTCATTAGGGCTAGGTGGCAGGCTCTAATTGGTGTCTCTTTCGAATGAAAGGCTACAATCAATCCAAGCAACATCGATGGTCCTAATCAGTTCATAACCCCTATAAAAATGACCCTAGACTCAACCTAATCTATTCATTCAAAAATAAGAACAAGGCCATCATGTTGCTGAGGAACGACTAAGAGTAGCCACCAATTGGAGAGAGAATTAGGAGGCAAATTCTAAAGCATAAAGCAACTTAATCAAATCAAATCAACAAGGAATCGCATCTCCAAATTCCTAAATTGGAGAATTCGCCACACAATGGTAAGTAGAGTATTAATTTGGTATGAACAAATAATTGTGTTGGTTTGTATACTTGATTTGTGGCGATAAAGTAATTCATATTTGTGCGTTACTATGATTCTTATCGATTTGGGATATTGTATACGTTTGGATATTCTCGAATTATGTTATTCATTATAAAAAACTACATGTTTGCGGTAGTTTTATGCAAGTATACGTTTGGAATCTTCGCAAATTATGTAATCCATGTTGAAGCTACATGTATGTAGTTGATTAATTGAAATTCATGCAAGTTTTGGGTTTTGCTACTATGCCATCATAATGTATATTTTTGTACATAAATCATTTTGTACGTAATTGGAACAAATTTGGGTTATTATAGTTCATATGAAACTATGTTGAAATTTTGGCACCATGATCTATGTATTAAGCCATGCTTTTGTACTAGAAAACCTATTTGCAAATTTATGAATATGACTAGGCTATGATTGATATTTTGCATAATTGAAATCCATATTGTTAACAAGAATTATATGATGACATATGTGGTACATAGCTAGGTTAGATTCAAAAATCCCTTTTGCAAGTTTGCATGACTAAAGTAAAAATCATGATTTCATGTTAGAAATATTTATGTCATGGTTATGTGAATAGATTTAAAATCATGATTAAGTTGAACTATACTTTTGTGTTAGTAACAAAAGTAAGCACCTTTGTAAACATGTAGTAATCTTATGAACATGATTTGCTTATGTTTGACATTATGCCTGAATAAAAATATAGGTTTATGTTGTAGTTAAGCCTATGTGTCAATAGTGATATTCTTAACTTAACTACAAGTTTACATGGTTTGATTCATGTCACTTATGCTTTATGACCAAAGTATATGTTACCACTATGCAAGTACACCAGTTTCTATTTTGTAGTTCCAACGTCACGTTGCAAGTTCATGCGTTCACATTCCCCTTTTTGTGTATGTAATCACGCTTTAAGCCTCCCCTTTTTCTCATGGCTAAGTTGGGCTTAAAAAGGCTAAGCCCAACATATATATAATAAACGGACGTGTTAAACGGGGGAAAATAACGTTGGGTTAAATTTATTAATAAATGAAAATATAAAGTAGAAGGGCCCAAATTCAAGTATGGGTTGGGCCCATGATTGGTGTAACCTTTACACCATTAACTTAATAATGGGCCGCAAATATTTACATATAAGAAAATAAAGAAGAAAGACAAAATATGTAAATATAGAACATACGATGTGTTTAACCCGAGGTTGGATTGAGTTGTGATGTAAACCTGCCCGGAACCGCCCGGCTGTCCAGTAGTCACAACAATACCTATCCAATGTGGGAGGTTAAACATGGAGCCCAATAAGGACCCGAGGTTAGACTGAGTTGTGGCGTAAGACTGCCCGGAACCAACCGGCAACAGGCAGCCACAACAATACCTGTCTAATGTGAGAGGTCAAGGATTTAATAAGACAATTAAGGCTGAGTCAGGATTGTTAGGATTAAGTGAACTAAAGACTTAATCAAAATGGAACATGCTAAACTAAACGGACTGGTGGGGGTTAGGTTAGAAAACACTTAATCAACTTAGCATGTTGGCTAGAGATAGAAAACCTAGTAACGGGGGACCCTTTTCAGCAGTAACCCTAGAAGGTGTATCATGATACCCTGAAACTAGGCAGGGTGGGGCACGATTACTGGGCTGATTGTAAGAGGTCAAATCGACGGCGGTGGTGTAGCAGTGTAGGTTCTAACGGGGTGCGGGCGTGCACACACTCCGGCGCAGAAAAATAAGGCACTGGACACCAGTAGCATACCTGTGCATTCTAGGATTGTGTCGGGCCGCCACCATGGGACTTGATACACCCCATGGTGGGACCAGCATAGGTAACTACAACATCGGGGGCCGTAAGACACATGTAACTATGCGAGTAGGAGCCGATCATCATAGAATGGATCACATCACCCTGATTATGGGGTGCCAGTTGGAAACTAGTTTATATGGGTTCAGAGATTAACATGGGGTACGATAGTATATTCGACCCTAGACAACTTAACCAAGTTTATAGTGCTTTCCCACTTCTTGTTTATACTTATCATACCCAGTTCTTTATTCATAGACAGAATAGTCCTAGACTTACTCAGGCTTTATGTCTGACTCTACTTTTCTTTCGTCTTCTTTTCTTCCGTTCCCCCCCCCCTCCAGGTCCACAGGGAGGGAACACTGCAGCTTGACCAGCCTTAACATCCAGCTTGAAGAGGAGAAATGTATTGCTTGGACCTTTTCGTTTTGAACTATGGCTTTGGACAACCACTATGGGGCTTTTGCAGTTTATCTATGTTTTCTTTATGCTTCTTTAAATAATGTAATCAAGACAGATTATGAAAGTGTTATGTTATGTTTTTGGAAAGGATGTAAGACAATCATGGTGATGTTGTTGTAACACGTATTTGCTTTTATGAAATAAAAGTTGTTGTTTTTCCGCTGTTTACAAATATGTGTTCTTATATCTGTCTTGTATATCTGTGACTTATACTTATAAACCTCCACCAAAATTAGGGCATTCCCTTTGAGAGTGACCCTAACGGAGGAGGGGTGTTTCAAACTATGGAAGCCTTAGGGAGAGTACCAGAGATTTAATGTTGAAGCGGTAAGAGAGAATATAATGAATGGTATGGCTAAGTTAATAGCCGTTCACTTAGGGCTTTAGGAGAACACCCCATTCTGTAAAGACCTCATCATGAACGAATATGAAGACTTGCAGGAATTTTATTTTCGGGAAGATAAATTCATTCACATGGATGAAATTTATCATGCAAGGAAGAAGGGACCAATTCGAAAAGATGGATTAAAACCTGACTTTGACCGGAACACTAAAAGAACATGATGAGGGAAAGTTGACAGTAATTCGGTGGCACTGAATAAGCATGTATCCTTCGTTTACTTAACAACGAAGGGTAAAGTAAACTTCCTTATCCCACTCAAAGATCAAACCAATTCGGAGGCCCAAAAAGGTGATAACTACTGCATATATCATAAAGCGAGTAGGCGCAAAACTAATAAGTGTAAGATGTTAGCCAGTATCGTTCAATGGCTCGTGTGTGATGGATAGTTATCGGAAGCCCTCCGGAGAAGCTACAGCGAATGCCGGTAAGGAAGAGAACATCTTGGAAATGAATCTATCTCTCAACCATATTAACGTAATCCGTGGAGGTCAATATTGCTAGAAATAGCCAAGGAGAAAAGAGACGATACATCAAAGAAGCAAGGGACAGAGTGTTCTCAATTCAGGAAAGGGCATCGGATCATCCTTAGAGAGGTATCTGCATGCACACACTAGTAGAAGCTTCACAAGAGCATCAGAAGGGGATTCTCCATCCTCATAATGATTTTTTAATGACCACTTCTCAAATTGGGCAATCTATTGTAGCTAAGATCATAGTCGACACCGGAAGGGTCGTTAGTGTTATATTCAAGTATGCCTTTGACCAAATGAATATCCCAGAAGAAAAATTGGATCCTAGCCCAGAACCGTTCTTTGAATTCAATGACAATGGATCAACACATGTAGGAAAAATGAAGCTAAAGGTGTAGATAGGATTCCCTCCCTGCTACCATACTTTTGAAGATCTTTTCCTGATCATTGACCAGCCATCTTCCTATAACGCTTTCTTTGGACACCAGCACTGGATATAGAATAAATTCTTTGTCTCCCCCAAACATCTAATGGTAAAGTTCTTATCGAAGAAAGGCCGAGGAGCCATTAACAGAGAGAAATTAACTCGAAAGAAATTATTTTGCTATAATTGATTAGTACAAAAAGGAATTCTTTGCTTATTTGGATGCTTCAACTGAATTGCAGCCTTCGAATGATGGGTTCGTAAACCCAACATTCAAAGCAAAGGTGGGAAAGATAAGAAATAATCAATCTATTAAACATTAAAAAAATTAATTGTAGGTCAAAAGTAGAAAGAGGAAAAAGCAAGATGTCAATAACATAGAAGAAGAAGAAATCATAGCCGATCTAGACTATTAGGGAGTGGCCGAAAGGATTGAACCTCCCGAAGAGATTGAGGAGGTAGGCATAGACCCTACCAATCCCGGAAAAACTGTAAAAGTGGGAATTTTTTGGAACCAAAGGTAAAAATCGATTTAATCCATTTTACTCAAGGGAAGTAAGGATATCTTTGCGTGGACACACTCTGATATGGTAGGAATAGACACTTCGGTGATGTATCATTCACTCAATATTGACTCAAACATAACTCTTATCCAATAGAATAAAAGTAATTCGACAAGGTATGATCTGAAGCCTTAAAGGAGGAAGTACATAAATTACTTGAAGACAGATTGATTCGAGAAATATTTTACCTAAGATGGTTACAAACCCTGTTCTGGTAAAGAAGTCCAACGGAAAATTGAGAACTTGTGTTTATTACAAAAATCTAAATAAGGCATGTTAGAAAGACATACCCTTTTCCAAAATTGACCAACTAGTGGAGGCCATAAGTGGGCACAAGTTATTATCCCCTATGGATGCTTACTCCAGATATAACCAAATACCCATGTTCAAACCTAACAAAGAACACACAACCTTCATTGCTGATAATGGAACGTATTTCTATAAGGCTATGCTCTTAGGTCTAAATAATGCCGGTGCGACATATCGAAGGTTGGTCAATAGGATGTTCTGTGGACAAATCAGAATTAACATGAAAGTTTATATAGATAATATGTTGGTCAAATCAAGAAGGATAGAATACCATTTAAAGGATCTTAAAGAAATGTTTAAGATAATATGAAAATATTAGATAAAGGTAAATCCGTAAAAATATCACTTCAAAGTTCACTTAGGGAAGTTCCTAGATTACATCATAAGTGAACAAGGAATAGAAGCTAGTCCCTCTCAAACAAAGGAAATAAGAAAAATGGTCGAACCTTAAACAAGTAAGAATGTAATGAGTCTGAACAGAAAGGCGGGGGCCCTAAGTAGGTTCATCTCTAAGGCCATCGACAAAGTATGTGTTATTCTTTAATGTGGTTAAAAAGAAAAAGAACTTTGAGTAGGGAAAGAAATGTCAAAGGATGCTCCAGGAATTAAAGGAACAATTGGAAAAACTCCCTATAATGTCTAGTTCGAAGGAAAAAGAAACCTTTTAACTTTATATGGCAATTTCGGAACATGTCGTCAACTCAATGTTGATATGAGAAGATAATGGAACCAACTTCCTGTCTATTATGTAAAATGAAGGTTAAAAGATGCCAAAATCCACTTCCTAGTGATTGAAAAATTGGTTTATGGATTTATTCCTACCGCCTAAAAGCTACGGTCATACTTTTAGGCACATCCAATTAAAATCTTAAAAAATCTTCCCCTTAAACAAATTTTTAGCAAGCAGGAGACTTCCAAAAGGCTGGTAAAGTAGGGAATTAAGCTAAGCCAATCTAATATTAAATATAAACTGCAGACGACAATAAAAGGCCAAGATTTAACGGGTTTCGTAAAAGAGTACCCAAGATTCATTGAACAATTGGTAAGGTAAAGCGATTTAGAGACGAAATGGAAATTATCTGTTGATGGAGCATCTAACGAACAAGGTGCGAGAGCATCATATGTTATCATAACATTAGAAGGAGATCGCCTACATTATGCCATGAGATTGGGTTTCTCTGTAACAAATAATGTGGCGGAATATGAATATATGGTTGTCGGGTTAACTTTAGCGAAGCAACTTAAGATTCCATTAATCCAATTTTTTAGTGTTTCCCAATTAATGGTTAATCAACTTAAACAAATATACCAGACAGAGAATCCGAAACTAGCTCAGTATGTAAAGAAAATATTAGAAACGCCGGTACTTTTGAAGATTTCCCAATACATCAGATTTCAAGAGGAAAAAAATTCTCAAGCAGATTCCCTAGCTAAGTTAGCTAGCTCAAGAGGAGCTCCGGAGACTTGAATCATTCTTGTTAGAAATCAGGAAACTCCAAGCGTTGAGGAAAAGGGAATTGAAAAAGGAAAAGAGTACTTGGTTCTGGCCAGATCTCAGGCAAAGGCCCAAGTGGAAATTGAAAAGGAGATAAGTCAAGAAATTCCGCCCGAACTTGAAAAACCTTCCACAAGTTATGACGAAAGAAACTGAATGACACCAGTTCTTGAATACTTAAATAACGTCATACTACCTACGGATAAAAATGAAAGCTAGGAAATTAAGTGTAAGGCTTTGAATTTTACTATTTTAGATGGGATCTTATTAAGAAAGGCTATGTACTTCTGTATTTGAGATGTGTAAACACTGAAGATGGACTAAGATTGCTAAAAGAGGCACACCACGGGTTCTGTAGGAACCATTCTAGTAGAATAAAATTGGTTAATAGAGTATTCTTTTGGCCACAGATGACTAAGCAAGCCATATATCTGGTTAAAAGTTGTGATAAGCGCCAAAGATACTCTAAGATCCCTCGACTAGCGACACACAATTTAACTCTCGTAACAAGCCTTTGCTGTTCGACGTAAGGGGAATAGACCTTAATAGCCCGTTACCAGTTTCGGAAGGAGGTGCCAAATATATAGTAGTAGAAATTGATTATATTACCAAATGGGTAAAAGAGGAACCACTTCTAAAAATATTTCCGGAAAAAGTTCTAAGATTTGTCATCAGTAATATTGTCACTAGATTTGGAATACCTCAGAAGATCATATCCGACAATGGGACACAATTCGAAAGCGAGGAGTTTTCACAATTTTGCTTCAATAATGGAATCATTAAGTGTTTCTCTTCCGTAACATATCCAAAGGCAAGTAGTGTTAGAAGCTGCAAACATTACACGATTAAATAGAGGAAAAGAAAATTTGGTAGAAGAATTACCATTAGTACTTTGGGCTTACCGGACTCCTTTTAAGGCAGCAACATGCCATTTACGCTATTCTCTGACCTTTGGACGTGAAGAAATGCTTCCAGTTGAGATAGAAATACCTTCCCACCAAACGGTTGCATATGCTTTCATTAGAAATCAAGAACTAAAGAAGGAATATTTATACGTGGTTCACAGACTCAGAGATAAAGTTGTTATCCAAACATCAGAATTCTTATACAAATAACCTGTTACTACAACTCAATAGTAAAATAGGGAATAGCTAGAGAAGGAGACTTAGTATTCTGAAGGGTAATGACCAATATTAAGAATCCATTAGATGGACTATTATGACCAAATTGGGAAGGACCCACAATTATTCATACAGTAATAGCACTAGGGACTTACTGCTTGCGTCACCCCGAAAGCAACATGGTTTGGAGAACATGGAATACAAAACTTATAAGACCTTTTTTTCCCTTCGTAAGTGACTAAAGCGATCCATCAAAGTAGAGGGTTAAGAAAATTTAGCTTCGATAGCAAAAAATGAAATTAAGACTTAAGAAAGTTTTATTAATATACATGGATAAGAATTAAAAGATAATGACTTTCAATGGAAAACCCAAAATAAGAAATTCTAGTTGGTTAGGGGTGAATGCCCTTTCAACTATGGATTAACTTTAAAAAATTCTTGACATAGTTAAGGCGCTTCCTGGAAGGGAGGAGGGGTAAGACCAAGGGATGAATCTGATACCCATTAAATTCCTAAATATACCAAGGTCCTTCCCTATAGAGGATGGGGTAATACCAACACAAATGCGCCTGGCTCTATGCCTTAAATATATCATAGGAGCCTCTTAAAGGGAGGTGGTTAAACCTGCGGGATGTGCCCGAAACCACAATCCCTTGACGGAGTTAAGGCACCTCTGAAGGAGGGAAGGGTAATCCCGGGGACATTTTCCTAGTTTCGAATGAAGCACGCCCTACCTCGGAAGGATTTCTGGATTTGTATTATTAAAAATAAGTTTTGGGTCTACTTTAAGCCGAAGGAGCCTTCGTCCATATTAATTAAATCAGGAAAAGAATTTTTGGACTTCTATTAATCTAAATAGGTTTTGGTCTTTTTAACGCCGATCAAGGTTTTGATCCTCTATTATCTTCAAAAGTAGGTTTTTGGATTTCTATTATACCTAAATAGGTTTTTCGGACTCACTTGAATACAGAAAGATATTTCGACTCTCTATTATTCGAGGAAAAGGTTTTTAGGATTCTATTGTCAAAAATCCGAATATGGGTTCCACAACATATATAAGCCTTAAGAGGCTTCATTAGTATTAATTAGTTCCAGAGTAGGGTTTATGGGTTTCTATTACTCTTAAATACCCGAGTATGTGTCTTATGCGTTCAAGAATCCAAAGGAGGCTTCGTCCTTATTTATTAATTC
This sequence comes from Allium sativum, assembly GCA_030737875.1. NCBI lineage: Eukaryota > Viridiplantae > Streptophyta > Magnoliopsida > Asparagales > Amaryllidaceae > Allium > Allium sativum. The sequence goes on along the minus strand of CM060925.1, from coordinate 28,992,191 downwards.
CAGAAATAAATTCTGAAATCCTTGTTTTCCAATACTAGAGTCTATATTTTGGGACATTCACGCACCAAAGATGGTTTCGGTTACATTAATTAGTTCTAAGAAAAGGCTTCTGGATTTCTATTGCCTGAAGTTATGAGACACCCCATAATTTTAAAGGACACTATAACAATAAACTAAAGGATAATTAATTAAATATTGGGAACTAAGTAAAATATACCATACCATTGCGTTCGTCTCCAAATTATGCTTAAGATAGACTTTGAGTTTCGTAAAACGGACATCGTATGAGAAAGATATGAAGGTGTGAAGTTTGTATACATATAAGGGCTTTATGTATGAATAAATCCAAACCAGAATTCAAAATAATTCAAAAATACGAAGTGGGAAAAGTTGGTAAGATCTGGACCGGTATGGGACGACCCATGCCTGGGTTGGGTCAACCCATAGCCAGGTGGGTCGACCCAGAGAGGAGTGGGTCGACCCAACAGGGATCTGGCCGAATTCATTCTTCTGAACCTGGACTTGTATTGTGACTGGGTTCGTTGGAGATGACATATGTATAGGACAACATTTCTATTATTTTTCTATACCTAAAATGATTGAGACAATGAAATGATGCCTCTAGTTGGATTGAATCAGACTATCTACTTCAACACCAGCCTATATACATACTAGAATCTCTTTTACAACATTAGCATATTATTCCCTGTTCTTTAGATCCAATCTCTGTGAGTTCATATTACTTTTAGATATAAAAATTTAACAGTAACCCGGACATGTTTATAAACCTAGATCTGAACCTATGCTTGTTAAGAATCTGATTCATACCTAAACAGTTCTGCTATTACATATGTTCACCTGATCTATTGTTCAGTTCTCATATGCCTATTTCTGGTATGCTTAATTCTGTTGTCGTTTTCCTATTCTGTTATTATGCCTATTTTAGTTATCATATGCCTATTATGTAATTATGCCCATTTTTGTTATCATATGCTTATTCTATTATTATGCCTATTTCTGTTCTCTTTCCTTCATTCCCTTTTTATTTTTAGAGCTTATGCTACCTTCGAGCCTAGGCCAATATCGCTGATACATGCGCACAAACAGAATTGGGATAATTTAGGAATAACTTGGGATGATAATTTGGGGGTATATCTTGTACTCTGAGACTTGACTAGAATTTGGGGGCATAACCTATACTGTGAAGTATGACTAAAATTTGGGGAATATCTTAAATTATGACTTGAGGTTTGGGGCATATAAATATGTAGGCTTAATTTATAGACTAAGTGGAACATGTTAGTAAAACTGTAAGAAACCTGTGGAACCTGTTGATCTATTGGGGTTAGGTAAACCTATTCGATCTGTTAGGGTTAAGTAAACATGTTTAGTCTGTGGGGGTTATATGAACTTGTTAACCTGTGAAACTTAACCTGCTAATTTGTGGGGGTTGGGCGAACCTGTTAATCTATAGGCTTAACCTATTAAAAATCGTAGTTAATTGGGGGATACAAGTTAGGGGTTTTGTGACGGCCCGCCCCGCACCAACCGACATTTACTCCAAAAGTGCTCTGTACACATGTCCAGTTAGCACAGGACGGTCGTCAGAAGGAGAGGAAAGAAGGAAATGAACTAACAAGGAACTTGTAGAACGTCTCACAGCGCATGGAAAAAAAATATAATAACAACATACTTGACATAAAACAGGTGAGACAGTGCATAAGCTGAAAACAAACTAACATAGCAGCGGAAAATCCAAGTACAGCTTATGATCTAAAGCCAACATTATTACAACTTTTCAAACTGTCTCAAAAAGCATAAGCAAGATAAGGGAGGTACACTACTAATGCCCAAGTAGCGACCACCAACGACACAGGGAGAATATCTATATATATATCGTATGTGGAAGCCTCCTGCTCGCCTCCGAATCAGCTACTCGCACATCACCAGCTAACCTGTCTCTAGTCTGCTCGTGTGAGCACCCAGAGTAATAAGAAGAGACATAAAACTCTGGGTCAGACAAAAGTCTAGTATGAGCGATAAGCATCTAAACAGAACAATAACAGGTATACTAAACCATATCTGAACCTGGACCTGCAACCAAAGAGTTAGCACTACATACTGTACAACACTCTAAGGTGCCATTTCAAACGGTGTAAAGGTAACGGGGGTGGGGGGTGCATGTCATAGTGATGGCAAACAATCAAGCATAACAACCATCCTCGCATCTCTCACTCAGTGCGTAAAGCATACGATATCCACCACTTCGATCACCAAATATACTTTGCTATGATCACTTTGCCCCCATGAAGTCACAATGACTTCACTACACTGATCCATAGCCGCTAATCCTTCGCTATGTCCACTCTGCCCCCATGGAGTCGCAATGACCCCACTGCACTGTCTCATAGCCTTACTAATCCTTTACTATGTCCACTCTGCCCCATGGAGTCACAATGACCCCACTGCACTGGCTCATAGTCTTACTACGATCACTTTGCCCCTCGAGTCATAATGACTCTACTGCACTGATACGTAGTCCTGCTACGATCACTTTGCCCCTCGAGTCATAATGACTCTACTGCACTGATACGTAGCCCATCATTCCTTTCAGTGGTGAATCGAAGTTATGAACGTCGACAACTCCTTAGCACACGTCCCGCAGCAAAGCTCAACCATGAAGTGAACTCATTGGTTCCCAACTTGATCCTGAGCTCTAACTTCCATTTGGACTACCTTTGCATCTCGGGTTATTGGTCATCACCGGATCGGTTCGGATCTCCCCCTGATCATCAGTTCGGTTCGGATCGGAATGCTCCTTCTTCACTGGGTCGGATCGGCAGACATCACCCCTGGTGGATCGGGTTGGGTTCTTCAAGTCCAATCACCACGCGTCGGTTCGGTTCGGTGGTGGCCATGCGGGTCGGATCGGAGTGCTGCCTGCCACGAGAGGTGCAAGTGGATCGGAGCTTCCCCAGTTCATGTTGCCCTCCTCTGATCGGATCGGGGTGTGAAGTGCGAGGGCGGATCGGGTACGAGAGCTATTGTGGGGAAGGGCGTTGTAATGGTTCGGTTCGGGTCCTCCTAACCGATTCGATCCAGTTCGGGTGTCTTCCTGCACTTTTTCCAGCAAGCAGTTTACGCCACTCGATGGCGTTTTCGATCATTCCAACTATTCTAATCAATCACAAAGCATACCATACGGTCATAGCAACATATATAATCAACCACAAACACCAAAACAACAATATGATAGGTTAAAATGGATCAAACATAGCCAAAACCCCATATTTTCCCTTAAACATGTTTAGGTGAAACTAATGATATGATTAGCAAAACTTAACCAAATTAACCCAAATTCATATCAGAGGTCTAAAACATCATTTAAGAGTTTATAAATATTTTTCCAGAATTTTATCATGTTTAAATTCGCTAATTACCCTTAATTAGCCATAATTAGTGAGGAACTATGCAAATCACTCACCTTAACCACAAATAAACCTTAGATCTGAAATGAATTTTGGATTTGGCGCGGATACTTATGCTAAACAGCAGCTCTAATCTTGATTTGGTGAAGATCTCCCTTGATTTGATATTGCTAAGCTTAATCCTTGATTAGAAGGTGATTTGGAGGTGATTTAGAGGTTGGAGGCCATTTTTAGGGTTTCTAAGAGGTAAGTGGAGGCTAGAAAACTGAAATAGAATGAAAACCTAACTCATTTCAGCCTCCCCTTAACCCTAATCCCGAAATGGCTTATGGGCCCATTTGCTAATCACCTCATTTGGCCCGGTTAAGCTGTTTTTCACCTTCCAAACCTCATTTCAGCCATATCTCCCAAACGGTAAGTCCGTTTTTCGCATGTGGCCACTCTACGGAAAGATTAACCATCAAACGAATCTAATGGAAGTGGTTTCAGGTCAAAACTCCTTTCCAATCAAAAGTTATGGCCGAAACAAGATCAGCTAGGGGCAAAACGGTCATTTAAAAATCGACAAAAATCATGAACATGGGAAATGACTCTAATAGTTGTTTCCCAAAGTTACATGACCATACGACTTCGTATGGGAAAGAAATAAATATTCTACGATCCTCCGATGCGTAGAATGCGTGTTGTTACATTCTCCCCCCTTAAGAAATTTCGCCCCCCAAAATTTCCTAATCAAAACACACACAAGGATCCCGCATGCCTATCAGTCATAAAACAACAATCAAACATGCAAAACAAGTCTATCCTAGCATGCGCAATAACTAAATTACAAAGTAAATCTTACCCGGCAAAGAGTTCTGGATACGTCTTCCTAATGCTCTCCTCTGTCTCCCAAGCACAGTCATTCTCATTCTCGCCCCCACTGAACCTTGACTAGCTTCACCGCCTTCCTTCGAAGTTGCTTCGTATCGTGCTCGACAATACGAATCGGCTTGCGGTTCCCAACCGCCTCGGGTTCCACTTCGAAGTCCTCTAACTAATCAGGTGAAATAGTCATATCTGGGTCGTGCACGAACTTTCTTAGCTGGGAAACATGAAATACGTTGTGAACTCCCGTCATCTTCTCGGGTAAGTCAACTCTATACGCCAAATTCCCAACTTGTTCGGCGACTGGGAACGGGCCAACAAATCTTGATGCCAACTTGCCTTTCCTGCCAAATCGTGTCACGCTCTTCAACGGAGAAATCTTGACAAGCACCAAGTCACCAACGGAGAATTTTAAGTCTCTTCTCCTCTTATCATCATAACTCTTCTGCCTATCCTGGGCAGCCTTCATCCGTTGTTGAATGATCTTAATCTTATCTGAAGTTTCCCTTACCACATCTGGTCCAAGAATAAACTTCTCATCGGTCTCTATCCAACATGATGGTGAGTTGCACGGTCTTTCGTACAAAGCTTCATATGGAGTCATACCGATACTGGATTGGTAGCTATTATTATATGCAAACTCTACTAGATGCAAATGGTCATCCCATGATCCACCAAAATCCAATATACAAGCTCTCAAGAGATACTCCAATATACGATTCACCATCTCCGTCTGACCGTCGGTCTGAGGATGATATGCGGTATTGAGATGTAATTCTGACCCTAGAGCCTCTTGTAAGCTCTTCCAAAACCCACTAGTAAACAACGGGTATCGGTCACTCACAATGCTTTTAGGTACTCCATGAAATCTCACTACCCACTTCATATACAATTCTGCTAACTTAGCTGCCGTTCTGGTCGATTTGACTGGTATAAATCTTGTACTCTTAGTCAATCGATCCACAATTACCCAAATGCTATCATGTCCCGATCTAGTCCTTGGTAAACTATCAATGAAATCCATCGAGACTTGCTCCCATTTCCATTCGGGAATTTCTAATGGTTGCAACAAACCACTAGGCTTCTTTTGCTCGGCTTTAACTAGCTGGCAATTCATGCATTTGGATATAAACTTCCCAACGTCTCTTTTCATCCCTTCCCAGTAGTAAGTCTGCTTCATGTCTCGATACATCTTATCACCACCGGGGTGTATAGTCAGTTTTGAGTGATGACATTCTCTAAGCACTTCATCTCTCAAACCATTCACGTTGGGTACAACTAGTCTTCCATTCTTTCTAAGCCATCTATTTCGATCAAGCCCATACAAATTCATCTCCTCACCGTCGATATTCATCTCTAACTTGGATATGATTTCCAATAGGTTAGGATCGTCCCTCTGACTGGAACCAATCCGCTCTATCAAAGTGGGTCTGATCGCCAAGCTAGCTAACATCTCTGGGTCCAATTCGCACTTTGGTCTGAAATCAAACCCCGCGATATACTCCAGTTGCTTCCATTCAAGAAACATAGCCCCTAAACTGGCATGTCTCCTACTCAAGGCATCGACTACCGCATTACCTTTCCCAGGTGTATATGCGATATCAAAATCATACGAAGCCAAGAACTCTAACCATCTTTGTTGTTGGAGATTTAGATCCTTCTGGGAGAAGAGATACTTTAACGATTTATGATCGGTAAACAACTCAAATCCCTCTCCCAAGAGATAATGTGTCCACATCTTCAACGCGAACACGATCGCTGCCAGTTCCAAATCATGGGTAGGATACTTTTTCTCATGTGGCTTTAGTTGCCGACTAGCATAAGCTACAACCCTACCTCCTTGCATCAATACAACACCTAGTCCGGTACCACAAGCATCCGTGTATACCGTCATTTCTTCATTCCCTTTAGGAATGACTAACACTGGTGCACGCGTCAACTTTTCTTTTAGACTTTTGAATGCATTCTCACACACTCCGTCCCAGACGAAGGCCTGATTCTTCTTAGTCAACTGAGTCAACGGTGCTGCTATCTTGGAGAAGTCCTTGATAAACTTACAATAATATCCAGCTAACCCCAAGAAACTTCTTACGTCTGTTGCATTCTTGGGCGTAGGCCAATCCTGTACCGTAGCCACCTTCACAGGGTCCACGGCAATACCATTCTCTGAAACAACATGGCCCAAGAATCTCACTTCCCTTCTCCAGAAGTGACACTTAGAGAATTTTGCTTTCAGTTGGTGTTTCCTCAACACCTCCATCACTATCCTTAAGTGATCCTTGTGTTCCTCCCCTGTCCTCGAGTAAACAAGGATGTCGTCTACGAACACAAGAACAAACTTATTCAACTGATCTCTGAATACTCGATTCATAAGATCCGCAAAGTATACGGGTGCATTGGTCAACCCAAATGGCATGACCAACCACTCATAGAATCCAGACGGCGTCCTAAATGTCGTTTTCGGAACACTCTCATCCGCTACTCGGAGCTGATGAAATCCTGTCACGAGGTCCAACTGGGAGAACATTCTTGCTCCTTCCAGTTGATCAAACAAATCATCTATCCGCGGTAGAGGATACTTATTCTTCCTCGTCACCTTATTCAACTCGCGATAGTCCACACACAACCGAAGGGAACCATCTGCCTTAGTGGAAAACACAACTGGTGCTCCCCACTCGGAGACACTTCTTCTAATAAACCCCTTCTTCAAAAGATCGCTTACTTGCACCCCGAGCTCTCGCTGCTCCCTTGGTGCCATACGACGAAGTGGCATCACTATAGGTCTGGCATCTTTCAGTAAATCAATACGGAACTCAATCTCTCGGTGTGGTGGAAGTCCGGTCACTTCCTCGAAGACGTCCGGATATTGGCCAACCACGGGCACATCTGACAACTCATCATGCGGGATGTCGAGGGAATTTATAAAACTAGCCATTACCCCATCACTAGGTAGACTACCAAACACTACCCTCTGCCCATCATCCGCTCTAACTGTCACCAAAAAGCCCTCACAGTCTACCACCACCCCGTATCTTTGGAGCCAATCGACCCCCAATATAATGCCATACCCAGTAAAGCCCAAAACAAAGCAATCACAAACAAACATACATCCATGACTCGATAAGACCAAATTTCGGCAAATCATACTGAGGTTAGTCGAACCACCAATCGGGTTCGTCACAACCAACGGTTTATCGACTATCTCGGGTTCCAGTCCCAACCTATCCACCAGGTCACTAGATATGAAGGAACGGGAAGCCCCAGTATCAAACAAAACTCGAACTGGTACATCATAAATAGAAAGCATACCTTGAACGACGACATTCTTTCCTTTCTCCGCCGCAGTTGGGGCATTCGATGAAGAAGGAACAACATCAATAGCATATGCTTTCACAGTCTGCTTCTCTTTAAGAGGTTGTGGACACTTATCCTTATGATGTCCCACTTGGCCACAGTTGTAGCACTTCCTATCCGCTGGCTTGGCCCGACATTCTTTAGCATAATGGCCCTTCTTACCACAGTTGAAGCACTCAACATCTTTCTTGCTCTTTTTCTGGCCATCCTTAGATTGGTTCTGTTTCCTCTTATTCTGAGAGTTATTCTTGCCTCCACCGCCCGGTTGCGGTTTCAGCCCTTCTGCAGATGCAGCCTCAGTCTTTGGCTTGAGGTAAAGACTCTCTGATCTCAAAGCTTTCCCCACAATCGATTCAAAAGACTCATCGATGTGGTTGATAAACCTTTCCCACAAGTATCCATCCAACCCAATAATGAACTTATTCTTCTTCTCAGGAGTATCGATAAGAGATAGTCCATACTTCGACAAAGAGTCGAACTCAGCAATATAGTCAGAGACTGCCCTACCATTCTGCTTAAGCTCCAAGAACTTCCTAAACAATTCCGACTTCTGAGCAGCCGGGATAAACTTGTCGCTAAAGCGAGCCTTAAACTGATCCCAAGTAACCTGATCCTCTGGAGTGGCTGTCTTAATAGCATTCCACCAATTCATCGCTCGCCCTTGCAGCTGACGAGACGCTAGCCTTCTCTTCATCACATCCTCGATACCCAAGTTATTGAAGATATGATCACAGCTATCCAACCAATCCTGAACATCCGTGGCCGACTCCGTTCCGTGGAACGGCTTCCCACCAAGGTTAGTGTAATCCTTGCACAGCTTGGCGAAATCGGCCCTAGGCGCCTGCACTACTGGACCACCACCATTACCGGCATTGGGAACTACTCCCTGAACATCCCTAAGCATCTCTCTCATGAAGTCAGTGAACATCGTCCTCATGTCAGGAGCATTCCCATTATTGGCCCCTCTACCAGCACCCCTCGTGTTTCGACTCATCGTTCTATCTGTAAAGAGAAAACGATTAACTACCTCTATAGTGGTGCTAGTGCAGTACGACTTCATCCTTATACTACTAATAGTATATATATATATAGCTTTTGAAAACCAAAGTAATCACAAATACGCACTTTCATATACGTACTATCTCTCCCTAGTGTCTTTCCCTAGGTTAACTACGCAACCTAGAGCTCTGATACCAAATGTGACAGCCCGCCCCGCACCAACCGACATTTACTCCAAAAGTGCGTTGTACACATGTCCAGTTAGCACGGGATGGTCGTCAGAAGGAGAGGAAAGAAGGAAATGAACTAACAAGGAACCTGTAGAATGTCTCACAGCACATGGAACAAAATATAATAACAACATACTTGACATAAAACAGGTGAGACAGTGCATAAGCTGAAAACAAACTAACATAGCAGCGGAAAATCCAAGTACAGCTTATGATCTAAAGCCAACATTATTACAACTTTTCAAACTGTCTCAAAAAGCATAAGCAAGATAAGGGAGGTACACTACTAATGCCCAAGTAGCGACCACCAACGACACAAGGAGAATATCTATATATATATCGTATGTGGAAGCCTCCTGCTCGCCTCCGAATCAGCTACTCGCACATCACCAGCTAACCTGTCTCTAGTCTGCTCGTGTGAGCACCCAGAGTAATAAGAAGAGACATAAAACTCTAGGTCAGACAAAAGTCTGGTATGAGCGATAAGCATCTAAACAGAACAATAACAGGTATACTAAACCATACATGAACCTGGACCTGCAACCAAAGAGTTAGCACTACATACTGTACGACACTCTAAGGTGCCATTTCAAACGGTGTAAAGATAACGGGGGTGGGGGTGTGCATGTCATAGTGATGGCAAACAATCAAGCATAACAACCATCCTCACATCTCTCACTCAGTGCGTAAAGCATACGATATCCACCACTTCGATCACCCAATATACTTTGCTATGATCACTTTGCCCCATGAAGTCACAATGACTTCACTACACTGATCCATAGCCGCTAATCCTTCGCTATGTCCACTCTGCCCCATGGAGTCGCAATGACCCCACTACACTGGCTCATAGCCCTACTAATCCTTTACTGTGTCCACTCTGCCCCATGGAGTCACAATGACCCCACTGCACTGGCTCATAGTCTTACTACGATCACTTTGCCCCTCGAGTCATAATGACTCTACTGCACTGATACGTAGTCCTGCTACGATCACTTTGCCCCTCGAGTCATAATGACACTACTGCACTGATACGTAGCCCATTATTCCTTTCAGTGGTGAATCGAAGTTATGAACGTCGACAACTCTTTAGCACACGTCCCGCAGCAAAGCCCAACCATGAAGTGAACTCATTGGTTCCCAACTGGATCCCGAGCTCTAACTTCCATTTGGTCTACCTTTGCATCTCGGGTTATTGGTTATCACCGGATCGGTTCGGATCTCCCCCTAATCATCAGTTCGGTTCGGATCGGAATGCTCCTTCTTCACTGGGTCGGATCGGCAGACATCACCCCTGGTGGATCGGGTCGGGTTCTTCAAGTCCAATCACCACGCGTCGGTTCGGTTCGGAGGTGGCCATGCGGGTCAGATCGGGTGTTGCATGCCACGAGAGGTGCAAGTGGATCGGAGCTTCCCCAGTTCATGTTGCCCTCCTCTGATCGTATCGGGGTGTGAAGTGCGAGGGAGGATCGGGTATGAGAGCTATTGTGGGGAAGGGCGTTGTAATGGTTCGGTTCGGGTCCTCCTAACTGATTCGATCCGGTTCGGGTGTCTTCCTGCACTTTTTCCAACAAGCAGTTTATGCCACTCGACGGCGTTTTCGACCATTCCAACTATTCTAATCAATCACAAAGCATACCATACAGTCATAGCAACATGTATAATCAACCATAAACACCAAATCAACAATATGATAGGTTAAAATGGATCAAACATAGCCAAAACCCCATATTTTCCCTTAAGCATGTTTAGGTGAAACTAATGATATGATTAGCAAAACTTAACCCAAATTCATATCAGAGGTCTAAAACATCATTTAAGAGTTTATAAATATTTTTCCATAATTTTATCATGTTTAAATTCGCTAATTAACACTAATTACTAATTAGTGAGGAACTATGCAAATCACTCACCTTAGCCACAAATAAACCTTAGATCTGAAATGAATCTCGGATTTGGCATGGATACTTATGCTAAACAGCATCTCTAATCTTGATTTGGTGAAGATCTCCATTGATTTGATGTTGCTAAGCTTAATCCTTGATTAGAAGATGATTTGGAGGTGATTTAGAGGTTGGAGGCCATTTTTAGGGTTTCTAAGAGGTAAGTGGAGGCTAGAAAACTGAAATAGAATGAAAACCTAACTCATTTCAGCCTCCCCTTAACCCTAATCCCGAAATGTGTTATGGGCCCATTTGCTAATCACCTCATTTGGCCCGGTTAAGCTGTTTTTCACCTTCCAGACCTTATTTCAGCCATATCTCCCAAACGATAAGTCCGTTTTTCGCATGTGACCACTCTACGGAAAGGTAAACCATCAAACGAATCTAATGGAAGTGGTTTTAGGTCAAAACTCCTTTCCAATCAAAAGTTATGGCCAAAACAAGATCAGCTAGGGGCAAAACGGTCATTTAAAAATCGACAAAAATCATGAACATGGGAAATGACTCTAATAGTTGTTTCCCAAAGTTACATGACCATACAACTTCGTATGGGAAAGAAAGAAATATTTTACGATCCTCCAATGCGTAGAATGCGGGTTGTTACAGGTTTTGACTTGTATCATCTTCTTTGTGGGACCCATATCAGTTAGTAACCCATTCTTAAATGGGGACCCTGCACAAGGTAGGGGTCAGGGCACGCATACTGAACTGATTATAAGAGGTTGATCTGAAAGGGGGTGTTTACGGGTGCGTTCCAACGGAGTCATGTGCGTGCATGAGTCCGGTCTGTTTGGGGAAAATAAGTCGTTGTAGCACTAGTAAATAGGTCCATGTCCTTCTGTAGGTTGCCTCTTTAGGAGGTAATACACCCTACTGTGGGACAGACACATGGGATTTACAAGTCAGGGATTCGATTGCTTAGGGGTAGAAATTAGGGACCATCTAGTCCCGTCTGTTTTTGTTGAGGTACATGTTATTTCTGTTTGGGGCAACACCCGTTAATTCTGTTAAGGGGCCTATTATTTCTGCCTGGGTAAAACCCGTTACTAGAGTACACCTAGAACTACCATTATGTTTCTGTTGGTATCATTCAATTTCTGTTAAAGGAATTAGGGGACACCTAATCATATCATAATCTGATATACTAGTATTGGTGCAGAGAAAAGTATTTGAGAAGCATAACCTACTCTGTTTATTTTGCTTATACTCTTCAGTCTGTCTATACCTTTTATATGATATTGTTATCTCTAATCCAGTTTATATGCCTATCATGATACTTTTACTTTTTTATATGCTAAATGTCACTAGACTCGCCAGACTTTATGTCTGACCCATTTTGTTTCCTTTTCTCTCTCTTCCTCCCCCCAGGTTCTCAGGGTGGGAACGCTCAGGCTTGATTAGGATTCTCTCTTCTGTTTCTGCTTGGATCTGGATCTGCATTAATGTATTGCTTTAACTATTTGTCTACTTTATTATGGGTATTACTAGGGATTATGATTTTACATTTCTGTATCTGATGGTATTCATCGCAAGACAGATGTTTTGTTTTGATGTATTTAGTTTCAGTATTTTATGCCTGATGTTGTATCTGGTTTTGAGACTACGATGTTACCTGCGAAATAATGAAGTTTTAATTTCCGTTGCTATTTTATATTTGTCTTGTGATATTCCATTTCTGTTTACCTATAACGCTTTACAGAACTTAATGCATTCTGATAAAGAGTGACATTAATGGACGTGGGGCGTCACATTTGGTATCCGAGCAGCGATACAAGATCAGATAACAGTTTTGAAAATTGTTTTCAAAAGGTTTCAAAAAGGAAGTATTTTCAAAGAAAAGTTTGTTTTTGGAAAATATATTCCCCAAAGCCATATAAAGTATCTTTCGATTCTTTGTTTGAGTCCCTTTTCCTTTTCTTTTCAGCATGTCTAGGGAACCTAATCTTCCCGAGGGCGTTCAGATACCGGCTTGGTTATGTAGATATCTTGAGGCTACGGTGCCTGCCGGAGGCCCAGGAGACGCCCCTTCCCCGGCTGCAGCCGATGTTTCTCCTCCGCTAGAGAATAATTTCTCTAAGAACTACAAAGATTTTTGTGCTATCGGAGGAAATCCATTCCGAGAAACGGAGAACTTTGTGGAAGCATGGAACTGGCTAAAAGAGACGGAGAATTTGTTTGGGATTTTTGAGGTTGATGACCGTAGGAAGATACAGTTGGCTGCATACAAGCTTAAGGGTGAGGTTTCGTTCTGGTGGGAAGTGACGCAGGCAGGGCGTCCGTTGATACTTAGGATGATTTCGATAGAAATTCGAGATAAAGTTTCTCTCTCAGGCAGAAGAGAGCATGCAGATGGAGAGGAATCTGACACTTAAGCAAGGAAGCATGTCTGCCAAAGAGTATGTCGATAAGTTCAACAGTTGGCGAGGTTTGGTCTGAAGCTAGTGAATACCCCACACAATAAAGCTTTAAGGTTTGCAAGAGGATTGAATCAACCTCTTCAAGCATTGGCATTATCTCACATTCTGATGGGAGCTATTTTTGAGAGACTTGTTGATATAGCATTGATGCACGAAGATGGTAAGGATGAGAAAAAGGAGGCTAAGACTGATGAGACACAAAACAAGAAAGTGTGGCATAAGAAAGAACCGTAGAAGATGGGTGGAAAGAACAACAAGGCTCAAGGCAAGAAGAAGTGTCTTGGTTGCAGGAGCGTGGGTCATTTAGTCAAGGATTCCAAAAAAGGAAGAATGCTTGCTTCAACTATGGTGAGGTCGGACACTATACTAGGGAGTGCCCGAAGAAGCAAGGATAAGGCTAAAGGGCAGGATCTTCTAGAGGTCAGGTGCATGCTCTCGAGGTAGTGTACCGGACAAAGGTAGGAAAGTTTCTGTTGAAGGTTTGATTTCTTGTCCGATCATACAGTTTGGACTCTTTTTTACTCTAGCGCTTCTCACTCATTTATATCTGATTCTGTGGTTGAGTCTCCACACCTTAGTGCTAGTACTGTTTTTGATCCCGTTATTGTCTCAACCTCCATTGGGGGCACGACTCATCTGTCTATGAAATGTCGGGGTTTAAGGATATTTGCGTTGGGCGCCGAGTTTGAGTGCGACACATACGTGCTTGGTTTTATGGGTTATGGTCTGATTCTAGAGATGGATTGGCTTGCCATGTATTGTGACATTCTAGACTGTGAGAGGAGGGTCGTTAGACTTTTGACTTGCCGAGGAAGGACTCTCGATATTTCCTATGACCAAAAGGGGTCTGTCATGCTTAGTTTCCCAGAATCACTCGATACTGCTGTCGATGATTTGCGATTTGTGCATGTAGTTTATGAGTATTCAGATGTTTTTGATGAGGTTGGGGGCTTACCTCCGAGGCGCGAGATTGATTTCTGGATATACTTGGTGGATAATGCGAAGCCAGTCACATTGTCTTTCCGCCACATGCCTCCTAACGAAAGGAAGGAACTTAGCAAGCAAATAGGGAGCTACTTGAGAAGGGGTTTATTAGGAGAATTATATCAGAATGGGGTGCTCCTGTCGCCTTTGCAACTAAGGTGGATAATTCACTTCACTAATGTGTGGATTACATGGAGTTGAATAAGCTCACTAAGAAGAATAGGCACCCACTTCTGAGGATTAACGATCTGTTTGATCAACTTATTGGCGCATCTGTTTTCTCTCAATTAGACTTGGCCATAGGATTTCATCAGTAGAGGGTGGCCAGGGATAGTATAGACAAGACTACTTTCAGAACTCCATATGGTTTCTTTGAGTGGATACTTATGCCTTTTGGGTTGACGAATGTACCCACATATTTTGTGGATCTTATGAGTTGGGTGTTCTGAGAGTTTCTGAATAAGTTCGTTGTGGTCTTTGTGGATGGTATTCTGATCTTCTCGAAGGGCGAGGAAGAGCATGTCCTACATTTGGGGGAGGTTTTGAGGACTCTTCGAGCATACCAGCTTAAGGCGAAATTCTCCAAATGTCACTTTTGGAGAGAGGAGGTAAGATTTCTAGGGCATGTGGTCTCCGAGAATGGGATAGTGGTGGACCCCACGAAAGTAATTGTAGTTCAAGAACGAAAGGTTCTAAAGAATGCAACGGGGATGAGAAGTTTTCTTGGGTTGGCGGGCTATTATACGAAGTTTTCCAAGAACTTCACAAAGATATAATCCCAACTCACTAGACTGATGAAGAAGAATCTGACCTTTTCTTGTAGCATTGACTATGAGGATGCTTTTCAGCGATTAAAGAGGGCTCTGACAACATCCTCAGTTTTGACTTTGCCTGATGGGGAAAAGTGTTCACAGTATACACTGATGCATGTGGTATAGGGATTGGTGCCACCTTGATGCAAGAGGGAACGGTAGTATGCTACGGTGGTAGTTAAGGGTTATGAGAGGAACTTCCCTACCCATGATTTGGAGTTGGCTGCTATAGTGTTTGCACTTAAGATTTGGCGACATTATCTACTTGGAGAGAGGTTTGAGTTGTACACAGATCATAAATTTCTCAAGTATCTGTTCTCGCAGAGGGATCTCAATTTGAGACAGCAGAGATGGAGTTCCTAGGGTCCTATGAGTTTGAGATTGCTTATACCACTGGCAAGGGTAATGTGAGGGCAGACGCGTTGAGTAGGCAGAGGATGACTTTTAGTCCTCTGTTCATAGAAAGGCGGAGCTTGGATACATGCCAACCTTCAATTTTAGGCCTTCTACAGATCTTACACCTGGTTTGTTGGCATCCTTAGAGGTGCAACCTACTCTTATGGACCAGATAGGATCTTCGTAACGAGAGGATTCACAGATTGAAGACATCATGGATAGGCTTGGTAGAGGGGAGACTTCTAATCGCCTTAGTAGATATTCCATGGATGATAGAGGGTGGCTGCGACAAGATGGAAGGCTTTGTGTTCCCCGAGTTGGGAATTTGTTGAGGACAGTCCCTTAGGAAGCCCATCATTCTAGGATGACTATCCATCCGAGCAGTGATAAGATGTATAAAGATATGAAGAGGGTTTTATTTTATGCTGGGATGAAGAAAGATGTAGTGGAGTCTGTCTCTCGATGTTTAGTTTGCCAGCAAGTTAAAGCTTAACAAAGAAAGCCTGACGGTTTGCTTCATCCTTTGGAGGTCCCACAGTATAAGTGGGCAAGCGTCTCTATAGATTTCAATGATGATTTTCCTAGATTGAGGAATGGCAACACCAGTATCTAGGTCATAGTAGACAGGCTTACTAAGAGCGCTCATTTCATTTCTATTAAGAGTAAGAGAACGACAGCATGGTTGGCATCAGTTTATCTTCGTGAGATAGTCCGTATACATGGAGTACCTTCTAGCACAGTGAGTGATCGTGACCCCATCTTCAATAGTGAGTTTTGGAAGAGCCTGCAAGAGGCATTAGGTAAACAGTTATGTTTGAGCACTGCATATCACCCTCAGACCGATTGGCAGACTGAGAGGGTGAATAGATTTCTTGAAAATCTTTGAGGTTGTGTATCCTAGACTTTGGAGGGACTTGGTAGAAGCATCCTCCGTTGGTTGAGTTCACCTACAACAACAGTTATTAAGCTAGTATAGATATGGCACCCTTCGAGGCATTGTATGGACGACCTTGCAAATCACCGACTTGTTGGTAGGAGTCTACAGATAGGTTTCTACTTGGACCTGAGATGATTAGAGAGACTTCAAAAAAGATTGAACTTATTCGTAGACGCATGAAGATAGCTTAGGACATGTAGAAGTGCTACACAAATAAGAGAAGGACCGTTATTGAGTTTGAAGTGGGAGACATGGTTTTCATCGAAGTATCACCTTTGAGGAATGTGGTTCGCTTTGGATCTGTAGGGAAATTGGCACCAAGGTTTATAGGGCCATTTCCCGTAGTGGAAAGGATAGGTCAAATGGCCTATAAGGTGAGACTACCAGAGAGATTGGCAGGTGTTCATGATGTTTTCCACGTTTCTCATTTGCGGAAATGTATGCACGATACAGTAGAGGTAGTGGAGCCGAGCATGCTTGAGGAAGTATAGGTAGAAAGGGAGGCGATGATTAGACGAGTTCCTACCCGTACTCTTGGATCAGAGGTTAAGAAGCTACGCAACAGAGAGGTTAGGTTGATGAAAGTTCAACGGGGAGAAGACCGCGAGGATGCAACTTGGGAGACTGAAGACAAGATTTGCGCTTTGTACTCTTTTCTGTTCAAGGGTATGTTCTTAATTTCTTTTTTCAAGCTTTTATTCGTACTTGCTTCTGTCATTTGAGTATATCCAATCGATCGAATCTTCGACCTTTAGGTAGGAAAACAATGGATGTAAACATGTGTTTGATACATGTTATGTTTGATGGATGCAAGCGGACGCAAGTGTTTGCTAGTGATTGCTCGTGGATGCATATACACACACTAGGCACTAGATCGGCTCGAAGCACTCTCATACTGCATTTGGATGTGTATACATTTTTCTTTTTTTGAATGGAAGTGGATATATCATCATATGGATTTTACATTTTTATGGATGATTGTGCACACATATAGCGTTTACATGCTATACTAAGGCTATTTGCATACATATTGGATTCATGGCACTAACATACATTGCATTAAGGAGGTCGACTGAATCAGTAGACCGCCTGATTTTTCGCATTAGTATAGGGGCATATACATACCTTTGCATATGTTCATACCAGCATTAGAAATCTATTAAGGACAATGGATGCATGTGATTGACATATGAATAGATGGTTGATGGATGTTAGGATAAACATTCTTCTTAACTTGGAGATTTCGGGGATGAAATCCTTTAAGTAAGGGAGAACGTAACACCCCGTAATTT
Organism: Allium sativum; assembly: GCA_030737875.1. NCBI lineage: Eukaryota > Viridiplantae > Streptophyta > Magnoliopsida > Asparagales > Amaryllidaceae > Allium > Allium sativum. The sequence goes on along the minus strand of CM060925.1, from coordinate 28,974,532 downwards.
TAAAGGAAATTATAACGCTAAACTAAAGGATACTTAATTAAATGTTGGGAATCAAGTAAAACAGACCGCACCATTGCGTTCGTCTTGGAATTGCGCTTAAGATAGACTCCGAGTTTGCATAAAACGGACATCTTATGAGAAAGATATGAAGGTTAGAAGTTTGTATACATATAAGGACTTTATGTATGAATAAATTCAAAACAGAATTCAAAATAATTCGAAAATATGAAGCGCGAAAAGTTGGTGAGATCTGGAACGGCATGGGATGACCCACGCTTGAGTTGGGTTGACCTATGGGTTGACCAACAGCCAGGTGGGTCGACCCACTGGTCGACCCAGAGAGGAGTTGGTCGACCCAACAGGGATCTGGCCAAATTCGTTCTGCTGAACCTGGACTTGTTTCATGACTGGGGTCGTTGGAGATAGCCAACATATAGGACAACATTTCTATTGTTTTTCTACACCTAAAACAATGGAGATAATGAAATGTTGTCTCTTCTTGGATTGAATCAGACTATCTTCTTTAATACCATCATGTATACATACAATAATCTCTTCTACAACATCAACATATTATTCTCTGTTCATTAGATCCAGTCTCTATGAGTTCATGTTACTTTTAGATATAAAAATTTAACAGTAACCCTGGCATGTTTATAAATCTGGATCTAAACCTATGCCTGTTAAGAATCTGATTCATACCTAAACAGTTCTGCTATTACATATATTCCTCTGTACACCTGATCTATTGTTCAGTTATTATATGCCTATTTCTATTATCATATGTCTATTCTGTTATTATGCCTATTTCTGTTATTATATGCCTATTCTGTTATTAGGCCTATTTCTGTTCTCTCTCCTTCATTCCCTTTTTATTTTCATAGCATAGGCTACCTTCAAGCCTAGGCCAATATCGCTGATGCATGCGCACAAACGAAATTAGGATAATTTAGGACTAATTGGGAATGATAATTTGAAAGCATATATTGTACTATGAGACATAACTGGAATTTGGGGGCATAACCTATACTGTGAAATATGACTAAAATTTGGGGCATATCTTAAATTATGACTTGAGATTTGGGGCATAAAAATATGTAGGCATAATTTATAGATTAAACGAAACATGTTAGTAAAGCTGTAAGCAACCTGTTGAACCTGTTAATCTGTTGGGGTTAAGTAAATCTGTTTGATCTGTTGGGGTTAAGTAAACCTATTTAGTCTGTGGGGGTTATATGAACATGTTAACCTGTTAATCTATGGGGTTGGGTGAACCTGTTAATCTGTAGGCTTAACCTGTTAAAAATCCTACTAAATTGGGGGACATACGTTAGGAGTTTTGACTTGTGTCATTTGCCGTGTGAGACCCATATCATTCAGTAACCCATTCCGATATTAAACGGGGACCCCGCACTAGGTAGGGGTCAGGGCACACGTACTGAACTGATTATAAGAGGTTGATCTGAAAAGGGGTGTTTACGGGTGCGTTCCAACGGAGTCATGTGCGTGCATAAGTTCGGTCTGTATGGGGAAAATAAGCCGTTGTAGCACCAGTAAATAGGTCTGTGTCCTTCTATAGGTTGCCGCTTTAGGAAGTAATACACCCTACTGTGGGACCGACACAGGTTATTTACAGGTTAGGAAGTCGATCGCTTGGGGGTAGTAATTAGGGTACATCTAGTCCTGTCTGTTTTTGTTGAGGTACCTATTATTTCTGTTTGGGGCAACACCCGTTAATTCTGTTAAGGTGCCTGTTATTTCTGCTTGGATAAAACCCATTAATAGAGTACATCTAGAACTACCATTATGTTTCTGTTGATATCATTCAATTTCTGTTAAAGTAATTAGGGGACACCTAATCATGTCATAATCTGATATACTAGTATTGGTGCAGAGAAAAGTATTTGAGAAGCATAACCTACTCTGTTTATTTTGCTTATACTGTTCAATCTGTCTATACCTTTTATATGATATTGTTATCTCTCATCCAGTTTATATGCCTATCATGATACTTTTACTTCTTTATATGCTAAAAGTCACTAGACTTGCCAGACTTTTTACTGACCCATTTTGTTTCCTTTTCTCTCTCTTCCTCCCCCCAGGTTCTCAGGGTGGGAACGCTCGGGCTTGATTAGGATTCTCTCTTCTGTTTCTGCTTGGATCTGGATCTGCATTGATGTATCGCTTTGACTATTTGTCTAATTTACTATGGCTATTACCAGGGATTATGATTTTACATTTCTGTACTCTGATGGTCTTCAGCGCAAGGCAGATGTTTTGTTTTCATGTACTCAGTTTCAGTATTTTATGCCTGATGTTGTATCTGGTTTTGAGACTATGATGTTATCTGTGAAATAATGAAGCTTTAATTTCCGTTGCTATTTTATATTTGTCTTGTGATATTCTGTTTCTGTTTACCTATAACACTTCACAGAACTTAATGCATTCTGATAAAGAGTGACATTAACGGACGTGGGGTGTCACAAGTTAGGTTTTGAAATCGCTCATGCCAAGAGAGGCTCTGTCTATTGCAAATGATCTTAGAGATGAATTTCTGGATTTTCACTTAATTAATACACGATTAGGAATTTCAGGCTATATAATAAGATTAATCCTACCCTTTTAATTAAATACAATCGAACGAACTTACACATATATGATAATATTGGAAATTTTTTTAACACCAATGCTAACATGAATGAGTAAGCAGGAATAAAAGAGACAAAAGCATTTACGATATTTGTCCTAAAGAACAAAAGCTTCTTTCACACTAGGGGAAGGGGGCCGAATGTTTACCAGAAATATTTCCTCTGGTAGACAGGGTGAAAGAAGGATAGAATAAAGAAGGAAGTTTCCGGAAAGAGGAGGAAGAAGCCAAATGTCTTAAGAGTTAATTAAGATAAAGACTGATAGGGAAAGAAAAAGCTTCATGTCAAAGCCAAAGCGAGTGTCTTCTCGAGTAAAGGCAAAGACAAAGATACAACAAAGACTAGGAGGCATCCGGTATAATGAAGAAAACCCCCTCTCGATGACACCAAAGGGAATATCCTCCAAAAATATGTTCTAGACCCAAAACACAAAGCTTAGACCTTAGAGGGCTAAAAGGAAAACAATATCATAGAATTATTCACCTGAAAACAACCTCACATTCAACAGAAGACTCGTTGTACTGAGAGGCGTTTAGAGCAAGGATAAGCGGTTACCAAAATCTGGGAGACTACATTAGCACATGCTTCCCATGATAATCAAACCCACTTTCCGAAAGATACTCTCAAAAGCGACAAAAGCACAATTTGTTCACCGGAAAAGGCTCCTTCGTTGAGCTCTCGGGATCGCCTCCGAAGAAGCATCCGGATGAAGCTTGTCAAGCGAAAGTGGGTCAACCTACACCTATAAATAAGATCCTAGGCATCCAGAATCGAGAAAAGTAATCTCACTCCTAAATTTTTATCTATGATTATAGAGTGTAATCTTAGTTTCAAAATCAATTTGGGGATTTCTCTTCATTTGTAATCCTGTTTGGCAATTTATAATAAAAGAAGGAGAATTGAGAATCTCAATTTGTGAAGTTTAATTTCAAGGAAAAAGGCTTAATTATTTTGACTACTAAACTATTTAATAATCGACTGCACATGATTTTAACTTCTAATTTCTTACTCTTATCTGAAACCATGTTACGAAACATAGAGGAGAGTTAATGCATTTAGGGCTGACAATAGTGTATCCTTACCCGAAAGGTGTAGGCATAATTGCCACTGATAGAACCTGGTTTCCTTCAAAAGATATAAACGAATTATCCGCTTTTTAAAGAGTTTAGCAATATAAGATTCTTTATTTATAAAATCTTAGGACCTAGCCTTCCCATTAGAATTATCGACTCTTCAAAAGGGGAATGGGGTTCACTGTTGCCCAAGGCTTCGATCTGATCTGATATGCGAGACCTTAGTTTCACATGCCTTCAGTAACCTAGAAGTCGAAAGCCAAATATGTCCACTTACTTAAAGAAAGGATTTCAAGAGTAACGAAGGATGAAAATTTGTTCCTTTTGGGATGATTTGTATTGTTTAATCTAGTACAAAAGCATCTACTTTCGTAATTTAGCTACCATGTTTATCTCGAGATGTTAACCATTTTTATGGCTAACAGACCAACAAAGTAAAGTGAGTGGAAACAGATACATTCTTCTTCCTTTTATTCTTATCGTTTTCCTCTTGTATTTTTCTTGACTATCTTTTCACTTTTTTCAATTAATTATTTCTTCACTCCGTATTGAATTTAAAATGAATATTTATCTTAAATTTTATCATCCACAAAACTTTAAAAATTGAATTATTGTAAGAAAATATTTGTTTCTATTCTTCATAGTTTTAGTTTGTAATATATTTCTTTTCTAATAAAGATTTTTTCCTTCTTTTTCTTAAGTTTATGGAATTTGACAAAAGTTTCATTATGTTAGATTCATTGAATGAAATTTGACATAAATATGGAAGTTTTTACAACATATTTAGTGAAATCTTGAATAACAAAGAAGTAAAGAATAATTTGGCATATTGTTTGAAATATATAAGGGCAGACAACCATTTCTTACTTTTCCAGTTGAAGGATGGATAAGAAAAATAATGATTTAACCTTCATTTTAACTAACCTTATCTTTTATCATTGTTAAAGCCAAATTTACCACATTTTTAACTGACATAAATGATCGTATCAAACTAACCAACAACGACTAAATGATCAAAAGGCTTAAAAACAACATAAAAAGGCAAGCAAAAGATAAAATTTAAAAACGAGCAAAAAAAGTTGAAAATTCTAACTTTTGAACAACAATCCACTAGTTAGATACAAATTCACTAAAACAAAACCCCCTTAGTGATTCTCTTTACTAATGAAAGTCTCGAGGTAGGGCATCATAGTTTGGTTTTACGACGAACAATTCCCGTTGTAATATGGTTTACATAATGGGCAATGCGACCATTGTATTAGGCCATGTTGTAACCTTTTTACAATGCTCATTTCCTGTAACACCCCACGTCCGTTAGTGTCACTCACAAAGGGAATGAACTAAGTTCTGTGGAGCATTTTAAGGTAAAAGATACAGATAAATTACAAGACAGACAGAAATTGAACAACGGAAAATAAAACTTTGCTTTATTGATAAAATAGTTTGTACAATGGTTTCTTTACAATATCAGAGTATCATCTGTCTTACAAAATAAAGAAGCATAAAAATACATTTATATTCCCCGATTTTAGCAAGAGCCAGCCATAGCATCTGAAAAGAGAATCCAAGCAAACTTCGACAAATCTTCAAGCTGGGAAAGAGTGGCAGTCCAACTTAACCTAAGCTAAACTATTCCCTCCTTTACTACCTGGGGGGGGGGGGGAACGGAAGAAAAGAAGACGAAAGAAAAACAGAGTCAGACATAAAGCCTGAGTAAGTTCAGTAACTTCTAGCATGTGAACATGGAAAAACAAAATGACATGAATTAACTGAATACAAGATTACACCATGACGATAGGGTCAACAAGATTAGACAAGGTAGTCCCAAGATATGCTAAGATAAGATAAACTGGATACGCTCTAATACTTTCGCCGCTTCGCTATTTCCTTGTTATACTGGTTTCTATATCTCTGCACCGCCTATCTAGTGTCCCAACTAGTAACGATAACGTGATCCCAATCCCTGTATTTTCCATTGCCTTCCGGCATACATTCATTATTTATTACCTAGATCAGATCTAGGGTTTTCTATCAAGTGCTTTCTAGATTTAACTAGAGTTTACGCTATCTGCTGAACGCTTCTCGGATTCAGGATTTATGCCACCTAGTCCAACTAGGGATTATGCTACATGTCGAACGATGCCCCCAAGTCCAGGACACACTACCTAGAGTGGTATATGTTCCTATACTTCCTCACGCATGTATCGCGAATCGTTATCGCTTGTCTAGATGCACATGTCCTGTAATGTGCGGTCCGAGTCCTGTGACAGGGCAAATCAAGGAATACAGAACTCGGTTGGGAGCTTTCAGATATCTGCCGATGCAGATGCTAAGGTCTGTTTTTATTCCAGTGGCTATGGTCCCACTTGACCCCTCCCTCAACTAATGAAAGGCACACCTTGAAAAAAAATGAGAGCTATACGCCGGCCCCCAGTGCCCCCACTATCCTATGGCCATCCTCACCCATAACTAGATAGCAAGTATATGGTCTCTTGGAGTTCTCCACCCTTCCGCTTCACGTATCTCGACTGACTCAAGATGGATGGTAGACGACGAGTTGCTATCACAGGGCTACCGTTTGCTCGCCGAATCACGTCGGTCCATCCAAGTCTTTAGGTTGCCATGTATTGCAACCAAGGCATACCCCTGGTTCTTCTACGCAGACCTTAACCTCTGTGGGCCCAGGCGGATCATCTGCAGCCTCACAGAGGGATACCAAGAGTACCCTCACGTCCCCTCGAAGCCTCGGGCTTCGTAACCCAATTCGTTGGAGCCTTCTTTCTACTCAGACAGACATTCGCTCCTTCCCGTGTTATACTAAGAATTACTACTTAGTTTTACTAACTAAGATTTACCACTTAGTTTCCAGAATCGTTGTTTTCTTAACTACGGTTTTCTACTTAGTTCCCTTTCCCGTCAATTTGGATTGGTTAAGTGTCATTAGTCAATTCTTAACCCTCTTCATTCATCCTGTTATACTGGTTAAGTGTTATCAGTAATTCATGTTGACTTAACCCCACCACAAAACAAGTTATATTGGTTAAGTATTTCTTATTACTTAACCCTACCCATTCACCCTGTATTGGTTAAGTGTTCCTTTTTAACTTAACCTTGCCCGTCTGTCTTAACTAACATGTTATTAATGGTTAAGTATTATCCCTTCATGTTTTAGACTTAACCTCATTCCTTTATCACAACCTGATGGTTAAGTGTTCAGGTTTTCTTAACCCTACAGTCTAGCCCAGCTAACATATCAAAATTGGCTAAGTGTATTAGATTTTACTTAACCCCAACCCCTAGTCTAGTTAACATATTAATTTGGCTAAGTGTATTAACTTTACTTAACCCCTACAAGTCTCGTTTTGCTACTTTGAGTTTGGTTAAGTGTCTCTATGGACTTAGCCCTCCCATTCTAGCTTAACTGTGTTAAGTTGGTTAAGTGTTCCTATGGACTTAACCCTCCCATTCTAGCTTAACTGTGTTAAGTGTCAGTCTGAACCTAACCCCACCTATCAGTCTAGTTATCATGTTGAACTGGTTAAGTGTCTTAGTTAACTTAACCCTACCATTCTTGTTCTAGCTTTAACTAATTAAATTAAAGCCGCTATCACTCACATTAGACAGATATTGTTGCGAATACTGGATGTGCCGGTTGGTTCCGGGCAGGTTTACATCGCAACTCAGTCTAACCTCGGGTTAGGCATATTCGTGTTTTCTAAGTACAAAAGGGTTTTGTTTAATTTTCAAATCAGGTTTTGAAAGTAACCATCCCGTCCGTCGGATCAGTTAGGGATAGCCAGGGAGAGAAGGAAACTTGTATTTTCCAAACTCAAGCCTAGACACTTTCTTCTCTATCACCCTAGAACTTTCTGGTGTACCATTAGAAGAGATGTCGTTAATAAACCTTTAATTTGTCTAAATTTGCCTTTCCTTATTTAGGACAAATTCTATAAGTAAATTAATCCTAATTTACTTATTTCCCAATTACTCTTTTAATGTAAATTGTCTACATTTATTCTTATGGCCCATTTCCCCCTCTAAATCATATCTATGCTTTTTGGTATGTAAACTATACCGAATTAAGTGTCACTAACCATGATTTTGCTAAACCTGCCAATTAGTCCCATTTATGGCCCATTTCAAATTTATGCCAATATACTCACCGTGCCAAATTAGCTAATCCAATTCCGATTCAACATTCTAATTCACGTCAAACTAGACTTATTACTCTAGTTCACTATTCATGTAAATGCTAGATTTACACGTCAATACTAGATTCAAATTACACATCTTATAATTCATGTCAAATTTATCCAATTTGCATTTCTATGAACATGCCATAATACATGTTCCTAATTTATGCCAATTTCCAAGTTAAACTACGTTTTTAGTAAATTTCATATTTTTCCCAAACCGCATTCCCACCGTTCGTATAATCGTGATTCATTCTAGATTATAAATAAAGCTAGGTTCGTAGAAAATAGGGAATGAACCAAAGATGCTATGCAAAGGATAGACGTACTAACTGGCATAAAAAGGGTTGAATACGACATCGTTTCAAGAACATGGGTAGACCTAACTTAATAGGTAAATTCCCAAGGTCTAAAACCAAGGATAGACAGAATAGAGACGCAGGTTCAAGAACATGGGTAGACCTAACTTAATAGGTAAATTCCCAAGGTCTAAAACCAAAGAAAACCAAGGACAGGCAGAATAAATAATCGGGTTTAATCTCATAATCATAGAACTTAAGCAACTCTTTCCTAGTCATGAATCATAGGTGTTTAATCATAGATGTCCTTGCTATGTCATAGGCAATAATTTATGTTTTTCCTAATCAAAGGCATAGGTTGGTGTTCACAGTCAAGAAAATAATTCTCATAGTCACAGTCACAGTCATAGGCAATATTCATAGTCATAGGCAATGTCCATAGTCATAGGCAATGTTCATAGTCATAGGCATATGGTTCTAAGGTCCATAGTTTCATAGTCACGACCTTATTTGTCCTCGAATCATAATAGTTCTTAATTAGGTTCAAGAGTATAGGCACTGATTCGAATAGAGAGAGAGATTCGGCATATTCTTTTATTCCTTTAATTTCATGTCACGAACATAGAAAAACGTTCAAATCTAGAAATAACTGACTTACAGAGATTAGATTAGAATAGAAAGATGGCGTTGCTATGATTCGTAGAAAAACAGTCGTTGCAGTCGTTCGAATCTTCACTTGAATTCTAGCTTGAATCTCCTCTTTGAAAGTCTTTTGAGCAGCACCTCCTCGTCTTGATTTGTTTTATATATGTTATTTTATTTATTATTTGATTAAGAGGAGGAGAGGAAGCCATGTTCACTAAGAATCTTTGCAGCATAAGGGTAGAGAAGAATTGTGAATAGAGAAGGAGTCTAGGGCTGTTTATATAGTGTAGAAGTCAACGAATCTGGTCAGGATGGCGTCCGAATACAGAAGAACGAACCAGGTGCAGAAAACAGAAAAAAGCAGGGGGGGTCGACCCCCAGGTCGACTACCCAGTCGACCTGGGTGCCTTGGGCGAGAAAATTCCCGCCCAGCCCAATATGGCTCCAACTTTGAATTTGAATTCGCTTTTCTGAACTGTTTCGAAATTTGAACTTCGCTGAATCTTCCGGAGGCCATATCATCCTCATATGGACTCCGATTTACGCAAACTCGGACTCGTTTTCATGCAGAATTCCGAGACGAACGCAATTGCGCAGTCCGTTTCCCTTGATTTTGATTTTAATATTTAATTCTGCCTTGATTTGTGAATCTTAGTGTTATAGAATTACGGGGTGTTACATTTCCTGTTGTAAACAATCTTTCCACAATGGGCAATTCTCCTTGTAATATGGTTTTTGCAACGGTCATTGCGACGTTGTATTAGGTCACATTGTAATAGGTCACATTTTTACAATAATCGTTGGTCGTTGCAATAGACTCTATGATAACAATTAATGCCCGTTGTAAAACATTTAAACTTGCAAAGGGTTTTGACCATTGTAATATAAAATATTTGCGAAAATTAAAATATTTAAATCATAATTTCTAATTTTGAATATTTGATATTATATTCAAACAAATATTTTATTATACTTTTAAATAGTACTAAATTATGTTTCTCTCTGTTACACAATCATTGTACAAAATACTCATGTGTACAAGCATTGCCTCACCACATACACTTACTTACTCACTCCCACACTCAATGTCTTCTTCATCTTCACTAATTGATTCGAAACCAATTGTTGAAATTGATGCAGCCTATGAAGCTCTTAAAATTGTACTCATACCAAAAAACTAGTAGCAGCAGGAAATGAATGCACTACATAGTTAATGTATGCATAATCAATATAAGCATTTTAATGCATGTAGAGTTGGAGGATTCATAAAAGAAACACGGTTCTATATATAATAGTAGTTGAAATCCATATCCAACCGGCTATAATTCTTTTCCAATCACTTTGAGATATGGACTATGTTTAAATACTTATTATCAAATGTTTATATCTACAACCATGTAGTCCTATGTTGCAAAATTTTGATACACTGAAATAAAAAGGTTCAACTCATATATATTCTAATTTGTAAGGTTGAAAAAAAGTCTAAAATAAAATTAAAAAAACATGTTTTTAACTGTATCAAATGAAAGAGTAGGATAATTGAAATATGAGATTAATAAACTACAATAATGTACATAAAAGAAAAACAAAAGATGTCTTGTGAAACATAAATATCTACAAGTCACTTCTTAAGAGACAACGGAAAACAAAATACAAAAGAATATTTTGGCAGAGCATGCGCTCCATTTCTAAAACAATATACTGGCTAGTAAGTCAAACTACAATAAAAATGAGAGACCAGAACCATAAATTTTGCAACAAAAAAAACATTGATGTTACCTACGTATTCCTAAGAGAAGCAAGTGCAACGCAAGTTTAGAGAGTAGAAAATTTCCTATCAGAATAACAAGATGCAAAACAATACTTAGCACCTTAATAATATATAGATATCAAAGCTAAATTTTTTGAAAAGTACCAACGGGTCATGTATTTTCCATCACAAGCATGAATGGTATTCATATACTAGGCACTTAACTTGGAAATTCAACCTAAAAAAACATTCCAACCATACCTTAGAGAAGTTGTATTTATTATCAAAGAGATCAATAGTTTCAGCACGATGGCCTTTTAGTTTACCAGAAATTTTATAGGGACATCGCAGTTTGTTACATATTGTTATTGGAACAACATGCGACACATTTCCTTATTACTTTTAAAAAGAAATGACCAAAGTAATGACTAGAGAAGCACAAATTCTCCAAATTAAGTAAATCAATGAGAATTAAAAAAATGTTTCAAAGCGTTTCTAGTTCTCTGTGACAAAAGTTCAATGCAATCTCCTATCCTATTTTCAACAGAACATCGATTCATAGGTATATGTTGATTTTGACCATTACGGATTTTTAGCCTCAAGGACAAAATGAACAAAAAATTGTTCCATAAGGACAAGAGGGAAAATTTTATACATAAGGACAAATTTTAGTGTAAAGGGACGAATTCAGGGGCCCCACTATAATTCCTTCCTTTACACTTAAATTTGTCCTTATGGACAAAATTTTAGCCTCGTGTCCTTATGGAACAATTTTTTGTTAATTATGTCCTTCAGAATATTTTCCTTTTTTTATTAGCTTAAATAGTATGCATAGACAAAGACATGTCACCCTTGAATAAAGAAGCATAATTCTCATGTCTAGGGCCGGCCCTGGAGATTTGGAGGCCCTAGGCCAAAATTAAGGTAGATGGAGAAATTTTGTACGCAAAACTGAAAACGCTTTCGGTAGGAGTCGAACCGTGCAACTCTATAACCAAGCTTGAAGCGTGAACCACTTAGCTACCTTTTCCTTTGAAAGTTCTGTGCTAACATAAAAAATATATAAAAACAGACGTAACCTATCAGCTTAACTATCAAATATATCCAAAATTTGTACATGACAAATTTTTCTAAAACTGAATATGGTATAATGAAATCCACTCAGGAAAAGGCAAAAGCCAATTTGAGATGCAGAACAACATCGAAATCTAGAAGTGCATCTTGTGTAGGCATTTTATTTCTATCGATATTATTATATTTATTGTGGTTGCCATCGTACTTAGATGCAAGTGGGCTACAATCAGTAGTATTATTAGTAGCCACGCTACACAAAAAATTTAGTAGCCTGAGCTGCTCATTACTAAAATTACTTTTTTTAATCTTAGGCAACTATAGTTACTTAAATATTAACTCTTAACATTTTTTGGTGATAGTTCAGCTTCACATTTTTTGTTTCTAGAGCCAAAGTACTTGACATACTTGTGATAACAGTCTTAGATAACTATTGCTTTATCCAATTCTCTGTTTTCGAGCTAAAAATCAGTAATGTTATTTGATATTATAGCCAACTATTTTAAGCATATATTGTGTTATGCTTATTGTAGAAGCTTTGACGACCATATTAAAATGTTTGAAGCATGTCGGGCATTGAACCAACCTCAAAAACAAACTAAAACTAGAAGCAATAACAGTGAAGGTACATAAGATCAATGTAAACCAAATTGAATTTCTGTGTTCTTAAATTAAGTGTTATGGCAAATAATGAATGGGGCCAAAGTGATTTGAACTTTAATGCTTTAAGCTATTCTCAACTGTATTGCACTTAGATATAACTATAATAAGAAGAAACTAAATATATTCATGACTTACATCAAGACAAAAGAATGTCCCGGAAACAGTGATAAAAGGAGATACTGAAAATATATTCGTGATTTCTTCTGTCTCCTTAAACTCCCTCTTTGCAACATCCAAAATATCCGCACCACCTTCCACGAAACCCTACTTTTTGTTCCCGCCTCCCTCGCTCCAATGTCTCTTATTGCAAATGCAAACAGATAAGGAGGTATTGGCTGTTCCATTACAAACTCTTCCACCATCTTTCCAGGTGCATGTTAAATTTTAGTGATACAAAATCACAATTAGGTGGAACAAATATGCAAAATGGAAAGTAAATATTGTTTAATATGGAAATGCATGAATTAATTGATTGCATTTGCATGAGATGGAAAGAAATGAATGTAGGCATTGATTTTTTCCATCTATGCTAAGGAAAGGGATTGATTTACTTTCTATGTGTGCACATTTGTTGCTATTGTAATTTGGCTCCATTATCTTATTACCATATGTTGGTAATTTAATTGATGATCACATAGATTTGCACTAGCTATATATTGAGGGGTATACTTCATTGTAAACCCATCCTGGCATGGAGCCAGTGATCTCAAATGGTGTCTATTCTTGTTAAGGCTAATTGAGGTTTGGATATGTAAACTCTTATTTTGTAATCTCTTGTAATTTTCTAATATGGAATAAAATCTCTTTCTTTTGGACTGGATATACACTATCTCGATGGTAGTGAAACCAGTATAAATATTGTGTCTCTTTTCTTCTTTATAGTTATTTACTATTTCTTTGATGTAATAGAATAATTGCTATCATATTAGATTGATGTTCAGTTGTCAAATCTGGATCTTATTTACTGTGCTTTCGCATTCGCGCAATCTTCTCGCACAATAGATTGGTATCAGAGCAAGGAGATTTGTTTTAAATTGTGCATCAATTATTTTTACAAAGGTTGGTTACTCAATGTTGATTATGCTATTACTATTTGGGGGGGGGAAGAGATTTTGGTGGAGAATATTATGTTGAGAGAGAAGAGTGTTCCAGGCTTGGAACTTTGATGTAGAGCTTGAGCTTCAGATTCTCATTAAGGTGGAGTTATATGTTTATTCACAACCTGATCCAATCATTGAAAAGATACTCTTCATAGAAAACGGCTAAGAGAAATTGCTTAGAGGTGGTAGCGACCAAAGACGAACCCCTAGAGATGTAAGCGACCTTTTCAAGTATTTAAGGACTTTGTATAACTTCAAGTTTAGTTGAGAAATGCTCGAATTGTATGAGATTTTGGTGATAAAGAGTTTAATGTGTTGAAGAGACATTGGATTTAGAAATTATATCTGATGTAGTTGGTTTTGGTGATGGATTTGACGCCGTTGAGGCTTATCGACTTATGATGCCGTCTTGGAGAGTTTAGTTCATAGAGCTGATTTTGGCGAATTTGATGCCACTATGATAAATCGTTGATTTCGTGATGCCATCTTAAAGGAGTGGAGCTACATGCAGGTATGTGGATGGAGAGAGATTCATCTTGCATACAGTGATCCAGATTTTGTCTTTATATTTGAATTGGTGATTGAGAGAATTATTTTTGGCTTTGGTGGTGTTGAGATTATTTTGGAATCTGCCTTTTTTTAAATTTGGATATTTGCAACATTTTATTGGCGGGCGGGGACATAGTCTGAGCTCGTTAACAAGGTGTGATGGGGTAGCTTTGTTGGAACCCATTCGGTAAATATTCATTTTTGGTTTCTACCTCATTATGATATTTTGGTTTAAAGTGGAGTTCTTTTGAAGAGTTTTATGTTGATAAGAGAATTTCATTTGAGGTGGGGTGTTGAAGATATGCGATTTTGCATCAAGGTAGAGTGTTAAATTTTGGTGATACAAAATCACAATTAGGTGGAACATATATGCAAAATGGAAAGTAAATATAGGTTTAATATGGAAATGCATGAATTAATTGATTGCATTTGCATGAGATGGAAATAAATAAATGCAGGTATTAATTTATTCCATCTACGATAAGAAAATGGATTGATTTACTTTCTATGTGTGCACATTTGTTGTTATTGTAATTTGGCTCCATTATCTTATTACCATATGTTAGTAATTTAATTGATGACTCGCATAGATTTGCACTGGCTATATATTGAGGGGTATACTTCATTGCAAATCCATCCTGACATGGAGCTAGTGATCTCCAATGGTGTCTCTTCTTGTTAAGGCTGTTTGAGGTTATGTAAAGTCTTATTTTGTAATCTCTTATAAATCTCTAATGTAGAATAAGATCTCTCTCTTTTGGAATGGACGTACACTATCTCGATGGTAGTGGACCCAGTATAAATATTGTGTCTCTTTTCTTCTTTATAGTTATTTACTATTTCTTTGATGTAATAGAATAATTGCTATCAGATTAGATTGATGTTCAATTGGCAAATCTAAATCTTGTTTATTGTGCTTCCGCATTCGCGCAATTTTTGCACAACAGTACGCACCATACTGCATCATCGCACGCACCACGTGCCTCATTAGATCGTGGATCCATCCTATTTATTTTAGAAGCCGACATCACAGAGGACAATTTAGATAGGATGTTTAGCAATGTGTTGTAGTTTACACGTGTTGGTGGAACGATTGGGAGTAGGGTTGTGAATAAGGTAGTATACGGCGGATACTTAGAGGGTCTTGGTGGGTAAGGAGAAGAAGAAGGAGAAAGAGATGTAGGTCGTGAATGAATGTGTTGGGTCTGTTATCGAGTGAGGATCGAATGGAGCCATAAAAATATTTTTGGAGTCTAACTGGGTTTGGCTAGAGTTTTGAAGAAAGTTAATTTGAGGATCTGGAGTATGTGAAAGCGGATGGAAGGAAGAAACAAAGTAAAATTGAGAAGACGAAAGAGGAGGCGGCAATTTAGGGTTAAGTGAAAACGGTGAGCTGGAAACGAAAAACAAGAGAAAAGTGGTTAGGAAACAAGGATCAAGTGTGTGCTAACAAATTTAAAGGATAACCTAATAATTAAATACTAGTTACTAGCCGCACAACGGGTGGAAAACTGACCGTAAAGGTGTTTAATATGAAATATAAAATTATTTATTAGAAAATTTATAGGGTACTTTAAGAGAAAATGTAAGTAATTATTATAGTGGAAATTCAATTAAAATGAATTTTACATATAAATTAACTTAAGACTAAGGATGTATTATCAATGTATTGATTCGCATCGTTCACAAACAATACATATTTTTTTATTATATGTCGAAAAGGATCAATGTAATCATAATGTTTAGTTATTTTACAACTCTAAATCATTTAATGGATCAAAGAACTAAAAAGAGAAACGAAACAAATACAAACTCAAAACATATTATCATATCAGTGAATATATAATTGAAGTAAATATTCAAATTGAAAGTGAACCAAAACTGACATGCACTAAATATCTCAGGAACAACACCAAAAGTTAATGAACTAGTTTATGCATGCACAAGGCATCAAGACCAGACCAGGTTGAAGACTTTAAGATACGGACCATACGGTAACATCTCAGCTGTGGAAAACAGGAATTGATATGTTTAGATATTGGCTAGAATTCTCGCTATTCAGCATCTTGTCAACATTCTCGATTGTATGTTTAGATATTCAGGAATTGATATATATTTGGATGCTATGTTGAGAAATCGTTATATTTTGCTCTTGAATTTCTTGCATTTGATTTGTTTCTAAAGTCATTTGATTTGTGTTATCTGAGTTTGATAAAATTTCATGACACTGTAGTCCTATTTCTATATTGACAGTCTACTTCGTTGTTGCATCATCTGCTTTTCCTTTTGTGCATTAGCTGAAACAGCTTCAGGTCGATTAATTTTCATTGTGTGATCAATTGAGTTGTTATATTGAGCTTTGTTTTGGATTCACCTACATAAATCTGGATTGTATTATGTGTCATTTAAGTGCTCATGCACATGTGTTAGTTATTGTTGTTTCCATTTGATTTATAATGCATCTATTCATGATTAGCAGAATTATCTGTATTTATGCGATCATTTGGTTTTTTTGTCGTAGTTTGGAACATCCACGCTGATTCAATCGAAAGAACGTGTCACCGGTGTATGAATCTTAAGCTGTGGAAAAAAGGATATTGGAAGCTATAATGGCAGTGAGTATTTTTTTTATGACAGGTGTAATGTCCAAACTGTCGACAAGATCAATTTATGTGTATGCATAGACCCACAAATATTTTTTTTTTGAGTGATAAAGTTTGTTGATCAATATACAAATTAATAATTGTTCGCAAATACAAGAATCACATGATCTTATATTAAATTCAAAAAATTTAAAATTGTCTCAAACAATTACTCCTTCAAAAGGAAAAGGGAGTGCACCATTAAACATTTTTTAATTGATTTAAATTTTGAACTGAAAAAAGCTAGAAGTTTCTGAAAGAATCAAATTTAGAGCCCCTAAATTGAGAAGCTATCTAACATGTTCACATTAATCCTGCTTATCGGAAAACCACAATGCTTTGTTCTTCCACATTGAAAAACACTAATGTTCCCAATACATATGTGAATTTGTGTGTAAATGAAACTAAAAAAATTTAGCAGAAAAATAATCAGAAATGAACTACGCTGCTTTTGGCGAATCAACACTGCTGTAGATTGCTAAAGATGTCTTTTCCGTCTTCATTAACTATTTATTTGTTAAATTTGAAGCAATAAGCCAAAAAAAATTAACATAACAGATAAACGATATTATTGGGTTGGTTTGGTGTTAAGTAATCAGGGTCTTCAAAATCAGCAAAGAAAAGAAAATGCACAAAGAAATAAAAGAACAAGCATAGTCATTTAACTAAAATGTTCCATCAGTTGGCTATGAATTAGTTAGTTTAACATTAGGATTGATATTTTGATTAACAATCGTAGTCAAATCACCAATGTATATATTGAAACCAAAAAGGAAATAGATTTTTAATTGAAACAACACACCATTTAATCTAATCTTATGAAGTCTTCATATCAGATAATTAAATACTGTAGGAAAAAAAAGTAAAATTAGAAAAAAACATGACTGAATAAAATCACTTATAAAGTCTTCATATCAGAAAATTAGACCCTTTTGAAAAAGACAAGGTAAATTATAATAGAACACGACCGAATAAAATCAACTTCAAGACGGAAATAGCGGTTTCTAAAGACAAAGCCAAAGATAACCAAAGCAACAAAGTACATTCTTTAAGCACAAGCAATTTAACTTCACCCACAAAAACTAGACTGTTGAACAATTAAAATACCATGTATTGAGCATGATAAAGAAATCGTGAAAATTAGACTGTTGAACAAAATTGTATATCTTAAAATGATGATACCTGGTTTGATGGACGTTGACCAAAATCATAGATCTGACAAATATTGGATACTTATCATTTGCGGGTTAGGTTCTGGAAGGTGGGTTTCATCAGATTTAGAGTGGATACTGGAGACGAGAGGAAGGCGCAATTTATTTTTAGCTTCGAGGAAAATGAGGAGAAGCAGGAAAAACAAGAAATACGAGAGAAACAAGGATACGAGAGGAAGGCGCAACTTTTTTTGGCTTTACAGAATTTTATTTTAGCCAGTGAAAGTAAGCAAACCTCCATAACACCGGGTTTGATTATATACATATTATTATATCAATAGTAATTACAAATCAACGATTATTACTTATTGAATATATTACTAAATAGTAAATTAGTTATTAGCAATTGATTATTAATTATTGAACTATTGTACTTATTAAATAATTATTATTAAAATCGTAGATTAATTAAATATATTAAATTTTTAGCTCTGATTATTAAATATTTAAATTTAATTATTAATCATCACTTATTGAATAATATTAATGATTAATCCTTTAATATTAGTTATAACTATATTTATTAATTATTTAATGTAATTAATAAATATTAAATGTAATTTACGTTTTATTAACAATTAACTATAAAAATGTATTGAATATTTGTTGTTGATTCTAGATAAGAATTAATAATTATGAATTATTTATTAATAATCATTAATTACTATAAATTTCAAATAATATTTTATATAAAATTGACACTTATAATTATTATTTATGAATTACTATCTATATACTTTTGAGTAATTATTATTGGTTAGTTTTTTGTTTGTTACCAGAAACAAGAACTGTTCAAAAGGTTCAAACTTCCAGAGTTATCCCATGGTATTCCGGAGAGAGCTAAGACGTAAAAAAGAGGATATAGTAATAATCTAATGCTTACCATTTTAGTTGTAAATTAAATAGCTAAATCATGAAGATCGAATTCATAACAACAAACATAGTCAAATTTAAAGAGAAAGAACAATATTTGAAATGTGAAGCACCCGTGACCTAATGGATAAGGCTGCTGACTTCTAATCAAGCGATTGTGGGTTTGCGTCCCATCGTGTGTGATGGTCACCCATGGCCTTGGTATTTTACATTGCAAATTCCGCTTCTCCTCCTTCCATTGCTTCTCCTTTTCTCAATGACTTGAAGCAACTTCTTTGGTTTATTATTGTCGGTTAGTAATTACAAATTATCAATTATAATAAATTATTAATTATTTAATATCAAGTATATATTATTATGTATTTGTTTTTATTAGAAATTAATATTGAGTATATATTATCATATATTCATTTTTAATAGAAATTATTATAATAATTATCGAATATTAATAAATAATAACTATTACAATGGGCATTTTATGATCGTTGTCAAATTGATATCAGTTAAAACATACATTTTATGACGCTTGTAACCTATTACAATAGGCTTTTTTGATAGTTGTAAAATTAGCATCTATTATAATGGTCATTTCTTTAACATTGTAAAATTGATATCTATTACAACGGACATGAAATGACTGTTGTAATAGCATTCTATTTGAATGGGAAGTCGTTGCCCGTTGTAAAAAGGGCATTGTATAGGATATATATTACAACTGTCCAGAATCGACCGTTGTAATAATTATCTGTTGCAACTGACAGCAATGCCCATTGTAAAAAATAGGTTGTAATAGGGTATTTTTGTTATAGCGAAAGTACAAATGTTTTGAGAAAATTCAAAGCAAGACCTGGGGCAACTTATGCAAAACCTAAAGCACGTCCCAAGGTAAGTTCAGTACGACTCATGAAGCATAGATCGATACAGATTGGTACAGCTTGGGTTAGGCACAAAATAGTCTTAGCTCCAATAAAGCAAATGAGAATTTTAAATCTCAACAGTAGGCATAACCCATGACATAAAGCAAACACATAAAGCTCTCAGCTCGACACAAAGTCAGATCGATACCGATCTGAAACCATATATTGATATCGATTTACGAAATCTTTAATTGGTTGACCCTGAAATTTGTGTGAATAATGTGCAAGGCAGAGTAGACGTGTGGAGCAATTTTCAGAGATTATTTCAATGATTTTCACCTACATGAACAGCGGTATAGTCAAACTGAACAATTTTCCTTTCTTGTATTCTAAATTTGTAGACTTCGCCACGAAACCTTGTAGAGTATCAATTTATCGAATACAAATCCAAAAAATCTGAGTTTATATAAGTGACAGAAATCAAATAACAAATTTAAGTGGATGTAGACCGTAGTATTCTCTAAACGACTGTAAAAATTATGTGTTTTCTTTTCTGTTTTTGCTTTTCTTAATAATTTTCGTATTTAATACTTCGCCGAGGATTTGTGCCATTTTTAGTGCAAACTATTTACAGCTTAATTCCATTTAGAAAATTTAGATGTGACGACTTGAAAATTGAAACTATTAAATAATAAGCAGAACCTTTTAAAGTTCTCTCCTTAATTCTATGAATTTCCCCCCCTCTCCTTCATCCTCTCCAGATATTTAATTTTTAAATCAATTTATCATTTTACACTTATTTAATATCTCTTTCACATTATTTTACCTCTTTCATCATTTTACATTTTAATATGAACATTATAAAGTTTACACAATACTTATTAATAGTTAGCTCTAAACATTTTATATTTAAGTCTATATAATTAAATTAATTAAAAAACCCAAATTTAAGTAATTTAAATAAATTTAGTTAACTAATATTTCTTTTTAAATACTATAAAACGACAAAATTATGTTTTTTGACTTTGAACATCTACATTTCAATTTTTTTGTAATAATTTATCTCTCTCAATTCTTTACTAATATTTTACATTTAGTACCACATTTTACAATTAACTACATAATATTGAAACTACTTAAATAAATTTAGCAAACTATTATTCATTGATTCTCCTAATACATAACATCAAGATTAATCATATTCATATTAACAAAAAGAAAATAAAAACCAAATATATAAACATGTCAATCACATAACATAAATTATACACATAAATAACAATCACAAGTTCAGTGTTTAATTCATTCACATAAATATATTTAGCGTGTATTGCATTGTTAAACTAATATCAAATGCCTGCATTTTAAAATTTATTCAGTTATTTATAAAACACTGCATGATGTCAGTTAACATTGTACATTTAAATCAATGTGTTTAAATTCATTATGTGATTTTGAATTTCACAAATGAATTCAATTAATAAATTGTTGTAAATTTATCTAATGAACGCTAAGTGTGATATTTTAAAATATATGTCATGTTCATATCAATAAAAATGACAAAATTAGTTTTTCTTCTAAATATACATTTAAATAAGTCACAAAGTTTAAATAACATGTAAATAATAATAATAAAATATTATATACGTATCTCAATAAATTTATCATAAATTTATGAAAACAATTCCTGCTTTAAATACTTATATTTTAACATCTCTACAAGTATTCATTGAACCTCCTTAATTATTTCATGTTATTTTATATTTCAATCCATATGTTTGAACTACTAATGAAATATTAAATTCTAATTATTTAAATAATCTTAAAGGGTATTTAGTTCATTTTTCTAATAGCTCTATAAAATATATGTCAATTTTACTATATGTTTTTATATATAAAAAGGTAGCTTTTCATGCAACTATAAAGATGTATAACTCATATAAGATGACTTCTGCATATCAACATTAATGATAAAGTTAATTTGGAAATTAGTTATGTTTATATCAAGAATTTACTATATATTATATTATAAACTCTTTCTGGACATCAATACATCTACAACAAATTTATACGGTTTTTTTTTTTACAAAATTCTTTTCAATTCTTCCTGCTATGTTATACAATCAAACTAACTTTGTAATTTTACATTATACTTACTTAAATAAATTCTATTAATAATATTTGCTAATATATCAAATAAACTACTAACATGCATCAATTTCAACATGTATATCTATAAATAAAAATGATTAAAAAAAATCTCAAATGCATATTGTTTATGTAAGCTAAAAACATAAATTACACACCAATAATAATAATAATTTATTATGTATTTCACATCAAAATTTATCATATATAATATAACAAAGTCTTCATTTTAACATGTAAACAATAAATACTATATTTATAATAAAATTGTTGTGTGAACGCACATGTTACACACTAGTTTGTAGAAGATGAAGAGGTTTAACAACAAATCTGTGATCGAGCAAGTTAGCAGGAACACATGGCAGCCTTGAGGTGTCCTTATGATCGAGTCAGACATCCAGCTGTGTAACTTGGCATGTGTCCATTCAAGTGCAAGTCTTAGAATATAGGTTGTTAAACCCTAGGACCTATATTTTAAGAATTAACAAATATGTTGTACAAATATTCTGTAGTCTGGAAGGTTAAGGAGAAAGAGTAACATACATATTTTATGAATCAACAATTATACTGGTTATTTGGCTGATGTGCATATGTATACTGTTTGGGTTACTGGATGTGTATGCACTCTCTGAAGTCTTTACCATATGTGAATTATACACTAACACATGATGTTAAATGTTAATTGCAACAGTAAACTAAATCAAAATTGGATTTTAGCCACGCTATGTGAATTTAGATCATTAAGTGTGCTTTCTCAACAGTTAGTTTAGATGTAGGAGGTTCTACAGGGTGCAACTTAATTAAGAGCAGTGTTATGTTCAGGTATACTTGCTTTTTTATGGGGGTATTTTTTCGATTGGTCAGGAAAGTTTCTATTTTAACAGTGTGTTTGTTCTTGTAGGGAGGTTTGAAGCTTGGTTTGAAGCTAAATAAAACACTTTTTCTTTTTAACGCAACTTGTTAACTCCCTAGATATATGTACAAACTACGGACTGCCCTCGTTTTCCTCTCAAGCTGTTGCTATTTCATTCCTATTATGCTACCATTTCAAATCAAAACACATATTCATAGATCTATAATCCACCAGGGTAGCCGAGACACTACAAGAAACAATGGCTTTTTGGATGGTTTAAAACTGTCGTCGGCCGTCTGATGTTGTCAGAAAAAGGCGTTGGAAACAACGACGTCGGTGAGCAGAATTTCCGACGATTTTCGACAACACTCGTCGTCATTGTTTCCATCGGCTTCCGACGCATGTTGGGTGCTGTTAAAAACCATTGGTAATTGAATACCCGAAAGCCATCGCGGGCCGTCAAAATACTTACAATTTTTTTTTCTACTGCTACTTTGCCTTCCAGCCACATTTCTCACACAAACCACTATTCCACCAACAATATACAAACCTAGTACACTATCGACCAAATATCAAAATCAAACAAATCGGAATTCACCAAATCAAAAAATACATTAGATCAAGTCAAACTTCACCATCAAATCATACAACTAACTATACAATACATAATATTTACGTGCCCCAAACTCTATCATCGAATAACATATAATACACCAAGTCATCAAGTCTATACACAACCAAATCACTACAAGAAAATTGATTATTTTTTTTGCTGCAAAAATTGGTGGCGTTTATTCGCAAATGCAATGAAAAGTGTTTTCACTCACAATATAAACGCGGTAAAAAAATATTTCATTTTCCCGCCATAAGTCCGTGTGTTCCAAAATAAACGTGACCATCTATTTTTTATTCCTCTCCCACTCATACTTAGAAATTTTTTAACCCTCGTTGCCTTTCCCCTATATCGCTCTACCAAATTTCATGGCACCGATTAACTTTCCTCGTGTTATCTTCATCGTCGATCTCCGCTCTTGTGTTAACGCTCTCCATCTTAGTGTCGCGCAAACCCCTCTTCGTAGTCCTCTTTAATTTCAACCGTATACTGTAACTATTGTTTGAGATTTCAAGGCAAAACCAGGTATGACTTTTCTATTTCCATTCTATTTTAGTCTGGTTTTGATTTGCCTATTTTAATCCAATTTTTCTTCATAATTTGTCATTGATTTCTCTTGGATACTACCAACTGGAACCCGTTCTCAATGATTTTCGGGTCTGGAGGAAGTATTGTCTAGTCCAGCGATTTTGGAGGAGGCAGAGTTATCGGCGGTGTTCATTTTTCAATTTGCATTTCCCTCCTCAGATTCTAAGATTGGTAACTCACATAGTCACATTATTTAATTTCGTACTTATCCATTATTAATTTTCCCCAAATCTACACTATCTCTGCCAGTTATAATGCTTATTTTCATCGTCTTTATTACGGTTTAACATATCTTCTGCCTAATTTCTCAATCCATCCTTTTTAATGCTCCAATCTTCATCTTTACGGTTTCACCACAGTTTTGAAAACTATTTTCCGATTTCTCAGAGGGAAGATATACAGTTACGAATATTGAAGTTATAATCTACTGGTGTCACAATCTACAGGTATCAAAATTTTAGGTTTTTTTTTGTTTTGTACTCACTTTTCATTATTCCTACGTTTAGTTAACAAAGTTGGGTATACAACATCCTATTGTATAAGCAATGGTTTGAATAAATTGATCGTCTTATTTTTGATAAAAATTGGGTATACAGGCACTTAAACTGTTAGTTGTATCGGCTTCAATTTGACTAGAAGAAAAATCAAATAGAATTGAAAATATTCTCAGCTTCAGTACTTGCCTATGCTCCCATTGCAAAGTAAGAGAAATCATAGCTAACCTTATGAGGCATGATACCGCTTTGTTCTTGAGTCTTAAAGTTACATTACTTTCAGGTCCTACATGTTTTTATGTCACAATTTTTACACTTAACCGAGGAGCTGTTATTTTGCAGAGTTTACACTTAACTGAGAATCTCAGTATTCTGTCGCGTATTCCACACAAACAATTTTTAGAGTTTTAAGTGTTTCAATCTAACATATGAATTATTTTGCAGGTTGAAATAACAAACAAAGGAGGCAGATAAGTGCTCTTCTTTATCACTTGTTAATTATTGGTCAAAATTTTCAGAAAGTAAAATGGAGGAATCGAAACAAAATTGAAGGATGAAACATGTTGAATCAGACGAAGAAACATCTAAAATCCTTTGAGACTCACTGGCAAAATGTTGGACAAAATGATAGGAAAACAATCAAGTACCATGGGAAGCCGTTACGAGATGAAGGGCAAGCCCAAACATCGTGATGTATAATTGGTAATAAAAAAGGAAAACGTGAAGATGAGAGTAAGGTAACCTTGTAATTTTTCATTCATAGTACTAGTTTATTACTTGATTTAGAAAGAAGTATATGAATGTATTGTTGAAGTAATTCACCTTGAATTTGTCCACTCAGTGCTGAATCATGGAAAAATAAGTTATTCCTTTCACAGCATAAATGCCAAACAATAGATGTGAGGTAAACAACCGTAGATTGGAATTGCTATTTGTTTCTAAAGTGATAGGAACTAATGAATTCAATTAAATTTGATGTATTCATAGGCTATAAAAACTCCACATTAAACTGCCATTTAACTCGAGACTAGAGAGTACTTGAGTATCCAAGGTCAAAATAAAGATAGTCTCTTGTTTCGTTCTCATGTTTGCATAGCTGACATACGGGTGAAACAGAGCTATCCTATCCTTGAATTCTATCCAAAGTAGCAAATCTATTCAAAGTGGCAAAATAAGTATATGCAATCATTCTAGGTACACAAATACTATTCCATACATAACCATACTAGCCAACCTTTGGTTTTTTTTTACATCAAACATTATCCCATACCGATTTAAATGAGAAAAGCTATATGAAGTAGGAATCCAATACCGATAGTCCTCAGTTCTATCTTTGCTCATATTGTCATTTTCAATAAAACTGCATATGTTAGGAGGTAAATTAGAAGAATAAAAAGACCAATTATCCCCTTGTATTAATAACAACATTGTGCGATGATCGTTGCCAAGCAAACTCATATACTGCCATCAAAACTTATGAATCAGATAATCACTGCGAAGCCATGGGTCAAACCACACCTTTATATCTCTGTCATTACTTTATTTCTGCTGCTGCTCTCTCTCTCTCACTTTAAGTATAATCTTCCAAGTAATTGAAGCATTAGTATCTTTCATCATAACCTAAAAATTATTTTTATGACAATATCGATTCAATGTCCACATTGCCCAAAAGACTTTTATTTTCTTTTAAAGAAACAACCTTTTGTATATCTTGGATTCGTCGTAATCCCACGCCCCTTACTTTTTGGTCTAAAAACTATCTCCCAACTCAACTTGTGTTGACCACCTACGAACAAGAATTAGCACATAGCGAATCAATCCTCTTAATAACAGAGGTAGGCATTTGATAGATCTGCACCCACAGTGAAATCGTAGGATATATAACTATTTTTATTAATTCCAGTTTACTACTTAAAAATAGTAATCTTCCATTCAAATTGGATAGCCTTTTCTTGATCTTATCAATTAAAATATTAAAATTTGTTTGCCTTAGGATAGAACTAGAAAATGGTGTACCAAGATATCAAATCGGTAAACTTACTTGCTGCACACCTGAAGTACTCAAAATTACTTGTTTGATATGCATTCCTTTGCTGAAAAACAATTTTTAATTTTCCTTATTTATAAAAAGTCCTGTCATATTTTTGATCAGGCCTGTCACTCTTTGAAATGACTCAGCGATACTTGACACGCTTTTGCAAACAATAGAAGATACCAGCATACAGAAGATGATTAACCGTCTTTCTTTTCCAAAGGATTTCCGACTTATTTTGCAGGTTGAAATAACAAACAAAGGATTTTCGACTTATTCAAAGGCAATAAAGATAGAGAGATCAACCGTCTTGCTTCTCCAAAGCTCAATGTTGTCTTTCAACAGCAGTTGGCCGGGACAGTTGTATTTGGTCAGTGTAATGATGTTTATTCACAGTGTTAACCATTTTTAATTTCTGTCGTTGATGTGTAAACTGTTACCATCATCTGTCACTTCATAATCATCAGGTCAATGATTAAGAAAATTGAATATTGTTGGAAGTTCTGTTTTCTGCACTTACAATGTTTAGTAAACACTGCATTTGCAATTCAAGCAGTTGATGTTGGGTGAAAAGTGCATGTCATTTGCCAGTATCATTATAGTGGTATATGATATTATATTCTTATTCAACCTCGGAGTAGCTTGCATAAACAAGCTGATAATTCTTTTTGCGGACTGCAATTTTGATTGGGGTTGACAGTCTTGGCATGGACGTAAGAGTTTCTTCTAGAATCACAGCGCAAACTCTATGCTTCTCATTTAGTTCTCCGGTAGAAACTTCTTATAATCTTGTCATCCGTTTCCATTCGCTCCCTTTTTTTCCAAATGAAAATACAATGATAAATGAAGAGCAAATCTGTATACCTGATAAACTGATAGGGATGCTTAATTGGTTAACCATTATTATTTGCTAGTCATATGACATGATTAGTTAATTATGATTAATGTGCTAATGAGATTCTATCTTAAAGCCTATAGATAAACAGTAATAAAAAACTATGCCATTGTTCCATAAATAACATCCTTGGATTTAGAAGTTAGTTCTAAAATTAAACAATAATAGAGTGTGTATTATATGTTATTGGAAATGTTTTTATAAACATTAGGTGAATTATTAAAAATGTTGGAATAAGTATATGAATGACTCCTATATGTGAATAGTCCCACATCATGGGACTATATGGAAGAAGCAAGTATTTATACTTGTTTCTAAGAAGTCATGTTGGGGCCTTGGGCTCCCAATACATGCTTTGTTGTGAAGAGGGAGACCAGGCATCATGACCACCACACACGCGCGCGCGACCGACTGACTCGACTCGGCCTAGCCCGGTTCGGGTTTGGGTTTGGGCTTTGGCCTTATGGTGTAGACACTTATATTTTTAACCCAGAAACCTTGCCTTTTTCAAGTCGTTTTTTATGGAAAATATTTTTGAGCAGACATTTACATGAAGTGGTAAACTCTTGACTCGTTATTTCAGTAGATCCGATTTTCTCTCACTGCCCAGTATTTTCGTTCAGCCATAATCCCCGTCTATATATTATCTTCAGTTGTAGACGAGAATCATCAATCTGAACAACGTTTTCTTACCTTCGCCATTAAAAAAAGAGCAGTTTTTTATATTCAAAAGTGCAAATCTGCACTTATTTGTTGTGAAAGCAAATCAGTTATTCTTTTCAGAGGCTGTTTTATCCTAGAGGCGGCGACAAAAGTACGAACTGGTTTGCACCACTGACCAGATCGCCGAATCATCTTCGAGAAAGCGACCAAGTACGTGACTCAGTCATTGTTTCCCAACAATTTGAAGACGAACCGAAACAATGGCTTCGACATCAACCCTAGATGATGCTCCTCCTCCCTCTGCCTTCCAGATCCCACTCGTGACTATTGCTCCATTCAGATTCGAAGGCTTGCATTTCAAGCAATGGCGTCATAAGATGGAGTTGTATTTGACAATGAGAAAGGTGGCTGCTGCTCTAACTACCGACAAACCGCAGTTGCCAGACAAACCTGACGGAACTGATGAAGCGCAGATGGCTTCCTGGACTGAATAATCAAAGCAACTACAGATCTGGACTGAACAGGATTATCTATGCAAAAATTTCATACTCAATGGCCTCAGCGATGATCTGTATGACTACTACAACTCAGAGGACAAGACAACGAAGGAGATCTGGGAAGCGCTGAAGAAGAAGTATGATACAAAGGAGGCAGGGGCAAACAAGTATGCTACCAGCCGCAAATACCAGATGACAGACAACAGGTCAGTAGATATGTTGTCTCATGAGCTCCAGAAAATAGCTCATGAGGTCATCTCCGAAGGTATGACATTGGACGAACAATTTCAAGTTGCTGTCATTATTGACAAATTGCCCCCAGGTTGGAAAGATTTTAAGAATATCTTACGGCATAAGACTAAGGAATTTTCCTTAGAGAGCTTGATCACTCGCCTCCGCATTGAGGAGGAGGCACGTAAACAGGGCCATAAAGAGGAAGTGCTGGTTGTCTCAAACAACAGCACTAAAAAGAATAAACCCGCAGTTCTGAAACCGAATCAGAAGTCCTTTAAGAGTCAAAACTGGCGCAACAAACAGAACGGGAATTCGCAAGTAAACCAAAAAGGACAGCAAAAACCAATTGCCAAAAGAATATTTTGGACAATTGTTTCTATGTTACAATTGTGGAAAACAAGGCCATATGGCATGAAAGTGTCGGAACAGGCCAAGCTCTGCACAGCAGGCGAACCTGACTTAGGAGACTCTTACGGCTATGATTACTAAGATTCATCTTGTTGGTGGATCAGAGGGTTGGTGGGTAGACACTGGTGCTTCTCGCCGTGTCTGCTATGATCGTGATTTGTTCACCACATATATAGCTGCTGATAATCAGAAAGTGTTGTTGGGAGATTCTCACACGACTAAAGTTGCTGGGGTTGGAAATGTGGAAATCAAGTTTACCTCTGGAAAGACTGTGATTCTAAAAGATGTTATGCATACTCCAGAGATGAGAAAGAATCTGGTTTCTGGCTTTCTCCTTAATAAGGCAGGATTTACTCAAGTTATTGGGGTTGATTTGTATACCCTAACTTATAAGGGAACTTTTGTGGGAAAGGGTTATGCTTGTGAGGGAATGTTTAAATTAAATGTTGAATCTAATAAAGTGACTACTTCTGCTTATATGTTGTGTGATTTTAATATTTGGCACTCTAGATTATGTCATGTTAATAAATGAATAATTCATAACATGAGCACCCTAGATATGATTCCTAAAATATCAGAATCTGAACCTGATAAATGT
This sequence comes from Allium sativum, assembly GCA_030737875.1. Lineage (NCBI taxonomy): Eukaryota > Viridiplantae > Streptophyta > Magnoliopsida > Asparagales > Amaryllidaceae > Allium > Allium sativum. Next base: position 28,944,935 of record CM060925.1, on the reverse strand, counting down.
GAATTCTTTACACAAGCAAAAATCACAAAGAAACCTCATAAATCTGTTGATAGAGTTTCTGAACCCTTAAACTTGATTCATTCTGATATATGTGAGCTTGATGGCACTTTGACTAGACATGGACATTGTTATTTTATCACTTTTATTGATGAATGCTCAGATTTCACCTATGTATATCTTACGAAAAATAAAAGTGATGCATTTGACATGTTTAAAACATTCAAAACTGAAATTGAGAATCAAACAAATAGGAAAATTAAGAGACTTCGTAGTGATGGAGGAACAAAATATGAATCTAGTTCAATTCTGGACTTCTATAAATTACATGGTATTGTACATGAAAGAACTGCACCCTATTCACCTGAAATGAACGGTAAAGCTGAAAGAAAAAATATGACTTTTACTGAATTAGTAGTTGCCATCCTACTAAATTCTGGTGCAGCAAAACATTGGTGGGGGGATATTTTATTGACTATGCTATGTTCTGAATAGAATTCCCAAATCTAAGAATAAAATTTTACCTTATGAAATTTTAAAGAATTATAAACCCAATGTCTCATACTTTAGAACTTGGGGTTGTTTAGCATATGTTCGCATTCCAGACCCTAAGAGAATAAAATTGGCAAGTAGAGCATATGAATGTGTATTTATAGGCTATGCTATCAATAGCAATGCATACCGATTTTATGACCTAAATACACATAATATAATTGAATCAAATGATGCCGATTTTTATGAAACAAAATTTCCTTTTAAAATTAAGGAATAGTGGGGACACATCAAGTATGCCTATTAGAATAGAACTTAATAAAAGTTCTGAAGCTGAACCTAGAAACAGTAAAAGAGCAAGAACCGTAAAAGATTTTGGTTCGGATTTTTGTGCTTTTACTATAGAGGAGGATCCCTTAAACCTCCAAGAGGCCTTATCTTCTTTAGATGTCGATTTTTGGCAAGAGTCTATAAATGATGAGATGGATTCTTTGGAATCCAATAACACTTGGCATTTGGTAGATTTACCCCCTGGTTCTAAATCTATGGACTGTAAATGGGTGCTTAAAAAGAAATTAAAACATGATGGCACTATTGATAAATATAAAGCATGACTAGTAGCTAAAGGTTTTAGACAAAAAGAAAATATAGATTTCTTCGATACTTTTTCACCTGTAACTAGAATAACATCCATTCGGGTATTAATCTCACTTGCTTCCATTCAAAATTTACTAATACACCAAATGAATGTTAAAACTGCCTTTTTAAACGGTGAATTAGAAGAAGAAATTTATATGGACCAGCCTGAAGGATTTGTAGTACATGGTCAAGAACACAAAGTATGCAAATTAGATAAATCATTATATGGTTTAAAACAAGCACCTAAACAATGACATGAAAAATTTGATAACTTAACCATTTCACATGGTTTTAAAGTTAATGAAAGTGACAAATACATTTATTACAAATCTGAGAATGATATTTGCATTATTATATGCCTTTATGTAGATGACCTACTCATCTTTGGGTCAAACATTCATGTCATAAACTCAGTCAAATCCTTATTAAGTGCCAATTTTGATATGAAAGATCTAGGTGAGGCGAGTGCAATCCTTGGTATTAAAATTACTAGGTCAGAAAAGGTAATTTCTTTGGATCAATCTCATTACATTGAGAAAATACTAAAGAAATACAATTACTTTGACTGTAAACCTGCATGTACATCATATGATCCAAGTGTAAAGTTATTTAAGAACACTGGTGAAGTGTTAGGCAGTCTGATTATGTGAGCATCATTGGCAGCCTTCGGTATGCCACTGATTATACTAGACCCGACATTGCCAATGTCGTAGGATTATCGTGCAGGTTTAACAGTAGACCTAGTATAGAGCACTGACATGCTATTGAAAGGGTTATGAAATACCTTAAACGAACTATGAACCTTGGATTACATTATGAAAGGTTTCTAGTTGTACTTGAAGGATATTCTGATGCAGACCGGAATACCTTATCTGATGATTCTAAAGCGACCAGTGGCAATATATTTAGCATCGCTGGAGGAGTTGTTTCTTGGAAATCCAAGAAACAGAATATTTTGGCTCAATCCACTATGGAGTTTGAGATGATAGCACTAGCTACAGCTAGTGAAGAAGCAGAGTATTTGAGAAATCTGCTAGCTAAGATTCCCTTATGGGAAAAACCGATACCAGCTGTGTTAACACATTGCGATAATATCGCGGCTATTGCAAAAGTTCAAAACCGTTATTATAACAGTAAGAGACGATAAATACGTCGTAAGCACATCACTGTTAGAGAACTACTTTCTACAGGTACCGTTAGAGTGGATTATGTACGTAGTGATGAAAATTTGGCAGATCCTTTGACGAAAGGACTGTCCAAAGAGAAAGTCCTTAATTATTCTAAAAGAATGAGACTATTTCCCTTAGATTGTTGAGTCACACACAATGGTAACCCGACCTAAATGACTAGAGATCCCAAGAACTAGGTCCAATGGGTAAAAACAAGTTGTGTAGTGATAGGAGTTGAACATGCTATTTAATAAACCAAGAAGCATGTATTCCTGAAGTGATTAGAGGATGAGTTGATAGAAACTCTTAATGAGATCTATACTCTATTTGGAGTGGAGTACCTACCTTCAGGAGTACTCTTGATGGACTCACCTATGTGAATGTAGAAATGTGGCCGTTTCCTATGGAGTTTTGGGCAAAACTTCTAGTCACTAAACTGGGATAGACGTGCATGGCTATAAATGCATGGGCTTATTTGATTGCACTATAGAAAAGGTTGTGTGTGGTTTAATGTCAGGAATAGAGTTCAAGAATATGTGTCACTCTAGTAAAAACTGAATCTTATTCACTATACAAAGGTTCAAGTCGGATGACACCTTTGTTTATGCACAATCTTACGTTTTTAGAAACTGCTCGAAAATATTTTTAAAAATTCAAGTGGGGGATTGTTGGAAATGTTTTTATAAACATTAGGTGAATTATTAAAAATGTTGGAATAAGTGTATGAATGGCTTCTATATGTGAATAGTCCCACATCATGGGACTATATGGAAGAAGCAAGTATTTATACTTGTTTCTAAGAAGTCATGTTGGGGCCTTGAGCTCCCAATACATGCTTTGTTGTGAGGAGGGAGATAATGCATCATGACCAACACACACGCGCGCGCGACCGACCGACTCAACTCGACCCGACCCGGCCCGACCCGGTCCGGTTCGGTTCGAGCTCGGGTTTGGGCTTTGTCTTTGTGGTGTGGACACTTATATTTTTTGGACCAGAAAACCTTGCCTTTTTCAAACCGTTTTTTATGGAAAATATTTCTGAGCCGACTTTTACATGACGCGGTAAACTCTTGACTCGTTATTTCAGTAGATCCGATTTTCTCTCACTGCCCAGTATTTTCGTTCAGCCCTAATCCCCGTCTATATATTATCTTCCATTGTAGACGAGAATCATCAATCTGAACAACGTTTTCTTACCATCGCCATTAAAAAAAGAGCAGTTTTTTATATTCGAAAGTGCAAATCTGCACTGATTTATTGTGCAAGCAAATCAGTTATTATTTTCAGAGGTTGTTTTATCCTAGAGGCGGCGATGGAAGTACAAACTGCTTTGCACCACCGACTAGATCGCCAAATCGTCTTCAAGAAAGCGACTAAGTACGTGACTCAACCATTGTTTCCCAACATCTGTATACCTGATAAGATGATGATTCTTTTTACGTATAACTTGTATTTGATTTCAACATGTTGAATTTAATTCTGCAGGCTACATCAGTAAGCTCGGTAGAAAAAAAATAAGGAGAATGCTTTTTCCGTGCTATCAGCGAAAAAATTCAAGAACTCCTAATGAAGTGTCGAGGACATAGCTTCCTCTTAAGATATATCAGTTGTAGTTTATAGAATTTCCAATGCCCTAAGTGTAGTATATTTTTTCCGTTTTGCCAAATAACATGCCTTGCAATTAATAGCAAGCTTTTAACAGGAGCACTGAAAGTGAAAGCGTTTACACATACACATTGAAGATTTATAAAGCAGATTGAAAGGTGGTTAGTCTTGTACTAAGAACCATTCCGATGGTTATTTGTCCATGTGGAGCTGGCAATGGATCACAATGTAGGTTTAACCATTGTGTTTAAATTATCTTCCTATAGTTTCTAAAGTACTTTTGGGTTCCTTTGAATCAGGTTAAGCTTCCTCGAGGATATGGATATGTTGAGTTGGCGCTAATAATGATAAGGATGGTCCTGCACGACTAAGGGAGTGCAAGTAATTTTTATCATTTTATTTTTTTGTGACCTCATCCTTTTGTCTTAGAGCAGTTGCGCCCATTTTGAGTCATCAATTATCAACTGATTTGTTAGTTTACAAAATAACTTGACAGTTAAGAATTCAATAGTGATTCAACTACGTTGCTAGCTCATTTATAAATATATTTTGATAAATAAACGATCTTATTACGACTATCATGGTTGAAAGCGGGAACCAAAGTTATAGGAAAATGGGTAATTTTTGATTAAATTTGGTGGAGGCCATCAATTGTTTGGGCAATTGAATTACTAAATTTTTGATAACTAAGTGGCTAAAATATTGCTCAATTGTCAAGTGGGTTCCATCAATTTTGCTAATTTTAAATGCATGTTCAGCAAAATCGCTCTGGTGAAAACATGAATTTAGAAATTTTGAGTTGTTGTAGCGTTCACATATTTTTCTGCTAGGTTAACATGTACGTGTGTAGTGTCGATAATGAGCAGTCTGAGCCGGTTGAAGCTGAAGCCGAATCTTGGTTTGTGTGACTAATTCGTAACACGTTTCAAACTAAATAAATTATATTTGTGATTCAGTAGGTAGTTTGGTTGTTTAATATGTTATGAATTACTTATGACACTAGTATTCATGCTCCATGAAATTTTATCACATTTTGGGCATGTCCCATACACTGTTCTCTCACATGTATTTATGTATTGACATTAATATCTCATATATTAATAATCAATGAGATATGGTCATCAGTCAATCAACATACTAGTCTCAATGCTTCATTTTGTCCTATTTACAACAAAATTTGACTACGGACATTTGAGAATCACAACACTATTATATTATATAATCTCATTTTCAAATCATTGCGCAAATGATTTAAAGAAGCAGTAAGAATTATGTTGTTAACATACAACTGTATATATGCCATATTTGAACCTTGTCTATAAATGAACAAAGAGTGATCAAATTTACTGTGAGTAAATCCAATGGATGCAACAAAGTCGGCAAATCGCTGATGCCAACCTCGAGGAGCTTGTTTTAAACCATATAGAAATTTTCTTAGCAAACACACAAGATTTGGATGTCTCTTGTCTCGAAAACTCATGGGCTGATGCATATAGACAGTCTCATTAAGATGACCATGTAAAAAGGCATTTTTGACATCCAGTTGATGAATGTGCCAAGACTTTGAAAGAACGATACTAAGAACTGCTCGTATGGTTGCTGGTTTAACCACTAAGCTAAATGTTTCTTCACAACCAATACCATGTTACTGAGTTTTACCATCACCTACAAGACGGGCTTTATGCCGCTCAAAAGAACCATCAGATTTGTACTTGTGACGAAAAATCCACATAGACCAAGTTACATTCACATTAGGTGGCCTTGGCACTAACTCCCAAGTCTTATTATCAATTAAAGCATTAAATTCATCCAACACTGCACTATTCCAGTTTTGGTCATGAAAAGCACTAACAAGGTCCTTAGGTATGGGAGATATGTTTGTGGTAGATATGCATAAACTGGTAGTGTATTTGGGATTTGGTTTTAAAATGTCATCCATTGCTCGGGTTGTCATATGATGTAATATTGGATTGTTAGGCTGCAGAGAGCTTTGTCGGCTTTGGATTTAGTTCGTTTGAGCAGTCGAAATGGAGGTGTTTGGGGAAAGAGATGCTGATGACTTAGAGTTGTAAGATTGGGCAGGGTGAGTGGGCTGTGTTTTGGAATAAAAAGAAGAGGAGTGTGTTGTGGGCTTAGCTGAGTTTTTCGACCAACCTGAGTGTTGACAGCACATGGAGAGAATTGTTGGGGAACTGAGCCCGTGGGAGCTAGTGGAACAACAGAAGAGGATGCAACTGGGTCCGTTTAAGACCGTGGACCAGTAAGGGGAGGCTGATTTAGTGGGCTAGAATGAGGCGTAGACTCAATTATGTTTGGAGTCTTTAAAGTAGAATGCAAATAATTCAGTAAAGAATTAGAACTATTGGCAATTAAAAAATCATACGTTGTATTTGTGGTTTGTGAATTTGTGCGAATAGGAATTCAATCTCAATTAATTTCACATGACAACAAATAATGATTTTTCCACTTGCCATATCGTAATACTTTGAGCCTCTATGCTTGGGAGCGGGACCAAGATAAGCACATGCAATGCCGAATATTTAGGATCACAATGGTATAGAATTTGGGTGGGGGATTGAAATCCTAAGACTTTAGTTGGAAGTATGTTAAGAAGGTATGTAGCCATTTCTAAAGCATGGTGGGCTTTGCCATTTTGAGGAGAGGTGTAGGGACAAGAAAGGCAGAATAATATCCCATTATGATCAAAGAATTGTTTAAAGGTGTCGTTGATGTATTATGTACCATTGCCACATTGGAATGTTTTAATGTTACGTTCAAATTGAGTTTCTGTTAAAGCATGAAAAAGTTGGAATAAATGTTTGACTTATGACTTTTTGGCAATAGGGAAAGTCCACAAAAATTTGCTATAATCATTAAGAAAAAGAACATAATAACAGTGGCCAAGAGAACTAACAATAGGTGACGTCCAAAGATCGTTGTGCATAATATCAAAAGGTAGCAAAGTGTATGATAGGGAACCATAAAATGGTAATTTAGAATTTTTCCAAGAGGACAAGAATAACAATAAGTTTTACAAGGCTTATTACAATTAATGAAGTTTTTATGATTTAATGATCTGAGCACAACAGCGCCAGGATGTCCTAAGCGATTATGCCAAAGATCTGGAGAGAGAGCAGTAAAGGTTGACTGATTCATAAAGGGAATGGTTTGGTTATTGGATAAGAGAGGATAAAGATCTCCAGTGTTGTCATATCTCATTAGTTTGGTTCCCGTCTATAAATCATTAATAGAAAATCTAAACGGATCAAATTCAACAGAAACCATATTATCAATGGTGAGCTTACGAACGAATATCAGGTTTTTAATAATTTTAGGAGCATGTAAAACAATATTTATGATAAATGGAGGGCATGGTAAGGGTAAATTAGTGCTACCGTGACCAACAATTGGAATTAGATGACTATTGCCAACAACAATGTTATGATAATTATTGCTGGAATTTAAATAAGAAGAAAGTACACTTTGATCCGCTGTCATGTGAGATGTGGCACTGGTATCCATGTATGAAATTTCATCGGCATGCATAGCGGCCATTGGTGGTGATTTAACAGGAAAAGAGATGGTCGAAGAAGAAGAAAGAGGGAGGATGGAAAAACAGAGGTTTAGATATTCGAAATCTGCTCTGATACCATGGTAGAATTCAATTTTTGCCTCTCATTTCATTATTCTCGGCCCCTTTATACAGGAGTTTAGGGCTGCAAATGTTTACAGGAATTATTGCAATCAGATAAACATCAACATAAATAATATATATTACCATATGTAATATATATATATATATATAATCATAAATAACACATATCAAAGCTTCTATCATTTATATATATATATATATATATGTTATTTATGTAATATATATATTAACACAAATAACATATATTAATAATTCTAACAATATCATGGTCGTTTATTATGATCTTATAGTTACCTTTTTTTCCTTATCCACACAAATAACATATAGACATGTTTTCTTCTCTCCTGCTAGTAATTTCGTTTTAACTAATAATGCTTTGATTTTTGATCAAAAATAATTAAATTATGAATTTACCAGATTATTTTAAACAAAATTTTGAAACCAAGAAAGGGAATAGAATTAGAGTATAATGGGATGATTTGTATACCGATGATACCAAGATCGATTTAGTTAGATTGGGTATTATGTTTACGAAGAAGATATTTTGAGTATCATAAACGATATGTTTAATGTTAAACCTCTAGGTCGAAATGAGTTTTTCTATTTTATTTTATGATAGTTTTTAGTATGTCTTATAATATGATATAACTAAAATGTCTAATGAATTTTACGATGGTTTACCATAAGCAGATTGGTCTAATTTAACCAATGTAATTTTAATACATAAGAAAGTGTGAGCTTACGTGGATCTATTCATTGGGGTCTTGCAACATTATGGGCAAGTTTGAGTCCAAGATAATAGAGTTGATAGTAACAACTTACCAGGTTGCAGTCTTGCTTTGTTCAACACTACAGAAAAATTAAGTTATTCTGCGATTGTGCACCAATTAAACTTATCTGATGGTGATGTTGTTAGATTGCTTCACTCTTTTCATGTACTAGATACAAGATTCGTTTCGAATGAAGGGCTACCACTTATTAAAGTACAACACAGATATCAGATTGTTGTGAGTGCGGTTTGTATAACTTAAGAGAGAAGAAGAAGGAAAATGTAGCTTTAATAAAAACTAAATTGGTTCACACCTTGGTAGTTAGTGTAAGCCAACAGCTAGGCATATCGACCCTTCGTGGAGACCAATCACCAAGTGACCGACCATATCCTCACTGCCTCATTTTGATGAACTTCGGATCTAGGAAAATGAAAAGATAGAAAGAGCAAATGATCGACCCTTCGTGGAGACTAATCACCAAGGGACTGACCGTATCCTCACTGCCTCGTTTTCATGAACTTCAGGTTTAGGAAGATGAAAAGATAGAAAGAGCAAATGATCTTTCTCTTACTTTCCTTTTTTGTGCCCTTTTCCACATATATTTGTTATCAAGTATGTCTTGGAGTTCAAACCCAAAGTCTAACAACAAAAAGCCACCTTAAGGATATCAATAATAGGAAGTCGGTCACTTGGTGATTGACCCTCAACAAGGAGTGGGTGACTCCACTTTTGGCTCACCACTAGCTATCAAGATCTCTTTAAGGATGTTTGTAGGCCATGATTTACCCAATATCAGTAATGTTAGGATGTAATATGGTGTTATTAATGCCTGTAAATTAAAAAAATAGAAGAAAAATAATATTCTACTTGCATTCTTATCCGGTATTGTCAATGAGGCCGCCTATTAAAATGTAACATTATGATACTATTGTTTGTTTTCTTATATAATTCTGTCCTTCATACAAAACATTATGACACAACATTATTAGCATTATTGATGCCAATTATTGAAGTACTGAAGTGATCATATTAGATAATACAAAACATACTTTTAAGATTCGTTTCATGCAAACAAATAACAAGCAGCATCGTCTATTAGATTTTCCTATTAACAGCGCACATATTTCTAACTTCCATATTTTGGCAATACTATGCAGTCTTCCAATAATCATTAGTTTGCCTAATAAACTTCCAGTTGGAATATCTACACCCATGAAAATAGATTCTAAACAAGTAGTAAACACAATAGAATGAGAGTTAAACATGGATGGATAAGCCTCGAAATTATAAACCAAAATTACGATATAAAAAATGCATACAGGAATCCAAATAACAGTTTATGTATATTGTGTTAATAAAAGAAACACTTTCAAAATGGAAGATACATAGTGTACACTAAAATACTATATTAATCGGTTGAAGATCCAAGTTCAATTTCCATGAGTTTTAAGGGAGATAAAAGTTATCGTAGTTTATGGAAACAGCCACCAAGCACGTGAACATTGATGTTCAGTACTTTGAAGGAAGTGTTAGTTAATAACTCAAATTATTGATTAATTTCTAGTCATAAATCGTAATTATACTAGTTCACTTGAATTTAACATATCACCGCTCCTTTGACCTTTCCAGTCTATACAATGTGGATATATAACATTCAATTATTGATACGCACATAACCAAAAAAACATTCCACACTCATATATTAGGTAAAATATATCTTGAAAATGGCATATGAAACTCATTAAACAATCTTTGCGTCTAATAATCAGAATCAAAATCAAAATTCTGAAAATCAAATTGGAGATTAAATCAAAATCAAAATCCAAACAATGAAGCCGTAAGCATTGGATAAATTCGTGAGAGAGGGAATCAAAGACTACGGAATATTGGAGATTACTTGAAGTTCAACAAACGCTTGATTAAGACTAACTTTAGGAAACAGAAATCGAACTACCACGTCAGCTCAGCAATGGTTCAGCAATGCTTGATTAAGCTCAACAATGGTTGATTAAGTTCAGCAATGGTTCAGCAAATGATTGAATTTAGGGTTTAAATTGTTCCCCGATAATTTTGGAAGAGTGTGTGAAAGTGTTTTCTTTTCTCTCCATTCACGTGGCTTTATTTTGTTTTCTTTCTACTCGATGTTTACTTTATTGCATCCATTTTATAAAGAGAAAACACAAATTACTCCATTCTACCGCCTATTTGTGTCATATTAGTTATTGAACAGACGCAAATTGCAATAATTAATTTATAACTCTACCCTGCTGCGTCAGTTCTTTGACAACAATGGATGCAAAGGGGAATATAATATTTGCTTTCTCTTATTTGCATCTGTTGTGGGTTAGAAAAAGACGCAGATTGTACTATTTGCATTTGTTGTTTACCAGAGATGCAAATGAGGAGACGCAAATGACAAGTTCTGTACTAGCGAAAACATATAGAAGAATTAAGTGAAGAAGCTTATTTAAAGCGTAATACAATGATGAGGTATGAACCAGTTTGTCTCTCTCCCAGTCTTTTAGCTGTTAACGTAAAGCAATGAAAATGAAAGGAGAGATAAAATAAAAGGTTTCCCTTTTTCACATATTGGATAAAAATAAAGGTTGTTGTAATGCTATGCTTCAAATATCAAATATAAGAAGATTTTCGAATATTAAATTATCCATATATCGTGATCATTATTCTAGTTAAGAACACTGTTAACTTTTGACATTTAATTTGGTATAACATTGAAAAACTTAAGTGGTATCGCATAGGCACTCCCTTTCTTTATAATACAAATTCAAAAGTTGTGATGTATGGCTTTTCTATTTATTGTGTTGCTACTTGTACTGGTCTAGGCAGAGATGGGTGTAACAGGAAGTGTAGGTTGAGCTTGTGTAAAGTGAAAGGAGCACGGAGTTAATATTGTTTATGTGCAAATCTGAATTTTGCAATGGAATAAATTATTCATGGTCGAGTTCTATTAATATTGTTTGTGTGCTTGTTTTAATAATAACCAATTAAAATTGTCTATAGGTAATTAGTTTTTCTGGAGTGAAGACCATCAATAACAATGGACATGACTTTAATTGTTCTATGTATTATGGTATTTGTTAGTGCTTATTGTGTAAATTTGCTTTTGAATGCTTGTGTTATGTGAATTTGCTGATTTTGTTAAATAATTATTATATAAATGGTTATGAATAATACTTACGTGACTAATGTATTCTCAGTTATTTGAATATGGTGATTATATGTTGACTGATTGATGTTTTAAATCAGACTATTATACGATTGTTCCTGATTTTAATATGATTATTATATAACTAGTTGCTGGAAATAATATAAGCCTTTAACAGTATATAGTAGCATTTAAAATATGGTATAAAAAAATCAATACCTTTTAGTAGCGTTTTAGAAACGTTACATAAACAAATGTAACATACCATCTAAATTTTCAGTGGCACAAAATAAGCGCTATAGCAAAGCAAAAAGTGATCCACATACAGACCTTTAGTAGCATTTGGAAAACGTAACTATGCTAACTATATGGTAGCGTTTATCAAAAAACGCAACGAAAAAATTCAGAATTTTAGTTGCGGGATCTGTAGTAGCGTTGATTAAAACGCTACCAAAAGTTTTGGTAGCGTTTTTCAAATGCTACCAAAGTTCTTTTCTGGTGTAGTGGATGAGGAATTGGTTGAATCTTAGAACATCCTGTTAAAGATCGTATGACAATTATACTTGAAGCTCATCAATCGTTGACCTTAACCGAATCACCAAAATCCACAAATATAAGGAAATTTGAATAGCTGAAAACTTGCAGCACTTATTATGTTGCTGTTCATTTTGCAACATTACCTTATCAAAATGCAGTATCCTACCACGTCGACATACTAGCGTTTTTTAGAGTTTCAAATTTTAAATGAAGAGACGTTTCCCTCCATCTCTTCACCCAAAGACACGTCTCTTCAACCACTATATAAAGGCCTCTGAAAATGAATTTTGACATCAAGAATTCTCATTTTCTCCTACTTCTTCTTCAAACATTTGCAATAGAAATCCATTGAATACTTTCTAATTATCTTTGCAAATCGACTCACTTCCACTTAATTCTTAAAAGATTTGCAAATAACACAATATCAGAGAGTTGTTCTTGAATTCACATCATTCTCTCTCTGATTTTATCTTATTTCCTCAAAGAATTCTAAGATATATTTCCATTCAAGGTTTATAGGATTGTTGTACCATATCTGTAATAATATGCATCGAAGATACAACTATTTGTCATAGTTTGTTGTTGTTGATAAGGAGAAAGTGTTCTTGTAGTTTGTAAAATCTAGAAGGCGTATCTTGTGGCCCATGAAATCAATATTGTAAAGGTGTTCTTGCCACCCATGGAATACAAGCAATTATAGTGAAATTCTGCACGATCAAGTGTAAGATTGGATGTAGAATTGGTTAAATCAAAACAATATAAAAACCCAAGTGTTTTTCTACATTTTGCTTTATTACTTATTCTCTGATTACTTGTTTCTTGTTGCAATTTGAGCAAATAATGTTTTATATTCATAAGTTAGTATGTGTTTAACCACTTCTAGTGTCTTAATAGCCTTAAGATCCATTGAACACTGCGTTGTAGACACCCCAGTTTCCAATAGTTCATCTAACATGAGGAAATTTTTTGATTAATGTGTTGGTTTATGTGGATGATATGATTAATGCAGCAAATGATGGTGTAGCTTTAATGGCGTTTAAATCATATTTAGGGAAGTGTTTGAAAATGAAGAATTTGGGAGTATTAGAATATTTCTTGGGGCTAGAGGTAGCTTGGAGCAGACATGGAATATAGACGTGTCAACGGAAATATGCATTTGACATTATTTCTGAAACTAGATTATTAGGAGCAAACCAGCAGATTTTCCGATGGAGCAAAACTACTAGCTTGCGCTGGCGGAGGGAAAGTAGTTGGAAGATGCTGAGAAATATAAGCACTTAATAGCGAGGCTCATTTATTTAGAACGAGATGAGATTTGACATATTCAGTTCACATTTTATCACAATTTACTCACTATTTAAATGAAAAGCATAAGGAGGTTACCTTTAAGAGGTCCGTTGTTTAAAGACAAATCTAGGGCATGGGACTTTCATACGAGCGAGCTATGCTTAGAGGGTTGGTGTCATTCGAATTGGCTGAGTTGTCTTATGATGAGACCGCTAATTGACATAGCCTATGTGCTGGACCTACCACTCATTACCGATACAAAATATTGAGATAACCCACTGACCTTCCATAATTGACATTCCTTTTAGACAAACCTAACAAAGTCAAGGAAAATGTCCCTTTTGGTTACTTAATACCTCTTATTAGAGATGGAGCATACCAAATTTTCTTGTTGAGACAAGTCCCACATTGAGGAATTTGTAAAATGAATCCTAAGTATAATGAGTTCACCCTTCACATTGCCAATTGGTTTTGTGATAATTCGGGGTTCTCCAACATGGTATCAGAGCAGGTTTAATTCGTGCGCACAATGTCACACTTATCCACGCCACCCAATATAAAGGTCCACGTGTTAGGCTCATGATATGCCACACGTGCGGGGGCATGTTGAGACAAGTCCTACATTGGGGAATTTGTAAAATGAATTCTGTATAAGTATAATGAGTTCACCCTTCACATTGCCAATTGGTTTTGTGATAATTCGGGGTTCTCTAACATTTCTTAAAAGCATCCTGCCATTTAGTACTTCAAACCCAAGGAGAGCCCTTGTTATATTTTCCTATGCATATCTTTAACGTATATCCTTTCTCGGAGAGTTCTATAGTTGGGTATGTCTCACATAAGTGTAAAATATACAGAATTACTAGTAGCCTCTAGTCGAAAGGTAGAGTTCAATTATATAACTACACCGACCACTTATCATAACTCACTCTAAACTAAACTTTTCACCCAAGGCCTAAGTGGTAGTTTAGACCAAATATTCTAAGTTTGCCATAAACTATAATTAAAAAAATATAATTTCATACAATGAAATTTATATTACATTATCTTGAACTGGAGGATGAAACCTAGCGCTGCCATTATCTCTTCTGTCAAGCTCATATGATGATGATGAGTTAATGTCTTATTGCGGTGTCGGGTTGTAATTGGAATGGTTCAGTTAAACTATGTGTTGTTTATTATACGTCGGCTGTAATCACTTTTGAGAGTGCTTCGTTGGCTCTCCTTTTGGGTTGAAATGCCTTAATAAAATATACCCTGTTCAAATTTTTTTTTTACACTATACGTTTATTTAATAGTATTAACATTTACTTTCTCGATATATAATGATTCTTAATTTATATGCTTAGGCTTTGGTTTCTTTCTAATGTTTAATAAATGTCAGTTGTTTTCCCATAATAGTTTACTATTAGTATCAAATTGGAAAATTTCTAATCAGTCGTCATTAATTTGTTTACCCATTTCAAAACCCATGTATGATGCCTATTCAGTTTCCATAAATGTCGTGTATATTGAATTCCCTAACTAGTCACATTTAATTTCTCATTATTCTCTTTAATTAATTAAAGATATAATACAATTAAAATTATAGTTAATGTATATATATATCCTCGACCTATAAATATAAATCCTAGGCCTATAATTAATACAGTAATAATAACTAGTACGAATATCATCATAAATTACGCTATTCATTTATATTTTTGAATTGTAAGCGCAATTCTACATGTTTACTTATGTTTCTAACTATCAATTTCCAAACTAGAACATTTATTGCTATGTTTTAATTTATTAGAGTTGCCCTTTCAATAAAAATTATCATTGTAACATTCCACAAATTAACCAAAAGTGAGATTTTTGCTTCATCTAAAATCACAAAAAAATATTTCTTTTTCTTCTATTAAAATATATACTGCAAACTATGAAGGTATATATATTCATATTTTACATGTTTTTTCTTTTTTGTATATTCCTTATTAATTCAAACAATTTTCTTTTATACATATCTTGGAATTGGATAATTTAGGAAAATTACATGGAAAAATATATAGTTAAATTATATACCGCCCAACATAAATTAAAATATAGGGATTCTTATTCTAAGTCAACTAGGATAGCCTAATTATATATCAAGAACAACTCTGTAGCTTTACAACCATTCATATTTATCTACAGACACCCCCCCCAACCTTAATTGTTTAATTAAAATAATTAAATTCGGGTCGTTGGCGATGGTTTAAATCTTAAATGTCCTTCCCAATCGGTCGACCACGACCTTACAAGGGGTCAACCGTGGGGTCCTGCATTTTCTATTATTAATTCTTTTTTAATTATTCTTACTTTGAAAATTTTGAATGCTAATAACTTCTTCGTTTGAGCTTCGATCATCCTACTTCAAATACGAAAGTTGCTCTAAAATGGTTGTAAACATAATTATGCAAGTTCTATGGGAAAATTTCAAAGTTTTCTCAAATTCCAATATTGAAGTCTAATTAGTAGTTATCGTTAATTTTTGTTGTTTATTATGTAATATGTAGCTAGACATTAAAATTTGTTACAAAAAGTGAATCCATTAGAGACAAATTTGGGTGAATGAATTCTGACCTGGGACGAATGAGGTTTTGTTTTTCTAACTTGTATTTATTTAGGAAATGAGAAGTAGAGAGGGATGGGTGTGGGGTTCTCCAATGCAAAATCTAAATGGCCATAAATAGGGTAGTAGAAAGGGCATATAAAGTTTTCTAAGCTTTTCCACATCCCTTTAAATTGAAATCAATTAATTTTAGAAAATTCCCGCAATTTTGAAGACTAATATAAATTTATAAAGCATTTTGCACTTTATCATTCACAACATTTACTTAAAAGTGGTTGAATGATCGTCTATAGACAATGAGTACGTCAACCAAAATACAAGTTATTATATGTTCATATTTACAATGATAACGCAAGTTGTTGAAGACCCCTTTTACAACAACAAAGTATAAATAGTTGTTAAATACATCTCTGTTACACCTTTTTAGGAAAAATATTTGTTAAAAAACTTTTGCTACAATTTCATTATGCAAATGTTACAAGGAAAGGTTTAAAATAATCATTTTGTTGTAGTGTCATTTTTTTGATGCACCATGATTAGAAACATTTAGCAGTTAACGTTTATGTTCATATCGATTGAATACTCATGATTGTAGATGTATTTATAACTACAATTGACAAAACATTGCTTCTAAGAGATTTCTTGCTTAATGTAATCAATTCATTATTTATATCACAATTAAAGATACGTATAAAAGAGAAAGAAAAATATATACTTTTTTCTTGAAAAAGCCAGGGTACTTTATTACAAAAAATAGGAAGAATACAAAAGAATTGAGTTGGTTACAAAATAAAACTCACAAAAGCAAATACTACACAGAAGAAGAGAAAGAACCAACTCAATTCAAAAACAGACCAGCCACTACATAACAATGCACACACACCCAAACAAATAATTAAAGTACACCTTGCATGCCAATATGTCCACTTCCCAAAGCTACCTCTCCAAAGCAAATACTCATGGCAGTTCTTCATCAATAGCTGATCTTTGGAGAATGAGATTCAACTGATCCACGGTTATACCACGGATTTCTCGAACGCAGATACGTCGCGGATCTCTCTTTTTAACGTACTTAAAAGCTTGCCCCAAAGCTTTAATTTTTTTCAACAATTATATTTCCTTTGATTTCTTGTGGAATAAATTGATTGTTGAAAACATTTTTACATCTTCCCTTCCATAAGTGATGAATAACTATAGTAATAGTCTTCGAAGATGGATCTGAGCAATCTTATTCCTCAAACTATGTTTGATTAAGTCTAAAATTTCATCAAATAGATTATAGTTCCCTGTAGTACTAGATTCCATGATGTTTTTCACGTAGTTCCAGAAAAATTTCGAATAAGAGCACTGGAAAAGTAAATGATCACAATCCTTAATGTAGATATTGCAGAGTTTACACACAAAGTCATTGTTGATACTCCATCTATGAATTATGTCCATAGTAGGCAATTTATTCAAACATGCTAAATATGTGGTAAAAGCATATCTTTGAACCACTGGTTTTCTCCAAATAAAGTTGGCCCAATCCAAATAAGTATACTGTGGTGATATCAGTTTATATGCAGATTTGATAGAAAAATGCCCTTTTTATCTCCAATCCAAGTCCAGATTCTTGTTGCTTATCTCCGTAAATACCGATCTGCTTGATATAATTAGCAGTGTGTAAAGGAAGACGAAGAAAGTACAAGTTCCAACTACCATCATGGACGATACTACCAACCTTAGCATTTATATTACCATAATTCACCAATTGCTGCCATCCCAAAACCGAAACCAAGTTCCTCCCTTGCACCCAAGGATCGAACCAAAGGTTTGTGCTCTAACCATTAGCAATATTTCTAGCAAAGAAATTTTTACACTATCCCTGGCTTTTATCATAATTTCCATGTATATGAAATATTATTGTTTAACTTCATCACCCAAAAATTGTTGTCATATACATATTTGTTTTTCATCCATTTTGTCCATAATGTGTTTTCATGTAGAAAAACATAAACTAATTTCAATGCCATAACATCTTCCAAATTTCTTATGTTCTTCAAACCAACCCCTCCAAAACACTTAGTCTTGCAAAGCTGCTCCCAAGAAACAACATGAAACTTATTTTTCCAAATAAAGTTAGCACACAAGGATTCTATTTTGTTAATAACTTGAACTGGGATTTGTCCAGTTTGAATCCAGGAAAAACCAAGACAAATAAATGAATTAATCAATTCAATTCTGCATGTAATTGAAAGAAATCCATTACTTCAGCAATTTAACTTGCCTTTGATAATATCCAGAAGTGGATTATCATCCCTAGAAGTAATTTTCCCGTTAGAAAGAGGCAGTCCTAAACACTTAATTGGAAGATTTGAAATTTGAAACTTTAGATATGAGGATATAAAGTCTTTATTACGTCGGATACATTTTAGACTTCCCTCATTCGCATTTAATCCAATCATTGATAAAGTGCCCAGCACATTCTTGATAGCAAGCATACTAGTTTGATTATATTTGGAAAAAAAACAAGCAAGTCATCTGCACATATTAAATGTTTTATTGTTAAAGAATTATTATAGATAGGTCTAAAATTCCCTTTATGAAATTCCAAATCAAATAAATTAGAGAAATATTCCATAGCTAAAGCAAATAAGTACGCCGAGAGAAGGTCACCTTGATGTAAACCTCTATTGCTCATTATAAAACCTTGGGGAATACCATTAATCATTATAGAAAAAGTAGGAGAAGAAATGCAGCTATAAATAAACTTGCAAACTTTAGGAGGAAAATTCATTTTCTCCATGATATAAATAATAATTTCCTCCAAACCGATATCTTTGTTCAACATACATCTACTTGCAATTGAAACAAATTTTTTTGGTATGATATTTGAAAATTTATTGCTAGTAGAAGGAGAATTATATAGATTCTTAAAATATTCAATGGTTTTCATAGCAAAGGCACTGTTGTCAATCAGTGGATTGCCATTATTGTCCATTAAATAATTAACTTTGAGCTTCTCTTTATTAGCGGCCATTCTAGAATAAAATTACTTAGTAGGTAAATCAGCTTCTACAAGACCCTTTATCGTTGTTCTCTGTTTAAGCTCCATACTTAAAGAATAAATCAGCTCCTCCAGCTTCCTTATATTCATTTGATATTATTGTGGCATGTAACTATTGTTTGGATTGGAAAGCATTAGATTGCATAATTTATCATTCTCATTTCTCAGCTTCTAATATGCTCAAAAAATCTCTTGTGACTCTTATTCCAGCTTTTAAGATAACTATTAATTCTCTTTGACTTACAAATAAATTGGAAAACATAATTTCCACTAAACTTGGTCTTCAAAATAGTTGAAACTAGCTCATTATAACCCTCAATTAAAAACCACTATTTTTTATATAAAGGGGGGGGGGGTCTTTTAGCACAAACATTACCATAAATTTTACAATCAAGATTAACTAAAAGAGGTGTGTGATCACTTGAAAAATGATATAAACATTGAATAATTAAGGATGGAAAAAGTTCTACACACTTTTGATTTAGAAAAATTCTGTCAATACGAGAATGAGAACTCAAATTCTAACATCCCCTCCAAGCACCTTTTATATAAGGCTCGGTAACATTCAGTTAGGAGATACATTGAAAGAATTCATCTCCAATTGTTGCATTGTTTTTATGTATACTAAATCTATCCTCCTCATATAAGATGTCATTAAAGTCTCCAATAACTAGCTAAGCATCGTCAATTTCTCTCTCTATATCAAGATGATGCTTCCACAATAGTTACATCTGATTAGGAAAATTAGATCCGTACGCTGAAGAGATAGTTAAATTAAGACCCTCAGAACTGATAAACTTGCATGTAATGCACTTTTGATCCATTTTAAGCACCCTATGTTTCCAGTATCTGCCCCTCTCGAAAAGCTAACACAAAGATCTTTTAGCATAGTGGTTAGTGCGTGGTGTTGCTTTCTGGAAGGTCGGGGGTTCGAATCCCGGGGTTGTCACATTTGGTATCAGAGCCTATACCTAGCCGGAATTGTGTGTGTAATGCTGCGGATGTCAGTCAGTGTGGTACTGATGCGGGTTACATGCACAACGCTTGGGTGGTGAGTGATATGAGCCAACGAGGACGTTGGGCTCTTTAATAGGGGTAGTCTGTAACACCCCTCTCAAAAAGCTAGCACAAAAATCTTTTAGCACAGTGGTTAGTGCGTGGTGTTGCTTTCCGGGAGGTCGGGGGGGTTCGAATTCCATGGTTGTCACAGCTTGTAACCCATCAATATTCTACCTTTACTATTTGAAGAGTTGTTATTTATGAAGACCCAATTATCAAACCTCAACACAAAATTAGCAATAGAGTAATTAGGAAGCTTGAGTTCTACAATGACCATGAGATTAACATCTTTTCTTCTAATAAAATCCTTAAGATCTCTTTGTATCATAATCGACTTTAATCCTCTAACATTCTAAAAAAGAAGAGACATTTAGAAATTATTTATTTTTTGAAATACCCCCGGTTCTAACACCACCAGGGAGGTTACTTTCCTCTTTTACCGTTCTTGGTTTTGATCTTGTTTTAACTTGAGAAATTAGATTATTCCATTTGGGATTAATTTCGATAAAGGGTTCACCACTTATAACTTCCTCATCCCCTTTTAAATTATGTAAGTTAACCCTATTTATGCTCTTCTTGAAACTTGCATATAAATAGTCTGAATTTTCCATGCTGAAATCTTCTTGGCTGGAGTATTCCTGATCATACGCATCCATAGGTAATTGGACTTTCTTTTTGGAACTAGATAGGTAATTGGACTTTCCCTTTGACATGATTTGCTTCTTCCATAACAATTTCAGCTTCATCAGATTTGATACTCTATGTTTCAACACTACTATTAACTTTCTCATTCAAAATAGTTTTATCATGATCAAAAACTTCTTATTGATTTGGTCATCTGCTTCTAATACTTGAAACATGTTTGAAGTGGCAATTTCATTCGATAAACCCTTCAAATGGATATTATCATTTTGAATATTTTCCTCAGTACAAATAACATCTTTATCCATATTGAGTTCATTCTCCAGCACCGATTTTGCATTAATAATATTAAGGCATTTGTTGCTTAGACTATTATTTACTGTTGCATTACTATTCACGTTGTCTGAAATTTGAGTTGCCTCTCTAACTCCTTGTAGAATATTCTCGTTAATCTCCATTTGGGTATTTTTGGAAAGAGTATCTTTTGCACCTAGATTTTCTCAGCTGTACATGCATTAATAGAATGTCCAAACACCTTGTAGTTAGAGCAAATAGAAGGGTGCCATTCACAATTGACTTTCTACCAAACTAATCTTCCATCATAACATTGAATGGGAATTTCACCGAGAAAAGTAAAATTAACATCAATCTCCACTAGTATTCTAGCAAATGATATTCTAGTTAAATCTTCTGTTACTTTATCCATCTTAACAGGATGTCCAAGCACTAAAGCAATCCAATTGATCGCTTCAACTGATCAAAAATCTAAGTCTAAGTTCGGAATTTGTATGTAGATAGGAATTATATGCAGGAATTCTCGAGACAACTTCATTCCCAAAGAGTATTTGTTTATAAAAATTAACTTCTTATCATAGAAATAAGGACCAACCGCCAGTATATTATCACAGTCTTCAAGATTTTCAAGTTTTATTATAAAATATCCATTCTTTCTTGTGTATAGCTGATAGCTACCTTTATTTGCCCATGCACAATCAATGTATTGTTCAAGATATTTACAATAAGGCTTGCTTCCATAAACATAAAACACAATGGACTCGTACCATTTTCCCCTTGCCTCACCAATTAAATTTTCTGCTATATTTGCATACCTATTGTTCTTAGTAGCATCAGGTTCAAAGTATCTTAACTAAATGGAATTGGAACGATAATTATTCTCCTTAATTACTTGTATTCATGATTTTGAGTAAATATTGTGAGCTAATCCCTGTGTTGTCTGTGATTTGCCATCCAATCTGGGGAATTTAGTCGTTGAACTCAGGTTAGGGTTCATCAGTTTATAATTGCTGTTTTCTGCTTGATGCCCCAATGCATGTTGTGAATTAGGATCCCTGTTAAGCTTGTAAACAATAGTAGAGTGTTTATTTTCAGGTGCTCTACACGACTCAGAAGAAGGAACAGATGGAAATTGAGAGGATGCCTTTTTAACAAAGCCGATTGTTTACGGAGTTAAGTTACATAATAAATTACATAATTGTCCATATATTCCTTTAACTCTATCATGAGCTAGCATTATGTGGATACAAGATGCTAAAAACAATGTTAATTTAAACTAGCATTACTCTTTTTTTTTTGAATTTGTACAAAAGGGAACCGAACGGAGTCGTAAAACCCTCCTTAGTGCACATAGCCTGATCCGCGAGCACCACATAAATAGTTGATCTTAGCTTATGCACATGGTAAGCTCTTAGCACGCCATTCCGAGTTTCGAACTCACGTCACTGTTACCATGACGCAAAGTCCTTATACTATCATTACATTAATATATTGATTTATAATTGGACAAAAGAAGTTAAACCCAATTAGCATTCCAAAGGTAAAACCTAAGGAATAATCACAAAAATCACTAACGCCGCCACGCTTAGTAATAGTTAGGTCGTTGCCTTCTACATTACCTTGCTTGCAATCAATAAATCACCTAATTCTTATAGTAATTTTTTAGTTAGTTAATTTCTAATTTTCATCAAATTGATTGGTTGGGTTTGAATATAATAAGATAAGAAAATACTAGAATTCTTATAAAAATCACTACTTATGTTTTTTTTAAAACGTGTTAACTACTAAAAGTTTTCTTTTAGTTTTCATTTTTTATTTACTTTTGATTTACTATACATGTTACCGGCATCACTTTGGTCATTGCTTCTACCTATGGCCATTTTCAATCACATCATTATTTTATTCGTTTGAGTATTTATCCTTAACTTACGAAAGAGGCCCTTAAAACCCAATCTTTTTACAAATCTATCATTGTGTATGTTTTCCACCTATTTAAATATTTAGAATTTTAGCTACTGTTTCAATAGTAGAACTAGATTAATTTAAAAGAGAATGAAGATAACAATTATGCGCTTGAGTTCATTCAAATTTAGGGTTGACAGTTAGACCCGACCCGATGGACCCGGACCCAACTCGATGGGTCTCGGTTCATGACGGATCGAGTTTAATAGGTTTTAATCTATACATTTCAAAAATCTGAACCTGACTCGATTCGCGTCGATTTGGGTTCGGTTGGGTAGCAGCACTAAAAATACATAAATTTTAATGTTTTTGTGTTGAGTCTTTTAGGTCAAAATTGATCGGGTATTTACTCTATTTTTTATCATTCAAACCTGATTCGAGACCCGTCAGTTTTTCTGAATCAACTTGTTTTGGGTTTTCGATTCTACTCGATACCTCTAGAATCATATCCATGATCTATTGTATGTTTGGACACAAAGTAACACATAGAACATCTATTCTCCACAATCATGGCTTATGCTAGCTCACGTGCAAGTAGCGTTCATAAAGAAAACATCCATTTAAAACATGTGGAACCTTAGAGGTTAGTCCAGTAATAAAATGGAACCTCAAGTGCATATTTGAGGCTCGAGGCTCCGAGAGAGAACAAAACAAAGTAGAAGAGGGAGTGATTAAAGAAGAAAGGGGGAAGATCGTATATACATTTTTAATAAAAAAATAAAGTTAGGGTTTCTGCTTAAAAATCCTGAATATTTATTTTTTTGCGAGACAATCTTATATTCTGTGCTGGGCACTTCAAAAGCAGTCTGATTGTCATAGAGGTTTTATCGAAGAATCTATTCAATGGGTGCGCAATCCAAGCTTTCCAATTCTCCCAGCTCTATGCAGGTTAGTTGCTTTTCTAGGGTTTTGAGAATTACAGCTTCTGGGATTTTGGTTTAATTCAGCTGCTCGCCATCGAGATTTATTATCCAGTTTTTAGATTTTTGCTCAAATGAAGCTAACCAAACATTATGTATACTTAATTTGTGCTGTAAGGTAGTAATTGGAATTAGTGATATTCCAATAGGTCGTCTACACTGATTTTTATGCTGTAGAAGTAAAAAAGTCTGTTTTGAGCTATTTGATTGTTTATGCTGTGGTGGTTTCATTGAGAACAGTAGTGGTAATACTATGACAAGTGTTTTTTTTTCTTTCTTTTTTTGAGTTTTATTTTTTGACATCCAGTATAAGATCTCTACGATTCAGCTTATGATCTGTAAGTGATTTAGTTGTCATTTTATGTTTAATTGGGTAAATTTGCTTAAAATGATAGCTACTGAAGAAACGAGGAAGGCAAGGCAAAGTGAGGGAAATGACGAGTCCGTCATCTCGATTAAATGCTTAGTTCTTTTAACCAAAATAATAACAATAATCTTATATATTATTCATAAAGAAAACACCTAGCAATCAAGTGAACTATAGAACATGGAAATTCTAAGACCATAACATCATACCGTAATAAATCCTTTTGAAGTTTTGAATGCAAAAGCCACTTGTATGTTGAGATGGAATATGACGTAGTTTAATTGTTTTATGAGATTAAGTTTATTAAGCATCACTCACACACTGTTACATGTCACATTTAAAAGCCAGTGGCATTGTTTGTTGCATGTCACATTTAAAAGCTAGTGGCAATGTTTGTATTCTACTTTTTTCCAATTCTAAAACTCTAAAACTAAATGATTACTCTTCATTTTTGTATGCATATACCTTCAATAGCCTTTTTTCTGTAAAAATATGTTTTTTGTTAGTTTTAGTATTTTTTGATTGTGTTTTGGTGACTTACTGTATATACAACTAGACTTTACAATCAAATCAAACATTAACTGCACAAATAAAACATATTCCAACTACAAGTTTTGGGGGGAAACCTCTAATTAGCTTCAAAGTTGAACCTATACTATGAAATATAAATATATTTTTGAAAAAAGGTAAATTTAAAATAGGCTTATCAATATATTTAGTGAATGGTAGGATTATGCTGAATTGATGTTCAAGTTAAGCATTTACTATTTTGATGTGGTTAGCCATCCAAATGATATTCATTCTTTTATCCATTAATTTATCAATAATAGAAAATGATATAGGTTTATAATTTTTAATCTAAACTTATATTGTTAACTATCAAAATTTTATGTCTTGTCAATTTACTTCGCCACTATGAACTTAGATGAACAACTTTTAAAAGCACGAAATTCATATTTTCAAAAATTAAACCAAATGAAATAGGAATTTTTTCATACCAAATTTTAGGAGATAACCTTTTTTGACATTTCCAACAAAAAAATTGTTCAAAATATAGAATATCTACTATTTTGATATGTAAATCATTGAAATACATAAATATCACATTTAATCCAACAAGTAGCTATATACATATGTATGTACTAAAAATACATTCTCACATAACATGAAGTTGAGAGTTTATATTGTAAAGATGAGGTGGAACGTTCATAAATAATCCATGACAGTAAAATATAAACTTGGTGGGTGGTGAACATAGTGGGTACGTAGGATCTTTGAGCAACAATTAGTTTGATATATGTGTGCACATCACGGTTTGAGGTTCCGTCCGGAACCATGAGATTTCGGTCAACTCGTACTGATTCCGGTCGGAGGCAGGATGGGACTAGGACAAAATTCCGTCCCGTTCGAAAGTTAATGAAAAAACTCAAAAAAGAATCGTGTACTCAGCAGAAAAGGAAGAGAGCGAAAACAAAAAAGCACACAAAAACAATTATTCAAAAATCAAACCAAAAAACCCTAAAATCAACAACAAAAAGGGAATCAAAACTTTTCCAATAGATACATCAACTAAAAATTTAACTTATTACAATCGATCTTTGATTATTTCGATTTGACCATTGTTCATATCAAGGCATAACAAAGTCGGCAACTTCAACCAGCTTCGTAGAAATCGACTGAATTCAAGAGCATACCGGAGCATTGACACCACGAATATCAACTTCAGTGCAGGGTTTTCTTGCCCTACCCTTTCCATGTGTTTTCATTTTGCTCTTTATTTCTTTTCGTTTCAACACGTAGTTTTATTTAGAAATGAACTAGTGGAGGATTTGAGAGGAGATTTGTATTCACTTGGTCTTTGGGTTGAATTTAAATTACGAATGTATTATTTGTCCGTTTTCTAGGTTGCAGATGCCTTTTAAGTTACAATTCTCAATTGAACTTAAGGTGTCACGTGTCATCTAACTTTTCAAACTCTGGAAGCATCTTAGTGGAAATATAAATGACAAATGCCACTTAATACAAATAGTGGTGTTTATTACATTGTTGTGTTTTTGTAGACTATATATGTTTGCAATATTTATCATTACGTTTCCATTAAAAATACAAAATTCGATATTAAGGCAGAAACTGAAGCGAAAAACTAAACCTTTGAAATATCCGAAATTAGCAAATTTCAAATAATCGAAACCAAAATTGGGTTTTCGAAGTTTGGTGTACACCATACGTGCATATGCGTAACTAATATAACATTGTAGATTTTTGAAATACGATCTAAAAAAAGACGCTATAATTTAATTGGTCATCATAATTGTGCATTCATCCGCTCAATTTGCTAATTTGAGTTTTGTTGTCTAGGTTAACTTTTTTTATTATATATTTTGAATTGAACAAATGCAATGTCAAAATATTATTTTTCATTGTTGCATCGCTTCATTATTAGTACCTTATGCAATAAATAGCGTAATCAACTATTCTAAAGCAAAAATGCACTTTACATGCCAAAATATATATCCCACACTTCAGTTTTTAGTCGTGAATTTATTATCTTAATTACCCTATGCTATAAATAGATGGTTGAATTACCATGTTAATTGTTGCCAAATATAGTGGTATAATATCTAATGCTTTCTCATATGAGTGTATTATTTTTAAACTAGTTTTTGGTGCACATATTTAAATTTTCAACATCATGTAACTTTGTTGTTTCAAATGAAGATAATCCTATGTGAAAAACCTACAAAACGAAATTAGATGACAATATTAGCGAAGGTAATCCAATTACATAGTTGAACATTTGGATGTGAAGCTAGAAGCCTTAAACAAAATAGCTTTACCAATATTTGATGCATGGAAACAATACTAAAAATGTGAACAAAGAAAGCATTATTAATATAAAATCTTGTCTTTAAACCACACACGCATACATGGATATATATTTAGAAATATAATATTATTTTAACAAAAATATTTTTTGATAGTAAAAGGGACCACATATTCAAGTTTCTTGCGTTGCTCTGAAATTATTTATTACGTGAATATTAATACTCCAAAGTAAAAATAGATTCATTGCTTAATCTGCTTAGTCTTTGCATAAAAATCCAAGACACCGTCATTGCTTCTTAAACGAGGTGTCACATGTGTTGCCTAAGTGCTTGCTCAATTCAAGCTTAATACAAAAGGCAAAGCATTGAATGTAGATAACCACTTAAACAGTAGTAAGCTTACTTAGCATGTTTTCAATAACATACAATCAAAGCAAATTATTTCAATCTAATCTACGTAGATAAAGCTACACGAACATGTCATTTTAAAATTGAAGGTATGATCTTAACTAAATTATAATGGAACCTTGTATGATGGTACAATCCATTAAATGGGTCTTTTTTTAAGTATATATTTACTTTCCTGTTCTTGTACATTTTCTAACAATGGTTTATTTTTTTCGTTAGTATCAATCTTCCATATAAAATATGTGATGATTACTACTATACAATTATATATGTCTCACCCGCATAGTTGTTACTGATGCATGACAAGGCAAATGACACATGCCTTCCTTTTAATTTACCATGCACATTTAGAATTTTTATGTGTGTGTATATATATATATATATATATATATATATTCAACAATCAGGCCTGCGATGTTATATGGTGCAGAATGTTGGTCTACTAAAATGCAATACATTCAGTAGATTAGTGTAGCAGAAATGAGTATGTTGTGATGGAGCTGTGAGCATAACATACGAGATTGAATTAGAAACGATGCTATTCATGACAAATTTGGAGTTGCACTAATTGAAGAGAAGCTAGTCCAATACCGCTTGAGATAGTTTGGATGTCTCCAACGAAGACCTCATGATGCACCTATGTGCGTTGGAATTATAGGTTGTACCAAGTGCTCAAAGAAAGATAGAGGTAGACCAAAGATGACATGGGAGAAAGTAGTAAAAAGTGACTTGAGAAATTGAAATGTACCTGAAGAGCTGGTGCGAGCGCAAGGAAGTTAGCAATTCATACACCAAAACCTTGAGTTTAGGGTTAGTTGAAGGGGGTGTCATAAGTTTTAGGTCATAGGACCAGTGAAAACGGGCATAAAGCGTAGTGTTTGTTTTTTGTATCTATTATTACTAATACCGTTATTATTATCACTTTTCATCATCATCTTCCTGATTTGTTTATTTATTATTATTTATTCAATTATTTTATTTTTATGTTTTCACCTTTAAATCTATTATTATTACCTTTAATTTGATTTTGTCATTTAGTTTTGGGTTCCGTCTCTAATCGACGTCAGTTTATTTGGGATTAATGGCTTAGTTGTTGTCGCAATATATAACAAATATAAATTTTTTAATGTTTGTGTTGTGCAACAAAGATTTCCTTTGGCATTTTGCCCAAAAAAATAATTAAATATAATATCGTGGACATGAAATTTCAAAACATGATAGTTTTCTAAAATCAAAATCTAATATAATAAATATTACCGATAAACTCGAAACCTAAATTTGATTCAACAATTAGGTGATGTTTAGTTTACTATTTTTAGTTTTGGGTTTCCGTCCATTCACAAATGTGAACGATGCATGTTCATCATGAAAAACTAAGTTATCACACAAATTTTCTTTCCTGTGTTTTGAGAAAAAAAAACGAAAGAATTAAGAGATAATTTATCCTTCTGTCATCCCTCCGTCTCCTCTGTCGTCCCCTCCGTTTTTCTTTTGTTCCCTCCACTGTCCCTCGTAGGGCTGTTATGGTAATTCTTACCGTTACCATTTGACATATACTGTTACTGTACCATTTTTACTGGTAAGCCCGAATTGCTTACCGTTACTGATTGACTGGTATACCGAAGACTGATATACCGATAATCTAGTAACATTACATTGGTAATGATAAATTACATTTGTCCATCAAAGTTTATATTTTGACATGTTTTTTTACACAGTGCATCTTTATTATACTATATATACGTAGTGTTAGTTTATAAAAAAATTATAAATGAGAAAGAAAGCAAGTGTATCAGAAATTATTTCATTTAATTATTAAACTAAATATAATAATTTATTTGGTTCTAAATGCATATAATATATCAGATGAATATATATATATACACGTTTTAAATTAACTGGTAAAATTACTGTTACCGTTGGTATTGAAGAAATCTTACTGATAATTTACCGTTAAAAATAACAAATTTACCGTTATCATATCATTTTAACTGGTATATTGATTTCAATCAAAAACGGTTACCAGTCGACTGGTAATGGTATGATAATGGTAAAATTACCATTATCATAACAGCTCTAGTTCCTTGGCCTTTTTTAATTATTGTAACTAGTCTAAAAACTTAAAATTCAATCTAAATCAAACACTATCTTATATTTTCAAATCAAACAATCATCAAATTTATAAGTTTAGCATCGTCCTCGTCAGTCTCATTTAAAATTATTTCTTCTTATTGAAGATGTAAAGGAGCTGAAGTGGGTGCTGCAAAATCACTCAATGTGGATATTTTTCTGATTGGATATTTATTTTCGTTACACATGCTGCCTAAGCAGTAACACCTCAAGTTATGTCATCATCATCATCATTAAATACAAGCTAGTCTTAAACATCGGATGCATCATTCATACTTTTAGTTATTCATTTATAACAATCATCAATATTCTTCAAGGGTGTTGGATCAATGGTGTCAAAAATGTTTTACTTTCTTTTTAGTGCTTCATTATACAATGAATACTAATTTTTATTCAGTTTGAATTATAAAAATTAATATATATATATATATATATATATATATATATAATGAAAATGCTTGTCACTTTTCTGTTAGGGAATGCAGAATGGATCGTTAAGGCAAAACTAACACTAGAGGAGGGTGAATAGTGTTTTTAAGGAATTTAAGAAAATCTAAAACTTATATGATATGCTATATGAATCACACACCACAGAGATGATCACAGACACATAATCAAACACAAACAAAAAATAAACAGAAATGCAGAAAAGAAAAGCACACCGGATTTTATACTGGTTTGAATCACTCCTGTGTCCAATCTCATGCAACGCTGGATTACGCAGAGCTTTATTGCTATATCAATATCCAAGTACAACATCTTTGATTTCACGGCCACAAGGGTACCGCCGTTTCCAAACACCCTTAATCAAGTATATTCCTCTTGATTTACCTGACTACAAGGTCATCACTGTTTCCTTCCTTGATTTCACGGCTACAAGGAACATATCGTTTCCAAAACCATCCCAGAACTATTCCAAATGATTACAACAACCCTATAACTCTTCAATAGCAATTCGATTCAGAGAGTAATGAGTAGAGAGTGAGAAGAAAAGAATTTTTATAATTAGACTTGAAATTGACAGAGTATAAATGTAGAAATCATAAAAATATGGTGTAATGAAAGGAGATGAAGATGGAGAATGATGAAAAAATTCGAAGTCAGCCCCTATTTATAAGATTTGAAAGGTTGCAGCGCTTCTGAAACGTTACAAATAGTGAAAAGACACTTCCTTTCAAAATTAAAAATGTGACAGTTATATGTCGACATACCAACGTATGTAGAAATCATAAATATAAATTATATAACCATATTTATAAAAATTATAAAGTTTAAAACTATATAAAAATATAAAAGTATATAACTATGAATGAACTTATGATCTTTAAGACTCAAGTTTAAAATCACAATTAAAATAGAAAAACTTAATTAGAATTTGAAATCAGAATAAAAAAAAACAATTTTGAATTTGAATTTGAACCTGGAGTGCTCTTCAGAGTCTTACATAAACTAGACTCTATTACCATATTTATCTTGAACTCTTGACTTTTGAAATCTTGATTACTCATGAGTATTGAATCTTCTCTGAATTTTGAATCTCTTGAATATCTAAAACTCTGAAACTGTACAGTCTTTAGTATTAATTCATGTATACAAATCCTGCATATATGTGTGTGTGTATATATATATTCTAGATAGAGATGTTAGTGTATATTTTATAATCATTAATATTGAAATAAGGTTGTTGTCATCAAAACTCCATTCTCCAACATTTTCATCGTTCCCTTTTTGCTGTGCGTCATTTGCACCATTCACTGTGCCTTTTCATGTGTGCCGCGCCATTCGGAGCAAAGATGCAAACATGGCGCCTAACTTCGTGCCATGGTGTGCGCCTTTGATGCACCTTTCATAACTATGCTCACACTCACATGTGCAATTGTTACACATCTAAGTGGATTTTTTTTCCTCACATGCTCATGTATTTATTACAGGCTGATAATAATAATAATATAATCTATTCATTCTTATATCACAGTTACATTTGCTTCTTGTTGCTTGCACCGTCGCTTTTGGATGTAATTAACTAGCACTAGGACTATTCTTTCAGTGTGTTCTTGTCTTCAGGTTTTACATCTAGTTGATTGCTTTATAAGTTAAATGCTGACAGATTTCTTATGTTTCAGCGCGTAAAGGTTTACAGATTAAACGAAAATGGAAAATGGGAGGATCAAGGAACTGGACATGCCACCGTTGACTATATAGAGGTGTTTATAATATCTTCCTTCTACATTTATTGGCTGTCAAACCGTTTGGAGAACATTTTTTTGTTGTTTTCAGTTCATTTTGTTTAGTTAAGTACATTCAGTTATATAGAATGCAATGTTGTATTTGTTTATCTTTTATACGAAGTCATTGGTTTTTATAATTATCTATGATTGAATTGCCATTTGAAATGCTTTTTGCTAGCAAACGAATTGTCATTATAGTTTGACATTGTACGAGTTGTAAAAACAGTGGATGAAGTGGTGGTTATGACACTACATTAATCATTGAAGACATCTAATCTCTCACTAGCTTCTCACTGCTCAACTTGCATACCAACTTCCATCACAAAATAGTGAAAAGTGGGCTGGAGACAGTGGGTGATACGGTAATAAGCCTGGAATGTTGGGTTACTTCTAATAGGGTGCCAGATTAACTAACATTATTCTTGGAAGGCGCCATGCATAATTTAACATCTCAACTGAAGAGTGTCAAACAAGTAAAAATTACATTCGAACTCTTTTTTTGCCTGAAGTGCAACTGCGCAAAAAAGAGATCTTAGGGGAGATCTCATGTGAGATGAAAGAGATTTAAAACTCTTCATATTACATGTGCATGCTGTTTTACGAACTTTCTATGGTTGTACAATAGTCAAACCCTATCCACTAATTCTTCATAACTGCTTATCTGCTTACCAGTGAATCCCACAATGTTGAACGTAATATTTTTTAGCAGTTAAGCTCAACAAGGTTAATATGGAGTAATGCTCTTTATATTCACTTGTATATTTGAATTTTGTAAGATACTTCTAGTGCAGTGCAAATGTTAAAGAGGTCAGATGAATCAAGAATAACATTATTGTTTTTTTATATAAGTATCTTCGTAGGTTGGATTATTTATCCCACCCAAAAAAAAAAAAAAAAAAAAAACCCTCATGATTACTTGTGCAGAGGTCAGAGGATCTTCGCTTGCTTGTCATTGATGAAGAAGATAGTGATGCCATACTTGTGCATCGTATTTCTGCAGATGATATATACAGAAGGCAAGAAGGTGGAGGCTTCTAGATTATAACATTGGCCAAACTTTACTTTTTGGTACCTAAAATCTAAAATTTCACTCTTGTAGATACAATTATATCATGGAGAGATGTAGAGTTGTCTACAGAATTGGCTCTTAGCTTTCAAGAAGCGACCGGATGCTCCTACTTGTGGTAGAATCTCAAAAAAACCCTTGTTTGTATTTACAGTGCATTTTTTCCCTTTAATTTTTTTGTTCTTCTAGGGATAGCATATGCGGTGTCCAGAGAAATATGCAGTTTAATACTCTTGGCAGTGAGTATTTACTATTTTGCAACTGAATGCAATATTTTTTGGGTACATATGAATAGTGCTTTTTAATTTAGATCTTGATCTCACTCGTTCTTCATCGATGGAATCCATTGAAGCTCCTGGAAATACACAATCTCATAGTAAGGCTTTATCATCCCTGCATGCTTTTTTCTTGTTTGTTTATTGTGCATGTTGCATGAGGTAATAATTACCTAGCTGCACTTGGCTATGGTTTCTTATCATAAGAAATTGACGTTCCTTTCCATCTCTTTCCTTCTTTAGTAATCTTTATGGTTATTTTATGTAAGAGAAGCTATCTGCAGTGTCAGGGTATTTTCTTCAGCCTAATTTTTTTTCTGCAAGGTTTTCAAAATGGGATTCAAATCATAAATGCAAACTTCAAATTTTGAATCGGGAGTACGGTTAAATCATAATGGATTCAAAAGATCCAATTTTTAACGTGTATATAATATATACATGTGAACTCATATGATACAAGTTTAGCTCTTTGTAGATTACTAAATGTTATTTGAATTTGTAGAAGCATCCTTTTTTTTCTTCATATTACTGATAAATCAATTTTTTGAAAAAACAATTGATGCATGAGTTTTTAAATTTAAGATTAAAATTTAATTTTCTCTCTCGTTCTATTTTCTGTATCGTAGTACAGATTGCAAATTCAAATGAATTTCTTGCTATATTGTACTTCAACATAGATTGAATCATTCTTTGTACAATTGCGACTGTAATTTTGTTTTTGAATCGGACTTTAAGAATCCAACTGTAATTACAGAAATTGATTTGAAACAGAGTTGTAAATTTAAATGTCAAAATTCTTGATAATAATGCTTTTGAACACTATATTTCAATTTTCTTGATTTCTGCACATGTCTTGTCTTCCAGTGCATGGATGATGCTTCAAAAAAGGAAAAAGCAGCTGTAATATGTTGCCAAGTTTCGGCAATATAATATTTTCATGATGGATATTAACTAACTATTCTTATTACGACCTAAGTGTAGTTTGGTTTATGTAGCTACAGCTGAGCCATTTCATGCTGTAAATGATGAGTTGAGAGAGTTGCCACCAGTTGAGCTATCAACTCTTCCTTTGATATTGAAGGTGAGCCATTAAGATGTTTTGTACCCTTGTATTTTAGTTTATTAACACTACTTTCTCTCTCTCTCTCTCTCTCTCTCTCTGTGTGTGTGTGTGTGTGTGTATATGTACACACACACACACACACACACACACACATATATATATATATGGGGAGGGTTCCACGACATCCCTATTTCGTGGCACGTCATTTGCCCCTTGCTAAGAACCACTCATTTATAATTAAATATGTTAGTAGAAGGAGGGAGAGTTAGTGGAAAGAGAGAGAATGTGGAATGTGTGGTGGAAATCAAGGGGCTAAAGGGGTGCTACACTATTTGGAGGTGCACTTGATCCTATCTCTATATATATGTATATGTGTATATATATGTATGTATATATAGTTTTTTATATATATGTATATGTGTATATATATATATATGTGTATATATATATATATATATATATAGTTTCAAAAGGAGAAAACATACGCAAAGCATTTTTGGTCTTATGAGGTGAGACGTAAGCCTCAAAACGTTAAGCCATAAGCTTTTTGAATAAAAGAAAAACTCAACATATAATGAAACTTGAAATAAAATAATATTAGATGTCAAACATTAAACAGGATTATATGTACACACACACAGACATATATATATATATATATATATATGTATATATATGTACACACACAGACATATATATATATATGTATATATATATATATATATATATGAGCAACATTCAATGACACCCCAAACAATGCAATATCCTTTGGCCCCCTAATTTCCACCACCTGTTTATATTAAATTGAGTGGGTGGAGAGAGAGTGAGTGGAAGGAGAGGCGGGGGGAAACATGTGGTGGAAATTAGGGGGCCAAAGGCGGTGCTGCACTGTTTGGGGTGCCATTGAACGCTGCTCTATGTGTGTGTGTGTGTATATATATGTATGTAACACAGTGACACACACACACATACATATATATACATATATACATATATATATATATATGTTGCATACATATATAATTTTAAAGGAGAAGGCATACACGAAGCGTTTTCGGTTCTGTGAGGCGAGGCGCAAGCCTTAAACCGTTAAGTCATAAGCTAATATGTGTATATATATATATATATATATAGTTTCAAAAGGAGAAAACACACGCAAAGCATTTTTGGTCTTATGAGGTGAGACGTAAGCCTCAAAACGTTAAGCCATAAGCTTTTTGAATAAAAGAAAAACTCAACATATAATGAAACTTGAAATAAAATAATATTAGATGTCATACATTAAACAAGATTTATATGTTTATGTATATATATGTACACACACATACATACATACATATATATATATATATATATATATATATATATATATATATGAGCAACATTCAATGACACCCCAAACAATGCAATATCCTTTGGCCCCCTAATTTCCACCACCCGTTTATATTAAATTAAGTGAGTGGGTGGAGAGAGAGTGAGTGGAAGGAGAGATGAGGGGAATATGTAGTGGAAATTAGGGGGCCAAAGGCGGTGCTGCACTGTTTGGGGTGCCATTGAACGCTGCTCTATATGTGTGTGTGTGTGTGTGTGTATATATATATATGTATGTATGTATGTACACACACAAAGTGACACACATACATACATATACATATATATATATATGTTGCATATATAATTTTAAAGGAGAAGGCATACACGAAGCGTTTTCAGTTCTGTGGGGCGAGGCCCAAGCCTTAAACCGTTAAGTCATAAGCTTTTTGGATAAAAGAAAAACACAACATATAATGGAATTTGAAATAAATTAATATTAAATGTCAAATACTGAACAAGAAACATATAGCATTCATAGACCATTCAAAGTACTCCAAACAAATCACAATCATCTATAGGCGTTTGAAGTGAAGTTATCTTTCCTTGCTCATCTCTTTAGTTTACGCTATGCACTGCTATGCAAAAACAAAAATTACCCTGTAAACCATCATCAAACAAAGGTTCTTGATTCTGGATGTGGAATCGGACTTGATTCCACATGTAAAATTAACAACATATAGTGGAATTTGAAATAAATTAATGTTAAATGTTAAATATTAAACAAGAAACATATAGCATTCATAGACCATTCAAAATACTCCAAACAAATTACAATCATCTATAGGCGTTTGAAGTGAAGTTATCTTTCCTTGCGCATCTCTTTAGTTTACAATATGCACTGCTATGCAAAAACAAAAATTACTCTGTAAACCATCATCAAACAAAGGTTCTTGATTCTGGATGTGGAATCGGGTTTGATTCCACATGTGAAATTAGCCGCTTACTGGAATCTGACTCGATTCCAGCACCCCGAGTTCGAGTTCCGTTTTAATATCGCTTTCAAACTCGATAAAGGAGTATTAATGAAATATGTTGTTTTAGCTCTTAGAAGTGGATATCGAACGAGCAAACTGAAATAGAAGAATAAGGGTTTGGAATACATCATATTTCATATATATATTTAAAAAAAAAAAAAAAAACCTAGAGAGGCATTAAGCCTCACTGTGTTTTCAGTCAGGGCGTGGTTTTTTTAACGTTTGTTGCACCTTAACCAACTGAGGCATACACGCCTCTGGAGCGAAACATCTTTGGACACATGCCTCCCTCGACGTGTTTTTGCTTACGCCTCATACACCCATATATATCCACTTGTACTTTTATCTTTTCTCTTACCTCTGCACTTATGTATGTATGTTATGTGTGTGTGTGTGTGTGTGTGTGTATGTGTATGTTTATCCACTTGTACTTTTATCTTTTCTCTTACCTTCGCACGCACTCTGCTTGAAAACATAGCACCTCCCTATTTGTGCCTTACCGAGAATCTTTGTGCATACCTGCAAATATTTACTTACGAAGCCTTAAATTTCCGCTATGTCCGAGAAATTGTTCTCTCTTCAACTGTATGTTACAGCTCACATTTACATGAATAAGAAGCCTGAAGAGATAAATGACCATCTCAATATTTTGAAAGGTTATTTGAGCCCCATAGTTTGATAAATGTGCAGTAAAGCTTTTTAGATATCTTCTAGATTTTACTGCAATAGTTATGGCCCTATGGGTGTATCTTGCTTTTATGGAGCTGGTTTAAGGCTTCGGTAGCCCTTGTTGGTTTCAATTTTTATCCACACCGACAAAATCGTTTTATGCGTAATTGTCACATGATATCATCCATTTCTACAATGGTTGGACTGGAAAAGCTTTGTTTAATGTTTTCCAAATTATTGTGTGACAGTTGCAGACAATTTAAAGGGGATAAGAACGTAAACATATAAAAAATAAGGTTAATAACAGGATAAATCTTTAGATGGTGTTCGAAACCTTGTCAGTTGATCAAATTCTGGCTTCTTAACCACTTCATCTTGTGCTTAGTTTTGATATGCCCTTTTTTAATCATTTAACGCTAACATTGTGAATTGGTTTGAGAGAATCGCCTTAATAAGAGATCGCGCTGCGATGAAAATGTCTATGCTTTTACGGGTGCTGCAGAAGATGCTGCTCTTTGGCAACAAGCTGCAATAACACCATTATGTCGTATGTGCTTGGGTACTGAACTGAAAATAAAGATTAGGCGAAGCCTAAGGTCAACTTTGACACTATATAGCTTGGGCCAGTCTGTTGACGTATTCTACCTTGTCTTACAAGTAATACATGTTGAATTTTTATATGGTATTCATTGAGCACAACTTTCAGGATGTTAATTTCATTACTACTTAAGACATCCAAATTAAGTGAGTCAAACTTATCAGTTATCCATAAAAATCCCCCCCCCCCCCCCACCCCCCACACACACACAAAAAAAAACCCAAGTGCCATTTATCGAAAAATATATGAATATTTTTAATTTTAGCATTTTCCATGCAAATGTGAGTGACCGTGCTTGCATTTTGAACACAACCTGTGGTAATTTGCTAGCTGCACCTGACAATGCTGTTAAACAGTATTTAAATTTTGAGTATATTATGTTTGTTTATACATTTTTTTTCTGCATTTTATGTTTTTGAACGTAAATTAAATTTGTTACTTTTGTTATGATATACATAAATTATAGATTGAAGTTATTTTTTTAAAGGTTAAAATATTTGATAGATGAAGTCAACGAGTACTTAAATATCCGATTTGTCTTCTTTTTTTTCTTTTGGTTTACAAATTATTTGTATTGATATTTTCCAAGTGTTTAGATGCCTAAAGAATATGTTTTGTTAAATGATGGATTGAAATATAAAAAATTGCATTGAAATGGGACGATTGAAAAAAAATGAAGTATTTTAAGTTAAAATTTGTATTTGAATTGGACAGTAATTTTAAAATTTGGAAGGATTTAAGTGAAATATCGATGATGATATTATTCATAGTGAATTTTGACAATGTGGAGAAGTTAGGCGAAATTATTGAAGGGGGGGGGGGGGGGGGGTTACGAAAATGTAATCAAGAATGTGAAAACGGAAAGGACTTCAATGAAAATATTGTGAAAAGGCTAAAAGAGAGCAAAATGCTTTGCCTTTACCAATAATTAATAGATCTGAAGACGTCAGTGTAGGCCAAATGAACTACCTCCCCAACAATTATTATCACGATTGTTATAATAGAATGGAGGTGGTAAATTTGGAAAATAAAACATGTGTAACTGTTGATTGAAGATGCTGGTATATCCAACTATATTCTTTCTCATGACGAATTGATGTAGTCAGTTAGAAATAACAAGCGGTGACAATTATGTATGTGTAGCTATTTACCAATGTTTTTACACAGATTATTGATAATTTATGAATATCACTGCATGCACATTTTTACATTGCTTGTGCATAATAATTAATGGATTTTTCGGTTATTTAGGGAATTGCTTTACTACATATTTTTTGTATGTCTACACGATCAGTCTGAATTCTATGTGCTAATGAAGGTGTTTCTTTATGTGTGTTTGTTTTTTCTGTGCAGAATGTGGTAGAGTGTGGTATAACCGATCAGGTGCGAGTGGCAGATCTAATAATACAGGATGTAAGATTATTGTCAACTTACTCGAGTTATATGGATATCTGTTGGAGCTGTATTAATACTGAATTTGTTTGAGTCCCATATGCACTTGTGCTAAAGTTCTGTAAATTGCATTAGTGTATGTCTTTTACAAATCAGTCTTGAGGTGCTAGAGGAATATTTCTCGTAGTAGTTTTACCTCCTATATTCTACTTATAAATCATGACATAGTTTCTTTTAACAAGTCTTGTAGAAGTCCCTGTTTATCTTCTCAACAGTTAATACCTTGCATGACTTTATAATTTATTTGATATGTAACTTCAAATTTCTTATTCAAAAATTGGTTGCATTTTTTTTTTTTATGTAAGCCTAAATGCACAATTTTATTAAGAATGGTGATTGGATGTTATCGTGTTCGCATATCTCATATCGTGCATTGTTAAGATATCTTAGTCTAGAAACAATGCATGTACTAAACAAATTTACGTCTCAAGGTGGCAGAAGGCTATAATAATTGAATATAATTTGCAATATTTGTTCTAAGTGTAAAAGTATGATTTGGGTTTTTCCAATTTCCATTATCTTCGTGTACATCCTTGTTTGAAATACTTAGAAAGTACAAAACTGAGTATATGGACAGTTTTCTCTAAATTTTATAAAAGGTGAAGCAGAAAGATGAAAATTAACCGACTTTGTTGCAATCATCACATCTAAGGGGAAGGAGGGGGCCTGTTGGTTCTGATATTTACCTATTTGCTTTCTTAGTTCTCACTTGGTACCAACTTTTAATTTTGTTATCCAGAAAAACTTTTTCCCAAAATTGTTGGATTTATTTAAGATGTGCGAAGATCTAGAGAACATGGATGGCCTTCACATGATATTCAGACTGGTTAGAGGGATAAGTAAGTATATGTGTTATTTTTGGAAGATATCAACCTTTCTCTTTACAGTCATTCCCGAATTGTGCTAATTCCTTTTTGCTTTCTTTCCTGCAGTATTACTTAACAATCCACAGATTTTTGACAAAATTTTTGAGGAGCAATATATTTTTGACATTATTGGTGCCCTCGAGTGTAGGTTCATTATTTTTCAGTACATTTACTTATGGTATCTTATTCCTATGATTTCTGATACAATGTCTTTGCCTAGGCATTGTAACTCATCATATTCACTGACTGTTTGCATCTCTACTTAGCATCGGTTGTTTGATTTCTGATACAATGTCTTTGCCTAGGAATGATTTGTATCTTGTATTGCTGGCTAACTATAACTAAAATTTATCTAGATATGCTTTCAGTTATCCTCATATTTCTTGATCAGTTATACCTTCCATGGCATATATAAAACAAGATAATTTGGACAGTTACATAGCAAAATTCTTGGTTAGATAAGTATGAGTAGTTTGACATAAAATGGTTTTGAAAAACCATTGCCGTCATTTGTTACCTGGTCATCAGCTGCTGCCATTTTCATCTTCCTTGTCGCACATACTCTTGCAAGCATTCACATCTAACGTTTTTATTCTTTTATTTAGTTAATTAGTATACATCATTGTAGATTATGATGTCCAAGTTAATTGCTCAAACAATGTTTCCTGTTTACATACTTACAATAAGACAGTGAAATAAAACTCATTATTTGTTCATTAAATTGATACAAATGCATGATAATCCCATATTTTAATCTCAAAATCCAAATAAAAATACCAGTACTATAATTCAATGAATAGTATTATTAAGTATCACGTGCAATGATATCACCGTAAAAATAAATGATACTTTCTTAAGAGGCCACAATAGAAAAAAACGAAACAAGATGCTTTAATGATATCGTTGCACATGATGCTTGGTAATATTTATGATATATTTTTTGACGTAAATATGAGATTGAGAAGCAGAGTTAATTATAAACTTGGGTTAATTATTTTTATAGTTACTAGTAAGTTTTATCCGCTGTCTTATTGCGAAGATGAAAATTGAGAGCATCATTTGAACAATTATCCTAGACATCATAATCTCCAATGGTATACTAATAAACGAAGAAAACATTAAATATGAACACTTGCAAGAGAGTTGTGGCAAGGAAGATGAAAATGGCCACATGGAATGACTAGGTAAAAAAAATGATGGCTATAGTTTTTTTTAATCCCTTGCATCAATCTACTTACAGAACCTCCTATATTACTAACCAAGGGACTTGCTATATAACTAACCAAATACCTTTTTTTGAGTGTGTCCGTTTATATGTTCTATATGTATGGCACAGTTGTATATAACACTATGTTGTTTCATATTGACACAAAATAGGTGTAGTTTTCTTTTATAGAATATTCATTGTTTAGCAGTAATATTATAACGTGAGTACAAAGATGCATGTCATTTGAGTTGATTACTGAATATTGAAAGCCGCCTCGTACATTTAAATGAGCTTAGCATTGTTCCGTATGTGCATTACACATTGGTGTGATCAAAAATACTTATTATGGCAACTATTTGTTCTACATTTTTCCTGTTCTGTTGACTTAGTGTAAATGAGTGTTGCATTGTTCTGTTGACTTAGTGCAGTTATGTTCTATATCGTTAATTTTGCAACATAAATGCTGTCTTTTGGGCATTCACCATAAGTTCTTACTTGGGTAGCAATAACAACTTCAGATTTGGGAATTGTCTAACTAAATTTTGATCAAACCCATATGATGATGTTAGGTTATACAAACTGATTTGGTAATCTGTTATGTGCCATATCATGTTACATCCGGTTTCACTTTTTATACGATCAACATAACTTTTTTGGTTTGTCTTTTTACAGACGATCCTGATGTACCCAATAAGAAGCAACATCGTGCTTTCCTTAAGGATCATGTGATCTTCAAGGAGGTCTAGTTTTGTTTTGTTCTTTTTGAAAAGTAATCCCTTGAATATTAATCGGCTGAAAGTTTGTCCATTTTAACAGGCTATTCCTATTAAAGATCCAACAGCACTTTCGAAAATTCATCAGACTTATAGAGTTAGTTATATAAAGGTCTATATCTTGGTTTGTAACCACTTAATTGCATTTACATTTTCAATTTGTTTATCAAATCTGCACATTCTGTAGGATGTGATTTTGCCGAGAGTATTGGATGATGCTACAATGACTAGTTTTAATTCGATCATCCACACGAACAATGGTGTTGTAAGGAATTTGCCCTCATATCTAATCAACTTAAATTTTGAATTGTCTCTTATGGTTTTTCCGTGCTTGTAGATTGTTCAATTGTTGAAGGATGATACTTCTTTTATTCAAGAGCTATTTGCAAGGATGAGATCATCCTCCACTTCATTAGAATCCAAAATAATTTTGGTAATAATAATTGATTTAAGTTTCTGCTCGTCGTACATTCAGTAGACCATCCAAAATAACTATTTGCAAGGATATGATCATTTGAATGTTCTGCTGTAATATAACCTGTTACTTAATTGAATTATTTCACAGGGTTCATTCTTACACGAATTCTGTTCATTAAGCAAGAGTTTGCAGTCGGTGCATCAATTGCGGCTGCTCCGGTAAGAAAAACTTTTTTTTTTAATGAACGCTGTTGATGCTACTAAACAGTTATTACTAACTTCTCATCATATGTTTGAATGTTAATTGGTCTCAGTTTTTAATGGGTCTTTAACATAGTTATTAGCTGTGCATGCCATGAAGGTGCACAGCATTTCTAAAGGCTCATGCGCGCTACAAACACCGAGCGTCTTTTGGGGTTTCTGTGCATGTATTCAAAATTGTATATTTAATATAATGTCATAATTCCCAGTAGTTCCAAAATTCCAATAGATCAATTTTATCATTTCACAAAATATCATTAAATATGCTATTATAAGCACATAATTTCAAATGCAAAAATCATTCTAAAAGCCAAAATCTAATTAATAGACAATGTAACTCATAAGTCAGAAATTAAAGTATGTTCCGTCTGGGCGATCTTATTTGTTTAATGAACCAAATTAGAAGAATATTGTATGTTAACTTGTTATAGAAAACAAGTTTATTATTCATTTTTCATAGTTTGTCTATAAAAAGGGAACTGGTTTAAAGAAAACTCCAAGACCAATTTTTCGTCTGCAGGATACAGGTTTTAAAATTTAGTCCGAAGGACACTAATGTTCTATTAACATAGCGTCAAATAAAATAAAATGCTTTAAACTAGCATCAGTTGACAGAACGCTAAATTAAACTAGCATTGGATGGACTTCTCTAGATGAACTAAAATAGCATTCATGTTACAAGTAAAGAAATGCCAAGTCTGTATATCATTACACAAATATAATGCTAAGTTCGTATAAACATTTGTTTTCATAATTTATATAATATCTGTTTTACCTAAATGCTATAATAACATAGCTTTTGGTGTCTTTCAGACTAAATTTTAGAACATATGTTATTCAGAGACTAAATTTTAAAACACACGTCATTCAAATGCGGCTAAAAATTTCCTTCCTTATTTTCCTGCTCTAAAATTTGGTAAATAATTTCATATTAGATCCATCTAAAGTGAAGATAACTTAATTTACTGAATAATATTTGTGCTAAAAAGCACATAATGTATGTTCTTTTATTTTTGTTTTCGTAAACACATCGCATGCGCGATCATTAAATTATACCATACCGTTGAATACCTAATCATTTGTTTAGAGGTCAAATTTCAAGTTAGAAGCTTATGTTAAA
The DNA here is from genome assembly GCA_030737875.1 of Allium sativum. NCBI lineage: Eukaryota > Viridiplantae > Streptophyta > Magnoliopsida > Asparagales > Amaryllidaceae > Allium > Allium sativum. Next base: position 28,901,029 of record CM060925.1, on the reverse strand, counting down.
CTTCTAAGTACATGCTTACAGCAAACTCTGTATATTTTTAAGTAAAAAAAATAGAAAGTGTATGATGTATTATATTTTGCTTGGTGTGTTCTGTTGACTTTCCGGTCTGATTTTGTTATGTTGACTTTGTATTGCATTCATGTGATTTGTCTCATAATATTTTTGAGTGTTATTGGTAATATCAAATTACATTTACAATTTAAATTGTACGTTAATTTGGTCAGATATGTTATACCATCTTATTAGGATTGAACGTATTAGGTATTTAAACATTAATATTAGTCTGTTGACTCTGTTCATACCTGATCGATGTTAATTACAGAATAAAACAATGTGTAATTACATAGACCGACTTTGAGGTTCTTCTTCTTCTTCTTTTTTACTGCGAATTTTATCCATGTACTGTTGAATTAGACTTTTGTGGATTTGCTTGGTTTATCGATCAAGTTTCAAAAACAATCTTTCTCGTAATAAGGGGTAAGATTACATATAATTTTCCCACCCCAGATCCTCCTTAAGCAGGAGCTTAGTACACTTGATAGATAATGGTGGTGACATCAATTACTAAATGTGATGATATCAGTTACCACATATGCACTGGAAGGTTAAATTTTGGATCATGAAAAAATAATTAAACCAGAAACAAGAAAACAACGAAAAAAATACGTTTTTATTCGTTGCACATCATCGCCTTTTGCACTATTGTGTATCCCTTTTCATGTATGATGTGCCATAAATACAAAAGGCTAATGACCATGACATGCGGCATAATGTGCCTTTCATGACACTGTCTTCTAACATATCAAATGGTATTGTTAGATAATAGTTTTTCCCCCCTATCCCTTTCATATTGCCTCAAAAATGCACTGAATAAGAAACTAGCAACACCGTACGACAATGGTACTGTTAAATAATGTTTTTCTTTTCCTGTCCGTTTCATATTGCTTCAAAAATGTACTGAATAAGAAACTAGTAACACTCTTTGACAATGAGATTGGCTGGCATTCTTGCAGATCGATTTTGGATTCAATACTACATATTTTAACTTTGGTTAGTGAAATGAGCGCATCATTTTTCAGTCCCCCTTCCAGTGATTTTGTTGCATTCTTGCAGATCATCAGATAACATGTGTTTTAGCTATCCAAATTGGCATTGGTTTTTCCTGAAATTTTAATTGCATCATCTGTGCCGTTAGGCAACTTTTACTAATTCAATTATAATCGATGTATTGCTTATACAGGGATCTTGCAAATGAGGGGATATTTGATATCATAACTGATATGCTTCAGAGTGAGGATAAAAAGCTTATATCCACCGGGTATCTGTTATTCCTGTTGGTCAACTCAATAGTTTTTCTCCTGTCTCAAGCGACCTTTCATTTTTACCATATATTTATCATCTTATATCCGATGTTACCATATATGTCCAATGCAGGACAGACATACTTATTCTCTTCCTTAGCCATGACCCGAACCTACTCAGATCGTATATCGTGCAGCAAGAAAAAGATTCACTTTTTAAACTTTTGGTAAGCTATACTACATCTTTATCTAATTTGATTCATCCTACTGAAAAATTGAATTGCATTGTTAATATGATTTTTTTTTTAAAATAAAATAAAATAAATGTCTCGTGTCATTCTTGTTATATTTTAGTAAGCTGTACTACAAATTTTTGTAAATCTGGTTCATCCTACTGAAAATTTGAGTTGCATTGCTAATAAGTCTGATTTCCCCCCAATCTTATGTCATGCTTGTTAAATTCTGGTGCTTGCTCATATATTGTTTAATTCTTGTTGTAAAGAAAGAAACGCCGTAGTCTAACCTTTTTAGTGCTATATTTCCTAAATGCTTACAATGACGACGAGTTATTGCAGGTGAAGGGTATGTTAACGGATTTTGGAGAAGAAATGCATTGCCAGTTCCTTGAAATCATTCGTATATTGATAGATTCGTATAGCATCTCTGGTCCCCAGGTGATTTGTTAACATCACTGTTAATTTCTATGGAATTTATAATCAAATTTCGAAACACACTGAACCGATCTGCACATGTTAGCTTATCGGTTTACTTGACAATATCATCGAAACAGTAATTGGTATGCTTATTTGAGATAGGACCGAGAAATGTTTCTGCGATCATTGATATTCAAAATTATGACTTGTATCTCTTATTTGCTGACGTTCTTTGCTAGTATTTTCCGTTTGCATGACATATTGCACTCTATTGACTGCCAAATAAATAACACAGCCTGCACTGAAAATAAAATCAATAACGAGCAGAATCTTTCAGTGTATTTATGTTGCTTAATTTAATTGGTTTTCTACTCCACCCTCTTTTGGAGAAATAAATTAACACCAAATACTTTTTAATGATCAAAGTTAACCATATTTTCATAAAATTTGTGATGTTTATATTTTTATATTATCCTTCTCAAATGTGTACTCTTTTGCTAGCAAGCTATGTTATTTGCTATAATATAATCACAAATTGTTTCAAGAAGCAAAGGGAAGTTTTTGCTACATGGAAATCACGTCTAGATGTTCCATTACTTAATTAAGGAGAGTCATATCTCTAAGTGCTTCATGCATGTTATAAAATGTTCTTTATTACATAGTCTCTTCCAGGTGTTGTTATCAAAGTCTTAAAATCTTACAGTTTGAACCACGTTTAATTGAATTTATACAGTTGCCGTTTGACCCTTCAAGATTCAAAATCCTACGGAAGTCATAATTGATAGTAGTCATCAATTCCATGGTGCAGAAGAAAACATGTAGTTTTTTGAGTCGACAATTGAAATTTTACAGTTTTCGCACAAATAAATATGGAAAAAGGGGAAATTCGTTTAATTAAAGATGTAGAATCTCAAACATCATAATCAATTTTTAATTTTAATGTTACCTGAAAATAAAAATCAATGTTAAATAAATATTACTTGTGAAGCATCTATATTCACTGAAATATGAATCCATTGAACGTACCATTCCCGACTTACTTTGAGTCTCGATTCGAAGTGCATTCCTAAGGTTTAAGATTTGAATCCTATTTTTGAAACCGTGATTCTAAGGATATTGTCTGAAGGTAAGCATAAAATCTAGATATTTAGGGTAATGTATAAAAGTCCCTTGCTTTTCTCGAGTCATTGTGATGTTTAAAATGTTTATATCCTTTAAAATTTGTACTTTTGGTAGCAGGTATGCCATTTGTTGTGAAACGAGTCATATTGTTTTGATAGGCAAAGTCATGGCTGGATATTTCAGTACTCTTTCGTGGAGATTCATATCTATAAGCTATAAGCGCATGGCACGTATTTAAATAGAAATTACTTGTTACATTAGTCCACATTGGAGATATGTCCAGAGGTAGTGGAAAAAAAAAAAAGAATTTTGAGGCAATTTACAGAAAATCGCCTTTTGTTTTCGCATCAACCAAACCGTTATTTCTAAATTTTCATAAATTCTTTTGCATGGTTCTATTTTTTTCTCCTTAAACTGACTTAAGCCCATGTATTATCTTGCTGTTCGGTTGTGTGAATAATATTATTTCATAACCATATAATAATTTTAGTGCCCAAGTGCAAGCATTTTCACGACTGACGCACACACTCACTCACTCTCTTTAATTATCACTAACTTTACTGCAAAAAAGGACGTACAACATGTTTTCTGAATTATAAACCATTTAATGTAATAAATATAATGAGAGAATGAATTTAGCTACGATTAATCTAAAAGAATGTACAACATATTTACCTTCACAAACTGATAAGATTAATTTAGATAATTCTTCATTCATTGTTAACATGCAGACATCTGCCCAATATAATTGTTTATGTTTCCATAAAGTTCAATCGGTCAAGGTTTGTGTTTTCCTATAACAAATGCAGAATTTGCATTTGGCGGAATGTTAACTGCACAAATTTTGACTAATGTTTTATATATGACATTTGGATCTTGTTGAAAAATCGTTGATTGTTTTTATTGTGATTTTTTTTAGTTCTGATGTTTTCTGTGGAAGGATATTACTTTATTTTGTAATATTTAAACTAAGACGAGTTGTACCATTTAGCAATGGTTGTTTAGAATCTTAGAATCTCTTTCATGATTCAAAAAGAAGAGATCAGTTCATAGGGGTTAATTAGAGAAACTTTACATTATAGTTTTGGAATGAAGACCATGAATTGTAATTCATTCTCTGGATGTAAATTTAAGTTGCATAATTAAATTGTCTCATTATCTATGATATGTTATTTTCTGCAGAGGGACAGTATTATAGACATTTTCTATGATCAACACCTTGATCAGTTGATTGAAGTGATAGCATCATCATGTCCTTTAAACAGCCAAACACAGGCAAACAGAAAATCATCCGGCCCTGGGATCGTAGATAAAACTCATGCTGCAGTGAAACCTGAAATTTTATCCAACATCTGTGAACTTCTCTGCTTCTGTGTTCTACACCATCCATACAGGATAAAGTTAGTTTTCTTTTTATATTTAAATAAATCTTTTGGATTCTTAAAAGTACTGATAACCATATGCCATTTATCGGTACTTAGCAACAAAAGCGGGTAAGTGGAGTTTAGTTATTAGTAACCTTGCGAATACATTTTTCTTGGAAATCCTAAGGTGATGAATTACCGATACAGATGACATGTTATGTTTAGATACAGTGGCAATATGATTATCGTTTCCTGATCCAAAACAGCCAAGTATATAGGACTGTAAGATAAATGTTGAGATTTGAGGGACTTATGAACAGAACACTCGTGGATAACTATTACGTTACCTTTTTAATATCTTCAACACTGAATTTTTTTTTTGCCCTGCAGGTGCAATTTCCTTGTGAATAATGCAATTGAGAAGATTCTCTTCTTAACCCGCAGAAGAGAAAAATTCCTGGTAGTGGCAGCCGTTAGGTTCATGCGTACTATTCTTTCTCGCAATGTAAGTGGTTTCACCACACCGGCTGGGGTACTTCATATTATTCAAAATATCACTGGCACAATTTGAAATGTTTTGCTTGTTGAAAAGAACTCACGTCGTTAAAAAGTCATTTCTCCTGCAGTTGCTTGTTGAATTTTGCAATAAATCACATGCTCTCAGTCAGCAGGCACAACTAAATGCTAACTGCAAAAGAAACAATAAATTTTCAGCGTAGTTACGACCCGAGAAATCAAAATTTTGAATTAGAAATATGGACAATTGCTCCTTTCGAGTTATGATTAGCAATTTCATCCAGCTGAAATACTCCTTTCTGATATTTTGGCATTTTGATGCCTGAAATAAGAACAACGTAGAAATAGTCGTACAGAGACGTTCTTAGGAATATTCCAAAAGGAAGGATAAATTGCAGTAAAGTGTCCAAAAACATTCTCCATTTTATGGCATCAGGTTTGTAACATATGTTGGTGAGAAAAATATTCCTCTCCTACACCAGATTTTGATTCTTCCATCTTTTCCCCTCTACTCGGTGTTTTATTCGCTAATTCAATGGAAGGGTTACCTTTCTCAAAAATTTGTTTCTCACTAAGGGTCGTCTTCCTAGAGACATGTATTATGCGTGCGTGCGTGTTGTATAAATAGTAATAGCAGCAAATGGAGAGTAAACATTAAATTGGAGAACTATTGAATGAATAAATTTGAGAGAACTATTGAATGAATCCATTTGAGAGAAAAATGAGTGGGATGAATTGAAATGTCAATTCAGAAGGGTGAGGAATAAACCCAGAATATTTCCAGCATCATTTGACCAAGATTTACCATGGATTAGTACAAGAATTTAGAGCATATAATGTGAATGTAAGAGCATAAGTGAAATAGATGGAAATAATCTTGACATTTACTGAAGATCTTTTTATTACTTTTCGTGGATGCAAATGTTAATCAGCTACATTTTCCGCTGAACTGAATAATAATAATTGGCATACTATATGCTTGTAGCATAGAAACCCAAATCAGAACAGGGAAAAAAAAAGAAAAAAAACTGGTACAGACACAGGAGAACAGGACCGATTAGAATGGTCTGTGGTGGATTCTTGTAATCCAACATCAAGTGATATTTTGATATAAAATGTAATAATGCATTGGATTTTATAGTGCTGATACTTTGCTACATCATATTAATTTTCAAGTCAATTCCGTTACTCTGATAGCTTATCATATAAACGTTAATTGCGAAATATCAAAGATGTGTAATGAACATACATATTTCCACAAAAGGAAAGGAGTGATATGACCCGCTCCCCTCCTCCGTATCCTTTTCTTTTGTTTGTTTGTTTTTGCTAATTTTTTTGTGGGGGGGGGGGGGGGGGGGGGCAACGTTGCACAAATTCCTTTTTAACTCTTGTGAGAACTGCCTGATATTAATTGCAAGCTAATTATGTTATTCTAATTGCATATCGTATAAACGTTAATTATGAAATATCATAGTTACGAAAGGCGAACCATGGAGCGGCGTTTGCGTCTTTCTTCCATGTGGCACACCGTAAATGAAAAGGCACGGCGAATGGCGCATGACACAAAAATGGCGCTCCTTTTCATTATATTATTCTTTTTTGTTTATTTTTTATTTGTTTTTCAATGTTTACAATTCAAACTACGTAAATATTAGTATTAATCATGTTTTGGAGCATTAAAAGACGTATAACATCTTTGACGCTATTGATCCAATATCCTTGAAGGTTATTGATTATAACAAATAATCAAAAATATGAATATTCCATTTAATGCTGAAGGTGTGTTTGTATTTGATGATGATACCTATGACTTGACTTGGGTGTTGCTGCTAGAATAGCAAGTGTGCCGGAAGCTAGATATCCAGGTAGAAGAATATCCACATCGAGATGTTTTTTAGGCATTCGTTCAGTTCCTTTACATCTTCATGAAGGAATAAATCTAAATGAGATGGATAAGGGAGATGCTAAAACTTATGAATCTGCATCAATTGATTTGAAAATATATTTGCTCGGTCATATTCAAAATTTCAACTATATTGGTAATATTTAGAATTATTTTGGATTTTGTAAGAGATATTATTCTTGAAATTATATGTTGATATTATATTTGATTATGTTTCGTATTTGCTAAATGCCTAAAAATCTTTGTTGTATATGTTTAGCTATATACATACATACATACATACATACATACATACATATATATATATATATATATATATATATATATATATAAGGAGCGTTCCGGGGAACCCTTGTTTTGTAGCGCTCCTACCCGTTTCAATCCAAATATATATTATCATTTATCCAATATTTAAGCTTGTTCCGACATTTGTAATATTTTCAAAATCTAAGCTTAATTATTCAATGTTCAAACATTTATTCGAACCGTTAAATTTAAATATCAAATAGCATTTTCAAAATCTAAGCTCAATTATTCACCGTTCAAATATTTATTTGAGCTGTTAAATTTAAACATCAAATATATAATTCTGTGAATATCGGAACGTGCTCAAATTTTGGATAGATGATAATATATACATGGATTGAACATCTACAAACTATTGGATTTGGATTGGTGTAGCTCATGAACGGGTAGTGGTGCTGCAAAACAGGAGTGCCTCAGAATGCTCTCTCTCTCTCTTTCTCTCTCTCTCTCTCTCTCTCTCTATCTATATATACACACACACACACACACACACACACACACACATGATAAATTAATAAGGTACGCGCCATTTGCCGCGCCGTGCGCCAAGGCTTTGTGCCTTTTGATATTTCACAAAAATGTATAACAAACATCTCTCTCTCATTCCTATTGTTTTTTTTTTTGACAGTCCTTAAGATTGTTTGGCTTTAAAATTTAGATCATGTTATCTGAAATGCTACCATCTCAAATGGAACTTATTCCTGCGTTGTTCGAAACATTTTTTTCATCAATTTTGGGACAAGCTTTGGTCAAATTTCCAAGTAAAAACCAATGAACCAGGGTTCTAAGTTAAGATACCTCGATCATCCATAAAGTTCAAGGTTTGCGGTTGTGTATCACATTATTATTAGAATTAAAAGCTTTAAATATTCTTATTCTACTTGTAGGGTGTTGCAGACTGATTTAAGCAATTGCTGTATGTTTAATCAATTGATATATAATCTGAATAAACTCGCAGGATGAACATCTGATACGCCTCATTGTTAAAAACAATCTCCTTAAGCCGATAGTAGAGGTCTTTGTGCAGAATGGTAACCGCTACAATATGCTGCACTCAGGTGTTTTGGAACTCCTCGAATTCATTCGCAGGGTACTATTATTACATACATATGTATATATAAATATCGGTAAGCATATTGCAGTTTATCTGAACTATGCTAAATTTATGTAGGAGGGTCCTACGATTCTTATCACGTATGTAGTAGATTCATTCTGGGATCAACTAAAGAAATTTGAGCATTTGGGTTCTATTCAAGCCTTCAAACTGAAATACGAGCAGGTGAACTTTCTTTTTATTTGTAATACTATATTGCACAATTGAAGATGGGCAACCCTATGCCTAAACATATACCTAATTTACCTGTCACTCAGTCACTTGAGAAATGTGAGACAAAGAGCATCATTAATGCAGTTGAATCGAGGAAAAGAATTGATCCACGAGCCCTTGAGAAAGAAGAAGAAGATTATTTCAACGAGGACAGGTTATTTGTCTTCCTTGAATCAGTGGTTGTATAAAAAATATCCCTGTCCCATTATACGGGGTTCTTATGTTATTTCTTATTTGATCAGCGATGAAGAGGACTCTGGCAATGCTCGAATGGCAGAAACCCAAAGTCAAAATACATTGCCGAATATTCCTAATGGAGTTAAAACAACCAATACATCTGTTAGGTATTTTTACTGCCAATAATATAAGCTAGCTGGTTCCCTTTATACTTACGGCTTTTATCCTCATAAGTTAACATGCACATTATCACATTCTTCGGTACTTGCAAACACCGACTGACATCCAAGGCAACCAAAATGGAGGGGCAAAATTTAGTGCTTTATCTTTAGGCCCAAATGTAGCATTCCCTCCTCGCTTTAGTTTCTCTTACATTATGTAATTTAACGTAGACAACCAAAATCTGTGACAACAAATATGTATTACTCCTTGCTTGTTTTACATTTTCTTACATAACGTAACTTAAGGAAGGCGACCGAAAACTAAGACAACCAAAGCGTGGCTGGCCGTCCTTGTTTTAGCTAAGGGAGTACAGAATATCAAAGAGCAGGCTGGTTTCACAGTTTATAGTTTTGTACGGCAATCTGTGTTTAAATCCCCTTGCATAATTGAAACCGTTGTGTTCTATTTTCGTCTAAATTCAAGTGTTGCATTTAAAATATGGAGTATAATTCCAGCTGTTGTCCTCAAAAATCCAAAATAAGATGCAATCAATGCACATTTTTAGATATTATTATGGCTAATTAGAGGTGTGTATCAGTTAGAAAACCTTTATGATCTAGGGTTATAGCAGTAAACTATACTTATAAACCTTAATAAATTAGTGTCACTTGCAATATTTTCTTATTTCAAACTGTTTGGCCAGAAGTGTAGAAGTAAGGTTTGATTTTCATTGTTTATTTTGTAATAAGATCATCACCAATCCTAGTGTGACAGTGTCATCTAGATGGTATTGAATGTTACCTAACAAAAATTTCATTAATGTAAATATACTAAGTGTTAGATGGCGTTTCTATTTCAAGTTCATTAGAAACACAATCCAATGCAAGTTTTAGTCCTAGACGTTGCACCTGATACTATTTTCTTTTTTCCGTATCAACTTCGCGTGTATTGAGATAGATATTGTTTGACTATTGTGCAGTTTACTAAATGGCAGTCACTTTATATGGTGGAACATTTAAGCAAAACTTAGTGTGTTTGTGTATTTATAGATTATTTATTTGGATTTTTGCAGGCTTAAATCTGGAGGGCTAGTGGACTATGATGACGATGAAGATGATGAAGACTACAATCCTCCATCCAAAAAAATTGAAAAATCTTCTGCAGAACGCGATGATAATCTAGAGAAATCTAAACGAGTCGCCTCCGACACGAAACTAGAAGAGACCAAACCTGTTGATAAAAAGCGAAGGCTTGAAATTCAGAAAAACAGCGATACAGAAGTACACCCTGACAATATTAATGCCGCGAATGATAGTTCTAGATCCAATTCTAACTCCCTGAATACAAGTTCGACAGTAAGTGTTGCATCACAAGATAAACCTGTCAATGCCTCAGAGCCATACTCAGTAAGATAATGGATAAAGGGCATACATACTAGTGATTTTGAACCCTGGAAGGAGAAAGATTTGTATATCGTTTGGTGGGTTTCAGTTATTAAGTCGACGAGGGCTTCTTTATTGTAAAGCATTATGTCGTCATTATTTGTGAAATATGAACAATCATCACTAGGTTATGCCTTTTGTTTCTTCTTTTGCCTTAAATTTTGTCGATGTTAATTTACTACTGTTGTAAACGCATAAGCAAAAAAGTAGTTGAAAAACTAGCCTCAAGGGCCGTGTAATTTGTTTATAGGGTGCTTAAACAACTTAATTGCTTGAAAAGCATGCGTTTGGATTGTAAGGCTGCTTTTATTTTCATCTCTCTCTTACTGTTGATCTATAAGGTTCTGATAAAATATTATGCTTCTCTGCTTGATGTTACTTGTGCAACCTTTTCTCTGTAAATGTTGCCTTCGTTTTAACCTATGTCCTTATCAGGCTTGAGCAGATGTATTCCTTGAATAAAAAAAAATTTGCTTGTGTGGTGGATGCTTTTATATTTGATCATAGTTCAGGTCTTTTGATGAAACAGATCAGCTTGATGGTAGCTTGAATATGCTATTGTTTTTGTCTAGTGATTGTGCATCTCATTTTTAAGAATAATTCATCAACCCATTGATATTTCTACCAGCTCCACAGCTAATCATCTTTTTACATGTAAAATTGTGAATCAAATAAGCTGGCGCCTAGCATTGCCTTTGACAGCAGAAATGGTTCAAAGAAAATAATGCATGGATGTTTTTATATCATGGGAAAATTCATATAGCCACCAACAAATTCAAATTTCAACCTTCAAATGGATATTTGAAGATTCCGTTCTTGGCAATGCAGTGGTTCATTATACCAACGTATAACTGGTACAAATTGCTGAATAATTAGAATGGACAACAATAAATTGGCAAACATGCTGCTTCACTTGGAGAACAGCCCAAATGTAACATAGAATCCAACCTTAACAGATAACAAAACTCAAATGTAGTATACAATCCAACCTTAATAGATAACATACTCTAAAGTAGCAATCCACATATCTCAGACTGACATACAGTTTACCCAATACAACTCAGCTGAATAAGCAGTTGAAAAATTAAAAATTAAAATCTGGTTCAGTTTCAAAGAAGCGAAATAGCAACTTTTAATGTCTACGACTGAGTCTTTTCCCCTTCCTCTTGTTTCTCTTCGCGCTATCGGAATCACTGTCCGACTCCGACTCTTCAGACTCCGAAGATTCAGAATCGGAAGAATCACTGTACTTCCGACTATGATGTCCTCTCTTCTTCTGCTTCTTTCTCTTCCTCCTCCTCTCCTCAGAGTCAGACGAACTGCTCGAGCTGCTATCATCTGAAGAATATTCCGACCCAGAAACCGAAGATTCAGTATCAGACTCGAAAACAGAAGCTTCACTTGAATCAGTATCTGAATCAGACCTCCCCCTATGCTTTCTCTTACTGCTCCTCTTGCCCTTCTTCTCAGCCTTCTCCACTTTCTCTTCCTTCTGAATATCGGGATTATCCAATTCAATAGAAGCCGAAAGACGCATCTTAAGCTTAGGGTTCTTCAACTGCTGAGTACGGGAAGGCCTCGACATGTAAACCCTTTCGTTTTTGCACTCGTAGGTCCAGTGACCGGACTGGAAGCATTTTTGGCACTGAGATGACTGGTTTCCGGTAGACGAGGACATGGAAATCTGCTTATGATCTTTTCTTTCTCCTAGTTTCACAGCCTTCTCTGTGCTCATGAGGTACATCTGCCTCTTGGCTTCTTTCCGCTCCTGCCATCTGCTTGGGCCCTCTTCCTTTTGACCATAGGCGTTCACGTTTCGGGCGGCAGCTGTGGCTGCTCTCTCTGCCTGTGCACGGCTTAGCCCTTTGGCAGCCGACAGTGCCGCTGCTTTTATTCGATCAGCTGCTGCCTGGGTTTTCTCTTCGTTCTTCCCTGACATTTCTTATTTATCGTGAACCTGCATGCAGTTTCTGTTTTAGAGTTGTTGCGAAGGGTACTGCAGAATATGCTACTTAGTCCGTGTTTCAAATACCTAAATTTGTTTAAAATTATAGTCAGAGAGTCTGAAATATTGGGCTTCCCATGATTGGGTCACCTGTAATATATTCAATAAAGCTATAACATATTTAGTTTTTAACAGGTTGTTAGACAGGTATATCCTCAGCATTAGAAGTTATGAGATAGGAATTTCTCAAAAGTTGTAACGTAAAGATTTGAAAATGGTTATGTAGATGGCATGACAGATTTGCACAAAAGATTTTACTGCAAACTCTGCATACGAAATAATAAAGGATAGTTTTGCATCTGCGACCAGAAAATTTTAAGCAGTTCAGATACAGAGATGATTATAATCGAGTACATCAGTTAATCCGATTCTGATCCACATCCAATCTGGATTGCATTTGAGATTTGAATTTCATTTTCAAAGTGCGATATGCAAATGGTTTATACCTGTCTACCATTTTAGTAATGGATCGGGGTTGAGTATAATCTGACCCGTTGACAAATAATATAATGAAGTAATATTCGATTAAAATATAATCATATTACCGTGGTTAAAAATTTCATCTTCTAGAATAGTTAAATTATAATTTACCTGCGTGATGCATGCAAAACAAAACAAAACAAGAAGCATGAAACTCGCTGCTACAAAATTTACAACTGAAATCAAAGCAATGTACACTTTCAGTTATGTATTTTGACAAACAGGATTTTAAATGAAATACTGCAAATAATATCAGTTTAATTAAACATTTTGTGAACGTAATATGAATTAGTTCTTCTTGGTTAATCAGCAACTTATTCTTAACATCAGTGGATCAAAAATTCATAAATGCATTAATTCATTGGACTATATGGATTCAAAATTTCAATTTATAACTTATAATTCAACAGATAAACAATCAGATAACACTTTCAAATATACAAATAGACAGGGATCCAGGCCAAATCAGTCCGAATCCAACCCATTAACAAAAAACGTACAAGAGTTATAAAATAGAAACGAATAAATAAGCATAAAATACTAAGATATTAACTTAGATTACCAACGAAGATATGCAGAGAGTTGTTAAGTTATTGAAAGAGATGATAAAATTTGCAACTTAGTCTAGGCCTAGAATAGAGAGGAGAAAATTAGCAACTTATTCTTGAGAAATTTGAGCAATAGAAAAAGAATAACAATCAATGATTTTAAGATACTCTACAATGTAGAGAAATTTGAGAGTGGTCATAGTCTATTATTTAAAAAGCATGAAATGTTTTATGTTGCAAACCAATTTTTTTGGGGCCCTTGAAACTGTTTCAAACCTACTATTGACCACTGAAAGCTGTATTTCCCGTCTTTTTTGTCCCCTAAGCCTGTTTCAGACCGACTAACGAGTCACTGAAAACTGAATCTCCCTCTATTATTTGGAACACTCCAAGTGCCATACTGAAAGGCGCTTGTCATGCCACATACGCAATGCGGTGATTTTGCCTTTTGGCCCCATGGCAAGGTGCACATAAGAAATCACACTAAATGATGCATAACATGCAAATATGTACATAAGCAATGTTGCAAAATGGTGCCCTTTTTAATTCTTTTTGCTATTTTACAACTTTGTAATTTATTTGTTTTCATCAATTGAAAAATGCATAAAAATCAGTATTCGTTGTATGATCAGTTTTACAAATTAAGTTTTACGATTCCAAAGGATGGTCATTTTCCCAACTTTTTTTTTTGACTGAAAAAAAAGACAGTTGGTGGTGAGGCACAAATTCTTTTAATGCAATACGAGTGTTACGGCAAGCAAAGCTTCGTGCATAATCATGTCATACGTTTTGTATGTGAATTGGTTTTTTACAAACTGTACATGTTTAACATATTCAAAAGAAAACGATTTGCATGAATATTTACAAACTGTATATGTTTAACAGATTCAAGAGAAAACAATTTGCATGAAATAGTTTGAATTTTTTTTCTAAGTAGCAATATCATTTTTAATTAGTTTTAATTCTATTTGTAGTATTAATTAATGACGAACGACTTTGTAATAGAAGTTTATTAGATCATATCCGTAAGTGACTTAAAATTTGTTATTATTTGGTAAAAGGCGGTTTCAATTTGTAAAGAAAGTGTAATTATTAGATCTGATAAGAGATATTATAGAGCATTTTTGTAATTTACGTTGATAGCAAAAATGTAACATTAAAGTTATTACTTATTATGGTCTACTAAAGAATTCTAATCATATATATTATATATATGAACAATTTAATTTTATGAATAATTCTAAGGAGATTTTATCTTCTATTTTGTTGGAAAGATCATATGAAATAACAATTTAATATTTTAAAGAAATTATATATATATATATATATATATATGGTATTTTGAATAATTGCGGTCGAACCAAAAGTTTGCGCTTCCAAATCAATTATTAATAAAGATATTCTTAAGACAAATTATATTATAACACCGACCATGTACGCATAAATTAACATTTGCTTTACATGTATGATATATTTATTCATATACGACAATAAGATAGTGAATGTAAGATCTAAATTATAAACTTTAACACTTCTTCATGCTCAAATTATATTAAAAACTATTTAAAAAAAATACTATAAAAGTAAAAATTGCAACATGAAATAAACACATCAAACTAACATGAAACAAAGTAAATTAATCAAATTAATATTGTGCAAAGCAAAATATAATTATATATTTTATGTATTTTTCCATGCTTAAATATAGATAATCGACTATAAGATTACACTTGCTTTTTTGTTTTTTGTTTTTTTAAAGAATAAAAGTGGTACTTTATTTGGTAAACAATAGATACGTTTTTAATTCAGAATTCAACCTCTAAACAAATGACTAAACATCGAAAAATGTAATAGAAAATAATATTCTATGCATATTAGTAAAATGAACAAAGTAAATTACTTTTGATTAATAATGTACATAAAATATATAATAATTTTTTTGTGCATGTGCAGTAGATAGAAAGTCACATGTTGTTTGCAGTGTCATTAAGCCAAAAGTTCAAGAAGGTTTTGCGCCTTCATGGGCCAAGAGTTGTTCGCTACTATGGTTTATCCAAACGAAGCAAGGGCCAATGAAAACTTCTAGCACATTCAACCTCCAACTGATTCCTGAGAACCACTTTTCAAAAAAGCACCCAGAATCCAAATTCTTCGATATGCATGCCTGAGTGTACAAGTTTTCCCTTACAAATGCCTAATAAATGCATTTTATCATTCATGTTTTCACTTATAGCTGGCAATGACTTAACATTACAATGAAGCTTTTTCTAATGATAGTTTGAAAACGTTGTTATAAATCAGATATTCATGCGACAAAAGCCTAATATTTTTTCTTCTAATTCTAGGATTTTTTGTCATAGGCCACTTGTATTGATCAAACACCACACACATTTATTCCATGAGAAGATTCAATTAAATAAATATTTTTCGGTTTTTACTGTGGTTATTATGTATTTGTTATAGAACAGGTTAGAGACATGGTACATTGTTGCACTTCCATCACTTGAGATTGTAACATATCTTTCACCTTTTCGGGAGCATTTCAATAGGAGGAAAATCGTATCACAAAATAAGGGACGAATGAAACTTGCATTTTCATCAACAGAGTTTCTAATATTCACTTCCTCAAACGAGTTACAGCTTTGGTTGTTTGTTGTTTACTCTTCTAAGTTCAAATTATCATTAATTTGGCATATTATCAGTATTTATTGCTAATCATTATTGCTTCTTCTAGGTTCAAATTACCATTGGCATACAAAAAATATTTTACAAGAAAAAGATCAACTAACAGGAGGTCGTACTTCAAATAAGTGGAAGAGATCAAAAAAGGAACATTATCAAAACCACCTATAAAAGTTTGACTCCTACGTTTTTGCCTTAGTAATGGATGAAGTCACAAAGAGTATATAATGTGAGATTCATGGTGTACTCTTTGTTGATGACTTTATGTCGATTGATAAAAGTAGGATAGAGGTTAATAGACAACTAAAGTTGCCGATGAAGACTTTAATATCCAAGGATTTCAGGCTTAGTAGAACTAAAACATAGTATATGAAGTGCGAGTTCAGCAGTATCATGTCAAAGAAAGGAGAGATCCCCTAATCACACGAGTAGTGCCCAAGAAGGAATCATTTCCATATTTAGGATCTATGTTGCGGTCTGATGGTGAGACTGATGAAGACGTTAGTTTTAAAATTCGAGCGGAATAAACAATATTCAAGCGGAATGGACGAACCAACGAATAACATTTGGCATTCTCCGTGATATGAAAATATCACAAAAGCATAAAGAAAAGTTATACATACCAGCAAACAGGACTACGGTGTTATATGATGTAGAATGTTGACCTACTAAAATGCAAGTAGAGATGTGTATGCTGGGATAGAGCTATGAGTATACCAGACTGGATCAAATTAAAAATGATGATATTCCGAATAAACTTGAAGTTGCACCAATTGAAGAGAAGTCAGTCCAACACCGCTTAAGATGGTTTGAACATATCCTATTAAGACCTCACGATACCCCTCTGTGCGTTGAAATCATAAGCCACACTGAATACCCAGATAAAGGTAAAGGTCGGCCGAGGATGACATGGGAGGACGTACTAAAAAGGACTTGGGAAATGAAATATATCTGAAGAGCTGGTGTTGAACAGGAACGCGTGAAAGCTAGTGATCCATGTACTAGAACCTTGAGTTTGGAGTTAGTTTGTGGAGAGCATAATAAGTTTTAGATTATAGGACTAATGAATAAGGACACAAGATGTAGTGTTTGTCTTTGGTACAATTAACAAGTGCAACAACAAGGATTTCGCGCGTGAGTTATTTTTTTTACAAATCTTATATGATTAACACAACAACAACAAAGCCATATATCTCAAACAAGTTGCGGTTGGCTAGATATGGAACCCAAAATTAAAATAAAATAAAATAAATAATGATGATAATAATATATATAAAGGGTTTAAAATAACCAAACAAATAAAAAGTCGTCCGATAAAGTTTTTTTTTTAAATAATAATAATAAGTAAAAAGGTTCAATAAAAGTGAAGTAAAATCTAAAATAGTTGAGAGAAAATCTGTAAATTTTGTACAAATGTCTGATGTCCATTCGTCTCCGTGATGGTAATACGTTCGTTCGAGTTTGTCCGATTTTCATTTAAGACACGAATTAGGACAACAAAATTTATACGAAAAAATCGCATCCGGTCCGTGCTCGTTCGAATTCATCCGGATTCCTTGTAATTCGGTACATAGTTGAGAGAAAATCTAATAAAGAATATAAAATTTAATATAAATAGTCATGCCCGACTGAGTCTACTCGTGTCTGTGTCTAAAAATCAGATGTCTGTGTCCAATCGATTTTATTTAGGACAAGAGCTAGGACAAAAAAAATTGTACAAGAAAATAGTTCGTTCGATCCGAATCCGGTCCGATTTTATTTAGGACAAAAACTGAATACACTTCATTCGGTCCAATACGGTCTGACCGATTACATCTCTAATTTTGCCTTAGTAGTTGAAATTTATATGTTAGATCTTATATTTTAATAATACTAAAATTTAATAATATTCATAACGAACATTTTCGATAGTTCATGCTTACACCACAAAAGTATAACACCAATGGTGTTAGTGTCACTAAATAGTTGTATGCATATCCAAACCGTTTAAACACAAAATAGCGCAAGACTTAAATAGTTCATACACTAAATAACGGAATTTTTTGGCTTGCATCATATCCAAACCGTTTAAGACTTTAAATACAAACACTGCCATACTTTATGCATATATTAAATATATTTTTATATAAAATGTAATATATTACAGAAACTTTGATAAGTTCATATTGTACATTCAAAATAATCGATGGATATAATATATTTGTGTCTTACAAATTTGAAATTTATTCTTACAATTGTTAGTTATAATAAAATTTATTTTTATTTATCAATTATGGTAATATAAAATTCTAAGAAAAAATACATGAAAATACACTTTTGTACAAAATGTTTAGAAAAAGGTCTACTAACAAGTACTAAGAAAAAAATTGTAAAGTGAAAATAAGATCAATTGAAATTAATCAATCAAGTATATAATATCTAATTGAAATTAAATTCTATGTTTTTGCATATTATATGTCATATCCAAACCCTTCAATACTCCAAGCACAAAAAACAATCATACTTTATGCATACACTAAATATTTGTTGATATAAAATGCAATTATATTAGGGAAAATTTAATAATTTTATATTATACGTTAAAAATAATTGATGACTCATAATATATTTGTCTTATGGAATTTAAAATCTAGTCTTATATGTGTGAATTATGATAAAATTTATTCTTGTTTTGTGAGTAATGATGATAAAATTATACAAATAAAATGCATGAAAAATACAATTTTGCATAAACTCTAAAATATTTTTTAATGACAAGAATTAAGTAAGAATATAAACAACAAAAACCAACGAAGTAAAAATAAAAAACTCAAAAACAAGTAAGTTTTTTTGTGTTTAAATATCTCACTTAGAAGAGTAGGAAATATTTTGATACTACAAGGGTAGCAAAAAGAAGTGTTGTCCAACATACTAGACATATTGGAATTGCTTTTAGATATTGCATGCATCTTTTTTCTGATGATGCTCAAACAAAAGAGTCTCTATTGTTTCCAGATATCGGATCTAATAGCCTAAACCAAAAAACACAGATATAGAATGGTGTATCTGAACAACGGTTCAACCAAGCCAAGTTCTCAATTAAAAAAATTGTGGAATGCATTGATAAAATTTGATGGAACACTAGCTAAAGCAATATGCAAACTATAGAAGGAAAAAGCATGCATGCAGGATCAGAAAACATTGTAGCTATGGTTGCATCTCAACGGGTCTGGGATTTAATTACTATACAAAAATTAAAAAATCAAATAGCGAGCTATTCTGCAGCTATACGTTATTTTGCGCTTCGATAAAATAGCACGCTATTTTGCGCTTCGATAAAATAGCGTGCTATTTTGCGCTTTGATAAAATAGAGCGCTATTTATGTGCTATAGGGAACCCCTGCGCTATTTTAGGTTCCATAGAGCAAAGCTTGCGCTATGCGCTATTTGACGCTATAACGCGCTATAGCACGCGCTTTGATAACACAGAGTCATACTTTACGGCATTTTTCCTATGAGTCATTATAAATATAATAGCGTGCTATTTTGGGTTTAATTCACTATCCACACATTTAAAAAAGAGAAACAAAATAGCGTGCTATTTAGAGCTGTGCGCTATGATAAAATAGCACACTATTTTTACGTTGCAGGGAACTCTTGTGCTATTATAAGTACAATAACGCAAGCATCGCGCCATGCACTATTTACTATTTATCGCTATAGCACACGCTTTGATAACACAATTAATAAATATTATTATCACCATCACCATGGTTTTTTATTTATTCATTATTATTACTATTATCATTTGTTTAATATTTACTTTATTCTATCTTTATCTATGTTTTCACATTTAAATCTCTTGTTATTATTATCTTTAAAATTGACTTTGTCACTTGGTTTTGGGTTTCATCTCTAACCAACCTCAACTTGCTTGAGATTAATGGCTTAGTAATAGTAGTTGTTGGTTGTTTTTTAATTTCTTCTACTTGTAAGGGATTTTCAGGCCACCTATCAGGTTTGTAGGTAACATTTTTTTAAGTGTAGAACAAAATTATATAAGTGTTCTTCTTCTTGAGAAAATCACTTATTTTACTCAAAAGAAAACGTAATAAGATTAAGTACTCTTCCAACAACAAACCTGATATTCTTTTCTTTTAATTCTTTGATTTTTTTACGATGGCCAATTGTATTAATCAAACATCACATTGACATCTATTTTATCCATGAAAATATTAAGTTAAGTGTTTTTCATTTTTACTTCCGTTATTACATATTAGTTTACTTATTTGGTGGACTGGATGTGGGTTGGTTCTAATTTGATACACGACACTTTAAGAAGGTTAGAGATCAAATATGGTGTTCCACTTCCATCATCTGAGTTTGTAATGTATCTCCTTTTTGTTAGCCTTTCAATAAGAGGAAAACTGAAAGTTGACACGATCGATATGATTACAAACAAGGCTAAATAAAGCTTGCATTTTCCAGGGCATAGTGAGGTTTACATCATGTCCTTGTTTGTATAGCGCTAGGTTTCTTTGTTTTCCAAACTCTCATTACACTAGGTTTATATCATTTTCACGAGCGTAAATCACTAGATTCGCATTAATTTCAAGCTTCCACTTCTGTTAATTCAAATTAGTCAAACAACATTATGCTTTTTATCTTTCATACAAACAACAAGCTGAACAAAAAATTAATCATCTAATAAAAAAAATAACTAAAGAATTTCAATAGCACAAATTTAACGTTAGAATTAATGTATGTATTTATATCCATAAGGGTGAAATAGAAAGGATGACTATTTTATTTTCAATGGGGTGTGTAAAGAATAAAATGGGGTATTAATAGAATTTGCCTTTTTTATTTTATTGGCAAAAAAACCTGCACTTCAAACTGCCAATGAAATTAGATTTTAACTAAAATACTGCATACACAAACTATATAGAGAATAAATCGTTATGAATTAATCCCAAACCAAAATACGAACTATTTTAAACAAAATTTAGATGTTTGTTTAAATAAAATAATAGGAAAAGCATTTTCAACATAATTATTCTTCGAACATGAAATACAAATAGGTTCTAATTTTTTAATCAAACCATTTTTTAGTTACTGGATACCAGTTTATAAAGATTTAAATTGAACTTAGTTAATTAACACTAAACTAAGTAAGAGTACAATAAATAACATTCATCAGACCTTCGAAGGAGGAGAAGATTACCAATTAGCTCAGTAAGGTGGAAATCGACAGTCTGCACTTCGAGATCGACAAGCGGCGGCGGCGGCGGCGGCGGCTGGAACGAACAAGATTACGTTAGAGCGAGATGCGGATTTGAGAGTGGAAATCAGGATTCGATAACCGAAATAGCATCGTGGACAAACCTAGGTTTGATGCAAATTACTTCGTTAACTTTTTTTTGGTCTTTATGATGAAATTTTATGGCTTTGGGCCGGTTAAATGGGAGACGCCTGCTTAAGTTTTCTAAAATTGTTAAGAAGGGTCTGCTTAACTTTTTTTTTTTTTTTTTTTTTTTTTAAGGCTATTATTAAAGGTGGAAAATAGAGAGAAGGACAAACTTAACAAAAAATTTAGTTAAAAGTATGGAAAGTTTACAATTTTGTGAGAAGGTCAAATGATAGTGTAAATGGGAAAATGTGAGTGGCCCCCTGAATTCCACCTTTAGTGTAAATGTGTTTCTCCCTAATTTTGAAACTTCTCATACTTTTCATCAAACTTTTCAAACTTTGTCCTTTAAAAGAAAATCCTCATTATTAAAGGGACTCCACATTTGGTTAAGGGGGGAGCCAATTTTAATTTATTGTATAATTTTTATGGGGAGGACAAAATAAATTAGCCTCCCCTTAAACATATAAATTAAAAGTACGATATTAACCCCCTATAATTCTCATTAATATAAACTATGAATCTTAAACCTTAATTAATGCTTACAATTTAATGTTGCACATAAAAATAAAAATGGATACCGTTAACGTAATGATGGAGACACAAGAAAATTTCATGGGTAATCAGAAGGCATCAGATTAGGTAATTAATTATAATTTCAATCTATGGTTAATTTTAAATGCAGAAACACAAATTTTGATCTAATATGTTGTATCGAATTTTTGTAAGGCAAATTCTATTTATACACCGAAAATCACTTAACATACACCATTATTTTTCTATAAAATTTTATTATAAAATTATCGTTTTCTCATAGTTGCTTTTTTAAAACTTCTGAATATAATAGTCAAATTATTTTTAAAAGTATTGAAACTTGATGCAAACTAAATATGTTAATGAACTATTTAATCCTGAAATCTAATATTTCAATTATGAAAACATTCAGAAATAATGGTCTAATTTAGAAGTGTTGATTTATTTTGTAAAATTGGAGTAATTTTGTTGATTTTATTTTAAGTTTATAAAAGCTACAATAGTAGTGCAAGAAATAAATTTTATTTTGTTAAATTTTACTCAATTTAATGCAAAGAATTTCTAATTTAAGGTAATTGTGTTTTAAGTTTGAAGAGGAAAGAAAAAGAAGATAAGAACATGGATACTTTAGTAAAAGAAACGGTGTATGTAAAGTAATATATCATGTATAGTAATTTATTATAATTTTTGGTATATGTTTAGCAATTTTTGGTGTATAAATAGAATTAGCCTTTTTGTAATTGAGATGTTTAGTAATTCACATGTTTGTTACTTGCGCTGAATTTAGTAAGTTATTGTTTAACATAAGTGATGAGCTAGGGGTAGTTAGGTCTCTTTTTTTAAAATAAATAAATAAATCAGACCCCCCTTAAAAATATATATTAAGGTGGAGTCCCTTTAAAATTATCCTCTTTTAACCAAATGTGAAGTCCCTTTAACAATCCTCTAAAAAAAAGACCTATAGTTCATGACTTATATTAAGCTCTAACTTATTAAATTCAGCGCAAGTAACAAACATGCAAATTGCTAAACATCTCAATTATACAAATTCAATAAGCGTATTAGATCAAAATTTTCATTTCTGCATTTATTTTAAATTAATCATACTAATTTCAATATGAAATTGCAATTAGTTACCTGATTTGATGTCACGATACTTTCTGGTGTCTCCGTTACATTAACTATATCCATTTTTTATTTTTATGTGCAACATTAAATTGTAAGCATTAATTAAGATCCAAGCTTTATGTTTATATTATGAGGATTATAAGGCGTTAATATCGGAATTTTAATTTATATGTTTAAGGGGAGGCTGATTTATTTTGTTCTCCCTATAATAATTATACAATAAAGAAAAATTTGTACTTTTCTTAACCAAATGCAAAGTCCCTTTAACAATCCCCTTAAAGAAAGCAAAATCTTTATCTTTAATATTTTACTAATGATTAGTTTGGAAGCTAATACTTCTAGTCCGGCCGCAAACTTTCAACAGTACTGTAGTGTTATTTCTATTAATACAAGCGTTATAGTACGTGCTTCACGTGTGAGTTTTTTTTCTTTAGATATTGGATTTTTTTCGATTTGGCCACCTTTTATAAACTTATAACACATTTAACCTAGTTTCAAAACTTATTACAGCCGTAGCTTGGTTTATGTCACATCAGCTGAAATCAGTTATTTTACACTAGTGTTTTTTGAAATAACGCATGATTGCGTTATTCAGGATGACGCACGAAGGTGTTTTAAGTTTAAATCCCCTTTGAATTTCTGTTGAACCCAAGGTGCGTTATCTTAAAAAACGCTCGTTCGCGTTATCCTGAATAACGGTCTTATTGAGTTTTAATTATGCTTTGAAGAACTCATATAAAGGCGTTATTTAGGATAACGCGTGAACACGTTATCCTAAATAACGCAAGTGTAAGCTTATGTTTTTAAGATCTCACATTTTCTCCGTTATTTGAAATAACACTGGTACGCGTCATTTAAAATAACGCTAAGACGTGATATACAGAGAGCTTTCACTCTCTTCCTCCTCACTTTCTTACTTTCTAAATATTGAAAAAAAGAAACCCAATACCTTAAATCAACTTCCGAAATTAACCCCTTCATTAGTTTTAGCTCCGATCCATCAACAACTTCAGATTTGCGTCAACTGGACTCTATTCTTCGTCGTTTGATTCATCAGAAGGTTTGAATTTCAAAACCCTAAATTTTAGTTTTTCTGGATCTTTCACTTTTGGTAATATATTCTTTTTTGTTGTTATAAATTAGAATGGCTCCTAAGTTTATTGCGATAATATGCTACTTCGATGGTGAGTTGGTTATTGATGATAGAAAGCGTGGGAAATACGAAGGTGGATCTTTCAAACCTGTAAAAGTTCTCAAAGGTTGTAACTTGATGCAATTAAAAGCCTCGATATTCAAGTCAACAATGATTAATTCAGAAGCAATTTGATATTGAGTTAGTTTGCAACTGGCCAACTGATTCTGGTTCTAAGGCAATTAAAATTGTTGATGATGGTGATGTTGAGTTAATGTTTTCTGCCGCTTGTAAGACTATAGAGTTATTTGTTGTGAAAACGACAAGGCTAGTGGTAGAAGCACCTACTGCTTCAAGACCCGTTCGAGCGACACCGTTCCGTCCAACTCCTCTAATGCCATCACCAAATAGTATTCCTCCTTCTAGTGTTTCAGAGTATGGACAACATCAAATGTTCTATGCGTACCCCCGCATATGAATTATACATAGAATCCGCATTTTAGCTTTCCATATCCCACGCAGGAAAGTACTGGATGCGTGACGCAGAGGTAAGCCCAACTTTGAAGGTTTTCTAAACATGTTATATTTTGGTTCTCCCAATTGTTGTTAATGACCGTCATATATTGTATAGTTATGGTCCTTACTACCATCATACACAAAATAATGTTGGACCGTCTACACAAGTAGCAGAACCGTTGCAGCCAACGCATCTGAGTTATATCATATGAGTCAGAAGTAAGTATTCTTTGAAATGAATTGTTATTTGAGTCATCCATAAGTGTTTGATCAAGGTGTAATATTTTCATGATGCAGCTGTCCGCAGGATTTCATGGAAGAGCAATCGCCCTTCGAAGAGAATGCATGCGGTGACGCGAGTCAAGTAGATGGAAATGTAGACCTACAAATGAACCCTGGACCTGCTTTGGACAGCATGATGGTTGCTTCGATTCCCGATAACAATCATGCTTGGTTTGACAACATGCAAGTAAATAATGATTCACTGAACTTTGACTTCGGAGCTGAACAGATGGATGATGAGGATGATGAAGAAGATGGGAGTAATGACGAACCTACAATGGAGATTCCCCTTTATGAGGACATGTGTACTGCGCAAATGTTAGCAAGATCCGTTGTCGCTAACTTGCAAAGCAGGGGAGAATTATTCTCGTCCTCATGCGTTCAAAGTGGTTTTAAGCCCGGTCTTGTTTTTGAGAGCAAAGCTAAATTTCTGCAGCAACTAAGTGAGTGGCCCATTTTACATGCTGTTTCTTTTATGCCCATTAGGTCCAACAAAGAAATGTATACTGTCGTTTGCAATGTCGACGATAAATGCCAGTGGAGAATTCATGCAATTGATTCCAAAAAATCGCAGGCTGGAATGTGGGTTGTTTAGAAGTATAGAGGGGAGCATACTTGCGTTAATCCAACGGTCAATTCAAGCAATTGACAAGCGACATCAACATTTCTGGTTTCGAAGATCATGCCTTTTGTGAAGTCTGATTTAAACATAACAGCTAGAACAGTTCAAGTGTTGGTTGAAGAACAATTTGTTATTAAGATTGGTTATATGAAAGCTTGGAGATCTATGAGCAAGGCAATTGTTACGGTTTACGGGGATTGGGCGGAGTCATATTCATTGTTACGGTCATATTTTGATGAAATTAGAAGATCAAATCCCGTTAGTGTAAGCCATTTAGTAACAGATGAATATGGTGTATTTGAACGTGCATTTTGGCATTTGGCCTTTCCAGTGAAGGATTTCTACATTGTCGCTCATTGCTTTGCATCGATGGCACTCATTTGTATGACAAATATAAAGGTACACTACTCGTAGCCACTGCAACAGATGCGAATGATCAACTCTATCTGTTGGCGTATGCCATTGTTGAGGCCGAATCGGCTGACTCTTGGGCTTGGTTTTTTTCCTGTATGAGACAGTTTATACATAGTGTAAACAATTGTCGTATTACTTTCATATCTAATAATGAAAGGAATCCCTATCGCATTGCAGGAAAAATGGGTAGAGCCACATAAGCATAGATTTTGCGCGAGGCATCTAAAAGCAAATTTTCAAAAAGCCGGCTTTAGAGATCAACGTTTGACTGGTTTATTTTATGCGGCGGCATGTGCATCAGAAGAGGTTGAGTATCGTAAGCTTCGGGAGGAAATCAAGACGGCCAACGTTAAAGCTCATAACTGGATTGAGAGAAGTTTGGGTGGAAAAGAGGAAAATTGGGCTTTGTTTAAAGACGATGGCGGAAGGTTTCATGTAATGACGACAAATGCTTCTGAAAGCTTCAACGGTGTGTTAAGAGGTGCACGGTTGCTTCCAGTTAAGTCGTTGGTTGCACGTACCTTCTGTAGATCGGTGGATTATTTCTGTAACAGGCGGCAAAATGTTGTTGGTTCGGTATGCAAATTAACCCCAAAGTGGGAGGCAAAAATAGCTAAAAGAGCCGAAGAAGCAAGATGTTGCAGAATAGTTCGCTTCGGCGAATATGAATGGGTTGTAATACACTACTACGGTGATGAATTTACAGTAAAGATAGATGGTAATACTTGTTCGTGTACATGTAACATACCAATGCTACGACACCTTCCGTGTCTACATGTTATGACTGCATGTTCGGCAGTGGCAAATGGAGCCAAAAGAGCTCATCACGACTTCGCCTCCAACTGGTACACAGTTCAAAGTTATCACGCGGCTTATACGCCGGAGTTTCATCCAGTTCGTGACAAGCGCTATTGGCCCCAACCTTCAGGACATATGGTTTTTCCACCACAAGCTCGGAGAGCACCGGGCAGACCTAGATCTACTAGAATTAAAGGCACCATGGACGAGGGGCAGTCTTCCAAAGCTAATAGGTGCAGCAAGTGTGGAGTAAACGGTCATAAGAAGAGCCGTTGTACTATAGTGACATAGACTTTACTAAGTGTTACGCAGTACCTACAAATCCTGTTTTATTACGTTGCATACCTTTCTATTTGGTTTTATTATGTATAAGACATATGTCGTAACTATTTACCTAGTTTGGTATTGGAGATTTATGTATAAGACATCTGTATTAACTATTTATCCTATTGTTTTATGTTTGTGGTAACATTTATCTTGGTACAACTACATTGGAACGATACATAGAACTATACATTAGAACGATACATATACCAATACATAGAACAATACATTAGAACGATACATATACCGGTACATAGAACAATACGTTAGAACGATACATATACCAGTACATAGAACAATACATCACTCATTAGGATATCTAGGAATGGTGGACTCTAGTGAGTCGTATTTTTCCCGCATTCGGAAAATTTCGGTCTTTAGTTGTGCATTCTTTTCTTGCATCTCCAGCGCATACTCGTGGCCTCTTCGACATAATGGAGGATCAATCCACTCCGTGTAACGACAAGGCGTAACCAAGTGCGGCCCTGATGACCAAATCGGATATCGCCCGCAACCGTAGTACCGTCGGCCAGCGTTTGCCTTACTCTTCGCAACATGCACATGACAATAGACATTACAATTGCAATATTGTCATGGTACTGCTTTCCCAATCGCTAAGGCTTTCCTCCTATTTCTCCCACCGTTTCCATCCACCGCTACAAAGGTCTTTTGTCCCATTTCTTTAGGTATGAGAGCTTCCAAGCGTGGTTCTTTGCCCGGTCGGCGTTC
The DNA here is from genome assembly GCA_030737875.1 of Allium sativum. Taxonomy (NCBI): domain Eukaryota; kingdom Viridiplantae; phylum Streptophyta; class Magnoliopsida; order Asparagales; family Amaryllidaceae; genus Allium; species Allium sativum. The sequence goes on along the minus strand of CM060925.1, from coordinate 28,873,176 downwards.
GATTGATTCAAACTCATCCATGTACTTGGCTAAAGTTTCATCATAAAGTTCCCCTTGATCCATCTAAAGTATACTTGCATGAATAAAACGTACATTATGGATTAATTTTGCAAAACAGGAAAATAAAAACAAGATGCGGTGATTCGTTGGATTACCTTCAATTGTCAGAAAATTCTCTAACAAACAATAAAAATATTTGGCTCGCGCAATCTAGCTTGTTTGAAAATTTGGACTTTGGAATTGTGAGGTTTTTTGGGTTTGATTTGGGAAAGTAACAAATGAATGGGTGGGTTGGTCAAGATGACACGTCTTTTAATGACACATGTTGCAGGATACCAATCTGGAGCGTTATTTGGAATAACGCGCACAGCGTTATTCCAAAAAACGCTTGTTGCGCTATTTGGAATAACGGAGTTAGCATTATTCCAAATAACGCTCTAGGTTGTTTACATGTTATATTTCCTTCAGAATCATGCTTAAACCATACAACTTAAAGTCAATAAAGGTAAACACGCAGAAGCAAACTATGGAATCTAGTATGGCAAACCAAAATGATGTCGCATAAACCAAAATACCCATAGGTTACAACTCCAAATCCAAGTTAACTGCAACCCACAAAACAATACAGAATTTCAACATCCGAATACAAAGTCCAAGTAGCTAAAAACAACAGTTAACCTACAAACTACAACACTACCCTAGGGACGAACTACTTCAGAATTCGCTGCTGATAAGGAGTTGTTCTCTTTTTCTTCTTCTATTTTGGGGGTACGTCTTCATGCGAAGACGATGAGGAACCTTCTTGGGGATGTGACGGACCATGCACAACCTGGGTTGGTTGAGACGACTCTGGTTCCTTACCCTTACCCTTTCCCTTTGACGCCACATTTTTCCTCCATGACGTATAAACCAAAGTAGTTGGAGGCGGAGGAATTTCGCGGACTTCTTGTGTCTCCGAAGCTTCTACAGGTGCTAAAGCTTGCGGTGGGGGAGGACGAGGAGGCAGTGCCGTTCTAGCAAGCCTATTCTTTCCCAAAATTGTTTGCAAAATACGCTTAATGCTAAAGCATTTTCCCTTGCTTTGTTCGGGCACCTCATGAGATAACTCATCAACCATTTGTATAGCCCGGTACACCCCATCCGCCTGCATTTTATAAGTTAACTTACATAAAACTAAAACTGGCCAAAAAATAAATAAATTACACTTGTTAGCAGGGTTTTCATACCACATTCCTCTCAAAAGGAGCTCTAGGCGTGTACGGTTCCACTACAGTACCAAGAGGTTGCACTCTGCGAAGAATATACCGTCGAGTAATCTGCCAATACCATGTGTAATACTCATCGTCCGACAACGTAAACTCCCGCTCCCTCTGCATATGCATGTGTCGATGGTTCCATGTCTCAATGGCCCCCTCATACTCCACGCGTACTTCTAAGTTAATCCTGTAATGTGGGGCTGGTCCAGGAAGATGTTGTCTAAATGCAAACTGACTCATCACCCGGTCAAGAAGGTGATATGCTACATCGTTCAAACATATAATGGGCACACGATCGGTCCACAGAAGCGACGAAACAGTACATAAAGGCAGAAGTTGTTCAAGATCCTGCGCATATGGGGTTCATGTAACAACATGCGGACTAAGCACATCGAGCTCATTGTGGTAGAAAGGTAAATTACGCCTCGGAGTCGACACAATGTTCTTCTTTCCAACCCACCTGTAATTGTGACTTGGTAAGAGATAGAAGAAAATAACTTAACACAAATAAGTTAAATAATTGACGGAATAAAAATACCTAGCCCCGTATGGCAAGGAAAAATCAATATTTGGTTCCTTTAATTCACGTCTACCAAGGGGAAGATACGTCCACGACCATAACTACAAAGCAGTAAATTACAGAAAAACGACATACATAAAAACAAATAAGAAGCACATAAGCATACGAAAATAAAGTACCTGAATCAAAGAAGGACAACCTCCAAGATTAGTGCTCTCAGACAAAATGGTCCAGGTAAGTTCCGTATATGTGTATGCTAATGTAGCACTGCCTCAAGAATATTGCCGACAACGATCAAAATCCTCAATAAAATGCAACCACCTCAGCCACACCCGAGTCTTAGAATGATCACAGATCAGGCGCTGAGTAATGATCGAGAGTATGATAGCTCTAGCACACTGTTCAATCTGCTCCTACGTGGCATCCTATGGAATGTCATGCTTAAACTGCATTTTGTACCAACTCGTAATAATTTTCTCATTTCCCATCCACTGGTCCGCGGGAGGCGTAATACCTATAAGCCGCTGGCACATCTCTATGTAGTCTCCTGTCTCCGGATTCCTCAAAGGAGCACCATCAATAGGCACGCCTAGAAGGACCGCCACATAACCCAAAGTGATGGTCATCTCTCCACATCTAAGATGGAATGTCGATGTCTTCGGTCTCCATCTATCGACTAATGCAGTGATGAGACAACGATCAAGTTGAACGTATTCCAACTGGTGTACTAGTCTGAATCCAACACGATCAAGCTGTTGTATATAACGGTGTTGTATATACAATTATATGATTTTTGTTTGATGATAACAACCAAATACATATTATTTCAAATGTGTTTGTTACTGTAATGTTCTATACATCACAGATAGGAATATAATATTTATATTTAAATAAAATACGACTGTACAGAAATTTAAATATTAACACAGTATTTTATTTAAATAGAATATTTTATTTCAATATTCAAACAGTACAATTTTTCACAACTCCACTATTTATACGTTTCACTAATACACTCATTTCATATAGACAGCTTCTCACTGCAAAAACAGTCACACTCAGTTTACATCTCAATATACAGACTCATATACACTTGTACTGACACAGTTGTTTATTTTTAGTCTTCACTGCTCCTAGTCCAGTCCAGTCATCACAGTCATACCTGTCACATATGAAAAACACACACACAGTACACTGCAATAGAATTGAAACTGAATAAACGCGAATACAAATTTTTTTTGAAAATTTTATTTGCCTCAGAATTTCGGTGTGTTTCTCATCATTTTTCATGACTTGATCTGAATATAGGACGCACATACATGTATACACATACATGTGTATGTATATACACATATTATTGTGCAGGGACAAGAAAATTAGTCTGAGTGGCTGCATGTACACACGTGCATGAAAATACACGTGTGCACTGCCTCGCCAATCAGTGTGCAACTGAGGAGTAGTCACGAGGACCGTCTCGACTCAGTGCAAAATGAAAATCAGTACACAAAAGTTCAAGAGTCGATCAACAAAATCAAAACAGCATGTGAAAAAAAAACAAAGAGCATCAAATCCAAGAATATCAAACATCAGTTTTTTTTTCAAAGGGTGCAACAACAAATGTGCATGTGACAGTGAAACAGCATATGTAGATGTTCAGTTTCAAGCATACAAGTGGCCAACAACAAATGAAAGTGGACAAGTACAAGTGGGAGTAGCAAATGACTCAGCATGTTCTCAAGTTCAAGTCAAGGTGACAAAATGGTGCGTGTACAGATGGTGATAAAAATACAAGTGTACAAAGTTGAAGTAGTTCAGCAAAGATGCCAAACAACAATAACTAACCAGAAAGGTCGTGACAGTGGATACATGTCAATATACATGAAAGCAATGTGAGTTGCAGGGTTCAAAGAATTAAAATGGAGCAGTCAACAAGTGGTCGAGTCACTTAAACATATGAAACAATGGATATACAAGCATCATGAGGCTAACATGCATCAACTTCAAATTTGCATGGTGCAGCTTGGTTCAAACATTTACAACAAGTGGTGCAAAACTATACTAGCAACATTGGTTGTATGAGTACTACAACCGTTCAATGTGGTGATCAATGGTTCAGAAGTTCTTAAAATGAAGCTCAAGACAAAACTACAATATGATCAATACAAGCTTCAGTTACAAGGATGCACAAGCTCTAATGCATCAAAGTCATGGCTCGACAATTTCAAAGAACACAACAGCATTGTTATTCAAGTACGACAAACCTTCATGGGCAACAATAAAATGGTGAAGGGAACAGCTCAACCATATGGACCAGCATTAGAGCATGGGGGCATTCAGGTTCAAGTGCAAGTGAATACATGCTCAGTGCAAAACAAGAATGGTCAAAACTCAAGTGAAGCAATGGATGGTTCAAGCAATACAAACTGTTCTCTTAATGTGCCAACTACACAACAAAAAGGTGCAGACGTGGTAAGACAAACTAGCAACATAGCAAATGAACAACTTCTCAAGGGACAGGTCAAACACACACAGCCGCGACTAGCCAAGTATGGATATGGTGCAACTTTGATGTGAATGGGTAAATTGATTTCTGCTCAATCATTTCTGGCAAGCATTCAAAAAGAGTTTTAATATATGTCCAGTTTCTTTTAATTATATTCATGGAGCAGAAATTCAGTAGAGAAAGAAATGTGAGCAATCAAGGTACCAGAAAATCAACTAAGGCATTTTTGGGTCAAGATTTATATTCCAGAAAATACACTTTTGGCAAGCAATCAAGTCGCAGAAACCACCACATTACGGGAATTTCGAATGAAATTCCAGGCAAGTAAATAAAGAATAAATTTGGCAAGAAATTTTTTCTGCAAATTAATCTTTTCAGGAACCAAAAATGACAAGAATCAGTTTTGAATTGCAAATGGATTTTTCAATATTCAGCAAGTTTTATCACAATTCAATCACAAATTCACGGCATGATTTTAATCAAGGGACCACAAATTTATTCATGGCAACAATAATACAGCAATTCAAAGACCGAGAAAATCAGTGGAAAAATTCACAGCAACTTATTCAAGTTGATTTTTTTTAATCAAGGTCACAAATTCAATCACGCTGTCAAAAGGGAAAGTAGCTAAAATCAATTCAAGCCGAGAGTAAAAAGGGGAAAGCATCAATCAGCAAATCAGCCGAGCCATATATTGATATCAGATTTAATTTTATTTAGCCTAGGGTTTTTATATTTGTTTTCTTTTATTTTGTATTGTTTTAGTTTTAATTTCTTTGTAAACCAAACAGTTTATAGATTCTGTAAAATCTAGGGGGAACCAGTTAGGGGTTTAACTGGCAGTTGACTAGTCTGTGTAAAACTAAGGGAAATTCTGATTCAGGGGTTTGAATCAGTCTAGGGTTTTGAGCGAAGAGTTAGAATAGGAGCGAGAGTCGCGAGTGTACAAGGTCTTGTATGCGAGATCTGTTCTATCATCTAGTAGAAACCTTAGGAATGCAGCAGTAGGCAGGGTTTTGCTGAAGCTGGGTATATCTGTGTGTGATTTATTTTTTGCACTTTTATTTCTGCTGAATTCTGTGATCTGTTTATCATTTTAATATCCTGTCAGTTTTTCAATTCAGTTTAAAAACTGTGATAAACCCTATTCACCCCCCCTCTAGGGTTAATCTAGATCCAACAAGTGGTATCAGAGCAGGTATTTTCTTTAACTCTAGAGACATGGGTAATCCTGTTTGTCAGTTTAGTGAGAGTCAGTCCAGTTCATCTCCAACTATTTTCAATGGTACAGATTTTTTAAATTGGAAATTAGAAATGGAATTATATTTAAAATCTATTGATATTAAATGTTGGGATACTGTTATTAATGGTTATGATATGGTCAATAGAAACGATATTGGATTTAATTCTCTTGCTATTCACACTTTGTATTCTTATATTGATGATGTCCAATATAACCTCATTTCTCATTGCTTAAATGCGCAGTAAATATGGAATTTTCTCAATACGAAGTATGGAAAGGTTGACAACAACAGCTCAAAATCCAAAATGGACAACTTAGATTCAGATTTATGCTCAGGAGAAGAAACAAATGAAAATTCAAGTAGATCAGACGATGGAGACTCAACAGACAATGAAACTGAAAGTTTCTCATATGAAGAGTTGGTTTATATGTGTACTGATTTAACAAAAATCATTGATAAACTCCATCGTAAAAACAAATCTTTAAAATCTAAAAATCACGAGTTGAATAGCAAAACCAACTGTTTGGAATCAGAATTTACAAACATCATAAAATTAGATAATTCTGATTGTGAGAATTGTTTGAAACTAAAAACTGATCTCGTTTATCTCAACAAAAACATTCAAAAGCTTGTAGAAGAAATTCTTATTTTAAAAGATAACGAGATTGAGTTAAAAAGTACAAACAATTGTTTACAAAAAGAATTTATCAATTTTAAGGCTATTAAAAATTCCAAACATGAAATTGCTGAAAATAAAAGTTTGTTGAAGACATATATGATTTTGAGTGAGCTTGAAAAAGAGATTGAAAATCTCAAGAAACTTGAATTTGAAAAACAAATTAAATTTGAATCTGAAATCCTTGAGTCAAACACCAAAATCAAACTGCTTGAAAATGAAAATTGGTTTTTAAAACAAAATTATACTGAGAGAAGAAAAACCAGCATTAATCGTTGCTCGAACCTAATGAAAGAAAATTCCGGTCTTAAGTCCAAGATCAGCAATCTTGAGTTGAGTCTAAAACGTTTCTCTAATGGTGAAAAATCTTTGAATATGTTGTTGAAAAACCAAATTTCTATTGGAAATAAACATGGTCTTGGTTTTGGAAAAACAAATGATTTTGAAAAATTGAATTCTTGTGATTTTTCTTCAAATTGCTTCAAGAATGGTCATTCTAAAAATTTGAATTTTGAAAATTCAGAGAGATTTTTAAGTCACACCAGGAATGAGAACTTGTTTTATAATAAACCATCTGTACATTCTTCGATCCCAAAAGGAAATAAAAAGGGCTTTGTTAAGTTCAAACAGAGTTGGGTTCCTAAGGGTACAAAGGTAAATTCGAATGGTTTGTTATATAAACAGGTTTGGGTACCAAAACGAATAAATACAACTGTGAGTGGTTTTACTGCTTTTGTTAGACCACTCAATCCTCTAAACAGTTAGCTACCAAAGGAGGCTGAGGAACAACTGTGCTGAAAAGAGAAACTGATTTAAACTGCTTCACATCTTTGAATCATCTACTGTTCCTTAGCCAAGTCTGATGAGTTAGAGATCCACAACGTCTTCTGTGAATCAGGTATGATTTCTAACCTCATCCTTGTAAATATTTTTTTTCATTGTTTATTTCTGCTTCTTCTACCCCTTTCTATTTTATTTTCTTCTATTTGTTTTTATTTGATTTGTCACTGCCATATCTCTTTGTTTATTCTGTGCTTCTTAAACTTCCAATTGTTGTTCTCATGATTTTCTGGAAATTCATTTTATTTGAATAAAACTCTCTTGTTTATAATCATTTCAAGATTCTGAATTTAATCTTGTAATAATCTGCAATTGTTTAGAAGTTTATTTTATTCTTGAATTCATAACAGTGATGAAGCATTCATGTCATATCTTGAACACTGTTAATTTGAATTCTAATTTTTTTTTGAAGATCTGAATATTCAATGAAATTTTACACACCTTTGTTGTTCTGAGTTTATTCTAATTCATTTTAGAAAAGCTGAAAATATTATACTCATTACAGCCTCTATTATTTATCAGTTGTGATAATTTCATTGATTTTCGGATTGGCTTGAATCAGTGATACATCCTGAATTCCATCTTTATTCATGATCATTATGGTTAGAATATGTCTGTTTGAAATCATCTGAAATTCCTGATATTTTGAATATCACACACCTCTTAAATTTGAAATAATCAATCTTGTGTGAATAATTCATTATATCTCAAACTTGACATTGATTCAAGTGATTTCAAATAAATTTTTTATTTATGGATCATGAATATCTCTTAATTATTTGATGTAGATGATCATCTTGACAAGTATGATTTGAAACTATGTTCTGTGTTGCTCTGATATTGTTTTGAAAAATGGTTGTTCTGGAATCACATGCTTGCTTCTCTGATACATGTGCATAATCTATTATCTCGTCTGTTTGGGCTTGGTACTTAATAATTCTTTTGTCTATGACATTCTTGTTCAGTATCATGTTAAAATTCCTCGTAAATAGAGAACATTTGGTATCAGAACTGGTATAAGGTTACAAAATGATAGGGAATTCTCGCTCTATGATCTAGTGGCGAAGTAGTGACTCTTATCCCTACATGTCCGTGGGTGGCAGGACGTGAAATCAATCTCTGAGGTACCTTTGTTTGCCACCAGGGTGTCATTAAAATCCTCGAGAAAGCGAGAACAAGTGGTATCAGAAGTGCCTTATATTTGTCTCACCCATCTGTACTTAGATTCAAACCTTCACCATGTATAAATTCACACACTTTTTTTCTTGTACACATTTTGCCCTCTTGTCATGTATAGATCAGCATATTCCTCTTGTATTTGATTTTCAATTTTAGAATTATTTATTAATTATTCATTCAGAAATCGAAATCAATATCCAAATTGCCCTGTATCTATAATTCATCAAAATATATCAGAACTTGAGATTGTGATGAATTATGACTGCAATGTATTTCACAACAAGAGGAGATTTTATCTGGATTTTCATGATGGTTGAATATTTATTATAATATCTTTGAACTGGCAAATATTTCACGACCATCTCCTTTATCTATCACCCATCTGCCATCCATCATGATTTTATATTAATATGGAGAGTTTATTTTTTTTAAAGAAAAATCATCTTGTTTTTAAAACAGTGAAAATTATTTGTGATATAAATGTTACTATATTATTATTCAGAATTAGTGAGAATTGAAAATTTTCAATAATTCCGGTACAGTCGAGCTTATTTCATAATATAATTAATGTAGAAATTTATTTCACAGTCCATTTCTGAACCTACCACATTTCTATCATCCATTTTGGTTTCATATACCAAGGAGTTTTTCCTTTATAAAGTTGAAAGTGATAAAAATATAATTAATATACAAGAGTGTCTCTAACCTCATTTATAAATCCAAGCTCTGGTTATGCATAGTTATGAGACGTCTTATAATTTAAGCTGCGACTGATCCCATTTAAAAATCCAAGCTCTGGTTATGCGTGGTCAGTGTGCTCTTAAATAAAAAGGAAATAAAGTGCTAAAAATAGAAATAAATTTTGAAATTCTCCTCTGAGTATAAAAGCCAACCTATCAATCCATCTTCTATTCTGTGAAATATGTTGAAATTTTATGACGTATTATGATTTGTTGATTGATAGTTATTGAGATTTGAGATTGTTTGATTTTCTCACTTAAGTTGAATTATTGATTATAGTCCAAATCCATCACTGTTTTTGTACTTTATTTTTATAAAAATCCTTTGAAAATAATTGGAAATGAATTGTTTTTTAACTCTCTCCATTTTATATAAAGTTCATCGTATTTTCGTCATTTTCTACAATGTGAAATATGCCACCTGTTCTTAGAATATTATGATTTTTGTTTGATTGATTGAAATTTATGATGACAGTTCTTCCTCTTAAGCTGATATAGTATTTGTTAGTCATTTTTCATCTATATTTTAAATTCTGTATCCTTTTGATGATAACAAAAGGGGGAGAATGGGTTGAGATTTTGATTTATGAGTGAATATTTTATAAATATTTTTTAAAATTTATGATCATTCATTTCATTCATGCACAGTTATAGGAGGAGTTGTCTGTTGTAGGGGGAGCTGATAAATAGGGGGAGTTCAATTTTCACTGTCAAACACATTTATTGTATACATAATCTTTTATTTGTTTGTCATCATCAAAAGGGGGAGATTGTTGTATATAACGGTGTTGTATATACAATTATATGATTTTTGTTTGATGATAATAACCAAATATATATTATTTTAAATGTGTTTGTTACTGTAATGTTCTATACATCACAGATAGGAATATAATATTTATATTTAAATAAAATACGACTGTACAGAAATTTAAATATTAACACAGTATTTTATTTAAATAGAATATTTTATTTCAATATTCAAACAGTACAATTTTTCACAACTCCACTATTTATATGTTTCACTAATACACTCATTTCATATAGACAGCTTCTCACTGCAAAAACAGTCACACTCAGTTTACATCTCAATATACAGACTCATATACACTTGTACTGACACAGTTGTTTATTTTTAGTCTTCACTGCTCCTAGTCTAGTCCAGTCATCACAGTCAGTCCAGTCATCACAGTCATACCTATCACATATGAAAAACACACACACAGTACACTGCAATAGAATTGAAACTAAATAAACGTGAATACAAATTTTTTTTGAAAATTTTATTTGCCTCAGAATTTCCGTGTGTTTCTCATCATTTTTCATGACTTGATCTGAATATAGGACGCACACACATGTGTGCAGGGACAAGAAAATCAGTCTGAGTGGCTGCATGTACACACGTGCATGAAAATACATGTGTGCACTGCCTCGCCAATCAGTGTGCAACTGAGGAGTAGTCACGAGGACCGTCTTGACTCAGTGCAAAATGAAAATCAGTACACAAAAGTTCAAGAGTCGATCAACAAAATCAAAACAGCATGTGAACACAAAAACAAAGAGCATCAAATCCAAGAATATCAAACATCAGTTTTTTTTTTCAAAGGGTGCAACAACAAATGTGCATGTGACAGTGAAACAACGTATGTAGATGTTCAGTTTCAAGCATACAAGTGGCCAACAACAAATGAAAGTGGACAAGTACAAGTGGGAGTAGCAAATGACTCAGCATGTTCTCAAGTTCAAGTTAAGGTGACAAAATGGTGCGTGTACAGATGGTGATAAAAATACAAGTGTACAAAGTTGAAGTAGTTCAGCAAAGATGCCAAACAACAATAACTAACCAGAAAGGTCGTGACAGTGGATACATGTCAATATACATGACAACAATGTGAGTTGCAGGGTTCAAAGAATTAAAATGGAGCAGTCAACAAGTGGTCGAGTCACTCAAACATATGAAACAATGGATATACAAGCATCATGAGGCTAACATGCATCAACTTCAAATTTGCATGGTGCAGCTTGGTTCAAACATTTACAACAAGTGGTGCAAAACTATACTAGCAACATTGGTTGTATGAGTACTACAACCGTTCAATGTGGTGATCAATGGTTCAGAAGTTCTTAAAATGAAGCTCAAGACAAAACTACAATACGATCAATACAAGCTTCAGTTACAAGGATGCACAAGCTCTAATGCATCAAAGTCATGGCTCGACAATTTCAAAGAACACAACATCATTGTTATTCAAGTACGACAAACCTTCATGGGCAACAATAAAATGGTGAAGGGAACAGCTCAACCATATGGACCAGCATTAGAGCATGGGGGCATTCAGGTTCAAGTGCAAGTGAATACATGCTCAGCGCAAACAAGAATGGTCAAAACTCAAGTGAAGCAATGGATGGTTCAAGCAATACAAACTGTTCTCTTAATGTGCCAACTACACAACAAAAAGGTGCAGACGTGGTAAGACAAACTAGCAACATAGCAAATGAACAACTTCTCAAGGGACAGGTCAAACACACACAGCCGCGACTAGCCAAGTATGGATATGGTGCAACTTTGATGTGAATGGATAAATTGATTTCTGCTCAATCATTTCTGGCAAGCATTCAAAAGGAGTTTTAATATATGTCCAGTTTCTTTTAATTATATTCATGGAGCAGAAATTCAGCAGAGAAAGAAATGTGACCAATCAAGGTACCAGAAAATCAACTAAGGCATTTTTGGGTCAAGATTTATATTCCAGAAAATACACTTTTGGCAAGCAATCAAGTCGCAGAAACCACCACATTACAGGAATTTCGAATGAAATTCCACGCAAGTAAATAAAGAATAAATTTGGCAAGAAAATTTTTCTGCAAATTAATCTTTTCAGGAACCAAAAATGACAAGAATCAGTTTTGAATTGCAAATGGATTTTTCAATATTCAGCAAGTTTTTATCACAATTCAATCACAAATTCACGGCATGATTTTAATCAAGGGACCACAAATTTATTCATGGCAACAATAATACAACAATTCAAAGACCGAGAAAATCAGTGGAAAAATTCACAGCAACTTATTCAAGTTGATTTTTTTTAATCAAGGTCACAAATTCAATCACGCAGTCAAAAGGGAAAGTAGCCAAAATCAATTCAAGCCGAGAGTAAAAAGGGGAAAGCATCAATCAGCAAATCAGCAAATCAGCCGAGCCATATATTGATATCAGAGAGCAAGTTACGGATTACATAATCCTATTTATCACCGATTCATCATAGGCAGAGGGGCAATCATCGAAATCGAAACCCAAAAATCAGTAAAAAAAAAAATCAAACAACAAATCTCAGAAAACTCACTGATTCAATCGAGCCAGAGAGAAATTCCAAGTCGGACGAGGAAAGCCATCAAAGAATCAACCTTCAGAGTTATTACAACGTCAACAATCAAGCATCGATCTGTTTTTTGGAGCAATCGCTGAAACCCTAGATTTTTTTTCCCAAATCGCCTGCCGCCATTTTCAATCTCCAAAGGACCAAAGAGGATCGGGTGCAAATGAAATAAGAGTGGGCTAAAGAATGGGCCGGCCATTTTGACTTTAAGGGCTAAGAAGAAAAGGGAGATTTAATTTTATTTAGCCTAGGGTTTTTATATTTGTTTTCTTTTATTTTGTATTGTTTTAGTTTTAATTTCTTTGTAAACCAAACAGTTTATAGATTCTGTAAAATCTAGGGGGAACCAGTTAGGGGTTTAACTGGCAGTTGACTAGTCTGTGTAAAACTAAGGGAAATTCTGATTCAGGGGTTTGAATCAGTCTAGGGTTTTGAGCGAAGAGTTAGAATAGGAGCGAGAGTCGCGAGTGTACAAGGTCTTGTATGCGAGATCTGTTCTATCATCTAGTAGAAACCTTAGGAATGCAGCAGTATGCAAAGTTTTGCCGAAGCTGGGTATATCTGTGTGTGATTTATTTTCTGCACTTTTATTTCTGCTGAATTCTGTGATCTGTTTATCATTTTAATATCCTGTCAGTTTTTCAATTCAGTTTAAAAACTGTGATAAACCCTATTCACCCCCCCTCTAGGGTTAATCTAGATCCAACACAAGCAAGACCACTACTCCTAGATGTGTGGAGGTCACCGCGCTAATGAAAACCGTGTGATCTATAATACTAACGGGATTTTTTCCCTGTAAATATATTTTAACAAACAACGTAAGACAAACATACAAAAAAAATAAGAAATAAGATTAGGCCAACATTCAAACACCGTATGGACATACTGCCATCAAAGCATTTTTATTCGACCTGTGTTTGTCTTGCAAGTACAGAATAATATCATCTACAGGTCCCAATTCCATCTCAACAATTTCTACACAAATCATGTTCCAAAAAACATTAGTGCTACACAAACGTAGCCAAAATAACCACAACCAATGTTGAAAACTATAGAATTCTAACAACATTGAACCCATTAAACCGCATACAAGCATATTCTAGGGTTTCCTCAATCATGGACAAACCCTAAATTTAGAAGAAATCAACAAGATTATGAATTTTTTACCTTCCGAAGCTTCTTGTGTTGATGAGCTTGCCATGGTGATGAATTTCGATCAAAACAACCCACAATTTGGTGTTATGGTGAGCAATTAGGGTTAGGAGCTTTGGGTTTTCGGTTTTGGGAAAATAGACGTTAAGAAAAAGTGAGGAGGAAGAGAGCCTGGGCTCTCTGTATATCTCGACTGTGCGTCGTTTCAAATAACGCGAATAGCGTTATTCTAGATAACGCTAACAGCAAAAGAAAAAAAAACATTGCATTATTTATAATAACGCTCTGTAGTAACAAAAATACAACATCAATTCTAACATATGTGCGTTATTCAGAATAACGCGTGTTAGCGTCATCTTAAAAACCAGTTTTCCCTTCATGTAGGGAAAAGATGAAGTTTGTAACAACATAAATCTTTCGTGCGTCATCCTGAATAACGCAGGCATGCTTCCCTTCATGTAGGAAAAAGATGAAGTTTGTAACAACATAAATCTTTCGTGGGTCATCCTGAATAATGCAGGCATGCGTTATTTCAAAAAACGCTAGTGTAAAATAACTGACTTCAGCTGATGTGACATAAACCAGGCTACAGCTGTAATAAGTTTTGAAACTAGGCTAAATGTGTTATAAGTTTATATAAGGTGGCCAAATCGAAAAAAAAATCCTTAGATATTATATATTTAACACAATTAAAATAATACTATATATATATGTATATATATATATATATATATATATATGTGGAGCGTTCAATGACACTCCAAATAGTGACCACCCCAAAAGCCCTCTAACAACCTTTTTTTTGTGTGTGTGTGTGTGTGGAAGCAGTTATTGGTACACAAAATTAAACATAAGATTAGAGACACAACTATTCAAACTTAAACATATATGAGGTCATATTATTTGCTTAAAACTATGTTCTTACACATAAATTTTATTTACGAATTCAAAACATCCATCTACAGATTTTTGATAGGTCTTATTATTGCTTAAAAATATAATCTAATAAATATTTTTTATATACAAATCAAAATTTCATTAATTAATAGTAAAAATAATTTTCCATACTTAAAATCATTAGATATTGTTATATTATATAAAAACACATGATTATAGCGTCAAAACTTACATGTAAATCATTTTATTTTGAATAAGTTAATCTTATAATATTTATAAATAAATAACTTACGCTCTAAGCGCGTGCCGTAATGCTCGTATATGTGTATATTTGAAATTTTGTTAATATGCCAACATGGTGGTTAGGGTAAGCCTCGAATTCCCAGTCAGAAGCACACATTTCCACTATGACACACTAAGTATCTTATATATATATATATATATGTGTGTGTGTGTGTGTGTGTGTGTGTGTGCGCGCGCGCGCGTGCACATGTGTGTGTATTAAAAATTGGTATGCTACTATATATATGTATGTATGTATGTATGTATGTATGTATGTATAAACATATTTTTGTGTTAAAATTTATTTTTATTACTAAGTTGCAATACGTAATAATTTTTAGATTGATTTTTTACTATTATTAATGAAGAACGAATATATAAATAAAGTTTATTTACAAAATCCTATTTTTAAAGGATATTAAGATTTGTTCAATATTTATATATGAATGTTTTGAATTTGTAGATAAAGTTTATTGTTTAGATCCTATTTTTAAGCTATAGTATGATCTAATAATATTTATAGAGAGCCATTTTGAATTAGTAAATGAAATTATATGCTAGATCCTATTTTTTAGTAATATCACAACAATAATTATTTATGGGTGGAAAATAGGCATAAGGATAAACTTTAGAAGAAGAAAATAGTCCGAAGGACATCAAGTTTTATTTTCATGAAAATGATTAGAAGGACAATTCTTAAGGCTTTTTTAACCCCAAGGGCAGCCCATTAAAAATTTATTGCTAAGGACAAACTTATTAATATTTTATTCAAAAGGACATTACACTGTTAAGCTCCTATTCCCTAAAATTTCATCGCAAAAAATAAAATCCTATTTCGTAATAAATAATGGCGGAAATTAAAACCCTAGTTGCCTCCGACGATCAATTTACACCACGTCACTGATCCTTCGTCGTTACCGCAACACTCGCTGCCGTTGCTTGAGCCACCACTCGCCGTCGCCTATGTCGTGAAACCCTACATCGCGCCCCCCCACTCCTCGTCAACGCGTTCATTGTCAGTGCGTTCATCGTCATTGCGTTCATCGACAGCGCGCCCCCGATTCGTCATCAGTCGCCACTGTCGTGAAACCCTAGTTGTACATCAGTTACTGTGTATTCAGATCCAGTTTCTTGTTTCAGCTACTGGGTATCATTTTTACGTTCCTGTAAGTATCATTTTTCTGTTCATTTCTTGCCTATAGTTTTTAGTTATCAGTTTCGTGACTCGGTGGGTATCAGTTTTAGTTTTACTTTTGTTATCATTTCACGAGTATGAGTGTACATCAGTTCATATTTTTTATTTAATTACAGCAGTTTGTACATCTCAGTTTTCGTTTATTTGCTTTGCTAATTGAATCTTTTGAATGATTTTCCTGTTCCAGTGATCAAAATGGCCTTCTTACTATTGACTCAAGCAGTGATGTGGGATAAATGTGGAGCTGAGAGACCATCCTCCAAAAAAGAAGAAAAAAAAAGAGGAGCATTTATATATTTTCAAGACAAGCAAAATAGACGTTGTGTTTGCAAAGAATATGGCCAAAACAAGCATCAAGCTTATCAGTTTTTCCTATTTTATTTCTTCACAGTACTTGGTTATCAATTTTTGGTGAAATTCAGTTGTAAAACATATGATATTTTGTGTAACTTCAATATATTCAGTGTAACTTCAATATAATATTTTGGTGTAACACAAGTGATGAATTAATATCAGTGGATATTATTGAGAATAAATATAATTTTTGTTAGAATTGAATTGAGTTGATGGGTATCAAAATCACATGAAAAAATATATATAACACAGTTAATATTGTAGAAATGATACCTAAAAAATTATAAAAAAGATGCCTAAATATTGATGCAATTTCTTAAAGAAATATTAATGCAAAAAAATGTTTACACCACAGTTTGATTGATTAAATTGAAATATGTTCGACTGACTTACAAAGCTAATACAATAGTACAACTACAAAATTACAACGACAACAAAATCTCATGAAAAAAAAATATCACAGAAAAAATAATATCTAAAAAAATATAAAAGTGATACCTAAAAACTGTAACTTAAATAATACTGTGAAAGCGATACCTAAAAAAATATAAAACTGATACCTAAAAACTGTTGCACTGTTTTAAATAAAAACTAACGCAAAAAATGTTTACACCATAGTTTGATTGATTAAAAAGAAATAAATTCCACTGGTTTACAATTTTGAAGCAACAATACAACTAAAAAATTAACATAGCAACAAAAAAAAAAAAAACGTAACACAGTTAAAATAAGAAATCTGATACCTAAAAATATATAAAACTGATACCTAAATACTGTAACATAGTTAATACTGTAAAACCGATACCTAAAAAAATATAAAAATGATAACTAAAAACTGCTTCACTGTTTTAAAGAAAAAGTAACGCAAAATATGTTTACACCACAGTTTGATTGATTAAAATGAAATAAATTCGACTGGGTTACAAAGTTAAACAATACAACTAAAAAATCAACACAACACCAAAATCACATGAAATAAAACCATAACACAGTTAATACTGTAGAAATGATACTTAAAATTACAAAAATGATACCAAAAAACTGATGCAATTTCTTAAAGAATAACTAATGCAAAAAATGTTTACACCAGAGTTTGATTGATTAAAATGAAATAAGTTCGACTGAGTTACAATATAACTACAAAATTAACACAGCAACAAAATCAAATGAAAAAAACACATAACACAGTTAAAACAGGAAAAATGATACCTTAAAAAATAGCAAAATGATAACTAAAAACTGCTTTAATATTAACGTGAAAAAAAATTGCTATTTCATATGATTTTTGTGCATTGTTCGATTGTATGAAATGATGCGATTTTTAATCGGTTGCTACTCAAGAAGATTTCGTGTTCTTGTGATTTTTGATTTTCCGATTTCGAATTTTCATGATACGAAATTGAGCGAGATTGGGAAAGATTGATAAATTGATGTACGAAATTGAGCGAGATTCTAAAGATGATTGAGCGAGATTGAGAGACATGGCTGATGCTGAATTTCGGTGGAGGTATCGGAGAAAAGCGCGATGGGGTAGAAAATCGAACGGGAGTGAAGATTGAAGCAGAAGTACTGTAGTGCATTGTCCTTTTGGATAAAATATTAGGCGGTTGTCCTTATGGATAAATTATAGTAGCCTTTTGTCCTTATAAATCAATTACCCTTTTATTTTTAGGCTAAAGGATAAATTTTGAAAAAAATTAGGCTGAAGGACAATCCTAGATATAATTAGCATTTTTTGCAGTGTAAAACTGAATAATGCTAGTTAAAACTAGCATTTTCGTATAGTGCAAAAAATTGAATTTGAGTATAATGCTAATTACATTTAGCATTTTCCTTCAGCTTAATTTTGGTTCAAAGTTTGTCCTTCAGACTAAAAATAAAACTTGTGTCCTTCAGCCTAATTTTTTGGCAAAGTTTGTCCTTCTCCCTAATTACCTCTTATTTATGGAGGGCGTTTTCATAGTTTCCGTTTACACCAAAAAAGCTTACACCAAAGCTATTATTGAAAAAGATTTGTCTTAAAAGCACAAACTTCTATTCCGACCGTAAACTTTCAATTATACCTTTGCATCCCTTTATCTTTATAAATTACTTCAAAATAAGGTTTAGTGATTAAATCTATTTGAAAATTCAAACTACATTTCTATAAATCTTTATTAATATTTTCCTTAGAAGTGTAAACTCTTTGACCGATCGCGAACTTCCAATAATACCCTTGCATACCTTTATCTTTATAAATCACTAAAAAATAAAGTCTAGTGATTGAATCTTCGTGTAAATTCAAATTGCATTTCTATAAATAATAGTAAATTTTATACCACTTAAAAATATGATCCAACACAATATCATTTTTTCTAATTAATAACACAAATAAAAAGTAATGAAAAATTAGATATTGCAACATAGAAAATAAAATTCGTATAACTTACACATGATTTAACACAAAAAGCTAACTATTCATGCAAATAATTTTCTCTTCAACGTGTTAAACATATACAGCTTTTAAAAATATGATTCGCATGCAAAGCCCTAAAAAAGATATGGGAATAAGTTTGAAAACTAAAGATGGTGAAGAGTGACTGGAGGGATGAGTTGCATTGACAGGCTTCAATCCAGAACGCCACCGTTTCAACAGAGGTGCGAAGGCGAAGGCAAGTTGGCTTTAGATGTCAATCACGGCCTTAAAGTGTACATTTCGGTTGTTGACGCGTCCAGTACATCAAAGAATATATCCCGTTTCCAGTCCTATTGTTTATAAGCTAGAAAAGAAAGCGTTGCACTGAATCCAACTTTCCTCCTTCTACAAATTATTAATTATTCAATAATGTTAAATCTAATTGTTATTATTTAAAAAAAATAACGGGTGCAAGTTGGGCTCTTTTAGGGCGTACTTTTTTACATTACGATCGTATCGAAGCGCTCTACGCTA
Organism: Allium sativum; assembly: GCA_030737875.1. Lineage (NCBI taxonomy): Eukaryota > Viridiplantae > Streptophyta > Magnoliopsida > Asparagales > Amaryllidaceae > Allium > Allium sativum. Next base: position 28,854,032 of record CM060925.1, on the reverse strand, counting down.
GCGAGTTGATTTAAATTAATCCGAACAATTTAAATTTGAAATTTATTTATTTGAATTTAAAATTTTATTTGTTTATTCTAATGAAATTCCATAATTTATTTCGTGATATTTGCAATTATTCAATGGGTATTACATAGTTAGAAACAAATAATTAATAACTGCAAATCAGTTAAATTAAAACTTACAACTTAAATGTTCCGCTCAAGTGCCTGGTTCATAGCTTCCGATGCTTTCCGTATTCATTTATGTTCCCTCCTTAACCTCGTTTCTATTCATCGCAGACGTACCCTAGTCTTAGGGAAAAATGTTTTGTGTAAATGATATTTTAAATGTAGAATGTAAACAACATTATCAGATTCATCTAGGGTGAGTATAGGAAATAAACTGGTGTACATCAAAAAATATTACATGCATATCCTTTTACAAAGCTATCATTATATTTTATTTTCACCATCTCTCATCTTTAAGTAAAAATTGAATAAAATGGACGTTTATTTTTTGTACTAATATTGTAATTTCTTTAGATTTTTTTAGAAAGGTCATAGTGTCAATGAAATCAATTTAAACTCAGAAAAATGCTATACTTTTAAATTAGAAAAATAATGGTGTGAATTGTAGCCTAGTTAATTTAGACTGGCTCCAGTGCTGTAAGCCTGTAAGGTTGAGTGGTCGGAACACTGTAAATTCCGTAAGCGGTGGACGGTCCACCTTAAAAACTGAAGTGGTTGATTGTCAACTAACAATCACCTGAACTATACTATATTTTTATTATTAGTTATAATAGAAGGTGTTTGCGGTCACCTAAAAAACCGGTCAGCTTTGCCGAAAAAATAAAATAAAATAATGGTGTATGTCAGATGGTTTCTAATGTGTGAACATATTTTAACAGTTTGGTTTTGGTTAGGTTCGTACTGACAGGTATAGGTAAAACTATGTATGATACTGCAACTAGTTTTATTTTATACTAATTTTATTCTATTTTGTATAAGTGTTAAAATTTAATTTTAAGAATTACAGTATTCAAGTATAAATTTAATTCAATAGAAAAAAAAAATAAGCAACGTAATTGTTTCTCATTTAAGATTTACTAGTAACTTGTTTGATTTAATTTTTAATTTTGATAATCTAATTTTATTGCTTCTAAAAGTTATCAATTACAACTTAATTTTAAAAATTGACAATACTAATTTAGTTTAAATTTTAAAATTATTATTAATTAATTTTTACTTAATAATTGGCAAAGTCGGTTCAAACTACTGCGTTAGTTATAAGCTACTTTGATACTTTATCTTGTATGTAGAAAACAATTTAATTTATGAGATCGAGTACCCAATTGGGTTTGAATAACACAAATTTTAAATTTAAGATTTTGTGACAACAATAACAACTTCATACAGATGGAAACCCAACCTTTCTGGTTTGGTAATAATACTTTTGGTTCTATTAAGTCGTTTACATTGTAATTTACTTAGAGGTATATTGAATACAAGTTTGGAACAACCATGTTTATGTTCAGACTATTTTTTATGTTAATAGCTGTATATAAAGCTTAATACACTACAAGTAAAAGGAGTTATCTACGATTATAACTCATAGCGTTTTGGTCTCCATGCTGTAGAAATCAAGCAGGAGTACGTTGGTTTTATCTTAAAACGTTGAGATAAATTTAAGCGGGAATGAATTTTCACTTCCCTCCATTATTACTAAAATCGACTGCGAATCCTTAATATTTCCCCAACATTTTAAATTCTCAGTTACAAATTTTCCATCCAATTTTCATCGTCCGCCTGGTCTCCGTCTCACTGTTGAATCTCCAGTCACTTCGCACTGTTGCTCTTGGTCTCTCGATTGTCATAACGGAGGGCAATCGGTGCCAGTGGAGGAATTTCCATTCCAGTGGAGGTCGGACCCATAGATCCCGTTCAGTCTTCGTTGTCCTTAAGTCGTTGTAAGCGTAGCCTTGATTATTTTATCTTTTTCATTGATTAGCCGATGTTCAGTTTTTTCTAACATCTGGTATGCCTGCTGAAAATGTGGACTGTGTTATTAGCAGTTTATAAGTCGCTATGTCTCATTCAGTATCACTGTTTTATTTTAGTAGTTTTGTTAATTTGATTGTACTCAACAATAGATTATTACTTCAAATTTTAGAAATTTGCTTGCTTATGTAGTAGATGATGATGGATAAAAATTGGGTGAATCTACACAGGTAACTGCATAATTCTCAACATAAATGTAGTTTGAAAATCATGTCCTATATTTTGATGCAAGCTAAAAGATTTTTTTTTTAAAAGAACTAGTAGTGAGTATCAGCAAGGAGCTCGGAAGTTTGTGGATACCGCTATGAAAAATTCTGGAAATGTAGAAAAAATTCTATGTCCATGCGTAGATTGTCGAAATCTTAGTCATCAATATGAGAAGGTGGTAGTTGAGCATCTGATTATAAGAGGAATGGATCGTGTATATAAGACAAGTAGGTGGTATTGTCACGGTGAGCACATAAATATAAGCACAGATGTTAAGTTCGATGACATATATGATTTATTTGAAGTGATCGATTACGAAAATGAAGATTTCATCAATTATACTTTTTTCGATGATGATAAAGATGAAGATAGCACACAAAAACGAGAGGATGATTTGTTAAGGAACTTCGAAGAAGCAAAAGCCCCGTTGCATCCTGATTGTATCGATCAAACAAAATTATCTGTCATCCTCGCCTTCTATAATCTTAAATGTGAGACTGGTTTGTTTGATATCGGCTTCACAAACTTCTAAATGTGCAACAATTATTGTTGCCAAAAGATAATGTACTTCTGAATATGAGGTAAAAAAGTTTCTCAAAATAATCGATATGAGTTTTGAAAAAAGTCATGCTTGTCAAAATGATTGTTGCCTTTTAGAAGAGAGTACAAAGATTTGGAAAGTTGTCCTAAATGTGGTGTGTCAAGATGGAAGAAGAATGAACGTACCAATGAAATTATGCATGGCATTCCGGTTAAAGTTCTGAGATATTTTCCAATCATTCCTAGATTGAGAAGAATGTTTAGATCTCAAAATAGGGCAGAAGATTTAAGATGACATTTTAGTAATAAAAGCAATGATGGGAAAATGCGCCATCCTATGGATTCAATAACGTGGAATGTAGTAGATAAGAAATGGGAATCGTTTGTAGCTGATCCACGCAATATAAGACTTGGTCTTGCTACCGATGGCATTAATCCTTTTATGACAATGAGTTCCAAATATGGTTGTTGACCTGTGATGCTTGTGACATACAACCTCTCGCCAATGTTATGCATGAAAAAAGAAAATATCATCTTAATATTGTTGACTCCTGGTCCAAAGTAACCAGGAAATGATATTGACGTTTGGAGCCATTAATTGAAGACTTGCAACATTTGTGGAGTAATGGAGTTCAAACTTATGATGCCTTTAGTAGATCGCTTTTTAACATGAGCGATTTTACTATGGATGATAAATGGCTTTCCAACGTATGGAAATCTTGCTGGATGTTGTGTGAAAGGTAAAAATGGTTGTCCATTATGTGGTATTAATACTCACCATCGATGGTTGAAACATAGTCTGAAGAGTAGTTATATGGGTCATAGGAGATTTTTACCCCCTTTAGATTCATTGAGAAATAAAAAAAACCAGGTTTAATAATGTAGTAGAAAATGGTCGTAGACCTAGAGTTTTGACTGGAAGAAACATCTCTGCTATTTAAAAAAAAATTCCGAATAATTTTGGGAAAGAAATCAAAAATGTAAATAATAATAATAGCAAGAATGGAAGGGTTAGAAGAAAAAAATTAAGCAGGAGAGCAGGAAGAGAAAAAATACTAATAAAAATATAAATAGAGGTAAATATGGTGATCTTGTGAATATAGAGCTATCAAGGTGGTAAAAAATGATCAATCTTCTTTGATTTACCATATTGAGAGGTTAGTTTTTTATTTTTCATTGATCAATAATACAGTTCTTTAGTAATGAAATTTAACATTATTGATTTTTGTAGGAACTGCCAATGCGTCATAATTTACACGTAATGCATGTAGAAAAAAAGTTAGTCAAAGCGTAATAAGCATGATGCTGCATGATAACAAATCGAAAGATGGAGTTAATTGTAGAAAAGATTTAGAAGAGTAGAGAATTCGACGTGGCCTTTATGTACAATCTCGTGGAACAAAAACATATCTTCCACCTGCTCCATATACGTTGTCCAAACCTGAAAAAAAAAATGTAAAAGACCATATGATTTTAAAGGACGTGATGGGTATTGCTCGAATTACAAGAGCTCTATATCGTTGGAGGATTGTAAAATTAGTGGTTTGAAGTCACATGACTATCATGTCCTAATGCAACAGTTGTTGCCGGTTGCAATAAGAGGATTGTTACCGAAGAAGCCAAGGAAAGCAATAATTCGTTTATGTTTGTTCTTCCATAAATTATGCCAATGTGTTCTTGATAGAGAAAAACTACAACATCTTGATGATGAGATTATTCTAATTTTATGTGAACTTGAAAGATATTTTCCACCTTCGTTCTTTGATATAATGATACACTTGACGGTTCGTCTTGGAAAAGAAGCCAGATTATGTGGACCAGTCCATTTTTGTTGGATGTACCCATTTGAAAGATACATGAAGACACTAAAACATTATGTAAGAAACACTGCACGGCCTGAGGGGTGTATTGGAGAATCCTATCTTGTAGAGGAGTACATGAAATATTTTAGTGAATTCTTAAAAAAAATCAGGAAAAATAGAAGAGAAGGAAGTCCGAAATGAAGATTATGAAAATGATGTCATACTTGAAGGACGACCAACTTCAGCTTGCAAAATAATTACACTGTCTGAGAATGCGAAACAAGCTGCTCATTTGGCTGTGCTAATGAATATGGTTATACTGGAACCATTTGTAGAGTAAGTGACTAGTGCATTTTGTTCTATTGTTCAATTATTTTTATAGTGCAACTTATCTGTTTTTTTTCTTTTACAATAGTTTGCATCTTCAGGATTTGCAACACTCAAACAAGCGCATAGAAAAAAATGCGACCTTACTTTGGAAAACCCACACAAAAAACTTTGTCGATTGGATTAAGAAGAAAGTGAGTTGAATTTTAAAATATATTCTCAATAATTTTGAATATATTATTATCGAGATCTAACATAAATAATAATTTCATTTACAGATACCTTATGATGCGAACGATCACGACACAATGTTAAAATGGATCGCCTATGGTCCAAGGAGTAGTGCATTGTCTTGTGCCGGTTATATCATCAATGGAAAACATTTTCACACAAAAAATATTGAGAGAAAAACTCAAAACAGTGGAGTCACTTATGATGCAACCACCATTTGTAGGGCTAGCGCAAAAGATATTTCCAAAGTGGTTGACATGATTACTTATTATGGGATGTTGACCGATATATTTTTGTCAGACTATCATGCCTTTTATGTTCCCGTCTTTAAGTGTCATTGGACAAAATTAGGAAATGGTGCGAAGGTAGAAGATGATTTACACTTATCAATTTACAACAAAATCAAGCTTCATTTTCAAAAGATCCGTATATCCTTGCATCTCAAGCAAAACAAATTTTCTATTCAAGGGAGGATGATGATTCTAATTGGTATGTTGTGAAGAGGGCACCATCAAGAACTTTTTATGAAATAGATGCAGATGACTCGTTTGAGGAATTTAGCATGGATATCGAAAATTTTGAAGAAACCAATATGGAGATTGATGATGTTGCCAAGGATCTTGGCTATGTTAGGGAAGATTGCGAAGGAATACTTGAGTAAATATATCACTAGCTGTGTTTGGATACCTATTCAGTATAATATTATACGCCCAGAAAAATATAAGACGTTTGTATAAAATACCCAGACGTCTGAGTACTTCTACAAGATTAATATTTAAGGCTCATAAAAAAAATCCATACGTCTGGTTAAAATATCAGACGTTTGTGTTGTTCTGCAGATATAATTTTCTAGCCCAAGAAAACTATCAGATGTCTAGCTAAACTAACCAGACGGTTGAATATTTATTCAGGCATATTACTTTAAACCCAAAAAGAATCCAGACGTCTGGATAAAATATCAGACGTCTGAATTCTTCTGTAGATAGTTTTTTATAGACAGAGAACACTTTCAGACGTCTGGATAAAATATCCAGACGTCTGAAATCATCTTTAGGCATTTTACTTTAGACCGTAGAGAAATTCAAACGTTAGGTTAAAATTTCAGACGTCTGATTGATATTCATATTGCTTTCTTTTTCTACTCTCGAACGTCTGGAAAAATAGCCAGACGTTTGACACACCTGTTTCACTTGTGCATGTCTTCCTTGTTGTCAAGCTATAACCATATATAATTAAAGTTCCATATCCACAATATTTTCCATCCACAATAACATACTCGAATTACATAACAATAACATATCTGAATTACATAACAATAACATACCCAAATTTCATAACGAACATAGCAACAAAGTGTCCGAATTGCATATTGAACATAACATATCCAAGTCGAAGGTTTTTACTTAATTTCTGGTTAAGAATTTACTTGGTGATCCACTAGGTGGATGCATTTTAGCTCATGGACCTATTCGAGATTTCTTGCTTATTAACTTTATTCAAGTGACAAATGCTGCTTCACTTAACGTAATGAAAATTGCAACTCCTTGCAATTCAGCAATTTATTTTGAAGCAACCTTTACTATATTTTAAGAAAACTGTGTAGTGCAAGTAATATATATTTGTGTTGCTGTACATGGGAAATGTTTTCATGGGGTTATCTGTTTTTCAGTTGCAGCAGACAAAAAGAGATAACCTCAAGACACTTCCCTATAGCAGCACAAGTGTATTACCTACACTACACAGTTTGCTTCAAAGATAGTAAAAGTTGCTTCAAAATTAATTGCTGAACTGCAAGTAGTTGCAAATTTCATTACGTTAAGTGAAGCAACATTTGTCTCTTGAATAAAGCTATTAAAGCATGAAACCCCGAATAGATCCATGAGCTAAAATGCACCGCCTAGTGGATCACTGAGTAAATTCTTCAGCTTGGTCACACTTCGTCTGCTTCATTGTCTGTTAACAGTTAAAATACACAAGTTTAGTTTTAAACATATGCATACAAACTTTATACAACATAGCTAGGCAAACTTACTAGTACGAGGCGGTTGACAATAAGAGGATGCCATTGAAGTTAATTTCAGAGGAAAATTTTGATTTTTGGCCATCGAAGTTAATTTTAGGAGGCAACTGAAGTTTATACCCAAATGACGCCTAAACCAACAATTTATATCCGTTATAAGTTCTCAAAAGATGAATCCAGAGATATAATAAATTAAATCTAGACACTGCGCTGCATGTACAGGCTTGACACATGGTTTCTATGTTGTGGTATGCTCAAAAGGTGAAACAATGAACCATGGCTATATGCCAAAACATAAAAAGTTGGACCCTGTTCATAAAAGATGACTCAATATGTGTATATACACGTATCTCCTCATCTAGAACTTATCAGAATGAGCTGTTCATAACAGGTGAATCAATGAAAAACAGACTTTGATTTATGGGTTTTTCAACCCGAGGAAGTTTTCAGACGTCTAGGAATAATTTCAGACGTCTGTGTTGAATGATTTTTAAACCAGTACATATTTTCAGACGTCTGCTAATTTTTCCAGATGTCTGATTTTAGTTTTCCTTTTTTTTTATTTTAACCTTGTCAATTTTCAGACTTCTCGTTTATTGATTCAGATGTCTGGTTTTTAATTTTTTGTGAGACATCCCCTTAATTTGCATAATTGTTTACATAATTGCATCACGATCACCACCAATTAATAATTACTTGCATAATTGTATACTTAATTCTTTATGCACTCATTAGTTCTATGATATAATTTACAAAAACATGCATATACCTTGATATTGTTTTATTATTATAATCACTTCTGTTTTGTAGAAAACATATCCAAACTGTTTCAAATATGCATGACATACCACTAGTTTCAAGTCAAACATTAAATGCAAGTTGATTAGTGTTCGTGGAGAGAAAGAAGTTGTTGCTCAAGGACGCGTGTCTTCGTCTAACCCAAATGCGATGGTCCATTTTGTTCGTTTAGGAGAAGGTGTCATTAAAGTTTGTGTAATAACCTGGAAATCTGAGCCAATTTAAAAAATTTATTTTGGCAATTTTAATGAATTTTGAATATTTAGAATGAATTATTATAAATAATTACGACGAGAAATTTATTTTGAATAGAATTAGAACGTATATATTTATATAGCTCGTCGTTAGAATATAAATATTTTATTTTAATTATAAAAGGAATTGAAAATGGCGTGGTAGTTCGAAAATTCGATTTCAAAGTTCAAATGAATGTACAGGATTCAAAATAAACCGGATTTTAGTGAAACCAAAAATATTTGAATCTATTTGAAAATGTCTTTCCAACGAATCCGAAAAATTGAAATTTCATAGCGGGAATAAAAAGTTATGTCCAGTTGAAAATTCAGAATAGTCGTTATGGAAATATAGCCCTTAAAAATAGCAATTTTGCAACGACCTCTGTTTTCGATGAAACCACTTTTGTTGGGTCCGGGATGTCAAATTATTACTAGATCCCGATTTGCATAATTTTCTGAATCAATATGTGAGCGTGGCAAAGGAAAACGCGTTTGACCAGTTTTAGTTGATTTTAATTGACTGGAAAATGGCCATTTTTTAAACGGTCTCAGAATTTGACGAAATTAGTTTTGTTAGGACCGTATCGGCAATATGAAGTTAGAAATAATTTTTCTGGAATTTTTAGAGTCTGTATGTGACCCAGTAAATTGAAATGTGCGTTCAAAATCAATATATAGATTTATATATTAATTTTGATGGAAACTGATCCAAACGATGGGATTGTCTTATAGGATATATTCTATTGTGTTCAGAATGTGAGTTATTAGCTAGGGGCGATAGTCGTTGGGATTCGTTTGGAGTTCGTGGTGTTAAACAACTTTATGGACAAAAACAAAATAAATAAATATATAATATATATAACTCCCAATAGCCCTCCTTTATCTCCCTGATCAGTCAACGCTGGAAATCGATTTAAATAAAAAAAAACCTAGCCAGATCTCGAGCCACCGGAGCACCCTCTCGCCACCAATCGCATCGCGCCGCACCTCCTCAGGCGGAGCCGCCGCATGCCCGGCTCCCTCCTCTCCTCAATTCTGTCACCCTCCAGCTCGATCGAATAGAGCCCCTCCCTGAACCGCGAGCCAAACCCGCATCGCTACCCACGCTGACGCACCATCGTGGCTTCGCCACGCCTGCTGCAGCCTCCCACCACCACGGCAACCACCTGCGCCGACCTCCCAATGCCCCGTCCGACGAACAACAGCCCCTACCACTCCCGATTCAAACTGTAAGCCTTCTTATTTTGTTAATCTTCATTTATTTAATGTTTTTAGATTATAAAACACTTGATTTTTAATATAGAAAACATAGGATTTTCAGTATAGAAAGATTTGATTTTTAATTTGAAAAGCTATGATTTTTAATAAGAAAAGACGTGATTTTTAATCATAAAAAGAATAGAATTTTTATATAATAGAGAATATAAAAATAAAATTTTTATATATGTAGAGAGATAAAAATGCAATCTTTATATATGTAGCAAAGTAAAAATACGATTTTGTTATTTGAATGGTTAAATAAAAATATGATTTTTATTTTGAAGAGAGCATTATAAACATATAATTTTTATATGAGTAGCGGATTGAAAATAGAATTTTTATATAATAGAGAATATAAAAATATGATTTTTATATATGTAGCGAAATAAAAAATCTGATTTTTATTATATATAGGTTGAAATAAAAATGTGATTTTTATAGCGATGATATTAAAATTTCGATCTTTATATAAGAAGTAAAATATAATTTTTATATAGTAAAAAAAGCATTGTAAAAATATACGAAGTTGAAATAAAAATATGATTTTTATTTAGTGGAATGAAGCAATAAAAATATAATTTTTATTATGAACAGCGTGGCAAGGACTACATTGGAATTTCAAACAAATCCAAACGGTTCAGTAGTTCAGAAATATAGAAAGATGGAGTGGAACCCTCTGTGAGAACTTCTCACTTTTAATTTTTTTCTAGTTGAAATATATACTAGGATGCAGACGGTGCTTAGCAGCACCCGACACCCGTTGTCCACAGACCATAAACAAATCGGACGGTTTGTTCATGTACACCCATTTGACTGATATTGATTGGGACGATAAATTTTTCACATCGCCCAACTGCACAAATAAAGATCTGTGTTTGTTGATTTGAAACCCCACACGGGTGTTGGGATGATTTGGCGTACACTAATCCTAAATAATTAGCTGTATGTCGATCGATTGATTGACAGGCTGTTATAAGCGTTAAATATTTATATTTGATGCTTATGCAGTGTAGAATGCACTCTGGATGATGGTTGATTATTTATCGTTGCTAATGTGTTGTAGGGAATCCATATAATTAACATTATATGGCAATTGATTGGGCCTCATTCCAAGTTGGAAAATAAAATATATATTCATGTGTTGAATAAAAGAAAATTCATGTATTGAATAAAATATATATTCATGTGTTGAATAAAAGAAAATTCATGTGTTGAATAAAATATATATTCATGTGTTGAATAAAAGAAAATTCATGTATTGATTAAAATATATATTCATGTGTTGAATAAAAGTAAATTTATGTGTTGAATAAAATATATATTCATGTGTTGAATAAAAGTAAATTCATGTGTTGAATAAAATATATATTCATGTGTTGAATTAAAGAATATTCATGTGTTGAATAAAAGAATAAAAGAAAATTCATGTGTTGAATAAAATATATATTTATGTGTTGAAGAAAATATTCATTTGTTGAATAGAATAATGAAGTTATTGAAATATATAAAGCCGCTTGGTTGTTTCTTTTTCTTTTTGGATTGGAGAGGCCTGTATGGCAATTTCGGGATTTTCCTGGTGCTCCCGTGCAGGGGAGGTTATGGCGAAAGTAAATTCATGTGTTGAATAAAATATATATTCATGTGTTGAATAAAAGAAAATTCATGTGTTGAATAAAATATATATTCATGTGTTGAATAAAAGTAAATTCATGTGTTGAATAAAATATATATTCATGTGTTGAATTAAAGAATATTCATATGTTGAATAAAAGAAAATTCATGTGTTGAATAAAATATATATTCATGTGTTGAAGAAAATATTCATTTGTTGAATAGAATAACGAAGTTATTGAAATATATAAAGCTGTGTTGATTAGATATGCGCCCTTTTGACGCAAACGATATTTATATCGATTATATTCGTTTTTATAATGAATGTTGAAAAAGGAATTGATTTCAAAATATAATATTTTGAAAATACTATCATTTATATATCGATGATATGGAATATTCAATTTTGATTTGAAATTGAATATGAAGTTGAAATCGTTTTGAAAACGAATTTAAAACGATTTATAAAATACGTTTTAAAAGGAAATCGACGAAATATGTATAATATATATATTATATATATAATGGCCTGAATAGAACGCGCCACGCTGCGGCAGTTCGCGAATTTTGACCAATGACTTCGAATGACATTTCGGGAGATCTGACCGTCAGATTCTCCTAAAACCGGAACCGTTGGGTTCGTATCAAAAAGAGCTTTCTAATGAATATTGGAGACTTGAATCTAACGGTTGGATTTGGAATTATGTCCAAATCAAATTTGGAAAAGGTCGTTGTAAGTGCAGTTTGATGGCCGTTTATGGAAATCGACCGTACGGGACTTGATAAAATTATTAAAAATAGCAATAATTTGTGTAGAATCATAAGAAATGATTTGGAAAGAATTAGAATGAAAAATTCCATATTTGAAAAGATAAAAAGAGATTTTTATCGAAATGAACTAGTTTTGAACTAGAATTATAATCCATTTATTTTTCAAACAAATAAACTGGATTTGAAAGGGTTTTAAAAATAACCAGAATTTTGAATATATAAAGTAGAAATGGATTTGAATCGAAATTGTCTTTGGAATATTTCGATGTTGGATTTCGTGATTATACAGATATTGTTATGGAAATTTGAAAGATATATTTATATCGTTATTTCCAATGCGATATTTGTTGGTCGTAGAATTTGATATTGAATATAAGCCGATATATTTTCTATTCAGAGCCTTGTATTTAATATCAAATGGGATTTGGGTTTGTCGTGAATGGTGTCTTCATTAACACTGTTCTTAAATCCAGTTGAGAAAAGATTAAATCTTTTTATTTTGGATTTAATGGAGTATACCAATTAAATAGTATTTAATTGGAATTGAATTTGAATTGATTTTTGGGTTTATCGTGAATGGAGTTTTAAATAACACTTGTTCTTTAACCCGATAATTAATGGAATGTGAATTGGGTTTACCGTGAACTGTGTTTTAACGACATTCGTTCTTTAACCCAATTTACAGTGAAATGTGATTTGGAATTTATAAATCTTTTGTTAAGGTTTAAAGGATATTTTCCAAAGTAAAGTTTTCCAATTTAATAAAATAAATTGGAATGGAATGGAATTCGATTTGGTAATAATCGAAGTGAATTTCTGTGGAGGAAGACAACTAATATATCTGGAATTTAAAAGGCTTTGCTGTTATTCCGTTTATATTATTAGTTGGAGATGGAAGTTTATATCGATTATATATATTGATTTGTTTTCCATGAAGATTCCATCGTTAATGGAATGTGATTTTGGGTTGTCGTGAATGGTATCTTTAATAATACTATCCTTAGACCCAACGGAGCTAAGAAAATCAGAAACTAACTGAAGATTAGTTAAGTTGAATGGTTTCCTGGGCATTGATCTGATGTTGGTTTCGGCCTTCGGGGTTATTACTTAGGGAATTGTTCACTTGCTAATTTACGGTTAAAGGCTGATGGAATGGAATGTGATTTTGGGTTCATAGCGAACCGTGTTTTAAATGACACTGGTTTTTTAACCCAGTTAAAGACAGGATATGATTTCCCAAGTTAAACAATCATTGATATTGATTCTTGGGAAGATTAAAACCAAATGGAGTTTTAATGAATCTTTAATTAGAGTGAAATGATCGAGAATGGAGTATCACCAGTTTTGCTCCAAGCGATAGTTAAATCTTTAATTAGATTTGAGCGTGAAATGGTAATTGAATTTCCGTGGTTTTAGATATGAAGTATTACCAATTATGCTTCATGGGATGAATAGGTTGGGGTTGGGAAAAGTAACAAGTGATTACTTCGGTAAGGTTCGCTAATCCCGGTTAGTTTGGATAAACCATAATTTGGTTTGAATTGATATTCAAAAGAAGATTGAAGAATAAATTTGAAGAATTTATCTTTGATAAAATTAATAGGAACCTTTCCCAAAGTATAAGAATATTTGAATAAAAGAATATTCTGAATTGGAATGAGGCGTATGTTGTGTTTGTGTAACACCTGTTTATTATATACACGAGTTATTCAGAAAGACCGGGTTTATCCCATTCTGAATAACTGATTCGACGATGTGTCAAGGATGAAGATGGTGGTCGAAGACCGGAGGTCTTCACATGGATAATTACTATTGATCTTGATTGGGTTGTACACCCAAGAGGAGGGAATCAGTTAGTGATCATCGAGACGTACTTGGAGATCGATGGATATGCGAGGTACAAAGTGCCTCCGGTTTCGTTCAGACCCAGAACGGACTTGTAAATGGACTGTGTGTCTGACATTGGATATTATTCTGTGTTATTGATGGATATCAGTTGTATGGAGTGGTTTGCCTGTGTGGCATGCTAAGATGCAAATGATCAAGGCTTTTGTTGAAAAGCAAAGTCTTGTAGTTGATGATCAGAGCACCGCCTGTGTGGCATAGCTTTGTGTAGCATTAATTCGCGAGCCTCACACCCCGGTTGTGAACCAGAAACAAGAGAGGACATCAAGGAGGGCATGCGTTTCCTTCAAGCTAGGGTGGTGTCAGTGACCTACTAGCCCTGACATTTATATTATTTTCACCTGTGTGGTTGTTGGATTGCGAGGCGCCTCGGATATATAGGTGACTATGTGGAGCCAATGGAATCATTTACGCCCCAAAGGGCGGGGAAACGCAGTGTTCAGGCATTATAATCCACATCGGCGGACCGGCCCTGACGATCCATGGGGCAGTTGCGGCTGTTTCTAAGACTCGGGCTAGACAGTCTCGAATTCGGTGAGGACGATCCCTTGCCTCGGTTCACAGATGTAAATTCAACTTCCAATACGTGACTTTACGGTATTGATTATATAGCCTAGTATGGCGACATAGTGGTATGGGGCACTTATGCCGTCTATGATTGATACTTATGATTGAAATTGTTTTGACACTATACACTTGTAGTAATAATAAAAGATGAAATTTAGCATATCAAGCATTCTTTGGCTATTATAAGGTAAAGCCCTATCCTCTGGCTTGTGTTGCATTGTGTGATGGGACCTGGGTCTTATAATAGCTTCATTGTTCTTTATTTAGCATTGCGCTGTTGTTTTATGCACTCGTATTCTTGGGAGGAAACCCGTTCCGTGTTATACGGTGTGGTCCCTTGATTTACCTAACTTTAAAATAAATATTAATAACTGTTTTAGTTCTCACACCAGTCACATGACTGACCTGGAGTTTATTGTTTTAACATAAACTCTGGGTGCCCTTATTTTTGACACAGGCAGCTAGTAGTTTTGGTTTTGCAGATTTATATTCAGGATCTTGGTTTACAGTTGGAATGATATCCGAAAAGCTCTGTATCCGTATATTATTTTCAGTTGTGTTTTGTATTGTTTTTCCGCTGCGATGTATTTAAATGTAATTTAAATCTCTGATATTTTATGTGTTATATTTATTCATACTCTGTAATATTCTTGTAATCTGATGTAATTGTTGTAATATACAGTGAAATGTTCTTCTGTTTGCATTCTGATTCGTCTTGTCCTTAAAGCAACCTGTGATTTCCTTACCGGGGAAGTTCGGGTCGTTTCAGTTTGGGTTGATATTGTTAAAGTTCCAAATGCACCTTTATGGACACCTACATCTGAGTTTGAGTTTATTGAAGATGCAATTGGTTCTATTATAGCTTGGCCTTCTGCAAATGTCACCTCATAATCGTTTTCAAGTAAGAATGACTTATACTTCTCTTTACTTATCGTCAGTATGAATGATGGAAATACTCCTTATTATGATTGTTTTGGTAGAATTTTACTTCAAGCATGATTTCCCTTTTCACCTCTTAAAACTGAATTAATATTTAAATTTCGTTTAGGTAGATAAACCAGAAAAAATAGAAGATACGGTGACCTAGATGTGCTCAAACATTTTGATCTTATACAATTTTTCTTTCTTGCAATCAGGTGTTGATGTTTGATGCATGACAAAAATTCAACTTTGGAGCACACAAGCTTGGACTTTGAACGGTTTATATTTTTCTTTTTTGTCCGTAAGCATCTTTTGTAAAAACAAGTTAGATGGGAACATCGATTACAAAATGTTATGTCCAACTATTGCATATTTGGCATATGGAATTATTATAACTTATGTGATATAGTTTTATAATTCTAATTCTTTTATGTTGTTTGAATTTCGTGATGATTTTGAACTGCATTGTGTAAAAATGATAAATGCTGATAAATGCAGCTCAACAACTCTATAGAAACGCTGTGATATATTTTGAAACAATGTGATATGTAGAGAGTAACAACTTTTCTAACCAGAAATAAACGCTGTAATGTATGATGGAAAATGATGTGCTATATGGATGGTCATAACATTTCTTGACGTTATAAAGCGTTGTTATATATGTTGAAAACACTTTAATATATGGACACTGACAATGGTTATATCCGTTTTAAAACGCTGTTGTATATTCAAACCAACGTTGTGGTATGAAACCGATAACAACATTTCTAACCCATATAAAATGCTGCTATACATGTGATGAAGGAGGAATAATTTGTGTTAGCTATGCAAACACAACTACACAAAACGCTGTATAAACATAATGACAACGCCAATTAAAACGTTGTACAAGACATAACAACAACACCAACTAAAACGCCGTAGTATCTCCTTTTTCTACAGCGTTTTCAAAGTATTGTGGTAGTCCCCATGACCTATAACAGCATGTCGTTAGACAGCGTTCTTCAAAATGCTGTAAAATTATATAACAGCATTTTTTCAACGCTGTCAATGAACATATTTCTTGTAGTGATATTGATTATGTTTTAAAATTTATATAATTTAATATGTCATTTTCGAAGTTATTTATAAAAATAGTTTTAAATTATTTTTAAAATTATTCTAATATTTAAATTCAAATATAGAAGATGTAACGCTCTACAATGAGACTCATACTAACAAAGAGCATTACTAGGTAATACCTCATGCTAATGTAGAGAATAAGATTAATTAGGAGCGACCATACGTAAGCCTTATATTAAACGGGTATTGAATGCATTGGTTGGATACACTTGTTTTTTTTTATCTTTAGTTGATCGTCGTACTCAATTCATGTTTAATATCAAATTATGTGGCTAAGATTTATACAGAGCAGAGTACAAGCACAAACACATATAGCAGATCACATAAAAGGACATACATATTTACAGACAACGTAAATACACCATTACACGTGCAACATACACAATATAAACCATATATAAATACAACATGTCCCAATATAAGAATATATAACATAAGACATGAGAACTCAACTATCATCTTTGGTACTAGCCTCGAGTAAGATAATCCAAGGTGATAGCAAAACAAATCACAAATCTATGGCATGCAATTAACCACAAATAACTCGGTTTGACTCGAGAACATAAAATACACGGGTTAGTCTAACTTGACTATATTAGTACAACATGATAAGTGAAAGAAAAAGTAAAGTAAGAGATAAACCCCACAATAGATAAGGAATATGACGAGCTTGTAAAAACAAAAAATATATGATATAGGTTTACCAACGCATAGTCAATATTCTTACGTAATGTAATATTCCTGCATCACAACTATTTCCATCGACTAAATGACTAAAGCCTACGGCTAAAGTAGTGTCAAGAAATCTCAAGTCATATGGAAACATATGATGGAAATCATAAAATAACAAACAAGTAGAACTCGATTAGGAGTTCGCCACACAAAAATGTGATCACCATGTAATAAAGCATTAAAAACACATAGGTCATGTACAAAAAACCCAATTTTCGCAAATGGTGAAAACATTATAATACTCATACATTCTAGAAATCAAGGAATGATTGAAATCTAGAAAACATTACACCACGCAGTTTGGATCCAAAAAGGACGAGTCTCAGTTGTGCTTGTATGTGCCACAAAGTAATAGCCGAAGCCTGCCAAGTACTATTCACACAGTTTTCCACATAGTTTTGGTGCCAAAGTCCAACGACTCGAAGATCTGATACAAACGGCTCGAAAGCCCCACACAATCGACCCAAGTTCTAACATAAACAACCATATGGTCTAGTACTGGCAATATACATGACTTGAAGGTCCCACACAGTCCCAATAATGCGTCATAGACTTCCTAACAGTAAGTGGTAGCGATACGTCCCATGTCGTATGTGTAATACTGTGACAACCCCGATTCCGACGGACCGAATTTTTTTCAAAAATCCCAATCCATCGAAACCCGAGTTGGTTTGCTCTGGTATCCTGCAGAAAAGATAGAGACATAAAACATGTCACAGCTCAGAAAAATATCTCACAACGGAAAGGATAAAATACAGTATAATCAAAACATAGCCTTACCGTATTATTAATACTGCTTAACCAGTATCCAAAGCTATCATGTCTCTGCCACAATCTAACCTGCGAGTATGTCATGAGGAGGGGGTCAGAACGCAAGTTCTGGTGACTGGATTTAAACTATGCACCTTGGATAATCTTACATATACCGTTCAATCATATTTTCTTATTTATTAGGTTACTTGGGTTAACAGCACTCAAGGCTTACACACACGTCGTACCCATTTATTTCCCAGTGAATTAACCTGATACAGTATATGTTGCGATCTCTCAATATTGAGATACATCCCATGGTACCCCACTCGCACGGTCTCCACCGTATCATCGCAGGAATATAGCAGTCCCTAATCCTACGCCTGAATGTCATACGGATTTCTGTACATATGCCAATGCTACGTCTGCAAAGAACCACTACTTCTATATTATGTAAGCATTCGAACTGCCATCTTTGAACCATTCGATCGAATTAGGTTCCATCCTCGAATAATGCCCTCTAGTCTTATGATACACCACCCAGAGCGACATGAGTGTAACTAGACTTTCCCACGTACGTATCGTCAATCATTCTCGATGTCTATTGCATATGTTCTCTATATGTGCGCCCGAGTCCCGTGGCAGGGCTAATCAAGAAACACGGAACTCGGTCAGGAGCTTTCAGATATTTGCCGATTACAGATGTTAAGGTCTGCTTTTACAGTGGCTATGGTCCCACTAGACCCCTCCCTCAACTAATGAAAGGCACCCAAAAATATCAAGAATGAGAACTTAACCCTGCCCCCCTATGCCCTTCAAACCTATTGGCCAACCTCACCCATAACTAGATAGCAAAGTATATGGTCTTTTGGAGTTCTCAACCTTTCCGCTTTACGTACTGACTGAAGATAGTAGGTAGACAACGAGTTGCTATCACAGGGCACTAACTGGTCTCGCCAAATCACGCTGGTCCATCTTAGTCTTTTGATTGCTCCTTATTATTTCAATCAAGGCATACTCATTGGTTCACCTACGCAGACCTAACCTCTGTGAGCACAGGCAGATCATTTGCCACTCACAAAGGAATACCAAGAGTACTCTACGTCCCCAAAAGTCGCGTGCTTCTTAACCCAGTCCGTTGGATCCTACAAGAATATCTAGATGGACATGCGCTCCTCTTTGTGTCTTTTGACATCCCGATGATCTACCCCTTAGGGTTATTAATCCTCTAACGTATGGACTGGTCCAAGCGCTCAGTTTTATATGTTATTAGACCCTACGTCTAACCATTAATTACGCGCTTTTGCCACTTCGTGAGTTTTCTCAATTAACTTGATAGTTATTCTCCTTCACATTGACTTCCTTTTCAAGTTTACCAAATTACCCTTGCTTATTAATTTAATTTATAGCTTAACCCATTTAAGTTTATTAATAAGCTTACAACATGTTATTCTCTAGATTGTGGCCCAAGGTCGGTGATCCACAGTCCCTTTTATATTCTTGTTTGATTTCAATAACATGTTTTATTTAATATGTAATTAAGTATATCCAATTCACATGTTTCCAATTAACATGTCACTTACCATTTATGATTAAATATAACTTATTTCATTTCATAAGTTTTCCTCATCCTTTCTCATTTAATCATAATCCCACTTTACGTCGTCAATACAACTTACCGTTGTTTACTTATTAACTTAGTTCTATTAACTAAGGCCCATTAATAAGTTTCTCTACCCATTTATTATAACCTATGTTATAACTTCCCCTTGTGCCTAGGACAAGTCTAAACATGTTATTCTTACCAACGGGTTTCAGACTCCTAGACTACTTAATTTATAATTAAGTACAATATATTTTCTCCCCTTTTCTTAACTGGTTTCAGGTTTTCCCCATTTCTGATTACTTAATTTATAATTAAGTGTCACTTAACTTAATTCACCAGTTATCCCATTCCCTTACTAGTTTATTATAACCTAAGTTATAATATTCACTTGTCCCTAGGACAAGTCTATCTATTATACAACATTTTCATTAATGTTATTAATTTATAATAGGTCATTATCATTCCCCTTTTAAACCATTTACTGTTGTAAACTATTATTCTTCATTCATTATAATATATGTTCCTTATTGTATTAAGGAAAACACTTCATGCACCTTATCAGTTTGATAGAAGGAATCAATGATTTATTTTAATAACGTTTTCCCATCTAAATCCATGGTAGCAAGTAATTTCTTTACATTTCTTTACTTATTGTGGCTTACTTGCAACAACGTTCTTAGAAATAAGTCATTTAGGGAAGTACATCACTTTTCCCTCTTATCACACTAACTCAACTCATTACATCCCTTCCTTTCTTATTTTCTGAGTTAGACATTTAATTACCATCCTTTCCATTTACTCATATCTTGTTATATATATATATATATATATATATATATATATATATATATATATATATAAGCACTAGACCTCTCACATTAAGCCTACACTTGTGGACATTGGATTTGCCGGGCGGGTCCGGGCAGGCTTCTACCACAAGCTGACTTAACCTCGTGTCTTAGCACATGTTGTTAATTCTTGCACTTAGGCATCTCACATTAGGTTCAACATTAGTGGCTGCTGGATATGCCGGTCGGGTCCAGGCGGACTTCCGCCACTAATGCAACCTAACCTCATGCCATAAGTGTATTTACAATTTCTAATTGTAATCCTAGGCATATTCATTTTCATTCAATCACTTATGTTCATATCAAATTGCGCTTCCAAATTAAAATCTCAAAATATAATATATGTTATGTTCATTACATGAAAATTTTAGACATATATTACTGTAATATAGTTTACAGTAATCTAATTTACATGTCGTCCAATTTTTTCCTATATTTTGTCACATGTCATTTTCAACATATGTTTAATTCTACTAGGACATGTAAACATTCAATCGGGTAATTATTTTAACATGTCGTTCAATCGATAATATGTCCCAAGTAAAGCATGTAATTACAATCACTGAATTGGCTATTCATATCCTAACAAGTTTATTTTCTCCAACATGTAAATATTCAATAACTTAGCCAATTCAACATATGAATTTCCTGACATATTCATATCAACATTTCAGTTCGTTACAACAGCAGTTTATAATTAAACTGGCCATTTCAAAATTTATTAAAAAGGGGAGTGCTAAACGATAGTCATAACATTATCTAAAGGCTATAGCTTAAACCCACTCACCTTTAAGCTTTCCCCAAAATTTGGATCTAATCCGTTTTATCATCCATGGTTTTCCTTTTCCCTTTAATTTGATTCACGACCTAACGACCATGGATTTATTATTTCATGAAAAGAGAAGGGAAAGAGAAATAATTTAAATAGATTGATTCTTAGAGATTTACCTTGCTTTCATGATTCAATAATCTTTTTATTAATGTTGATTCCCTGTTCCATATCTGAATTCATAATCCTCCTAGGCTAACATTTTAATTTCAGAATAGATTTGAGAAGAGAAAGAGAGGGAGGGAGCCATGGCAGAGCTCCAGCGTAGCTACTGAATTATGATGTTTACGGTTAGGTCTAGGGTCTTATTATAGGTGCTCAAGACCTTATCGTACACGCAACGCTGAGTCAGCATTGAACCAAGTTAAGAAAATAGTCCAGGTTCGCTGATGAATCTAGCCAAATCTTATCGTACACGCAGTGCTGAGTCAGCATTGGGTCCCGCAAGCTATTTTGGCGCGGAAATTTGAATTTCGAACGTTTGAATTGTTTTGGCGTAGAAATTTGATTTTCGAACTTTTGAATTTATGGAATTTATTTAACTATTTTATTACATGAAATATTCTTATATGTATACAATTCCTCTAACGACCATTTTACGCGTATATATATGCACAACTTTCATTTTATTTTCAAAATTCAAATGAAGTCTTCTCAAAGCCTCCTAAACATCTTCCTTCCTCCAAAGAAGAAGAAGACACATACTCTTGGACCCATGAACATGTTCTTGAACATCTAACCACACTTTTGGACATTAGACCATGTTTTGGCTATTTTTTCATCCACAAAAAAGATAAGCCAATCATCTTTGGATCTCATTGCCTCCATGACCATGCTTTCTACGTAAAAGCTTCAACATCCTGATTGCATCCAAAAATACATTGAAACCCATGTGTACTCGGAGATAGTTCGATCTAATGTTGTAACTTGTACCAAGAGCATAAAAAAGAGAAGAATCATTCAAGGTAGACGTAGTCCCCGATGGGTCGAACCACTATAAACTCTATGTGATCATTTACATGTGCTTTTCTCCTGCACACTACATTGCAACTTACTCATTTTCCACTACTGGACGTTTATTTTCACTCATGTGGAAATCACGGGTGTTGACGACCATTTTTCGACGTCAACACTTTGGCGCCAGGAAGGGGTCCAGAAAAATGCACACCTACGGTCGACTCTCTGTCACTTTCATTGAGGAATTGAAACCTCTCCTTTCCTTCTACTCAAACATCGAGACTTGGGACGCTACTTAAATTTTCTTAGACTTACCGACCAAGCCTATCGACAATGGTGAACAAAGGAAAGAACCCCATCGTCGGACCTTCTACTGTCGATCCTGATTTGAGATATTCCTCCCAGCCATGATTCGTGAAAGCCTCGACTAACCTGAATGCTTCTAATGCACTTAACCTCAATGCACTCATTGATCGAGCCCATCTCGATGAAACTTCAAGAAAGTTGGGCGAAACTGAATGAAGCCTAATCGATTGAATCCATTAGAAAATTGGATTAACACAACGGGTTCAGCAATACGCTCAACATGACATTCTATGTCTTCAAGCAGACTTGGGCATCCAGCCTTTGTCGAAATATCTTTCATCAAATTTTACCCCTTTTTATGGTATCTCCCACTTCAATCACTCTTGACTTGAGCCTATCTCCGGCCAACGGGTTAATGCTCAACCCACTGCTATGCAAGATCGACTTACCTCAACTTAGAACTTGCTTCTTATGCTGTGTGCGGTCGACCGGGCCCAAGCTCCCAATCACCAGCCTCAGGAGAGTCAAAAAACTAGGGCCGAAGATTCTTTAGACCAGGACGGCGTTCATCCTAGAAGACGTCCAAGGCTGCTCACTCCTGAATCGAGCCAAGAAGACGTCCAAGGCTGCTCACTCCTGAATCGAGTCACGACTGCCGCAACTCAGTGGAGATTCGAACTCTCATTCTCGCTAACGTACTTCATAGCATCCTGAAAGAATCTTCGGGTCACATCACCAATGACTAGGAAACCAGTGCGCGACGTAACCCATTCGCTGAAGACGTGCTCAACTCTGAAAGGGCCACGCATTTCAATATGCCACAAGTGGATGCTTACTTAGGGGATTCTGATCCTCGGGAATTCATACACTGCTATGAGTTTCATATGGATTCCACTCACGCCACAGACGCTATGAAGTGCAAGTGTTTCCTCATCTTCCTTGAAGGGGTGCTATTTCTATGGTTAACCTGGCTTCCCCCTAGAATTATCTCAACCTTTTCCTAGCTTGCCAGGGGTTTAGTCGACCAGTTCGACACTCGCATCTGCCAGAGCTTCAACTAAACTTTAATAAGTTACCACGAGCGGTTCGACAAAGCTTTGGAAGGTGTCGAAGACTTGAGCCCCCGGGCTGTCATGGAAAATCTCATCGAGGACGTACCCCCCGATTCAGAATTTGGAGCATGGATTAACCAAAAGCAACCTAGGACTCTGGGGATCTTCTACGAGAAAGCCAATTATTTCCTATGCTAAGAACTAGTGCAAAAGAATCGAGCTTCTCACTTTAACAGCTTCCCTCAAAACGAAGCTTAGAGCTCCAACGACTCCAACCCCATTGCTCCATGCAATCCCGCTCAAACTGGTAACATCAGAGATAGTCGCAATAATAAGAGGAAGCATCTCTGACTTTCGTCTTTTTGCAATGAACTAGCGCCAAGGCCAAAGGTCCGACAAGCGCACCAAGGGACTCTACATAATATTGTTGGTTCCACAACGTCCACGGGCACGACAAAAACAACTGTCGCCACTTGCAGTGCAACATCAAGAAACTCATTTGCAAAGGAGACCTTGATCAATACCAACAGGGTCCACCGCATGGAATTTCCAAGCCACTCAACACTCATTAAAGATTCCAACCAACCAGGATCTTGACAGACAACTAAATACCTCAGGATCGTCTCCTCGACTCATCAAAACTGCAGCAATAATGAGCGGCCGTGCTTCATGACTCGTCTTGCTTGGGTCACCTTTTGTATCAATTTGGTTGTTATGCAATCTCAAGTGTTGAAACTGTGTCAGATGACATATGATCGACTTGTAATCAACTCAGCTCCAACTTTTATGAAGTTACAAACACGGACCTCATCTTCCAAGATCATCACACGTATCGGCGAAGCGTCACTACCGTGAATTCACCAAGTCCAACGGATTTAGCTTGGCCTAGCTACGCTCAAGCGTACTTTGGCGGCGGCTGTTGGCACTACAACCCTAAAAACTGATAGATTCATACGACTAACCTGCGCCTTGGCATACTCTAAAGTCGGTCTATTAGTGCTAAATCATCAAAACTCCATGCGATTCGATCTCCTCAAGAGTGGAGTTTTGGTCGATACCAAGCTAAGCGCGACGCCGAGTTATCTTGCATGAGTACGATTCTCGAAAAATACTAGATACTCTCGCGCTCTTAAACCCACAACTATAATGAAGCCGGGGACTTTGAGGTCGCAATCAGAGATACCTGCTTACTAGAGTAAATTCCCTTCTCGAAGAGGAAATCCCTCTTCTATGTGTCATGGGCTACTGCCTTCCTCTGAGCTCTAGCAGGGGCACATCGAGAAGCACTACCTAAGGCCCAACTAGAAGTGGGCCACACCAGTCCTTTATCAATCCCGTAGCCATCTTCTACAATGTAGTGGTCTCTGAGGACGCTATAGAAGATGCTGACTCAGGGCTCGGTCCCACCTCTGTCCCCCTCGTTGGAGACAACACAAAAATGAAAGGCAAGCCCTCTTCTCCATGAGATGCTTCCTCTTCGCTGTGTCATAGCCACTTTCGTCCCTTTGAGCTTCGACAACCCCCCGGTTAACTAGGGGCACGTTGGGAAGCACTATCGGAGACCTGACCGAGGGCAGGCCTAGGGCACCAGTCCTCCCCAGTTCCTGCATCCTTACCACTACTGTCTTCCCCGCCACCATGAAGCAACTTTTTGGGAGCAAACCCACCACGCAAAGAAAAGGGTCTAAAAACAAAGCCCTAGCACCACATGAGCTAACTGCAGTGCTGCCCGATGCTAAGGTTTGTCATATACAAGCTCCCCGAAATGCGATGACAACCTTTTATCCTTATAGCTAAAACCATAGTCATCACCGACCACCAGTGTGACTCCTGGATCGAATCGCGATTACGACATGATTGGACTAAGAATCAAATCCCGAAACTGACAACTAGCTATATATCCACATCTTATGTGCATATCCGAGCAATTAGTCGAGATAAGTTCGCTTCTCGAACGTTACGCCGATCAACTGTGTTATGTTTGACTCCAATTACAATCCAATCATGCGATGTCATGTAACGATCTAAAATAGATAAACCAATTCAGAACTACGAAGAATTTGGCAAGTACACAGGCCTGGGGGCAGCCCTTTACTGATTCCTACACCGCCGTAGCCTTAGTAGGAACCGAGGCAAATCCCCGCCAGTTCCCGCACTGGAGTCATCCTTACCACAACTAGTGGAATAACCATCTTAGAAACATATCCACCCTATGGCAAGGGTAATCCATGCTCAAAAATTTAGGTCCCGGAAGATAATAACCTTCCACTAGCGCCTAAGCAACTCAGTGTAGAGAACCGAACTAAAGGACAGAGAAAACAATACAATCATCAATTCCCAGAGGAACATGAGAAGCTGGCTAAGCCCTTGGGATACGAAACCAAGAATTCATATCCCTACGGATCCGCTATAAGTTCTCGTGTCCCACCGGCCTATCCTTGAGTTCCTAAAGTCTCGAGCTCCTCCAAAAAACTTGAGCCTAAGTACAACACCAAGATTAATTTACATAAGTACAATACTAAAAGATGTAAATAATACTTGAACACTTAGAACAATTCGTGATGAAAGAAAATAAACTTTTATTCACATGCCAGAAAATTACAAGTTTTCATAAATGACATGATGTACATCACAACCACATGATGCCTCCAAAATCGAGAGGGTCGTACTCGCACAATTCATCGGCCTACCCAAAAACAAACTTATCTATGTAACTACTTGGAAGAACCACCCTTCTCCCCTTTCTTCACCTGTAAATCGGCCTCTGATGGCTTATCTTTCTTGCCATCCTTCTTCCACTTCTTCCTCTTCGACTCCCCGCTTCCAGTCTTCTGCTCCTTAGGCAGAGTCATTGATGAGCAAGGCCCGAACTCGTACTCTCCTCCCTGAGTCACGGAAAGGGTCCTCCCTTTACCCTCACCTTCACCTTCTTCATCACTCGACATTTCGATTATGTCTGTAGCATCTTCCTCTAGGAGGACTCCTTTCAGTGGAGTAGGGAAGTGTGACGACCCATTCTCCCACTCCCCAAAAGAATATATAGTCTTTGGAATATAACACATTTATATAACACCAGAAGATAAAATATTGCATTACATTACGTAATGTATATCAAATTACATTATAAGTTATATCAGAGTTTAATACATCACAAAAGATCTTAATAATTATACATTGCGGTTTCAACAAGCAAATAGATAAACAGAGGAAATAACAGTATATTGACATAACGGAGTCTTAGAGAGTCCAAAAGAACATACAAATCCTCCTCTAGCTCCAAATCCAAAACCAACTTTCATAGGTAGCTTCCATACACAACTCCAAAATGATCTTAACTAATACCTGGATACTAGGCTACCCATGTGGAAATAATGGCAGCCAAGTTTGCAAGAGAAAAACAAACTACGAGTTAATCATAGGATTGGTATGAGAAACTCTAAGCAAATATTCTTAATTTATTCAAAAGTGAGGCAGATCATGGGATCATGCCATACAACACGGAACGGGTTTCCTCTACGTGAATGCCAATGCACAAAACCTCGTAATGCTTTTAGAAAAATGAAGCTACTATAAGACTCAAGTGCCATCACACAATGCAAACCAGAGGATATAGTTTTACCTTATAATAGCTAAACATGCTTAATACAAGAAAATCATTTGATATTATCATTAGCGTCTAAGTATGGAAAACATTTCGAAAATAAACATATCAATCTTAGATGGCATATAATGCCCCATCCCATTATGTCGCCATATAGGTGTACAACTGAAAACCCAAAGCTCGTATTCGAAATTGTGTTCCATCATGAACCTAGGCAAATGATCTTTCTTATCCTTTCGGATCATCCCTAGCAAGATGTCCACGACTCAACGCATGGTCCTTCGGAGCAGTAGAGCCGATCAACACTAACATGATGATTGGAATCTTACCTGAACATAATGTTTCCTGGTCTCATTTGACCGTCGTCTTAGTCATAATAGACCATCATCTGAGGTGCCTTCATCCATCATCCACATAAAAAATTTCCTAGGCTCCATACCATATCATCACTTTTTGCTAGAAGGAAACACATGTCCATACTCTACGGTTCATTATCCTGTTTTCGGCTCATTCTGGGGTGTGAGGCCCTAGAGTCAACATCCT
Organism: Allium sativum; assembly: GCA_030737875.1. Classification (NCBI taxonomy): domain Eukaryota; kingdom Viridiplantae; phylum Streptophyta; class Magnoliopsida; order Asparagales; family Amaryllidaceae; genus Allium; species Allium sativum. The sequence goes on along the minus strand of CM060925.1, from coordinate 28,826,451 downwards.
ACAAAGCTCTGCTTTTCAACAAAAGCTTTGATTTATCTACCAGCAGCACTCGGCATGCCACATTGTCAATTCAAAGCATATAATTGGTGTCTATTAATATATAACCCGCTAAGTTCATAAGTCTCATAGGAGGGTTTTATGCTAAGAGAATAAATTCTCCACCATCAACTGATATAACATTAATAGAAACCAATTGATTATGTTGTAAAATACAACGTTAGACACACATCCATTTACAAGTTCTTTCTGGGTTAAAACAAAACTGAAGGCACTTTATTCCTCGTCCAATCAAGGAGAGAGGCATTTGCATATCCGGAAAATCAACAAGTACGTCCAGATTACTGCCACTTTAACCTTAGAACGGGAGAGACCCAAGGCATCAACAAGCAGTCCATTCGATGCGAAGATTTCCTGCCTTCAATGTCTTCAAATTTTCATTCATCGTATAATTATTCGAAATGGGTTAAACCCGGTCTTTTCGAATAATTAGCTTTAAAGCAAAATTCTTATTAGATTATCAACCCACCAATTAAGTCTTCTTTAATTGAAAATCATTTTATAAGATTAAGATTTATACTTAAACTTAGTTAATCTATTCGGCTTCTAAAAATCATCTTTACACTTCTTTTTAACCTTATAAAAAGGTTTACTAAAGATTATATTTGATTTGTGAATTAAAAACCCTTATCTCTAAATGTTTCTCAAACTTGGTTATAAAAGGCGTTACAAAGTTAGTCAAATTCCACTTAATCGGTTTTTAATCATTCAGAACCATGTATATTTGGTTCAGACCTCTTTCAAATCATATATTATAATTTATAATGATTTTTCCTATTTTATTTGTGTTGACGGGCAAAATTGTCGCACGCCAACACCCAATGTGTATGTGTGAACAATTATCAAAATAAGTAGTAAATAATGTAAATGCGGGGAGACACAACTTTTATAGTGGTTCGGCACTAACGCCAACGTCCACTTTATAATCATCATTCATTATATCTTTTATCGATTACAAAGTTGTAGAAGTTCGAACAATAGCTAAGTTCAAAGTGTTACAATAGAATAACAAAATATATGTTTTTTCTACACTTTGATTAAATTGCCCTTCTTCATCTTCGTTGAGAAGCGTTTACTTAGTTAACAATATCCAAGCTTAGTGTTCATGTCCATGAAGTTCAAAAGTAGCATGACAACCCTTGCTAATGTTCAAGTGTTGAGGGAAATGTGCATGTCATGCTTTAACTATCCCTCTTCCTTGAGATGAGTTGACTTGGTCAACTATAAGCAACACAAGCTTTAATGTCCAAGAGGTCTAGAGACCTTGTGACTATGCTTGCTAAATGTCCAACAAGCTACGGAATATGTGTGCACCTCCTTTCAAATATCCATGCCATGTCCAATGGCCATGGAGGAAGTGTTGGAAGTCATTAATGAGTATTTGGAGCTCTCATGGTCCCAAAATTCCAAGGGAGTCGGCCTCCTATGAAGTCCAAGGCTTGGGTTATTTATAGGAGGAAGGTTAGGTGGGAGTAGGTGAGCAGCGGGACCCACAAGAGCGATTTTTGCACCTAGAACAAGGCCACATACATAAAATTCGCACCCCCTGGTGCGGGGTTTGAAATTTTGCACCCCGTCAGGGGGGTTGAAATTTCGAACCCACTGATAGGGTACGAAATTTTGACCCTCATTGGTAGGTCGAAATTTCGACCCTCCCTGGTGGGTCGAAATTTCAAACCCACTGGTGGGGTTCTGTAACAACCCGTAAAATGCGAGCCAGTTTGAAATTTTTATTTTGGCGATTTTAGCGAATTTTGAATATTTAAAATGGAATATTTTAAATAATAACGACGAAAAATTTATTTTGAATAGAAATCGAACGTATATATTATACACGTCGTCGTTAGAATATAAATATTTATATATAATTATAAATAGAATTGAAAATGGCGCGGTAGTTCGATAATTCGATTTCAAACTTCAATTGAATGTACCGGGTGCAAAACAATCCGGATTTTAGTGAAACCAAAAATAATGGAATCTAATAGTGAATATCTTTCCAACGAATCCGAAAAATCAAGATTTCATATCGGGAATCAAAAGATATGTCCAGTTGAAAATTCTGAATAGTCGCTATGGAATTCAGGCCCTTAAAAATGGACATTTTGCAAACGACCTCGGATTTTGACGAAACCAGTTTTGTTGGGTCCGTGATGTTAAGTTATTGCTAGATTCCAAATTTCGTAATTTTTCGAATCAATATGTAAGCGTGGCAAAGGAAAACGCGTTTGACCAGTTTCAGTTGATTTTAATCGACTGGAAATTGGCCATTTTTCAAACGGTCTCAGAATTTGACGAAACTAGTTTTGTTAGGACCGTATCGTCAATACGAAGCTAGAAATATTTTTCTGGAATTTTTAGAGTTCGTACGTGACCCCGGTAATTTAAAATGTATGTTTAAATTAAATATATATGGATTTATATTGTAATTTAAATGGAAACTGATCGAAACGTTAGAATTGGGTTACGAAACATATCCCATTGTGTTCGGAATAGGGGTAATTAGCTAAGGGCGACAGTCGTTGGGTTGGATTTAGAGTTCGTAAAGATAAACGAGTGAATTCACGAATTAAATAATAATATAAATATATTTATATAACCTCCAAGTGGTCAAACCCCTAGAATAAGTCAAAATCACGGTCAAAACTCCAGGAGCCGCCTCTCTTCTTCTAAACGATCCAACGAGGAAAACATTCAGATCTTCTTCCCCCTTTTTTTTCTTAATCCGCTCAACTAATTCGCACCCCCCAAAAGAACGTCGAAGCCCTCTAAGATCTCGACATCACCAACGAAGGTGATCAGGAATAAAGCCCTGTGGCGGCCCTAGCAGCGCCGAGAAGCTGAGGACTTCGACGTGCGTTCTGGAGCAGACCAAGCCGCTGAATTGGATGATGTGGTGGGTGAAGGTGCGTGTGGCTCTAGTGAGTTGTATAGAAGGGTCGGATCCGCCTCTGGCGTGACGGTGGTGGCGCGGTGGACGGGGATGTGAAGTCGATGGTGGGTTTTGAAGGTCCAAGAAGCTGAACGATTAACAGAGAGGTTTTGTTCCTCTTTACTTTATTTTATTTAAGCTAATCATAGTATTTAATTTATTTTATATTGTACATAGAAGAAAATCAGTTTTTATTTTATATTGTACATAGAAGAAAATCAGTTTTTATTTTATATTGTACATAGAAGAAAATCAGTTTTTATTTTATATTATACATAGAAGAAAATCAGTTTTTATTTTATATTGTACATAGAAGAAAATCAGTTTTATTTTATATAGTACCTAGGAACTAAAATATGATTTTTTATATAATGTAGAGAATAAAAAATATAATTTTTATTATGAAGAAGCTATAAAAATATAATTTTTATTCGGGTAGAAAGTTAAAAATATATTCTTCATTAAGCGAAGAGAAATATAATTTTTATAACGAAGTGGAAATAAAAATATGATTTTTATATATTGAACTTCAAAATAAAAATATGATTTTTATATATTGAATAGCGAAGTAAAAATTCGATTTTTACATAGGTAGTGAAAGCGGGCAACGAAGATGAAAAAGGATGCGATGACGACGAAGACTTCTACAAAGGAAGTGCCGTGGAGCTGGATAGCTATATGTGAGAATTCTCACTCTTCAATTTTATTTCTAGTTATATATATACTAGGATGCAGACGGTGTTTAGTAGCACCCGACACAATCGTCCACAGACCATGGACTTGTTTGTTTGGCTGTTTGGTGATTGATTGCGATATTGGTTTGAATGTGGTTTGTGGTGTGAAAAATCGAATCGATAAATTGGTTAGGATTAGACGTGCGCCGTTATAAGGCGAAGGAGTAAGGCTAGGTTAGACTCTTACTCCAAATTTTGTGGTTTACATAACGAATTGATTTGATTGATGTGTGAATGGCGTGGGCCTTCACTAGACCGGGGACAAGGCTAGGCCTCGTCCCGTTTCTAGTATAGTGCCGTTATGCCGCCGAAATTTTCTAAAATATGTTAGAAAAATAAAAATATCATTTTATTTAAGGAATGAACTGAATAGAAATTCATAGGTTGAAATAAAATGTTTTATCGTTAAAAATATAATTTTTAACGTGAAGTGAATAAAATAAAATATTCATTTACAAACCAGACGGTTTGTTTATGTACACCTATTTGAATGACATTGATTGGGACGATAAATTTTACACATCGCCCAACAGCACAAATAAAATATGTGTTTGATTGTTTGAAACCCCACACGGGTGTTGGGATGAAATTTGAAGTTCACTCATCCTGATTGATTAAATATGTCGATCGATTGATTGACAGGCTGTTAAGCGTTGAATATCTATATTTGATGCTTTTACAGTGTAGTGCACTTTGGTTGATGGTTGATTATTTTCAATGTTATTATATACATGTGTTGTATGAAAATCCATATAATTAACTTTATATGGTAATTGATTGGGCCTCATTCCAATTTGAAAAATAAAGAATATTATAAAATAAAAGTTCATGTGTTGACAGTACTCATCCATTGAGATTGGTCATGTGTTGAACGAAATATTTTAGTAATAAAATTTACATCTTTATCGATATAAAATAAAAGTTCATGTGTTGACAGTACTCATTCATTGAGATTGGTCATGTGTTGAACGAAATATTTTGATAACAACTATTTTGAGAAAAAGAAATATTTGAAATGGAATATTTGAAAATATCAATTTATGAAGCCGTGTTGATTAGATTGACGCCATTTTGACGTGAACGATATTTATATCGATTTTAAAACGATTTCGAAATGAATTGAATTGAAAACGATTTCGAAATGAATTGAATTGAAATGAATTCAAATTGAATTGAAATTTGAATTGAATAGAAATGAATTTTAAAACGAATTTATAAAGAAGAATTCAATTTTGATTTGAATTGAAATGGAAGTTGAAAAGGTTTTTGAAACGAATTCAAAACTAATTATATAATTCGTTTTAAATAGAAATCGACGAAATATATATTATATATATAATATAATGGCCTGAATAGAACGCGCCGCGCCGCGGCAGTTCGTAAATTTCGACCATTTATTTCAAACGGACATTACGGGAGATCCGACCGTCGGATTCTCCTAAAACCGGAACCGTTGGGTTCGTATCGAAAAGAGCTTTCTAACGAATATTAGAAATTTGAAATCTAACGGTTGGATTTGGAGATACGTCCAAATCAAATTCGAAAAAGGTCCCTGTAAGTGCAGTTCGATGGCCATTGTTGGAAATCGACTGTACGGGCCTTGATAAAATTATTAAAAATAGTAATAATTTGTGTAAAATCATAAGAAATGATTTAGAAAGAATTGGGATGAAAAACTCCATATTTGAAAAGATAAAAATAGATTTTTATCGAATTGAACTAGTTTTGAACTAGAATTATAATTCTATTTATTTTTAAATAAATAAATTGAATTCGAAAAGGGTTTTAAAAATAACCAAAATTTCCAATGATTGCATTGGAGTGGATTTGAATCGAAATTGTCTTCGGAATATTTCGATGTTGGAATTCGTGATTATACAGGTGTTGTTATGGAAATTTGAAAGATATATATTTATATCGTTATTTCCAATACGACATTTGTTAGTCGTAGAATTCGATATTGAATATAAGCCGATATATTTTCTATTCAGAGCCTTGTATTGAATATCGAATGTGATTTGGGTTTGTCGTGAATGGTGTCTTCACTAACACTGTTCTTGAACCCAGTTGAGAAAAGATTAAATCTTTTTATTTAGATTTAATGAAGTTTACCAATTAAATAATATTTAATTGGAATTGAATTGATATTGATTTTTGGGTTTATCGTGAACAGTGTTTTTAAATAGCACTCGTTCTTTAACCCGATAATTAATGAATGGGATTTTGGGTTTATCGTGAACCGTGTTTTAAATGACACTGATTCTTTAACCCAGTCGAAGATTAAAACTTAGTGGAGTTTTAATGAATCTTTAATTAGATTGAAATGATCGAAAATGGAGTATCACCAGTTTTGCTCCAGGCGATAGTTAAATCTTTAATTAGATTTGAACGTGAAATGGTAATTGAATTTACCGATAACACTGTGGTGTTAGATATGAAGTATTACCAGTTTTACTTCATGGGATGAATAGGTTGGGATTGGGAAATTAAAACAAATGATTACTTCGGTAAGGTTCGCTAATCCCGACTAGTTTGAATTGATATTCAAAAGTAGATTAAAGAATAAATTCAAGAATTTATCTTTGATAAAATTAATGGGAACCTTTCCCTATGAATGTGAAATTTAGAAACTAACTGTCGGTTAGCTAAGCAGAAGGGTTTCCTGGATATTGATCTGATGTTGGTTTCGGCCTTCGGGGTTAATGTTTGGGAAATTATTCTCTTGATTAATTTATGGTTAGTGACTGATGAATTGGAATGAGGCGTATGTTGTGTTTGTGTAACACTTATTTAAAATATACGCGAGTTATTCGGAAAGTCCGGGTTTATCCCATTCTGAATAACTGATACGACGATAAGTCGAAGATGAAGACGATGGTCGAAGACCGGAGGTCTTCACGTCGTTTGGGTGATAACTGATGATCTTGATTGGGCTGTACACCCAAGAAGATGGAAACAGTTGGTGATCGTCCAGACGTACTTGGAGATCGATGGATATGCGAGGTACTAGGTGCCTCCGGTTTCGTTCAGACCCAGAACGGACTTGTAAATGGACTGTGTGTCTGACATTGGATTTTAGTCCGTGTGATTGATCTCTATTAAATATATATCTGTTTGGCGGCGGAGAATTTATTCTCTTGCTTAACGCCCTTCTCTGAGACGTACGAGCTCAGGGGTTATATATTGATGGATATCAATCGCATGGAGTGAATTGCCTGTGTGGCATGCCTAAGTGGCAATTGATCAAGGCTTCTGTTGAAAAGCAAAGTCTTGTGGTTGATGATCGAAGCACGGCCTTGTGTGGCGTAGCTTTGTGTAACGTTGATTCGCGAGTATCACACCCGGTATGAATCAAAAACGGGAGACGGACCTCAGGGAGGACTTGCGTTTCTTTCTAGTTAGAAGTGGCGTCAGTGGTTTTACACGCCCTGACGAGTTTGACTTATGTGGTTGTTGCTGTTGCGAGGCGCCTCGGTTATATCGGTTTCGGCCGATGCTTCTGGTCGGCTGACGGACCAGACTTACACCCCATAGGGTGGGGAAACGTAGTGTTCAGGCATAATAATCCACATCGGTGGACCGGCCCTGTCGCTCCAAGGCTTGCCTGCGCGCTTGCCTGTGGCTCGGGCTAGAGAGTCACGAATCGGTGGAGGACGATCCCTAGCCTCGGTTCATACCATAAATGATAACCCAACTTCCAATACGACATTTGCGGTTTTATTTGTAAACCTATATATGGCGACATGATATATGGTACCCATGCCGCCTATGATTGATACTTATGATTTGAAGTTGTTTTATACACTATGCACTTATAATAGTATCAAATGATTTGTTTTAAAATGTATCAAGCATTCTTTGGCTGTTATAAGGGAAAACCCTATCCCCCGGCTTGCGTTGCATTGTGTGATAGGACCTGGGTCTTATAACAGCTTCATTTTTCTTTAGTTAGCATTGCGCTGTTTGTTTTATGCACTGGTATTCTTGGGAGGAAACCCGTTCCGTGTTATACGGCGTGGTCCCTTGATTTACCGAACTTTAAAAATAAAGATTAATAACTGTTTTAGTTCTCACACCAGTCACATGACTGACCTGGAGTTTATTGTTTTAACCTAAACTCTGGGTGCCCTTATTTTGACACGGGCAGCTAGTAGTTTTGGTTTTGCAGATTTATATTCACAGGATCCTGGTTTACAGCTGGAATGATATCCGGAAAGCTTTGTATCCGTATATCTCTTCTAGTTGTGTATTGTATTATTTTCCGCTGCTATGTATTTAAATGTAATTTAAATCTCTGATATTTCTGTGTAATATTCATTTATACTCTGTATATTCTTGTAATCTGATGCATTGTTGTAATATACAATGAAATGTTCTTCTGTATGCGTTCTGTTGTGGTTTGTTCTCGAACTATCCGACACTTTCCTTTACGGGGAAGTTGCGGGTCTTTACACGTGGTATCAGAGCTTTGGTTTACAAAGCTAGAGAACAAGACACATTAGAACCATACGAAAGAATTCATCAGATATTGGATTAGTAATATCCAATGAGGATGACTCGTTAGAGATAGGATCAGTAGTATCCTAGAACGAGTGTGAAGAGTATATTTTTCAAATGAAAACAAATTTTGTTTTGAAAATTTAAATCAATTATCCGTATTTGATTATTTATTTTATATTGATTAGGACAATCCGATATATAAAGATTTTGCATATATGTCTTGCAAACGTGTATTCGAAGTTTTAATATATTGGGTAGATATAGAATCCCTCTAGTGCCCGGGAGTAATTCTGGTGATGGGGCACTGTCGCCAGTATTTATTTTCGAGTGACGAAAGTGAGATTTCTATATATTTCCTATTGACTGGCGTGAGAACCAAAATTAGATAGGGCCTATTGTTGTGATTTGGCATCAAAAACATGATTCTTGACTATGTATCAAAATTATGAATTTGATAATCTAATTCACTAATTGATTGATGTTTGCGTTGTTTGTTCATTTGTTTGCTAATTTTGAACCATTTAGCCTAATTGAAACAAATATTGAATTATATTGAAAATTGGCCGCATATGCTTGCATATACATATATAACATTGAACAGGTCATAGCAAGGAGGCTAGAGCAGAGAATAAAATTTGTTTGCCCGACAAATAGGTACATGTTTACTACATAATTTCCTGTTTTGTTTGGGTGATGATGATTTTGTGAGCCTATTGGCTAGCCGCTTGGCTTTTTCTTTTTCTTTTTGAGATCTGAAGGACCGGGGAAGCTATTTGAAATTCCCCGATGCTCCCATTGCAGGGGAGGTTATGGCGAAATTTTTCGAAAATTTAGGGTGTTAGATAAATTTTTGAAATTTTGGAAATTCTCAGAAACTAAAGAGTTGGAGAATGGAAGCCTGATCGAACGTAGAATTGAATGATCAAACCACTTTCGACTTTGTTCCTTTTCGGGGACGAAAAGTTTTAAGTGGGGGAGATTGTAACAACCCGTAAAATGCGAGCCAGTTTGAAATTTTTATTTTGGCGATTTTAGCGAATTTTGAATATTTAAAATGGAATATTTTAAATAATATCGACGAAAAATTTATTTTGAATAGAAATCGAACGTATATATTATACACGTCGTCGTTAGAATATAAATATTTATATATAATTATAAATAGAATTGAAAATGGCGTGGTAGTTCGATAATTCGATTTCAAACTTCAATTGAATGTACCGGGTGCAAAACAATCCGGATTTTAGTGAAACCAAAAATAATGGAATCTAATAGTGAATATCTTTCCAACGAATCCGAAAAATCAAGATTTCATATCGGGAATCAAAAGATATGTCCAGTTGAAAATTCTGAATAGTCGCTATGGAATTCAGGCCCTTAAAAATGGACATTTTGCAAACGACCTCGGATTTCGACGAAACCAGTTTTGTTGGGTCTGTGATGTTAAGTTATTGCTAGATTCCAAATTTCGTAATTTTTCGAATCAATATGTAAGCGTGGCAAAGGAAAACGCGTTTGACCAGTTTCAGTTGATTTTAATCGACTGGAAATTGGCCATTTTTCAAACGGTCTCAGAATTTGACGAAACTAGTTTTGTTAGGACCGTATCGTCAATACGAAGCTAGAAATATTTTTCTGGAATTTTTAGAGTTCGTACGTGACCCCGGTAATTTAAATTGTATGTTTAAATTAAATATATATGGATTTATATTGTAATTTAAATGGAAACTGATCGAAACGTTAGAATTGGGTTACGAAACATATCCCATTGTGTTCGGAATAGGGGTAATTAGCTAAGGGCGACAGTCGTTGGGTTGGATTTAGAGTTCGTAAAGATAAACGAGTGAATTCACGAATTAAATAATAATATAAATATATTTATATAACCTCCAAGTGGTCAAACCCCTAGAATAAGTCAAAATCGCGGTCAAAACTCCAGGAGCCGCCTCTCTTCTTCTAAACGATCCAACGAGGAAAACATTCAGATCTTCTTCCCCTTTTTTTTTCTTAATCCGCTCAACTAATTCGCACCCCCCAAAAGAACGTCGAAGCCCTCTAAGATCTCGACATCACCAACGAAGGTGATCAGGAATAAAGCCCTGTGGCGGCCCTAGCAGCGCCGAGAAGCTGAGGACTTCGACGTGCGTTCTGGAGCAGACCAAGCCGTCGAATTGGATGATGTGGTGGGTGAAGGTGCGTGTGGCTCTAGTGAGTTGTATAGAAGGGTCGGATCCGCCTCTGGCGTGACGGTGGTGGCGCGGTGGACGGGGATGTGAAGTCGATGGTGGGTTTTGAAGGTCCAAGAAGCTGAACGATTAACAGAGAGGTTTTGTTCCTCTTTATTTTATTTAAGCTAATCATAGTATTTAATTTATTTTATATTGTACATAGAAGAAAATCAGATTTTATTTTATATTGTACATAGAAGAAAATCAGTTTTTATTTTATATTGTACATAGAAGAAAATCAGTTTTTATTTTATATTATACATAGAAGAAAATCAGTTTTTATTTTATATTGTACATAGAAGAAAATCAGTTTTATTTTATATAGTACCTAGGAACTAAAATATGATTTTTTATATAATGTAGAGAATAAAAAATATAATTTTTATTATGAAGAAGCTATAAAAATATAATTTTTATTCGGGTAGAAAGTTAAAAATATATTCTTCATTAAGCGAAGAGAAATATAATTTTTATAACGAAGTGGAAATAAAAATATGATTTTTATATATTGAACTTCAAAATAAAAATATGATTTTTATATATTGAATAGCGAAGTAAAAATTCGATTTTTACATAGGTAGTGAAAGCGGGCAACGAAGATGAAAAAGGATGCGATGACGACGAAGACTTCTGCAAAGGAAGTGCCGTGGAGCTGGATAGCTATATGTGAGAATTCTCACTCTTCAATTTTATTTCTAGTTATATATATATACTAGGATGCAGACGGTGTTTAGTAGCACCCGACACAATCGTCCACAGACCATGGACTTGTTTGTTTGGCTGTTTGGTGATTGATTGCGATATTGGTTTGAATGTGGTTTGTGGTGTGAAAAATCGAATCGATAAATTGGTTAGGATTAGACGTGCGCCGTTATAAGGCGAAGGAGTAAGGCTAGGTTAGACTCTTACTCCAAATTTTGTGGTTTACATAACGAATTGATTTGATTGATGTGTGAATGGCGTGGGCCTTCACTAGACCGGGGACAAGGCTAGGCCTCGTCCCGTTTCTAGTATAGTGCCGTTATGCCGCCGAAATTTTCTAAAATATGTTAGAAAAATAAAAATATCATTTTATTTAAGGAATGAACTGAATAGAAATTCATAGGTTGAAATAAAATGTTTTATCGTTAAAAATATAATTTTTAACGTGAAGTGAATAAAATAAAATATTCATTTACAAACCAGACGGTTTGTTTATGTACACCTATTTGAATGACATTGATTGGGACGATAAATTTTACACATCGCCCAACAGCACAAATAAAATATGTGTTTGATTGTTTGAAACCCCACACGGGTGTTGGGATGAAATTTGAAGTTCACTCATCCTGATTGATTAAATATGTCGATCGATTGATTGACAGGCTGTTAAGCGTTGAATATCTATATTTGATGCTTTTACAGTGTAGTGCACTTTGGTTGATGGTTGATTATTTTCAATGTTATTATATACATGTGTTGTATGAAAATCCATATAATTAACTTTATATGGTAATTGATTGGGCCTCATTCCAATTTGAAAAATAAAGAATATTATAAAATAAAAGTTCATGTGTTGACAGTACTCATCCATTGAGATTGGTCATGTGTTGAACGAAATATTTTAGTAATAAAATTTACATCTTTATCGATATAAAATAAAAGTTCATGTGTTGACAGTACTCATTCATTGAGATTGGTCATGTGTTGAACGAAATATTTTGATAACAACTATTTTGAGAAAAAGAAATATTTGAAATGGAATATTTGAAAATATCAATTTATGAAGCCGTGTTGATTAGATTGACGCCATTTTGACGTGAACGATATTTATATCGATTTTAAAACGATTTCGAAATGAATTGAATTGAAAACGATTTCGAAATGAATTGAATTGAAATGAATTCAAATTGAATTGAAATTTGAATTGAATAGAAATGAATTTTAAAACGAATTTATAAAGAAGAATTCAATTTTGATTTGAATTGAAATGGAAGTTGAAAAGGTTTTTGAAACGAATTCAAAACTAATTATATAATTCGTTTTAAATAGAAATCGACGAAATATATATTATATATATAATATAATGGCCTGAATAGAACGCGCCGCGCCGCGGCAGTTCGTAAATTTCGACCATTTATTTCAAACGGACATTACGGGAGATCCGACCGTCGGATTCTCCTAAAACCGGAACCGTTGGGTTCGTATCGAAAAGAGCTTTCTAACGAATATTAGAAATTTGAAATCTAACGGTTGGATTTGGAGATACGTCCAAATCAAATTCGAAAAAGGTCCCTGTAAGTGCAGTTCGATGGCCATTGTTGGAAATCGACTGTACGGGCCTTGATAAAATTATTAAAAATAGTAATAATTTGTGTAAAATCATAAGAAATGATTTAGAAAGAATTGGGATGAAAAACTCCATATTTGAAAAGATAAAAATAGATTTTTATCGAATTGAACTAGTTTTGAACTAGAATTATAATTCTATTTATTTTTAAATAAATAAATTGAATTCGAAAAGGGTTTTAAAAATAACCAAAATTTCCAATGATTGCATTGGAGTGGATTTGAATCGAAATTGTCTTCGGAATATTTCGATGTTGGAATTCGTGATTATACAGGTGTTGTTATGGAAATTTGAAAGATATATATTTATATCGTTATTTCCAATACGACATTTGTTAGTCGTAGAATTCGATATTGAATATAAGCCGATATATTTTCTATTCAGAGCCTTGTATTGAATATCGAATGTGATTTGGGTTTGTCGTGAATGGTGTCTTCACTAACACTGTTCTTGAACCCAGTTGAGAAAAGATTAAATCTTTTTATTTAGATTTAATGAAGTTTACCAATTAAATAATATTTAATTGGAATTGAATTGATATTGATTTTTGGGTTTATCGTGAACAGTGTTTTTAAATAGCACTCGTTCTTTAACCCGATAATTCATGAATGGGATTTTGGGTTTATCGTGAACCGTGTTTTAAATGACACTGATTCTTTAACCCAATCGAAGATTAAAACTAAGTGGAGTTTTAATGAATCTTTAATTAGATTGAAATGATCGAAAATGGAGTATCACCAGTTTTGCTCCAGGCGATAGTTAAATCTTTAATTAGATTTGAACGTGAAATGGTAATTGAATTTACCGATAACACTGTGGTGTTAGATATGAAGCATTACCAGTTTTACTTCATGGGATGAATAGGTTGGGATTGGGAAATTAAAACAAATGATTACTTCGGTAAGGTTCGCTAATCCCGACTAGTTTGAATTGATATTCAAAAGTAGATTAAAGAATAAATTCAAGAATTTATCTTTGATAAAATTAATGGGAACCTTTCCCTATGAATGTGAAATTTAGAAACTAACTGTCGGTTAGCTAAGCAGAAGGGTTTCCTGGATATTGATCTGATGTTGGTTTCGGCCTTCGGGGTTAATGTTTGGGAAATTATTCTCTTGATTAATTTATGGTTAGTGACTGATGAATTGGAATGAGGCGTACGTTGTGTTTGTGTAACACTTATTTAAAATATACGCGAGTTATTCGGAAAGTCCGGGTTTATCCCATTCTGAATAACTGATACGACGATAAGTCGAAGATGAAGACGATGGTCGAAGACCGGAGGTCTTCACGTCGTTTGGGTGATAACTGATGATCTTGATTGGGCTGTACACCCAAGAAGATGGAAACAGTTGGTGATCGTCCAGACGTACTTGGAGATCGATGGATATGCGAGGTACTAGGTGCCTCCGGTTTCGTTCAGACCCAGAACGGACTTGTAAATGGACTGTGTGTCTGACATTGGATTTTAGTCCGTGTGATTGATCTCTATTAAATATATATCTGTTTGGCGGCGGAGAATTTATTCTCTTGCTTAACGCCCTTCTCTGAGACGTACGAGCTCAGGGGTTATATATTGATGGATATCAATCGCATGGAGTGAATTGCCTGTGTGGCATGCCTAAGTGGCAATTGATCAAGGCTTCTGTTGAAAAGCAAAGTCTTGTGGTTGATGATCGAAGCACGGCCTTGTGTGGCGTAGCTTTGTGTAACGTTGATTCGCGAGTATCACACCCGGTATAAATCAAAAACGGGAGACGGACCTCAGGGAGGACTTGCGTTTCTTTCTAGTTAGAAGTGGCGTCAGTGGTTTTACACGCCCTGACGAGTTTGACTTATGTGGTTGTTGCTGTTGCGAGGCGCCTCGGTTATATCGGTTTCGGCCGATGCTTCTGGTCGGCTGACGGACCAGACTTACACCCCATAGGGTGGGGAAACGTAGTGTTCAGGCATAATAATCCACATCGGTGGACCGGCCCTGTCGCTCCAAGGCTTGCCTGCGCGCTTGCCTGTGGCTCGGGCTAGAGAGTCACGAATCGGTGGAGGACGATCCCTAGCCTCGGTTCATACCATAAATGATAACCCAACTTCCAATACGACATTTGCGGTTTTATTTGTAAACCTATATATGGCGACATGATATATGGTACACATGCCGCCTATGATTGATACTTATGATTTGAAGTTGTTTTATACACTATGCACTTATAATAGTATCAAATGATTTGTTTTAAAACGTATCAAGCATTCTTTGGCTGTTATAAGGGAAAACCCTATCCCCCGGCTTGCGTTGCATTGTGTGATAGGACCTGGGTCTTATAACAGCTTCATTTTTCTTTAGTTAGCATTGCGCTGTTTGTTTTATGCACTGGTATTCTTGGGAGGAAACCCGTTCCGTGTTATACGGCGTGGTCCCTTGATTTACCGAACTTTAAAAATAAAGATTAATAACTGTTTTAGTTCTCACACCAGTCACATGACTGACCTGGAGTTTATTGTTTTAACCTAAACTCTGGGTGCCCTTATTTTGACACGGGCAGCTAGTAGTTTTGGTTTTGCAGATTTATATTCACAGGATCCTGGTTTACAGCTGGAATGATATCCGGAAAGCTTTGTATCCGTATATCTCTTCTAGTTGTGTATTGTATTATTTTCCGCTGCTATGTATTTAAATGTAATTTAAATCTCTGATATTTCTGTGTAATATTCATTTATACTCTGTATATTCTTGTAATCTGATGCATTGTTGTAATATACAATGAAATATTCTTCTGTATGCGTTCTGTTGTGGTTTGTTCTCGAACTATCCGACACTTTCCTTTACGGGGAAGTTGCGGGTCTTTACAGGTTCGAAATTTCAACCCTACCAAAGGGCTCGAAATTTCGAACCCACTGGTGGGGTTCGAAATTGCAACCCCACTAGGGGGTACGAAATTTCGAACCCCCTTGTAGGGTGTGAAATTTCGACCTTACCAAAGGGTATGAAATTTTGAACCCCCTAGAGGGGTACGAAATTGATAGGGGATGAGGTCGAAATCACACTGCCGAGGGAATCGAAATTCATGAACGCGAAGTAATGGAATCTGCGGTTTTACTGGTCCGAAGTGAAGGAATTTGAGCTTCCAACATGGAGAAAATTGATAGGGGATGAGGTCGATCACCGCCAGGACTGTGGGGTACCGGACCCCCACCGGCATTATGCCCGGAACCGCTTCACGGCTCGCCTTCGGCTCGGATCACGACTCGCTTTCGGCTTGGATGACGGCTTGACCAAGAGTTCATCGGCCTGACAGAGGCCACCTGATAGAGATTTAGGGTCTCCTTGCATTCGCGACGCGACTTCGACCCAACTGCTTTGTTCTTTTTGATGCTTGAGTGTGTCGCTCACCAAATACTTGACGTGCGACAACTTCGACAAAAAAGCGTGTCAACAATTTGTATAAAAATAGGTCATTTTCACTAATCCCAATTTCAGATCACTATTGGTCCTAACGCTATTTTCAGATTTGATTTGATCTTTTCTTAAGATCTAATCGTCGACTTTCAAAAATCTACCTATTATTTGTAAATTCTTTCATTACGAATCCAACAGTTTCTGCTTTTGGAAAATCCAACAGTCAGATATCCCGATACATCATTTTGAAGTTACAGGTCGAAGTTCGATAACTGCCATTGTGCGACGAATTCTATTCTGACCATGTTTCGACGTATATTATAAACTACGTCGAATAGCTTCAAAAATATTTTATTTATTCTTTAAAATATATATAGTAATTTCCAAATGCTAATTTTTTTATTTTCGACTTTAAATTCATTTATTCTAATATTTAAGTACTATAATATTATTTAAATCATTAAAATAATATTTTTTAAAATTTATTATTTTGTATTCATATTTTCCTGACATCCTTTATAAAAGTAAATAAGGCAGTTTTGTAAAGAAAATCTTTTTAAAAAATTTCTTAGATACCCTGACCGAACTTCACTTTTACTCATTACTATTCATTTTAAAATTAAAACTTGAATAGGCCTTAACTACTTGAAAATTATTTCAAATCAACTTCTTTGTTTTACGAATATGCATCGTAATAATATAAATTTTGTGTCCATCCAAAATCAGATGTCAAATTTAAACTTTTATTTTTCACCTATTATTATATTAATAAAATATTCATTAAATTGTTTTATTCGATGGTGACTTAACCAATGAACCAATAATCACATTTATTGGTTATATTTAACCAGTGTATCACATAATACTATATCAATCATAATAACATCCATTAATTCACACATCATGGTGTATACCATACAAGCCTTAAACCATTAACGCTTATATGGGTTTGTCAATCAATAGATTAACCGTAATATCAATCAGTGTCAACCATCAATGTCCAACTAATCATCATCCAGTTACCCAAATAGAGTTATCATTAATATTAGTTAACCTTCAGTTCAATGATCATTAAGGGTTCGACTCAGTTCCATTGTCAACACTATTAGTTATAAGTGCCATATACCAAAGTAATGATAAGTACTTCACATAAAAATCATATTTGATCATACTAAACATCATTTAACATATCTTGAATTATCACCAATGACAATTCATTATATAACTTATACAGATTCACTAACTATAGTTAATATTAAACTTCCCTTTTTCGATTTACGGTTTCTCACTGAGGTTTCTACTCCCAATCTTTAATCGAAGGATATGCTAACGCTCCTGGATGACTTTGACAGTCTCCCGGAGTCACTGGATATTTTTGGAAATGAATTTGATAGATTTCCGATGCTGCGGTGTTTATAAACCAACAGACAAACAATTAGAGCTATATTTGAGTTTTTGGAGTAAACGGAGTAGGGTTTGGGACTACAGGTTTCAACCTTAAGGTGTGGGGTCCAAGATGACTGTTGTGGTCGGAGGTGGGGCTGTGTGTGTCCTATGGATGCGTCTTTGGTCTGGTTTGGGGAAGGAGGTGGCAAATTAGGATTTTAAAAGGGGGAAACTTGGAATTTAGGGCTTTTAAAGGGGAGGTGGTGCCACGGCTTGAGGAAGAGGTGGTGGATGTGTTCGACGCTAGAGGGAGGAGGGTTAAGTGATGCAGATGTGGATCGGGTGTGGAGGATTTTGGTGATGGAGGAGTGAAGCAAGTGAAGGAGAGAAGAGAGCATAAGGAAATGTGAAATCAAAGTGGAAAAGTAGAGAAAAGGACTTGGTTTTATACAAAGGGGAAGTGTGTGGATTGATGAGGTGTTGGCACAGGGAGGAAATGGAGAAAACACAATCTGGGCTTTGGATGGAAGAAACCTCAGAGAAAAACACTTGTGCTTTTGACCTTGTTTAAAGGTGAAAGCTTATTTCCATCTTTAAGCGCGTTTATCGCTCGTATGATCAAACGCCAAGTACGATCGGTATGAAATTTTGAATACTACTATATTTTGTAATTATGGATACAATGAGATAAGTCACCTCGAATTCAGAGTCTCGTTTGACCACTGGTCGTATTATTTTATTATGTTAGTATTTAATTTTAACATAATTTCCTGATAAGCGTTTATTTTTCGTACGCTCACATACTAACTCTTAAAATTATGAAATTTGAAATCTTACCATATTTTAACGTTTCAAATCCGATGAAAGCGATTTTGTCGAGTTCCAAGATCGTTTGAAAAATGTCTATTTTTAAGTTATTGAAACAATATTAAATTATCGAATTTTTAAGTTGAATATAAATCCGTATAATATTAATTTAAATTTAAAATATAAAATTTTAAAATTGGTCCTAAAATTTCAGATCATTACAGGAAGACTTCAATAAAGGCACCTGTTGCCGCAGGCTGCACCGCCTCCTTCCTAGCCTTCTTAGCTTTTCTCTCGGCCCACTCATCGCTGTACTCCCCGCCTTCAGTTTAGCGGCCTCTAGAACCTTCATCTTTTTTAACTCAGCATTGGCTCGCTTCTACACGGCTTCGAATTCATTTTTCTTTCGGACTTCATCTTGCACCTTGGCCTAGGCCTTTCCTCGGCTTTTGCCATCGCTTCGTCCAGGGCCTTGTTCCTAGCCTCCTCATCCTCTTTCTCCTTCGCCTCGAGTTCCTCGGACTTCATAAGCATTTGGGCTTTCTGTTCCTCGACCAAGTCGTGCATGGATTTTCCAGCTGCCTCTGTCTCTCCAATGACTTGAGTGTCTCCACCTGCAGGGTCCTTTCCTTCACAAAGCACTTTGCGCAGGTCAGCCATTTCAAACCCTCCAGTCTCTATGTCAAAGTCTGCAAGGAACCCGTGGTCCTCCTCCATTTGCCTCTTATAGACATCCATATCTGTCTCGGCTATGGCGGTTGTCATTACCTTTATCCCGACCATCGTCCCTTAGCCCACGATATTTATATGTTGAGTTAAAGATCAGCCACTCTCTTTCTGTCCCATTATCTTTTGGTTCTCATCAAATAGATAGGTTTACCTTCGGTCGTCTACATCGTAGAACCACCCGATGTTGATCCTTTAGTGGTTGACAGAGGCGCACTTAGGACTATTGAGGAAGAGTTACCAGCGGGAACGTCTTGTTGTTGTTCGGGAAGGGCCTCATGAGCTACAATGATACTCTCGGGCATGATTGTCCTCCCTTTCTTGGCAACACATCTTTCCTCTTCCTCCGTCGCAGCTTCCTCCTCGAGAAGTTTCCTCCCTTCTACCAATGCCCAACGCTCATCCTCATTCATGTATAGGTCAGCTTGGCCTCATCCACCTCTGCCCCTGGGGTTGTGGCCTCATCCTTGACAAGTTTTCTCTAGTCGTAGCCAGGTTCCTAGGATAATTGTTGATCCGTAAGAGCCCGCGATGTTTAAGGCTCTTTACATAAAAGCCTCAAATTGCCTCCTCCAAGACCATCTCCACCTCTTCTCAGGCCTCTCTGACTTGTCGTTTCAACTCCTTAACTTCAACTTCATGCTCGGCTCTGATGCTACCTACTTGACTAAGCATCTCCTTACTGAAGCTTTTGCCGCCTCCTTATCCTTCATAGTCATACTCAGCGTTCCTCCTGTCTAGCATCACCCTGAACTCTACGTTCTCCTTTGTTTGGTGTTGAGCTTCTTCGTTCTCCTTTTGGAGCCTCCCGTTCTCCTCAGCCAGTGCTTTCTTCTCCGCCCTTAGCTACTGCACAGTCCCCTGGCTTGGCTACCTCCTCCTCTAGGGCTTTCTTCTCCTTTTCAAGATTGGTGGCCCTAGTCGACGAAAAGGCTAGCACATCTTTATAATTATTACTGGCTGCTTCCATTGCCACTTTCGTCTCCTCCAATTCCAGCTTCATCGCACTTCTTTCAGCAATAGAGAGTTAGCACAATAACGCGCTAGTCGGATAAGCGGAAACAAGTGCAACTCACAGTCAAGTCTTACCCATCTCCTTCTCCCTATTCATGAGACTGTCCTGCTCTATCTTAGTATCACCTTAGAAGGTCAGGATCTTGATTTTTTTTTACTATTGACTCTGACTAATGCCTTGTGTATCTGTGCATCTCGCGATACTAGTAGTAAGCAGCATATATTCGTTTCCACACAACTTCATTGTCATGGTGAGGGATCAGGCTAAGGTCTGGTAACCAAACCAATTCTTAAAAATATAAGTAGGGAAATGACTGTCTTAATATCTCATTTATTTCCTCGGGTTCTAACAGAGGAATCTCTGACATATCAGGAAGTGTCGGGGATCGACCTCTCACGTCCCTTCCACAACTTCCTTACCCCACATCATCAGATCCTCTCTTGCCAACGACCATTGTCACTGGTGTGGTGCTTCGTACAATAGGCTGGGGCAATTGTAGTCTGCCGCCTCGATGTTCGCAATGCTTCTCCTCTCCTTGCATTTGATGGTCTTGCACCTCTTGACAAGGGATATAGGCATGGAGGTGGTTCTCGATGATGTTTGTTGCTTTTTGAGTCATGATGCCTCTTTCTTTTGTGCGGTCTAGTGCTCGCATATAAGTCAGTCATGACACCCTTCTTCTACCATCTAGAATCTCCTCAGCTATGATCTCTGTCGCTCTCACGAATCATGGTATCTGCAAGAAGCCAACTTCGAATCAGAATGGAACATCTAATGCATATGAATCATGTGTTATGATGAGCAATGCTTATGAATGTGTGTCCTATTGTCCACCCTACAGACTCATTTTTTCGTTGCTCAAAGGGGTGATTTCCCCAGCATTTGGTAACAGACTCTCATTGCCTTCTCCGCTTAATCCAAAGGATGAGTCTCAATTAGGACCTTCTTCGGATCCTTGAACTGGTCCACAACTTCCAACGATGTGACGATCGTAGATGTTGTAACTGGAGAACTTGGTTCAATAGCCTCTCCCGGTCTTGCCTCCCCGGCCAGAGAAGGGACAAGGGTGGTTGTGAGATATTCCCCCAGTGCTCTCTTCTTCACCGCTGGCATCGTCGCCTGCATTCCCTTGAGCCTCATTAACTTCC
The DNA here is from genome assembly GCA_030737875.1 of Allium sativum. Lineage (NCBI taxonomy): Eukaryota > Viridiplantae > Streptophyta > Magnoliopsida > Asparagales > Amaryllidaceae > Allium > Allium sativum. The sequence goes on along the minus strand of CM060925.1, from coordinate 28,805,195 downwards.
TCCTCAACTAGGAGTACGTCAGAATGCACGAAAAGAGCCATTTCCTCTTGTGGACCTGGGAGAGCAGCCTCTCCCTCAGCTTTTTCCACCGCTATTGCTCCGTCATAATCCGGAATGCCTATTGAATGACCATCTGGAAGCAAATCCAGAAAATGTAAGAGACAACCTGACATAAGGGTCGGGAAAAAACGATACTTGTTGGGAACACTCCTCAAAGCCAGAATGCGCTGCAAATACTCTCCACTCTTCAAGATCGGAGGAATCCCTACCACATAAAACTCAAAGTTAATTTTGAGCTTACTACTCAATTAACTCATGTAACAGGGTAAATTTACAAATACTTACTACCAGCAAGCCACCTCTTTGCAAATCCTGGTGGGCAACGAACAAAGAATCAGTCAACCTTGAAATAGCTAAGTTTGCTCCATGCCTCCAGGATCAAGCGACTGTTGGGATGCACTTCCATGTATATTAGGGAGGGTGATATAATGCTTCTCTTCTTTAGAGAATAGAGGTATCCAATATCTTCCCATGACAGTTCGATCTGTAGAAATTCAACATACAGGATGTAGGTGCCAAGCAAGAGGGCATACACGTTCGAATGGAGTTGCGTTGGCGCCAACCTGAAGTTGTACAAGATATCCCAGATATATGCATATCACGGGGGCATGCATCCACACATATGCATTTTCAAGGAAATGTACCCCTTTGGAGGAGCATGCACCCTGCCGTCCTCTCCGCGAACTATAACATCATTCCAGGGTATCCTGTACTCCGTGCAAATTCATCATAGCAAAGCCTCAGAAACAACCGAATCTGGGGGATTCTCGAGAATTGATGTACCTCCTAGCATATTTGGTGCAATGGAAATGTCCTCCTAGTTTCCACTGCCATCCACTACCTCAATCGGGTCCTCTTCGATAATCACTGCTTCACCCTCAACTATTAGCTCGTCTATGTCTACACTTAGATGCAATGACCTTAGGATGTAACCTCTGTTTTTTTGTGCTAGATAGATCCATTTGTTGGGATGATGTGGAGGTTCCGGATATCCCGTTACCACTTGTTGATGAGCTCGAATGGTTGAAAGATTTGTTAGAACTCGGGGATGTTCCTACATACTCGGCTTCCAAGCCCTGAAGATGTCTGGATCTTCTCCTTGTCATTGAAACTATACTCACAACATAATTGTGTTAGAAGCCACACAAGAAAACCCTGTACTCTCACGTTGGTGTAAACTAACTGGAAACGTGAAGTATCATGAGGTGCTGATATGATTATATAAAAATAACTTGGAACATGGTAACAATCATTAGTTCTAGAACTACAATCATCGTTATCATTGACCAATGTCATCTGATTCATATCAACTCATTGTTATGTCATGATCGGAGTCTGCAATGTAACTCAAAAATTGATAGTTCACTCATATGTCCATGATTCGAGTTTATGCCCTAATCATATGTGCAATCCAGAATTATCGGTTCACGGTTCGAGCATGAAGGCATTAATGGTCAAAGTGCTCGGTCATGAGTTCGGCCTGATGACGTAACACCATGGTAATGATGCGAGTCCACAAACGAGTCCCCCGAGATTCGAACTCTCATTGGGAATAGTCGGGTACGACACTACCGTGGAGATTCGAAGTCAAGAAAGACTCAGAGATGCATCTAAACATCTCCAAGACTAGACAAATTCGTATGCCACACCAGCAAAGCTTCATATGCCCTTTTTCTTTTGGAAATATGCCTCCGGGGATTTACGGTATAGATTTCATATCCCCTGTTCCTGGAGAACTCCTATCCCCCACTACCGTGTGGGAATATGAAAATTTTTGTATCCCAAAGGGATACGATTCTCATATCCGAGGGGCCAAGGAATGCACCCCGTCCGGAACACTTCGAGATACGAAAAATGTATACATTCGATATACAAAAAATTTCGTATCCCCACAACTGCCACAAGGATATGAAATTCCCAAATTTTGAGCCTCTGTCCTCTTCCTCTCCTTCTTGTCTCCTCTTCCTTTCCTTCTCTCCTCCCCTCCTTTTCCTACTTCGAATCCCTACGGGTGTGCAAGCTCGAATCCCGAAGACCCAACTTAACTCGACGTTGAGCGCAACATTTGGAGGTCCAACACCGCCACCCGAAGGGATCAATTCAATCCAAGTTGTGGTTTTAAATTCACCTTAGTCGGCCTAATAATTTAGGCTGGCTATAGGGACAGACAAACTCGGAGGAATTTCGATTTTCCTTCTGTCTCTGGAGAAATCAGGATGTTTTGGATAGGAAGGGAGAGCCTTGTTTATGTGAAGTGTGAGAGGAGGGGTCAGCAGCCAAAGCCCATGCAACCATCAGGATACAATGATTTCGTATCCCCATCGGGATGCAATTTCGCATTCCACTAGGATGCAGAATTTTGCATTCTTCTAGGATAAAATTTTATTTCGTGTACCACCAAAAAAAGAAGGGAGAGAACCGGGGATCGGGTTTCCAAATTCATGACCAACGACTCCAGCTATGACCATGTGCACAAGTTTTCGAAACAAAGAGGGTGGAAACCAATTTGATTCACTAACCAATCATACATTTATGAACTTCAAACAACTCAAAACGTATGTCAAGCACTCGAGTTCACTGTTTGATACCGTTTTCGAAAACCGACTCGCGTAGTCATAAGCCAATGACCTATTTGCTCGTTATGTTATTTATTTCCAACTTCGGCCACGACACACAAAAACACGTGCAAATGTGTGAGTGTAAACGGCCGCCTATGCCGACAATGACTTGTTTACATCCCTGCATAAATGAGAGTCGGCACCTAAAGTCTAATTACTTGAGTCTAGAGGAAATGAACGCTCGCTCATATAACATCATAGGATTCTAGCCTGGGAACCAAGATTCTCAATGACGCTAGAATTCTGAATCATCCGATGGAACTTGGAGATTTTTATGATCAACGAGGATACCAGACTCATCTCAGAGCATATCATGCTACTGTAAGATATCCTTTGGGGGGCAAGTGTTAATCGACTTTGTGGACCAATTCCTAAGAAGAATTAAAGACCACCTGACTCGGCCCATCGTGTGGATCAAGAGCCCAGAAGCATGGCCGAGACATCTAGAGCCCAAGTTCGAGAATAAGCAATGATATTCGATCCAACTCGACTAAACCATTCGACATGGGACCAATACCCTGGGGACAGCCTCTGGCCTCACCATCCGCTCACCATCCAGCATCGTAGGTCCCCAAAGGACAGAGCAACACGAACCTCGTACCTCCATCATAGATCATGAATTTGTATCCCTTCATGGGATGCGATATCGCATCCCCTTGCATCCCCACACAAGATGCAAATTTGTATCCCTCCAGATGGATATGAATTTGTATCCCTTTGGATATGATATTTCACATCCCTCCGTGTGTGATATCTGTGATATCTCGCGTACCTCCGAGTGTGATATCTGTGATATCTCGCATCCCTCTAGGATGCGAACTCCGCATCCCTATAGGGATACGAAATCTTCTGGAAGCGTGCTTGTAAGATATGAATTTCTGCTACTAACACCTACTTTTCACCTACTCCACTACCAGCCCTTTCCTACAAATACCTGTTCATTTCCAATGTAAAAAGGGTAGGTTCAAGCTCTCCTCCAATCTCTAATGGCTTCATAAGAAGAAGATAGTCTTCCCAAAGCCTCCTAAGCATCTTCCATCATTCAAAGAGAAGAAAACACATACCCTTGGACCCATGCACATATTCTTGAAAACCTAACCGCACTTTTGGACATTAGACATCTTTTGACTGTTTTGGCATCTAGGAAGAAGATAAGCCAATCATCTTTGGATCTCCTTACCACCATGGCCATGCTTGTCACATAAAAGCTTCAACATCCTGATTGCATCCGAAAAACCATTGATACCCATGTGTACTTGGAGATACTCCGATCTAATGTTGTCACTTGTACCAAGAGCAAAATAAAATATCAAAACCATTCAAAGTGGACATAGGCCCTAATAGGTCGAACCGTTATAAACTCTGTGTGATCGTTTACTTGCACTTTTCCCCTACACACTACACTGCTAATTACTCATTTTCCACTGCTGGACGTTTATTTTCACTCACATAAAAATCACGGGCGTTGATGACCATTTTTCAGCGTCAACACGGTTAATGGTATATAATATCGTTAGATTCCCGTTAAATTTTTGAATTTGACATAAGTTGTGTTTAATATAATTGCAGAAATGGGTTATGCAAGTTATTCATATTTAAAATATAAATGGCTAAAAGTATACTTATATGCAATTATTATTATTTTGGAGTAGAATCCAAATAAATGAATATAAATATACTTAAATTGAGAATTATGAAAAAAGGCATAAGTTTAAATATGATAAATTTACCGTAAAATATCCAAACTTGGGTATTAAAATAAAAAAGGAACTTTAATGCATAAATTGGTTTGGAAGTTAGTATAAGATAAGTTGGTTGGTTTGGAAGTTAGTGTTAGATAAGTTGGTTGGTTGAGAAAACGGGATATATTTCCATAATTTAATATTGTAAGAAAGTTGGTAAACACAATTACAATATAAAAATAAGGAAAGTGGGATTAGCGCAAAATAGGGATGTTATTGTATTTTACACAATCCGACAATTAAGAAAAAAATTAAAAAAATGTTGCAATTACATGTCACGTTTTATAAGGCTAATATTAAAATAAGAAAATAGACCTTGACGTGGTTCCTGTAATCAACCAAATGGAATACAGTTAGCTTCCTAAAATAAAGCCTACAGTGACAATAAGAAGAGAAAGAAGGTAATAGACAAGAGTTGAAAATTCAGTTATGCAATAACCCATATTTTAACGATTGGATATTTAAATACTTTATTTAAATATTACTCGTTAAATATTCATTTTACGGTTCCAAAATGAGATCTTTTACAAACGATCGAATCAGGACTTGAGACCAGTTACATTCAATCCATATTGTTTGTTACTTGAATGAAAAGTATATGGATTACAAAAGGGTTCGAGAGCTCCTCTAGGGTTTTTAATGGCGACAGACCCCTAACCGCTTCTTCCATTTCACTTCTTCCACCTTCTATCTATTTTTTCTTCCTCTTTCCCATAGATATTCCTGCTTCAGTTCCCCCTCTCGTCCGTTTTCGCTTGCGTGATCTTATTTAGAGTCTCTCTACTATCCATTTCAGATCCAAACCCTCTCGCCATGTCTCCTCTCTTATCACCGTTCCACAACATTTTCGACGCGAAGCTCTTACCTTTCTTCTGATTTTAGCCACCTACAGTGCAGGGTGGCCCATTAAGCAACTCTATGCATCTCTAATGCGGTTACTGACTGGTTGAAGATATGTCTCTCCTGAACGACTGGCTGTAGTGTGCTACCACTGGTATCCTCGCGAATCTACGCTTATACATTGCTTAGTGTCAATGAACAAGTAGTTTGAGCCATGCGGTTGGGTGTGGTATGTCATATTCCTTTTTATCTCTACAGTAGTTTGTTTGATAGTTGTGGGTGCGACTTGTCTGTTAGGTGGTGTCTGGTTCTCTTTACTTGTATTACATTGTGTGGTGGCCTTGTTGGGATTACTCAGTGAGTATGTTATGGATAATTTTGGTTAGTTTTCAGTCATTATAACGAACGTAGCTGTAGTGTGCTACCCATGTTCCACGCGATTCTGTCCAGTGCATTGCCTAGTGCATATAGTACATATAGTTTGAGCTGTTGAGTCGTTTGTGGTGGTTGTTTTGCTTTCAAGTCTGCGTTCTTGTAACGACCTGGATTTTTCGACCATTTGAATTCGAATATTTAAATTGGTTTTAAATATTGTATTAGAAATAGTAATGGATTTTTAATTTATAATTCGTTATAAAATGACAAGTGAACGTTTATATTTATATTAATCATAAAACAAAATCGAAACAGCGCGGTAGTTCGTAATATTGTGTTTTGAACTTCAATTGAAAATACAAAATCCGTTTTTAAGTCGGAATTCTGTGAAATAAGAAACGTTAGGATTGTTTTGATTATACTTTTCTAATGGAAGAGAAAAATCGAGTTTTCATATTATAGATTGTGCTTTATATCTAATTCAAAATTTAAAATAGTCGCTACGGAAAATCGTTAATAAATTTATAACGTTTATTTAATAAATTTAAAGGGGATTTCTATATAATTCAAATATCGGTTAACAAGAAAATGTTAATATAAAGTTATAATTCCATATTGGTTTATATATGGATTTGTATATTATTTGAATATATAGGATATTAATAATTTATTTAATTTAGTTGTTTTGTAATTTATTTATATTATAGCAATGATTATGTAAGTTGTATAAATCATTATTTTTCAAACGACCTCGTTTTCGACGAAACGAACTTTATTGGGATACGTGTAATTAATTATTGTTATATTTCCAGGTTGGAGCCAATCGGAGTTATTTTGCCGGTAGACAAAATTTAAAGGTGAACCGATGGATAAATTGGAAAGTAAATAGCGCAGTTTTCGCAAACGGAAACCGTTTTCAACGAAATCAGTTTCATCGGGACCGTAACGTCAAATTTTATCATGGCGTCCATTTTTGTAATTTTTGGAGATTGTAACTATCTGTGCAAATATAGCGTGTAACATTAGATAATGGTATACCTTGAACTATCCATATCAATAAAATAGAATAAAATAAACTTCACCTTGAGCAATATCACTCACGCACATGCCTACATTGTTGCCTACCCTAAATGTACACTTACCCAGATATATTATAAGGTAAAAATACATAGGATGATGGCAAAAGGTTTTAATCAAGAAACATAAATATAAAATACATATTTTGATGTACCCCCTAAAAATACAATACATGTGCCTCCACCCTTAAGTGTGAAGCTACTCTGCTACCAAGGTAGCACGCACAACTACCTATTCAACCTCTAATCCAAATCAACTCCCTAGCTACCCATTTCCTCTATGAAAGCTCACTGTAACCTACTCTAAACAATTCAAATCACATAGCAGCTATTGGAATTGTACAAGCCAGCCACCCAGCCTAATATATTCTTTTCAACCTCTACTAGCTTCAGCTGCTTTGTGCCTAAGTCATCTTTTCCCTTTCACGAGAAACATAACTGCATGTGCACAACAGACCTAGCCTGAAGCCATAACCTATCCTACCATCCACTACCTTGTGTCCCAAACCATCCAAACCTTGATGGCCAAGGTTCCTTTGGCTATGAATACTCTGGGTAGATAATCTATTGTTTCACAGCAACCAACACTTCTAAAAGGAAAATATAGATACGGAATGAAACGAAAAGAAAAAATGAGCGTAAGGTAAATATTGGAACGAGGCAGCTGCATGGAGTAATTGGTGCAATGGTAGTAGAGGGAAGACATGTACTTGGAAGAGAGAACAATGAAGAGGAGGAGGAGAGTAAAAAAGAAGAAGGTAGTAGATAAGAAAAAAGAGTGGAGTGCGAGATGAACTGGGTGGCCTTGTGCTGGAGGTAGGTGCTGGCCAGATGATTGTCAGGGTCAGTCAGAGGCTGAGGTAGGAGGCGCCGGGAAGTCAGAGGAGGGACACATCATCGGTATGAGTTGATGGGGGAGTCACAGTGGAAGTGTAGCAGATGGAAGAAGAGCAGCAGTAGTATTAATGGGTGCGGGTTTTGTGGAAAGGGGCTTGCGAGCTTATATATATATAATTAAATCAAAAGAGGCGGAATGAAATTCCATGGGAAAAGCAAAACGGTGGAGGGGGTGACGCCAGTTTTTATTTGGTGGAGGATAAGGAAGTGAGGGAGCTGTTTGTTCATTGAAAGGGAAGTTTGATACATGGTCAGGAAAGTAGATGCGTGTCTGGAGTGAATTGAAAGTGGGAATGTTCAATTGAAGAAGAAAGAAAAACTTTGTATGGAGAAGAAATATAAAGCAAAAGGGAGAACGTGTTTGTAGCAGTATGGAGCAGCTATAATCGAAGTACGGAGTGATTGCGTCGTCGCTGGCATTAAAGCAGTAATCAGTGGAAGGGGAGGTAGTTTATTCGGAGGTGAGTGCCGATGAGCAGGAAGCGGTGAAGAAGAAATCGGTCGGGTGGAATACTGGACGCAACAGTTTTTGAGAAGAAGAAATATGGCGGGCTTTGGATCGATGGGCTTGGGCCTTATTTGCTAAATACTTTAAAAAAAAAGGGTATAAGAAAGAAACAAAAAAAAAAGACGAAGGGGGAGGACTTGAAGGCAAGGAGGGGAGAACGGTGGGGCAAGTTGCCTGGTGTATTGGGAATTAACGCATGGTACTGGTGTTACAACTGATGACATGGCCAGGCATTTCAAATTAAGGTAATCATTAGTTAGTTTAAGGTTAATATTATTTATTTAGCTATCTAAATTTATAAATATATAATATACAATATACAATATAGGATGCGGTAATACGATTTGATTGCGAACGGTGGAAGGTTTTTAGAAACATGGGAAGAACCACTAAGCTAATGGGCGTGTGGCCTCTGCAATGTGAAGAAAATGGGTTAATCCCAAACAAAGGTAGTGAGTTAAATAAAATAATTAATTAAATAATTTAACAACATTTTAATTATGTATAGACTTGTAACGACGATAACTATTTCATTCGTTATCAGAATCGCATGAAAACTGGATCCCATAGGATCATGGCGACAGAGACTACGCGTACAAGCTGGTTCGGTCAAAATTGGGTGCAGTCAGGATTTCATGTAATTTTAACGTTGTTTAAATTATATGAAACAACGCAGAAATCGGTCATTGAAATAAAGTGAGTTAACTCTCACACATTTCTGAAATGCAATGATGTGCTAAATTCATATAATTAAATTTAATTAGTTGATTGGATGTCTTAGATGCCGTTGATGATTAAATGGTTAACGTTAATTATATTATCGTCATTTAATATATTTTTATATGCTGATATGAAATATTATAATGATTTGTGTTGCAGGGAAGAACAGGTAGGGGGAATAAAACCGGATTCCTCAAATATTTAGTATGTTGTTTATTTCATATTACATATGAACTGATTAAAACCCATTGACTTTAAACATGTTCGTTGTTGAATATTGTTGAGTTTCAATCAATATACAGTATTGGTTGAGGAATTTATAGTAGATGGCCAAAAATACAAACTATTGATTCACCGTCAAATGAATTGCTAGAAATGAAGTATGAGATTTATTTTACAACCGAATATATATTTTAAAATATATTTATTTCAATAAAGTTTCTAAAAAGGAAATAAACTAACCATATATATACATTGATTGTGTTAACAACTAATCACTATTTTTATACAAAAATCTACCGTGCGCGAAGCACGTGTTTATTAAGTGATCATTAAATGATTTGATTAAGATAATCCAAGTGACCAGAATTAACATAACAATTAGAATGAGTTTATATTAATATTGATTAATATTTATCTAATAATAATCAAAGTGAATGGAACTAATTTAATTAATTATATTGTTAATTAATGGAAAGCGCTAAGTGGAATTGATTAACGAATAAAACATGTTTAGAGGCTGTGTTAACTGAGGTTGCTTTATTAAATTTGTTTATCTAATGGGAATGGTTAATGGCGAAATAAACCATTTTTATTTTAATAAATGTAGAAACTTGACTTTTGGTTAATTAATAATAATTGAAGGGATACTTTGGGAATGCAAATTTAGAAATGGAAGTGTATAGAAGAATTAAATATTATTTATTTAATTAAGTTTATAAGGCATGTTTAAATAATTTTAATAACGAAATTCTTATATTAATAAGATTGATAACAAAAGGGGTAGGAAATAACCTAGCGATAAATAACCAAGATTTATTGTTTAAGTATAATTAGAAATGAGGTTTGTATTAAAATGGATTATTATTTTGGTAATAATCAAAGCGGAAATCTTGGGACATGAAATATATTTAAAGAAGTTATATGAAACCGTAAGAAGCTAATTATGGTAAAGAGAAGGTTTTAAGCATCATAATATTGGTTAGGTCAAATTGTAGTTTAAAGTAAACTCTTATTTGAAATTTCTATTTAATTGGATTTTATTTAATCCTAGTTGGATGAAGTTTTTAAAAACCCAAGTTATCTGAATATATTATGGAAACAAAGTTATTAGAGACGGCATTTGAATGAAATAAAAGTCAGGATATAGAATTAAAGAATTAGAACTTAACTGGGGTACAGTGAGATAAATAATTTTCTGAATATTAATTTGATGTTGGTTTCGGCCTTCGGGGTTAATATTTAGGGAATTATTTTCTTACTGATTACGGTTAGGAACTAATGGGAATATGAAATGGAATCAAATGGAAAACCAAGTTTGAATTAGAGTTGTTAAACGAGTTGAGTTATAAAGATGCGATAAAACTCGCCATTAAAGTAAAGAGGTGAGATTTCATCCAGATATAACTAAAATGGGATTTGTTTTGATATTGGGAATGAAGTATCGGGTTTTCGTATTACAACTAATATCTTAGATAAGAACGTTGTTGATCAAGGTCTGAGAGGTAATTAAAATACACCAACTTGAACAACTTCAGGATTATCGAAGGATGATATTAGTTGTAATGAGGGATATTAGAAGTAAATTTATTTTGAGGAATAGAAATGTAACGTTATTTGAAAATGTTGGGAATATATATGATGAGATTCCAAATATAAAAGGAAATCAAATGGGCTTGAGGATGTGAAACGATATTTCCATAGTAGAAATATATAAAAGGAGATTAGTGAGAATATAACGACATTTTCAAAAATAAGAAATGAGATTTAGAACGAGTTCATTCTAAAATGATAAGCGATGACTATTGTGTTCAAATAACGGAAAAAAGGAGATTCGTAACGATTGTTTTACGCTGATAAGTTAAATCGATTTCCAAATTATAGATATTAAGTAATGATACGGAAAATGTTTTTGAAATGGTAGTTAACGAGAAACTGTATTTAATTTTTAAGAAATTTTTACAAGTATATAAATAAAATGATTTAAGAATATTAGAACTGATATATTATTTTAAATGGCCAAGTGATGCTATGTAATAACCAATGGATCTGTTTCATTTTTATATTTGTTTATTTTGATAGTTAAATAACCGACTATAAAAATCTGACCCAACGTTATTGATACGGAAAGACCGGGATCGAATTAATATTCGAAAACCATTCTGACCAATGAATACGAAAACGTCGAAGATGCTGATCGAGATGGAGCAATTGAAGACCGTGAATCTTCATGAGCGGAGGAACTACTGTTGAATTTCTCTAGCTGATCCCTAGAGATATCTTGACTGTGATTCTGTCGTAATTGAAATCTATGGGTTGCAAGGACTACTCGCTACTAATCTGTAGGGTGATGCCTAGGATGTGGTAGGAGGGTGCTTTAGGTTCATCCTGTTCCTGGATGACTTGTATGGACGATGTGAATGGTGGTCAGATGTTCCAAAATTCGATTATAACCTCAAGCCTCATCAATCGGGGAATGACAAAAATCAGGCAGGCAGCATGGCTATGTGGGTTGCCCCCATTAGGGTGTATTGTCACCATTTAGAGAGTATTCATATTTGTTACTTCTTTTTATTTCTGTATCTCCCGGGAAAACGATAGCTGCGTAGCCGTAAGGTGGCAATATATTCGGTACACTTAAGAGAAATGAGTGGTCGGTCATGTGTGGCCGGGTTGCAAGATGTTCTTGTTGAACCCAGTGTGTTCCACTCTAGAGATACACTATCGGGAGGTGGATCCATACCTTGTCATGGTCGGAATCCAATCTCCAATAAGCGCTCGTGGTTTTGATTGTATACTATATATGTGGAGCGTGAGATGCAAGCGTTCTGCTAGATTCTATTTACTTGTATTTAGACACTATTATAATATCATAATAAGATATTGATTTGAAAATGTTTTGGGTTATAGTAAGGTAAAAACCATCTGTATTTATGTGTGGGATGGTCTTACTATTATCCTTTCTTTCTAAAATGATTTCCAAAGTTAAACAAGTTGTTTGTTGTGAATTTATCACTGAAAGTATTTCAGACTGATCCGGGTGAATTTTGCTTTGCTTCAAATGTGCTCGAGTCAGATCGAGTATATTTCCAGGTTAGATTTCGCTTAGAGTTCCAAGAAGGGGTTGAATATGAGACGTATTCCATATATTTATTGGTAATAGTTTATTTCCGCTGTGTGTTGTATTGATCTGAATATATACTCTAATGTGTAATCAGATATATACAATTCTTTTTTGTATCAAGTATTATTGATTTTTATATTTTGTCCATTCCGTTGTGAGACTCTGATATTCTTATTCTTCTATTATGATATTTCTTTCCTTCTTTTCTCACCCTCTAACTTCTTTCTATTAGCTTTCTGGAGTTTAGATACTTGATTTCGGACACAGGATGTGTTAGTGTCTAGATTCAAGTGTCAGAAATTCCGGGTTGCTACAGTTGGTATCAGAGCGATGGTTTAGAGATAACCTTGGCTTTGTGGTATAACTCGATAGAGATTGGGCTAGTAATACCCTAGATTAAGTTGAGTGTATATATATGAGAGCGCGTATTTGTAATTTTATATAAAATTATTTTAAAATTATTTTTGCCAAGATATTTTATAAAGAAGGAAAGTTTTAATTTCCTTATAATATTATTAGGGTTGATTTGAATTAGAGTTCAATTTGATTATGGAATTCAAATAAGGTTAGGGATTGTTTAATATAACCAGATGTATTTATGAATATGAAGTTTAATATAGAATTAAATAAGTCGGAATTTAACTTAAATAAGTTAAATATGGGAAGATTGTGTTGTGTATTATTTGATTGGATGTTATTTAGTTGAATAAAATTCGGCAACGAGTTAATCAGAATCGAATAAATGAGAAGCAAGGAAATAAATCCTAGTGTAATGAATTGGCAATGAAATCAGTTATGAAATACTTAACCTTGGATTGTTACTTGCATTGTAAATGGAGTTAAGTACAGATTTCAAGAAGGCTATGGAGTTGATTTGATTACACAGATTGGAAGTACAGATTGGAAGACGAAGAGCAGTTAGTTGGTTTGGTTCAAAAGTGGAATTTGAATTGCCCGACAAATAGGTAAACCCCTATAATATTGATTTAGGTAATTGATTTTATACCCCTGGGATGGATAGCCACTTGGATTTTATTTTCTTTTGATTGGAAACATTTTTGATAATATTATACATGAATTATTTTGGAAACAATCAAGTTGGGAACATTCTTCTTACTTTACAATTTCGGGGACGAAATTCTTTTAAGAGGGGAAGAATGTAAGGACCTGGATTTTTCGACCATTTGATTTCGAATATTTAAATTGGTTTTAAATATTGTATTAGAAATAGTAATGGATTTTTAATATATAATTCGTTATAAAATGATGAATGAACGTTTATATTTATATTAATTATAAAACGAAATCGAAACTGCACGGTAGTTCGTAATATTGAGTTTTGAACTTCAATTGAAAATACAAAATCCGTTTTAAGTTGGAATTCTGTGAAACAAGAAACGTTAGGATCGTTTTGATTATAATTTTCTAACGGAAGAGAAAAATCGAGTTTTCATATTATAGATTGTGATTTATGTCTAATTCAAAATTTAAAATAGTCGCAATGGAAAATCGTTAATAAATTTATAACGTTTATTTAATAAATTTAAAGGGGATTTCTATATAATTCAAATATCGGTTAACATGAAAATGTTAATATAAAGTTATAATTCCATATTGGTTTATATATGGAGTTGTATATTATTTGAATATATAGGATATTAATAATTTATTTAATTTAGTTGTTTTGTAATTTATTTATATTATAGCGATGATTATATAAGTAGTACAAATCATTATTTTTCAAACGACCTCCGTTTTCGACGAAACGAACTTTATTGGGATACGTGTAATTAATTATTGTTGTATTTCCAGGTTGGAGCTAATCGGAGTTATTTTGTCGGTAGATGAAATTTAAAGGTGAACCGATGGATAAATTGGAAACTAAATAACGTGGTTTTCGAAAATGGAAACCGTTTTCAACGAAATCAGTTTCATCGGGACCGTAACGTCAAATTTTATCATGGCATCCATTTTTGTAATTTTTGGAGATTGTAATTATCGGTGCAAATATAGCGCGTAACATTAGATAACGGTATACCTTGAACTATCCATATCAATAAAATAGAATAAAATAAACTTCACCTTGAGCAATATCACTCACGCACATGCCTACATTGTTGCCTACCCTAAATGTACACTTACCCAGATATATTATAAGGTACAAATACATAGGATGATGGCAAAAGGTTTTAATCAAGAAACATAAATATAAAATACATATATTGTTGTACCCCCTAAAAATACAATGCATGTGCCTCCACCCTTAAGTGTGAAGCTACTCTGCTACCAAGGTAGCACGCGCAACTACCTATTCAACCTCTAATCCAAATCAACTCCCCAACTACCCATTTCCTCTATGAAAGCTCACTGAAACCTACTCTAAACATTTCAAATCACATAGCAGCTATTGGAATTGTAGAAGCCAGCTACCCAACCTAATATATTCTTTTCAACCTCTACTAGCTTCAACTGCTTTGTGCCTAAGCTGTCTTTTCCCTTTCACGAGAAACATAACTACATGTGCACAGCAGACCTAGCCTAGAGCCATAACCTATCCTACCATCTGCTGCCTTGCGTCCCAAACCATCCAAACCTTGATGGCCAAAGTTCCTTTGGCTATAAATACTCTGGGTAGATGATCTATTGTTTCACGGCAACCAACCATTCTAAAAGGAAAACATAGATAACAAAAGAAAAAATGAGCGTAAGGTAAATATTGGAACAAGGCGGCTGCATGGAGTAATTGGTGCAATGACAGTAGAGGGAAGATATGCACTTGGAAGAGAGAACAGCGAAGTGGAGGAGGAGAGTAGAAAAGAAGAAGGCAGCAGATAAGAAAAAAGATTTGAGTGCGAGATGAACTGGGTAGCCTTGTGCTGGAGGTAGGTGGTAGCCAGATGATTGTCAGGGTCAGTCAGAGGCTGAGGTAGGAGGCGCCGGGAAGTTAGAGGAGGGACACAGCGTCGGTACGAGTTGATGGGGAGTCACGCTGGAAGTGTAGCTGACGGAAGAAGAGCAGTAGTAGTATTAATGGGCGCGGGATTTGTGGAAAGGGGCTTGCGAGATTATATATATATATATATATATATATATATATATATAAATTTAAACCAAAAGAGGCGGAATCAAATTCCATGGGAAAAGCAAAATGGTGGAGGGGGTGACACCAGTTTTTATTTGGTGGAGGATAAGGAAGTGAGGGAGCTGTTTGTTCATTGAAATGAAAGTTTGATACATGGTCAGGAAAGTAGATGCGTGTCTGGAGTGAACTGAAAGTGGGAATGTTCAATTGAAGAAGAAAGAAAAACTTTGTATGGAGAAGAAACATAAAGCAAAAGGGAGAACGTGTTTGTAGCAGTATGGAGCAGTTATAATCGGAGTATGCAGTGATTGCGTCGTCTCTGGCATTGAAGCAGTAATCAGTGCAAGGGGAGGTAGTTTATTCGGAGGTGAGTGCTGATGAAGAGGAAGCGGTGAAGAAGAAATCGGTCGAGTGAAATACTGGACGCAACAGTTTTTGAGAAGAAGAAATGTGGCGGGCTTTGGATCGATGGGCTTGGGCCTTATTTGCTAAATATTTTTTTTTTAAAAAGGGTATAAGAAAGAAACAAAAAAAAAATGAAGGGGAAGGACTTGAAGGCAAGGAGGGGAGAACGGTGGGGCAAGCTGCATGGTGTATTGGGAATTAACGCATGGTACTGGTGTTACAACTGATGACATAGCCAGGCATTTCAAAGTAAGGTAATCGTTAGTTTGTTTAAGGTTAAAATTATTTATTTAGTTATCTTAATTTATAAATATATAATATACAATATAGGATGCGGCAATACAATTTGATTGAGAACGGTGGAAGGTTTTTAGAAACCTGGGAAGAACCACTAATGTAACGACCCGTATTCTACGCATCGGAGGACTGTAAAATATTTATTTCTTTCACATACGAAGTCGTATGGTCATGTAACTTTGGGAGACGACTATTGGGGCCATTTCCCATCGTCTTGATTTTTCCCGATTTTTAAATGACCATTTTGCCCCGTGTTGGTACTGTTTTGGCCATAACTTTTGACGAGAAAGGAATTTTGACCTGAAATCACTTCCATTGGCTCCGGATGATGGTTTACAATCCCGTAGAGTGGTCACATTAGCCAAACGGACTCACCGTTTGGGAGATATGGCTGAAACAAGTTTCAGATAGTGAAAAACTGCTTAATTGGGCTTAACCGGGTGATTAACAGCTAGTCCCAATGGGGAATTTCGGGATTAGGGTTATGAGGAGGCTGAAATCAGTTAGAGAACAATTTTATCTTCGTTTTTCCAGCTGCCACTTTTATTCTTGAAGCACCAGCAATGGCCTCCAACACCCAAATCAACTTCTAATCACTTTCTAATCAAGTTTTGGCTTAATCTACATCAAATCAAAGAAGATCTTCACCAAATCAGTATTAGAGCTGCTGTTAGACATCAGGATTCGCCCAAATCAGCGAGATTTCAGTTCTGAAAATTTCATTTGTGGCCAAGGTGAGTGATTTGCATAGTTTTGCACTAATTACGGTTAATTAACGGTAATTAGTGAAGATTAGCGAATTTATACACTAATAAATTCTGGAAAAATATTTATATATTCTTAAATAATGTTTTAGACCTCTGTTAGAAATTGGGCTTGATTTGGTTAAATTTTGCTAATCATGTCATTAATTTTACTTAAACATATTTAAGGGAAAATATGGGGTTCAGGCTATATTTGATCCGTTTTACATGTTATGGTTGATGTTTTGGTGTTTATGGTCACTTCTATTTGTTGCTATGACTGTATGACTTGCTTTGTGATTGATTAGTATAGTTAGATTGGTCGAAAACATCGTCGAATGACGTAAACAGGTTGCTGGAAAAAGTTGCAGAAAGTTGTGCAGGGTTTCGGATCGGATCGGGTATGGGCTCGGGTCGGATAGGAGAGCTGGGCAAGGAATCTGAACCGAACTGAAGTCTGGCACAAAGGAAGTTTGGCAGGAAGGAAGGCCATTGCTTAGAGTTGGAGTTGGACAGGGGATCGGATCGGAGCTAGGGAGCGGATCGGAGCAGGGAAGCGAGCGGGATCGGATCGGAGCAGGCAAACTGGAGCAGGAGGGACGAACCGAACCGAATGGAGCACCCGAACCGAACCGGATGAGGACAACCTAACCGAACCGAGGCTGGAGCACTTGAACATGTCTGAACCGAACCGAATGGCCAGGAAGTGGAGTGAGCCGAGCCGAACTAGGGAAGAACAACCGAACCATACGTGTGTTATTACTACTATGCGACGACTCTTTTGAAGACTAACTCTAATTCGACCAAAAAGCCGAGATGCAAAGGAAGTCCAAATAGGAAGTAGAACTCAGGATCCAGTTGGGAACCAACGAGTCGACTTCACGAGTTGGGCTTTGCTGCGGGACGTGTGCCAAGAGGCTGTCGATGTCTATGACTTTGGATCACTATGTATGGGAGGTACGTGAACGGATTCAGGGCCACAGTGGCCTAGGTACGACTAAATGGCTGTAGACCAATGAAGTGGGGTCATTTGTAAAGATTGGTCATGACTCCATGTGGTAAGCTTGGTAGTAGCAGTAGTTGTACAAGTTGAACTCCGTCGCTACTTCGATGGGTCTAGTGATTGACAGTGGTGGAGATCGTATGCTTTACGCACTGAGTGAGAGATGTGAGGATGGTTGTTATGGTTGATTTGTTTGCCATCATTATGACATGCACGCCCCACCCCCGTTATCTATACACCATTTGTTTTGTGGCACCTTGGAGTATTGTACGGTATGTAGTGCTAACTCTTTGGTTGCAGGTCCAGGTTTAGGTATGGTTTAGTATACCTGTTATTGTTCTGTTTAGCTGCTTATCGCTCATACCAGACTTTTTGTCTGACCCAGAGTTTTATGTCTCTTCTTATTACTCTGGGTGCTCTCACGAGCAGACTAGAGACAGGTTAGCTGGGTATGCATGGGTAGCTGATCCGGAGACGAGCAGGAGGCTTCCACGTATGATATATGTAGTATTCTCCCTGTGTTGTTGAAGATCACTGCTTGGGCATTAGTAGTGCATCTTCTACTTTAGCTTTCTTTTGTTTTAGAGATAGTAATTTGGAAAGTTGTAATAAGCTGTATTTGGATTTCCGCTGCTATGTTGGTTTAGTTTTCAGCTTATGCACTGTCTCGCCTGTTTTATGTCGAGATTATGTTATTATTATATTTTGTTCCATGCGCTGTGAGACATTCTATAAGTTCCTTGTTGATTTTTTGTCTTCTTTCCTTCCTTCTAACGGCCGTCTTGTGCTAACTGGACATGTGTACAGCGCACTTTTGGAGTAAATGTCGGTTGGTGCGGGGCGGGTTATCACACTTGGTATTAGAGCTCTAGATTGCGTAGTTAACCTAGGGAAGTTATCAGGGAGAGATAATATATGTATATGAGAGCATGTATTTGTGATTATTTTGGTTTTCAAAAGCTATATATATATTATTAGTATAGCTAAGGATGAAGTCGCACTGCATTAGCCCCACCATAGAAATGGTTAATCGTTTTCTCTTTACAGATTGAACGATGAGCCGATATGCAAGAGGTGTCGGTAGAGGAGCCAATAATGGGAATGCTGCTGACATGAGGACGATGTTTACTGACCTCATGAGAGAGATGCTTAGGGATGTGCAGAGGGCAGCTCCCAATGGTGATAATGGTGGTGGTCCAATAATGCAGGCGCCTACGGCTAATTTCGCCAAGTTAAACAAGGATTATACTAGTCTTGGTGGGAAACCATTCCACGGAACGGAGTCGGCTACGGATGTTCAGGATTGGTTGGATAGCTGCGAGCATATCTTCGAAGATTTGGGTATCGAGGATGTGATGAAGAGAAGGCTAGCATCCCGTCAGATGCAAGGACGGGCAATGAATTTGTGGAATGCTATAAAGCAGCTACTCCCGAGGATCAGATTACTTGGGAGCAGTTTAAGGCTCGCTTTAGCAATAAGTTCATTCCAACTGCTCAGAAATCAGTGTTGTTTAAGAAATTTTTGGAGCTCAAGCAGAATGGAAGGGCTGTCTCGGAGTATATTGCTAAATTCGACACTTTGTCGAAGTATGGGTTATCTCTTATTGATACTGCCGAGAAGAAGAACGAGAAATTCATAACTGGCTTGGATCAGTACTTGGGGGAGAGGCTTATTAACCATATCAATGAGACGTTTGAATCGATTGTGGGGAAAGCATTGAGGTCAGAAAGTCTTTACCCTAAGTCAAAGACTGAGGTTGCATCTGCAGAGGAGCCAAGACCACAAGCAAGTGGCAGAGGCAAGAGTGATTCTCAGAATAAGAGGAAGCAGAACCAGAATAAGGATGGCCAGAAAAAGAATAAGAAAGATGTTGAGTGCTTCAGCTGTGGTAAGAAGGGCCATTATGCTATTACTTGTCGGGCCAAGCCAGCGGATAGGAAGTTCTTCAACTGTGGCCAAGTGGGACATGCAACCCCCTAAAGAAAAGCAGATGGTGAAAGCATATGCCCTTAATGCTATTCCTTCTTCGTCGAATGCCCCAGCTGCGGCGGAGAAGGGAAAGAATGTCGTTATTCAAGGTATGCTTTCTGTTTATGATGTTCCTGTTAGAGTTTTGTTTGATACCGGCGCTTCCAGTTCTTTCATATCTAGTGACCTGGAAGATAGGTTGGGATTGGAGCCCGAGATTGTCGATAGACCTTTAGTAGTGACGAACCTGATTGGTGGTTCGACTAACCTTAGCATGATTTGTTGTAATGTGGTCTTATCGAGTCATGGATGTATGGTTGTTTGTGATTGCTTTGTTTTGGGCTTTACTGGGTTTGGCATTATTTTGGGAGTTGATTGGCTCCAAAGATACCGGGTGGTGGTAGACTGTGAGGGCTTTTTGGTGACAGCTAAAGCGGATGTTGGACAGAGGGTAGTGTTTGGTGGCCTACCTAGTGATGGGGTAATGGCTAGTTTTCTAAATTCCCTCGACATCCCGCAAGGTGAGTTGTCAGGTTTGCCCGTGGTTGGCCAGTATCCGGATGTCTTCGAAGAAGTGACCGGGCTTCCACCACACCGAGAGATTGAGTTTCGTATTGATTTAGTAAAATATGCCAGACCTATAGTGATGCCACTTCGTCGGATGGCACCAAGGGAGCAGCGAGAGCTCGGGGTGCAAGTCAGCGATCTTTTGAAGAAGGGATTTATCAGAAGGAGTGTTTCTGAATAGGGAGCACCAGTTGTGTTTGCTACCAAGGCGGATGGTTCCCTTCGTTTGTGTGTAGACTACCGCGAGTTGAATAAAGTGACGAGGAAAAACAAGTATCCTCTACCCTGGATATATGATTTGTTTGATCAGTTGAGTGGCGCGAGAGTATTCTCTCAGTTGGATCTCGCGACAGGTTTTCATCAGCATAGAGTGGAAGCTGAGAGTATAGCTAAAACGGCATTTCGGACGCCGTCTGGATTTTATGAGTGGTTGGTCATGCCATTCGGGCTGACCAAAGCCCCATCATATTTTGTGGATCTTATGAATAGGGTATTCCGAGATCAGTTGAATAAGTTTGTCCTTGTGTTCGTGGATGATATTTTGGTCTACTCGAGGACAGAGGAAGAACACAAGGAACATTTAAGGATAGTGTTGGAGGTGTTGAGAAAACACCAATTGAAAGCAAAGTTTTCTAAGTGTCACTTCTGGAGAAGGGAAGTGAGATTCTTGGGCCATGTTGTTTCGGAAAATGGTATTGTCGTGGACCTTGCGAAGGTGGCTACGGTACAAGATTGGCCTACACCCAAGAATGCAACGGACATAAGAAGTTTCTTGGGATTAGCCGGATATTATCGTAAGTTTATCCGAGACTTTTCCAAGATAACAGCACCGTTGACTCAGTTGACCAAGAAGAATCAAGCTTTCGTCTGGGACGCAAAGTGCTAGAATGCATTCAAGAACCTAAAGGAAAAGTTGACATGTGCACCAGTGTTAGTCATTCCTAAGGGGAATGAAGAGATGACGGTATACACAGGTGCATGTGGTACCGGACTTGGTGCTGTATTGATGCAAGGAGGTAGGGTTGTAGCTTATGCAAGTCGGCAACTGAAATCGCATGAGAAAAGATACCCTACCCATGATTTGGAATTGACAGCGATCGTGTTCGCGTTGAAGATGTGGAGACGTTATCTCTTGGGAGAAAGATTCGAGTTGTGTAACAACCCGTATTTTGAATAACAAGTTATAACATAAATCAAGGCAGAATTAGATGATAAAATCTGAATCAAGGGAAACGGGCTGTGCCATTGCGTTCGTCTCGGAAAAATACGCGAAATAGAGTCCGAGTTTTCGAAAATCGGAGTCCGTATGACCCAGTTATGGCCCATAGAAGTTTTCAGAAAATTCAAGTTTAAAAATAGATTCGAATTCAAATTCAGCTGGGCAAGATAGGCGGGAAAAGATCCCGCCACTCCCCAAGTCGACTTGGGAGTCGACACACCCCAGGCTGTGTCGACTGCCCAGTCGACACCCCTGTCGACTTGGGTGGTCGGCCAGTCTGGCCTGGGTGCACCTGACTTGTTCCTCAAGACATGTTTGGAGGCTAGTGACGTGAATTGAGGGCCCAGATCTGAATTAGGGTTAATCCTATGGCCTAAACTAACCTAATCATCTATAAAAAGACCCTAATACCTAGCCTAAATCAACATAAATCATTCCTACAACTAAACTATGCCAAAATGTTTAATCATGGCCTCCACCCTCTTGTCATAGTCTCCATCTTCATTCATATGAGAGTTCCTAAGCTTGTTTGAGAGTTTCTAAGTTTGATTCAAGGCCAAAGTTCAATCTTTCTTCATACAAATCAAAGGAGCTTCTTGGAGCTTGTATTCATTTGGGGTTTTTAGAGTTGCTGGTGGCTTCGTCTCAATCTTACTTTATTTTATAAGTCTTCATAACATTGTAAGCCCTAATCTACTCTTAGATTCTAACTATTAAGTTAAATATGACATGTTGCAAGTTTGAGTTTGGGCCTAAGTATGATTTGTGCTTTGATTCTATCATATTATGCATAGACTTATTCTATGCATGTTTGTAAAGCTATCACCTTGACTTTGTGCATAGAAAGCTATGAGCTTTGATTTGAAATGTTGCATAAAGCAACATAGAAGCTCTCATAACCCTTATGTTATCTTGCATATGATATTATATGCTAATCACTAGCTATCACCCTATGTCACTTATGACCATGTTTCACCTATTTTGCTAAAGTTTGATATCATGCATGATTTGAGGCTTATAATGTAATATGCAAGTTTATGAACACATTTGCCTCATATGCCACCATGTTTAACTTGTGGCCAAACCTTAACCCCTCATGTTCCTTAATATGCTTGTGGCCAAATCACCCTTATGCTATTATGCATGCTTGTGGCCAAATAACCCTTATGCTAATTGATATGTTTGAGGCCAAGCCACCTTTTCTGCTATCATACATGTTGAGGCCATATGCTAGTATGTTGAACCCCTTTTGGCCTCAAATATCACCATGTTTAACTTGTGATAGACTTTGCCATCTTATGCCCACCTTGTCATATTGTTATGTTCCCTCTTTGATCTATTTGCGTGATGCGAATTTACGTGCGATGGGAATACGTATGGGTAGTTGGGCAAACTTAAATAACATGAAAACATGACTTGAAAATATGACATGAAAGTTTGACATGTGTTTATGCTTGAAAACATGAACGTGGACATGACATGTAGAAAACATGGAAGTGGCCAACTCGAGGTTGGGTTGAGTTTGTAGCATAAATCTACCCGGAACCGACCGGCTTAACTAGTGGCTACAAACAATAGGACCCAATGTGAGTAGTTGGTCACATCGCACTTAAAAACCCGAGGTTAGACTAGGTTGTGGTGTAAAGCTACCCGGACCCGCCCGGCTTAACTAGTAACCACAACAAAGTCTAATGTGAGAGGCTGGGGAGCATTAAGTTAATTAATGCCACATGATAGGGTTAAGTCATGGACTGCTTGAATACTTAACCAATTAAACACGATGGGTTGGTAGGGTTAAGTCATGAACTACTTGAATACTTAACCAATTAAACACGATGTATTGATAGGGTTAAGTCATGAACTGCTTGAATACACTTGACTGACTCAATACATGGTTAGGGTAGGGTCAACCACACTTAACCCGCTTGAAATCCTAGTTACGAGGTCCTTTTCAGCCGTAACCCACTTGGGAGTATCTGGATACCCTGGACTAGGCTAGGGTGGGGCACGATTACTGGACTGATTGTAAGAGACCAAAAGAGACAGCTGAATGGTGCACCGGTTGTTCAGGCGGACCATGGTCGTGCACATTAAGTCCGGAGTTGAACATGGGCACCGGTAGGTTTAGACTGTGCGTGCTTGAATTGTATCTGTGGTTTACACCTTAGGGCTGGATACACCCTAGGGTGGACCTTGCACAGTTAACTACATTCCATGATTAAGCCGTATGACACCGATACACGACGAGTTAGGCTTATAGGGAGCCGATCGACTAGACCGAGTAGTTGGACCTTGATTTAGGTGACTTCATGATGTTGGGCCAACTTTGGGCCCAGGGATCATTTCTTGTTTATACTTGACATGGATTAGAATACTAGTACACCTGGTGTAACTTAACCTTGTATATGCGATGCCACACTTGATCTATCTTGTTAACTTTTCAACATGCCAGTTATCATCCTATGTTTCATCTCTGTTTACATGTCCAGTTAACTTTATTAGTTTTTATACTAATAGTAGGTAGGACTTACCAGTCTTTTTGACTGACCCGTTTTCTTTCACCTCTTTTCTTCCGTCACTCCCCCCCCCCCAGGTTTACAGGGTGGGAACACTAGTACCTAGCTTGGATCTTTAGCTGCTTTCCTGGATAGCTCATATACGGTTTGGACTTGAGCATGCTATGGCTTTATTTTACTTTGGGGATAGTTACTTTATGTTATTTGCAGTTTTCAGTTTATGTTTTCTAGACTTGTAGTAGTTGGAAAATAATGTCTAAGTACTTTGATGTAACTTGACTATGGTTTTGAAATGTTAGTTTTTACCCGCTGCTTTATTTACTCTGTTTTTACTTATATGTTCTGTCTTGTGATATCTGCATGCATGTTTACCTCGTTTAACGCCCCTCCAAAGCTAGTGCGCTTGCAAGAGTGACATTGGCGGAGGTGGGGTGTTACAAGTTGTTTACCGGTCATAAATTGTTAAAATATCTCTTCTCTCAAAAGGATCTAAATCTCGACAGCAAAGATGGTTAGAATTCTTAGCTTCCTATGATTTCGACATCGCATATACACCAGGAAAGGGCAATGCGGTAGCCGATGCATTGAGTAGAAGACATGCCAGTTTAGGGGCTATGTTTCTTGAATGGAAGCAACTGGAGTACATCGCTGGGTATGATTTCAGACCAAAGTGCGAATTGGATCCAGAAATATTAGCAAGTTTGACGATCAGACCCACTTTGATTGAGCGGATCGGCTCCAGTCAGAGGAGCGATCCTAATCTATTGGAAATCATCTCCAAGTTAGAGATGGGTATCGATGAGGAGATGAACAAGTATGGGCTTGATCGAGATGGATGGCTTAGGGAGAATGGAAGACTAGTTGTGCCCAATATCAATGGATTGAGAGATGAAGTGCTTAGAGAATGTCATCACTCAAAACTGACTATACACCCCGGTGGTAGCAAAATGTATCGAGACATGAAGCAGACCTACTACTGGGAAGGGATGAAAAGAGACATTGGGAAGTTTATATCCAAATGCATGAATTGCCACCTAGTTAAACCTGAGCAAAAGAAGCCTAGTGGTTTGTTACAACCATTAGAAAATTCAGAATGGAAATGGGAACAAGTGTCGATGGATTTCATTGATGGGTTACCAAGGATAGATCGGGCCATGATAGCATTTGGGTGATTGTGGACCGATTGACCAAAAGTGCAAGGTTTATACCTGTCAAGTCAAACAGGACAGCAGCTAAGTTAGCGGAACTGTATATAAAGTGGGTAGTGAGGTTTCATGGAATACCCAAAGGCATTGTGAGTGACCGAGATCTGTTGTTCACTAGTGGATTTTGGAAGAGCTTACAAGAGGCGTTAGGATCAGAATTACATCTCAGTACCGCGTATCATCCTCAAACCGACGGTCAAACAGAGAGGGTGAATCGTATATTAGTGGATCTCTTGAGAGCCTGTGTATTGGATTTTGGTGGATCATGGGATGACCATTTGCATCTAGTAGAGTTTGCATACAATAATAGTTATCAATCCAGTATTGGTATGACTCCATTTGAAGCTTTGTGCGGGAGACCATGCAACTCACCGTCATGTTGGGTAGAAACTGGTGAGAAGTTTGTGCTTGGACCCGATGTGATAAGAGAAACTTCAACTAAGATTAAGGTTATCCAACAGCGAATGAAGGCTGCCCAAGATAGGCAGAAGAGTTATGCCGATAAAAGGAGAAGAGAATTAAAGTTCTCCATTGGCGACTTGGTGTTTATCAAGATTTCTCCGTTGAAGAGCGTGATACGATTTGACAGGAGAGGCAAGTTAGCACCAAGATTCATTGGTCCATTCCCAGTTCTTGAGCAAATTGGGAATTTGGCATATAAAGTTGAATTACCAGAGAAGATGGCAGGAGTTCACAACGTATTTCATGTTTCCCAATTAAGAAAGTTCGTGCACGACCCAGATGTGACTATTTCACCTGATCAGTTGGATGATATCGAAGTTGAACCCGAGGCGGTTGGGAACCGCAAGCCTATGCGTATTGTTGGGAACGATACGAAGCAACTTCGGAGGAAAGCGGTGAATCTAGTCAAAGTTCAGTGGGGCGAGAATGAGAATGACTGTACTTGGGAGACAGAGGAGAGCATTAGGAAGACGTATCCAGAACTCTTCGCAAGGTAAGATTTTAATTTTGATTTGGTCTTTCCGCATGCTACGATAGGCTTGCTTTGTTTGTTTTGCATGATTGATTTTTGTATATGGTTGGTAGGCATGCGGGATCCTTTGTATGTTTTGGGTTAAGGAATTTCGGGGACGAAAATTCTTAAGAGGGGGAGAATGTAACGACCCGTATTCTACGCATCGGAGGATCGTAGAATATTTATTTCTTTCACATACGAAGTCGTATGGTCATGTAACTTTGGGAGACGACTATTGGGGCCATTTCCCATGTTCTTGATTTTTCCTGATTTTTAAATGACCATTTTGCCCCTAGTTGGTACTGTTTTGGCCATATCTTTTGATTGGAAAGGAATTTCAATCTGATACCACTTCCATTGGCTCCGGATGATGGTTTACAATTCCGTAAAGTGGTCACATTAGCCAAATGGACTCACCGTTTGGGAGATATGGCTGAAACAAGTTTCAAATAGTGAAAAACAGCTTAATTGGGCTTAACCGGGTGATTAACAGCTAGGACCAATGGGGAATTTCGGGATTAGGATTATGAAGAGGCTGAAATCAGTAAGAGAACGATTTTATCTTCATTTTTCCAGCCGCCACTTTTATTCTTAAAGCCCTAGCAATGGCCTCCAACACCCAAATCAACTTCTAATCACTTTCTAATCAAGTTTTAGCTTAATCTACATCAAATCAAAGAAGATCTTCACCAAATCAGTATTAGAGCTGCTGTTAGACATCAGTATTCGCCCAAATCAGCGAGATTTCAGTTTTGAAAATTTCATTTGTGGCCAAGGTGAGTGATTTGCATAGTTTTGCACTAATTACGGTTAATTAACGGTAATTAGTGAAGATTAGCGAATTTATACACTAATAAATTCTGGAAAAATATTTATAAATTCTTAAATAATGTTTTAGATCTCTGTTAGAAATTGGGCTTGATTTGGTTAAGTTTTGCTAATCATGTCATTAGTTTTACTTAAACATGTCTAAGGGAAAATATGGGGTTTTGGCTATATTTGATCCGTTTTACATGTTATGGTTGATGTTTTGGTGTTTATGGTCACTTCTATTTGTTGCTATGACTGTATGACTTGCTTTGTGATTGATTAGTATAGTTAGATTGGTCGAAAACGTCGTCGAATGGCGTAAACAGGTTGCTGGAAAAAGTTGCAGAAAGTTGTGCAGGGTTTCGGATCGGATTGGGTATGGGCTCGGGTCGGATAGGAGAGCTGGGCAAGGAATCCGAACCGAACTGAATTCTGGCACAAAGGAAGTTTGGCAGTAAGGAAGGCCATTGCTTAGAGTTGGATTTGGACAGGGGATCGGATCGGAGCTAGGGAGCGGATCGAATCGGAGCAGGGAAGCGAGCGGGATCAGATCGGAGCAGGCAAGCTGGAGCAGGAGGGATGAATTGAACCGAATGGAGCATCCGAACCGAACCGGATGAGGACAACCTAACCGAACCGAGGCTGGAGCACTTGAACACGTCCGAACCGAACCGAATGGCCAGGAAGTGGAGTGAGCCGGACCGAACTAGGGAAGAATAACCGAACCGTACGTCTGTTATTACTACTACGCGACGACTCTTTTGAAGACCAACTCCAATTCGACCAAAAACCCGAGATGCAAAGGAAGTCTAAATAGGAAGTAGAACTCAGGATCCAGTTGGGAACCAACGAGTCGACTTCACGAGTTGGGCTTTGCTGCGAGACGTGTGCCAATGGGCTGTCGATGTCTATGACTTTGGATCACTATGTATGGGAGGTACGTGAACGGATTCAGGGCCACAGTGGCCTAGGTACGACTAAAGGTCTATAGACCAATGAAGTGGGGTCATTTGTAAAGATTGGTCATGACTCCATGTGGTAAGCTTGGTAGTAGCAGTAGTTGTACAAGTCGAACTCCGTCGCTACTTCGATGGGTCTAGTGATTGACAGTGGTGGACATCGTATGCTTTACGCACTGAGTGAGAGATGTGAGGATGGTTGTTATGGTTGATTTGTTTGCCATCATTATGACATGCACGCCCCACCCCCGTTATCTATGCACCATTTGTTTTGTGGCACCTTGGAGTATTGTACGGTATGTAGTGCTAACTCTTTGGTTGCAGGTCCAGGTTCAGGTATGGTTTAGTATACCTGTTATTGTTCTGTTTAGCTGCTTATCGCTCATACTAGACTTTTTGTCTGATCCAGAGTTTTATGTCTCTTCTTATTACTCTGGGTGCTCTCACGAGCAGACTAGAGACAGGTTAGCTGGGTATGCACGGGTAGCTGATCCGGAGACGAGCAGGAGGCTTCCACGTATGATATATGTAGTATTCTCCCTGTGTTGTTGAAGATCACTGCTTAGGCATTAGTAGTGCATCTTCTACTTTAGCTTTCTTTTGTTTTAGAGATAGTCATTTGGAAAGTTGTAATAAGCTGTATTTGGATTTCCGCTGTTATGTTGGTTTAGTTTTCAGTTTTGCACTGTCTCGCCAGTTTTATGTCGAGATTATGTTATTATTATATTTTGTTCCATGCGCTGTGAGACATTCTACAGGTCCCTTGTTGATTCTATGTCTTCTTTCCTTCCTTCTGACGGCCGTCCCGTGTTAACTGGACATGTGTACAACGCACTTTTGGAGTAAATGTCAGTTGGTGCAGGGCGGGTTGTCACAACTAAGCTGATTGGCATGTGGCCTTTGCAATGTGAAGAAAATGGTTTAATCCCTAACAAAGGTACTGAGTTAAATAAAATGATTAATTAAATAAATTGACAATGTTTTAATCATGTATAGACTTGTAATGATGATAACTATTTCATTCGTTATCAGAATCGCGTGAAAGATGGATCCTATAGGATCGTGGCGACGGAGACTACGCGTACAAGCTGGTTGGGTCAAAATTGGGTGTAGTCGGGATTTCATGTAATTTTAAACATTGTTTAAAATTATATGTTTAAAATTACATGAAACAACACAGAAATCGGTCATCGAAATAAAGTGAGTTAACTCTCACACATTTCTGAAATGCTATGATGTGCTAAATTCATGTAATTAAATTTAATTGGTTGATTGGATGCCTTAGATGCCATTGTTGATTGAATGGTTAACGTTAATTATATTATTGTCATTTAATATATTTTTATATGCTGATATTAAATATTATAATGATATGTGTTGCAGGGAAGAACAGGTAGGGGGAATCAAACCGGATTCCTCAAATATTTAGTATGTTGTTTATTTCATATTACATATGAAATGATTAAAACTCGATGACTTTAAACCTGTTCGTTGTTGAATATTTTGAGTTTCGATCAATATGTAGTATTGGTTGAGGAATTTATAGCAGATGGCCAAAAATACAAACTATTGACTCACCGTCAGATGAATTGCTAGAAATGAAGTATGAGATTTATTTTACTGCCGAATATATATTTTAAAATATATTATTTTCAATAAAGTTTCTAAAAAGGAAATAAACTAACCACATATATACATTGATTGTGTTAATCACTAATCACTATTTTTATACAAAAATCTACTGTGCGCGAAGCACGTGTTTATTAATTGATCATTAAATGATTTGATTAAGATAATCCAGGTGACCAGAATTAACATAACAATTAGAATGAGTTTATATTAATATTGATTAATATATATTTAATAATAATCAAAGTGAATGGAATTATTCTAATTAATTATATTATTAATTAATGGAAAGCACTACGTGGAATTGACTAACAAATAAAACATGTTTAGAGGCTGCGTTAACTAAGGTTGCTTTGTTAAATTTGTTTATCTAATGGGAATGGTTAATGGTGAAGTAAACCATTTTTATTTTAATAAATGTTGAAACTTGACTTTTGGTTAATTAATAATAATTGAAGGGATACTTTGGGAATGCAAATTTAGAAATGGAAGTGTATAGAAGAATTAAATATTATTTATTTAATTAAGTTTACAAGGGATGTTTAAATGATTTTAATAAATAAATTCTTATATTAATAAGATTGATAACAAAAGGGGCAGGAAATAACCTAACGATAAATAACCAAGATTTATTGTTTAAGTATAATTAGAAATGAGGTTTGTATTAAAATGGATTATTATTTTGGTACTAATCAAAGCGAAAATCTTGGGACATGAAATATATTTAAAGAAGTTATATGAAACCATAAGAAGCTAATTATGGTAAAGAGAAGGTTTTAAGCATTATAATATAGGTTAGGTCAAATTATAGTTTAAAGTAAACTCTTATTTGAAATTTCAATTTAATTGGATTTTATTTAATCCAAGTTGGATGAAGTTTTTAAAAACCCAAGTTATCTGAATATATTATGGAAACAAAGTTATTAGAGATGGCATTTGAATGAAATAAAAGTCAGGATATAGAATTAAAGAATTAGAACTTAACTGGGGTACATTGAGATAAACAATTTTATGAATATTAATTTGATGTTGATTTCAGCCTTCGGGGTTAAACATTTAGGGAATTATTTTCTTACTGATTACGGTTAGGAACTAATGGGAATATGAAATGGAATCAAATGGAAAACCAAGTTTGAATTAGAGTTGTTAAACGAGTTGAGTTATAAAGATGCGATAAAACTTGCCATAAAAGTAAAGAGGTGAGATTTCATCAAGATATAACTAAAATGGGATTTGTTTTGATGTTGGGAATGAAGTATCGGGTTTTGGTATTACAACTAATATCCATCTTTAGATAAGAACGTTGTTGATCAAGGTCTGAGAGGTAATTAAAATACACCAACTTGAACAACTTCAGGATTATCGAAGGATGATATTAGTTGTAATGAGGGATATTGGAAGTAAATTTATTTTGAGGAATAAATGTAATGTTATTTGAAAATGTTGGGAATATATATGATGAGATTCCGGATATAAAAGGAATAAAATGGGCTCGAGGATGTGAAACGATATTTTCATAGTAGAGATATATAAAAGGAGATTGGTGAGAATACAACGACATTTTCAAAAATAAGAAATGATATTTAGAACGAGCTCATTCTAAAATGATAAGCGACGACTATTGTGTTCAAATAACGGAAACAAAAGGTGATTCGTAATGATTGTTTTACGCTGGTAAGTTAAATCGATTTCCAAATTATAGATAATAAGTAATGTTATGGAAATGTTTTTGAAATGGTAGTTAACGAGAAATTGTATTTGGTTTTTAAGAAATTTTTCCAAGTATATAAATAAAATGATTTAAGAATATTAGAACTGATATATTATTTTAAATGGCCAAGTGATGCTATGTAATAACCAATGGATCTGTTTCATTTTTTGGTTTGTTTATTTTGATAGTTAAATGACCGACTATAAAAATCTGATCCAATGTTATTGGTACGGAAAGACCGGGATCGAATTTATATTCGAAAACCATTCCAACCAATGAATACGAAAACGTCGAAGATGCTGATCGAGATGGAGCAATTGAAGACCGTAAATCTTCATGAGCGGGGGAACTACTGTTGAATTTCTCTAACTGATCCCTAGAGATATCTTGACTGTGATTTTGTCATAACTAAAATCTACGGGTTGCAAAGACTACTCGCTATTGATCTGTAGGGTGATGCCTAGGATGTGGAAGGAGGGTGCTTTAGGTTCGTCCTGTTCCTGGATGGCTTGTATGGACGATGTGAATGGTGGTCAGATGTTCCAAAATTCGATTATATCCTCAAGCCTCATTAACCGGGAAATGACAAAAATCGGGCAGGCAGCATGGCTATTTGGGTTGCCCCCATTAGGGTGTATTGTCACCATCTAGAGAATATTCATTTTTATTACTTCTTTTCATTTCTGTATCTCCCGGGAAAACGGTAGCTGCGTAGCCGTAAGGTGGCAATATATTCGGTACACTCAAGAGAAATGAGTGGTCGGTCATGTGTGGCCGGGTTGCAAGACGTTCTTGTTGAACCCAGTGTATTCCTCTCTAGAGATACACTATCGGCAAATGGATCCATACCTTGTCATGGTCGGAATCCAATATCCAATAAGCGCTCGCGGTTTTGATTATATACTATATACGTGGAGCGTGAGATGCAAGTGTTTTGCTTGATTCTATTTACTTGTATTTAGACACTATTATAATACCGGAATAAGATATTGATTTGAAAATGTTTTGGGTTATAGTAAGGTAAAAACCGTCGGTATTTATGTATGGGCTGGTCTTGCTATTATTGTGACACCCACGAGATTCGAACCCCCGACCTCCCGGAAAGAAACACCATGCACTAACCACTGTGCTAAAGATCTTTGTGTTAGCTTTTCGAGAGAGGTGTTACAGACTACCCCCCTTAAAGATCCCAACGTCCTCGTTGGCTCATATCACTCGCCACCCCGGCGTTGTGCATGTAACCCGCATCAGTATCACACCGACTAACATCCGCAACAATACACACACAATTCCGACTGGGTATAGGCTCTGATACCAAATGTGACGACCACGAGATTCGAACTCCCGACCTCCCGGAAAGCAACACCATGCACTAACCACTGTGCTAAAAAATCTTTGTGTTAGCTTTTCGAGAGGGGTGTTACAATTATCCTTTCTTTCTAAAAAGATTTCCAAAGTTAAACAAGTTGTTTGTTGTGAATTTATCACTGAAAGTATTCCAGAACGATCCGTGTGAATTTTGCTTTGCTTCAAATGTGCTCGAGTCAGACTTAGTATATTTCCAGGTTAGATTTCGCTTGGAGTTCCAAAACGGGGTTGAAGATGGACGTATTCCATATATTTACTAGTAATAATTTATTTCCACTGTGTGTTGTATTGATCTGAATATGTACTCTGATGTGTAATCAGATATATATAGTTATTTTTGTATCAAGTATTATCGATTATTATATTTTGTCCATTCCGTTGTGAGACTCTGATCTTCTTATTCTTCTATTGTAATATTTCTTTCTTTCTTTTCTCACCCTCTAACTTCTTTCTATTAGCTTTCTGGAGTTTAGATACTTGATTTCGGACACAGGATGTGTTAGTGTCTAGATTCAAGTGTCAGAAATTCCGGGTCATTACAGTTTTTGGTGTAAATACTGGTTGTTTTGATTTTGGTTTCGACTTGCCTGTGTATGGCTTCTAACAACTGGATCGATATCAGTTTGGAATGGTTGGAAGGCTGCGTTGATTATGTTGTTTAGAATGCCATTTTCTAATGGAGCTGGGTGTTTTTCTTGTTCCTTGATCTAGCTCATGTTCTTAATGATCCTTTCTGGAGTATGGAAGCTCTGCTCGTAATGTTGGAAATGGTTTCCCTCTTATGGTTTTGAACAAGCATATGGTATCTTTCCTCTTGGTATATGTCAACTTTTTATGGAAGTGCCTTGCACTTGTGTCATTCTACAGTGTCTGTGCACTGTTGGATGCTTCTGAAAGTATATGCAACTTATGGATCCTGAGCAATGTACTAAATCGTTCATTTTTCTGCTTTGGTCGGTTCAAGCTAGCTCTCATCTCATTAGTACTTGATTGGAGATGTTTGGAAGCTTTACACTGTTTATGGAAGGTACTTTGTAGTTGTCATATACAGTGTGCGGCTCGAAATGTCACTTCTTAGGGTTGTCCCTATGTATTTGTACTGTCTTGTGTAGGCAGTTAGGAATTCAAACATGTAACTCTTGCTTTACTTGATTCTATGTGTAACTTAATATTATGTTTGTATCGAGTAAGCTTATGCAATGTACCGTCTCCCTGCGTGGAGTACGAATGATAATTTCATAGTAGTCTAGTGATGTAAACTAGCTCCTGAACTGTAATCTAGTTAAGATTCAGTGGATGACCCACTATAAATGTTGTTGATGGTGGACAGTCCACCTTAAAAACCGGATAGCCGACTACTAACTATAGTCACCTGTACTATACTGTATTTTTATTATTAGTCATAATAAAAAAGTGTTACGAATCACTATAAAAATCGATCGGCTTTGCCAAAAAAAGTATATGGATTGCTATATTTCAAAATTAGACCGTCAGGTGGTCAAAAAAGATCTCACAATATGCATAAATTGTCATTTCGAGGAGAGGTTTGGGAATATGATGACAATTTACCACTGGAGCTGTATCATTAAATTGATTCATGCCATCAAGTTTCTTTTTATTAGCGAATGGGTTTGCCGTTTGATCGTGTGAAATTAAAACGTGAAGTGATTTTCAAATGAGAACAAGACAAATTAATGTAGTAATATTATATTATCCAAATAAACTATTCCACTTTGCCTCTTTTTTCTCACATGCCACAGGAACTTTACCGTTCTATTGCAAAAATTGTTGTCTACTCCTTTTGATTCAAAAATCAAAATCATTCAACATACTCAGTGTAAAATCATTAAACTATTTGCAATCAAATCGTATTCAAGAGAGATTCGTTGTGATACACATTTGGTGATGTGTGATTAGGCTGGGTAGAGGCTGACTTTTTAAGGCCGAGTTAGGGTTCATCTTCATGATCGACCAAGGCGTTTTTAGATGAAACGATCAATGCAGTGGTATTCTCCTTGGTTTTTGACACCTCCCAGTCTCATCGGATTTAGGTCCAATCTATGCATAGGGTTTGTGTGTTCTAGGGATGACTGAAACCTGGGTGCGTGGATTCCCTAGTGTTGCAATTTGTGTAGGGATGTCGAAGATGGAAGATTGGGTACGGGCAAGTCGAGCTTTAAACGAGAATTGCGATGACATGATCGACATTCAATTTCATCATTGATAGCCTCGTATCACTTTAAAAGGTACATGCAACATTGAGTTTCAGTTATGCGTGTGTACAAGGAGTGTCAGTTTGGGGGGGGGGGAGGATTATATAAGTAACTAGTGATTAATTTATGTGTTAATTAACATTTAATTGTTTAAATAATATGAAAACTTATATACATGATATCTTTTTCGTACGAGGTTTGATTTGGATGTTGTTTCTTTCGTTGGACTCATATTGGCGGGCCCTAATTTTAGAGCTAGTTTGGGCTGATTTGGCTAATATAAGTGGTATTGTCTCTACTGAACTGTGTTTGTTCATATAGCTTAGATTTAAAGTTTAAACCGAAGTCTAATTATAAAACGTAATTCCTAGGACATTTGAATCTAGTAAATAATTAGTAAAAAGGCTAATAAGTGATTTAAATAGTTTTAACCATGATTATTACATTTTATCCATTTGAGCGCTATTATGCGCTATTTACCTATTTACACGCTATTTTTACCACATTGTTAGATTTAGCTTATTTGAAAACTTACTTCACTTTGGTTGATATAGATACGTTCTATTAAATTTATTACTGCTATTATGAATTCTTATATGCTAGTTTATGGATTTATACGACTATTGGCTGCATGGTTGAATTGTTTGCTTAATTTGCCTTAAAGCACCATTCTTAAGTGATCTAGTATTAGGAAATCTTGTTCGTTAGAGTTTGAAGTGCTTATTAATCAAATGCATACATCGGTGTATGTTGATTAAATGTACCAGGATGATAAACTTGAACAGATGAGATAAATTCGCGGAGGAGCTTAAGAGCTCATGGATGGATTTGACAAAGAAACAACATTGGAGCTTGGCAACATACCTGAAGATGAAGTGACACTATAGCTCAGTAGCAGGTTTGAAGATGGAGGATGGACTTGGCGACAAACTGAATTTCAGGACAAATGTCATACGTTTTTCCCTAGATGTGTATTTAACTAATTTCAGTTAAATATATGTTCCGAGTAGTCATTATCGATTACTATGGAGAGGTTGACATTAACTACTATTGTTATTATCCACTTTGACCAATTTGATGTGGACGATGGTGCAACTTCGAGCAGTAGGACATGATGGTTTGCTTGATAGTGGGTTCGACGTGATAGATCTTAGATGAAGTGGTTCGTTATTCGACGATGGTATTTTCAGGATGAGAAGTGAAGCGGTGGCTTCGATGATGGGTGGCGATATCTCGAGATGAAGAGTAGTGATGGTGGATCGAGGGGTAGCTACAATTGAGGATCGAGTGACTTCGATTACGTTGATGACAAGTCAATTGTCTATATTTAGTCCCAACAAAGCAAACTCCAAATAGGGGTCATAGAAGTAGTTCCGGAGATGTATTCTGCTGTGGATACGTATGCAAAGAGATTATCGATACATAGGCTAGATGGGTATTCGAGAAAAAAGGGCAGTGGGTGTCATATCCATCGGACCAAGAGAGGGTTCTCTTCTCCAAGTGCAAGAGATTGTTTCCAAGTTTGAGAAACCTATGGCATTTCACCTATACTAAGTTCGGGTCCTTACTTTGGGTTGTATGTTTGTACAACTTAGTTCATGATCGATTGAGTGGCAAAGATTCAAGTACCAAGGAACAAGAGCATTATTGTGCATTCAATGCACTGAGTGAGTGAATGTGATGATGAATGATGGATGCTATGTTTTCTTTAACCATTTATCACCTTAGGGGTGTCATGTGATATGGATATTATTGATTCAGATATCTGAACATCATAATATTCCGATGTTGGATACACCTATTATTATTATTATTATCATAAAGTAGTGTATATAAATTCTTATATCTGTTGACTCTGTAGATGATGGGGCATGACAAGTTTGACTCACCACACCATCCATGCCATATATACTATTATGACTTTTACAGTACTTTGAGACTTGTTTATCACTCACACCAGACTGTTGTCTGATCCAAGGTTTTATTTTCCTCTTATTACCTTGGATGCTCATCGACGATGCTGATGAGCAGACCAGGCGATAGGTATGAGCATTACTTGAAGCTGCGCAGCTGGATTAGCAAGAGGTGACGTCTTTCCTATTTATACTTGTACAATCATTGTTTATTCCATCGTGTGACATTATGGAGCCTTGATTGTGCTGTGTATTCTTATTAGAGACAGAATATTAGTTTGATTTTATTCATCATTTGTATATACTCTATTACTATTATGTATAACTATATAAACATATGTACTCTGATTATGCGGTTTATATAGTTATTACGGTCTTTCCTGTTTATTATATGTGATTGTTATTATTATATGTTAATAGATGCATTGAGAGATATCTGACCGGTCCTATGATCATGTTTGTGTTCCATGTGGTTTTGTTATGTTCCTTCCTTTCTCACATCCTCCATTTTATTCCTTTCTTTCCCTTTTATCTTGTTTCTACTATTTCTTTCTTTTGACAACCATTTTGCATCGATTGGGTGCTCGTACAACGCATTATTGGGTTATTAAGCATTAATTGTGTATAGCGCATTGTCACAAGTTAGTTACAGTCTTCTACAATTAATTACCTGTATTCTTAAAAATGCCTAGGCTTGTAAATGCTACTTAAAAGATGTAGATTCAACTCTATTTTGCGCGTGAAAAATAGAAAAAATAGTGTAACTTTTGCAAACACGAATTAAATAAAAGAGAACTAAGTTCACAATAAACGTATGTAAAAATTATAAATCTGTAATAAAAAGGGATTAGACTGAATTTGAAAATTTTGTTATGATAAATAAGAATTGTACTGGCATGTTAGAAAATCATAATAAAAGAAAAAGAATGTATCTTTTATGATAAAAGTAGAATGTCATGGGCTTAAGCATGAAGTTGAATTAGTAGGTTGGGCTCAGATCAAAGATTGGGCTAAAAGGAAGAGAAATTAGGAAAATCTGGATATTTGCAAGTAAAATTATAACATGAGGGTTGTAATTAAAAAAGAAGAAAATGAAAATAAAAGAGGCTTATTATATTAAAACTTAGATCTAAGATAAAGTTAAAAAGCAATCAAATAAGGCCCAAATCAGATAGAACTAGAGGAAATGCAAATCCATATTATAATAATAACAAAAAGTTAAACACATAATGAAATATTAGGCATAGGGTCTGAGAAAGTTGCAAGGTACATTTGGATCAGTTTGAAAGGAGCGTAGATGAAAAGCCTATTGAAGTGGATCCTCATAGTTACTTTCATATAGAGAAACACGTCCAACATGATTGTTCTATGGGGCTGGAAGAAATTGGGAGACTGCGGCAGGATGTGAGGATACTCTAGGATGGTCCTCCAAGGTTTTTCTAATGAAGCTGCACTCCCGAGGCATAACGGTTCCATCAAAATAGTATGCCTTGATTGCATTGGTATTATAGTTGTAACAGAGTTGTCCTTTAATAACAGCCAGAAGGTTGATGGATGGAGAAGGGTATTCGTATGACCCCTGGACTGTTGGTTTTACGAGCAAGTTTTTAGCAGGTGGGGCCCATACGGATAGTCACATATGGATATCGACCACCATCAATTAGAGTGAGAGCGATGGGAGTTAAACCAAAAGACCAATGATATTTCACTATCGAGACATTGGATGAGGGACAACGCTAATTGGATGTTTAGACTGTCTATGGTAGGGCACAATCACTTAGCTCGTGAGGGGTCTTTCAGTTAGTTGAGGAGGGCTGCGTAGAGCAATAGCCATGGAGTAAAGAGACAAGCCGAATATAATATCTATATTATAGACCTAACAAAGTTATCATTTACAGATATAAAAATCCCCAAATGAGTTTTGTCAATGGGGGTCCTTGTTAGTGGAGATCAGGTGGTAGATAGAACGATTACTTTTAAGTCGTCAATGTACACACTGGGTGGTACATCATGGAAGTCTTGGAGCTAACTGATGCAGACACAGCTTTACGTGTTCCTATCAAATGAAGGAACATCTATATGTAGGCCTTACAAAGCTGTCATTTATAGATGTAGTTGCAGTACTCTTTCGTAGTGAGGCGGCGGAGACGTTTCGAGGAGGATCAAAGGATGCTACAGATAGTACCTAGGATAAATATTGGGCCTATAGCTATATATATAATCTATTAGGTTTGATCTACTTGGGAGTAGATGGGTACGATTTATGCATGGAGATGAGGGTAATTTAAACCCAAATAACCTAATATAATTATAATGGAAACAGAATTACATATGTAGTCTTAAACTTAAAAGTATATAATTTGTCCATTCATCAGAACTTTAGTTCTAACCTCCTCCTCCTAACAATTCACAGGTTAGATAGTAACAATTTTGTACATCAAAATTAGGATAATGGGAATCTAGCGGTTATAAGTCCTAGTGTGACCATAATATGTATAATAGGTGTATTGTAAAATGAGAAATTCATATGTTGATATATGAAAATTGGAAGTTGTTTTAGATTAATGGGTAGAGCCGTAGTGCCTTAGAATTTGTAGTAGCATAAGAGGGGAAATGGATTAGGAATATATATATATATATATATCTATATATATATCGCACATGTGACACTAGAACTATATTTCAATTCAGACACGGATGATATTAAGGAATTAGCTAAAAGAGCAATTGTGCTAAGAGGAACGACTTTATGGAAATATTGGGAAAAGAAGTGGAAGTAAAGAACCCACTTTGTGTCTAGCCCATAATCAAACTTTTAAGAACTTAAAAAAAGATTTTTGGAGGGTTTTAGAGTATTTATTCATTTGAAAGTAGAAATTGCATAAAAATTATTTTTTGGTTTAAGAGTAGATTTGTTTTCAAATATATATATATATATATATATATATATATATATATATATATATATATATATATATATATATATATATATATGAGGAGGGTCATATGGCACCCCATTTTTTTAGCCTCCCTTTTGCCCCTCATTTATAGCCAAGTATTTATAGTTAAATAAGTTAGTGGAGGGAGAGAGAATTAGTGGGAGGAAAGAGAAACGAGAATGTGTGGTGGAAATCAGGGGGGGCTAAAGGGGTGCTGCACTATTTGGGGTGCTCTTGAACGCTCCTCCCTCTCTCTCTCTCTCTCTCTATATATATATATATATATATATATATATATATATATATATTTTTGTGTGTGTGTGTATTATGGCGTTAGATAAAATAAGTGGAAATGAATGCTAGAATTTTTGGAAGTAATTCGAGAAAACTCTATTCTGTTGAATTGGAAGGAAGCTTGAATAGAGTAGGTATATACTCTATAAAAGAAAGTTTATAGCAGAGTAATTAAAGCCTTAAATGACTACACAAATCAAGTATGGACAATAAATAGAAGTTTTCAGGAGTAAGGTAAGTAGTGATACTATTTAATTCATTAGGGCAAAAAGAGTTATAAAATAAGTTTTTATGCATCAGCAAATTTGTAAGTAAATGTATTTTGTTAAAA
Organism: Allium sativum; assembly: GCA_030737875.1. Classification (NCBI taxonomy): domain Eukaryota; kingdom Viridiplantae; phylum Streptophyta; class Magnoliopsida; order Asparagales; family Amaryllidaceae; genus Allium; species Allium sativum. Next base: position 28,764,867 of record CM060925.1, on the reverse strand, counting down.
TAATGAGGAATCTGTAGTGAAAGAGGTGTACAAAATATAGGCAAATCACCATATTTTGTGCTTCCTATTTTAACAAAAAAATTGAAAAAATAAAGTTTACTCGTTACTTCACACAAAATGCAAAATCCTCCTTAGAAAAGATTCATGGAAACTTAGTGTTGTTTGTTCCTCTTGAAAAAAAGAGCAATTAAAAAGTAGCTCCGATGCATTAAATTGCATAATCAGTCCTGCCCAATCTAGTTTTTAACTTTTAAGAAGGGCTTTGAAAAGATAATTTATGAAAAAAAGTTTAGCGGAATGAATAAATTTTGAAAAAATTGCCATTTAAAATTTTCAAAAAATTCAGATTATGAAAACTTTGAAAACCAATACTCCAATACCAATTGTTGGGGAATGCGGATTAAGAATCTTAAGGCAAACTAAACACTAGAGTTGGATGAATAGTGTTTAATGGATTTTATAAATTTCTTGAAATCGTTTTGTGTGCAATACAAATCACAAATATAATAATGATCACTAAATCAGACACAAATGTAGAAATAATAAATAAAAAGCAGTAAAAGGATAGAACACACTGAATTTTTATACTGGTTCAGAGTTACCCTATATCCAGTCCCACATACTCCAGTTTGATGCAGATTTCTTTTCAACAATAATATTCAACTACAATCCTCGATTTCAATGGCTATGAGGTCGCAACCTACTTCCGAGCACAGGGCACTCTCTTAATTTAACCAGGCTACAAGATCACCTAATTTATATACGAACTACGATCATACCCAGTTGATTTGAATGGACTACAATCACACCTTTTTAGTATTGGTTTTGGTAGGTATCCTCAATAGAACTTGATCTTGCGATCTTTATTTACAGAAAGCATGTAACTTTTGAGTAGCACATGGATCTTTGAGAGAATATGGAAGAGAATCAAAATAGATGAAGTTTGAAGTGATTCTATTTGAAATTTGGCAGAGTATAAGTATTCAAATTAAGAAGTTTAATGGTGAGAAGAAAAAGGAGGAAGAAGAGAAGTTGATTAAATTTCGTTTCTGGAAACCAATTTGGAGTCTCTCAACAGTCAAATCCCTTTAGAATAGTTTTGAAATCAAAAGACGCAACTTTCCAAAATTTAATTTTGAAATTCGACGGTCACCATGTCGACATGGGGAGTTACCCTATGCCAAGATGCCTTTGAAAATTTTGAAGAAAAAAATGATTTTTCAATATAAGGCATGTGATAATTAAATAAATTCTGGTGATTCTTAAATTAAAACAAACTATTTTACTATATATTAAAATAGAGTATTCAAGGTAAAAATATATACTAAAATCATATAAACAAGATTTGAAAACAATATAAGAATGATTTATAAACTATATAAGAATGATATAAAACTATAAACATAAATATAAGAAATACTTTGAAACATAGTATATAAATATAAGTAAAGGAATTAAGGAATTAAGGAACTAAGGACATAAATGATTAAATAAAACTTAATATAAGATTAATACCAATCATATAAATAAGGAAGTATAAATATTTTAATTAGGAGTTAAAGTATTTTTTAAAGATATATTTGAAATCATGTTAAAATAAGTTTAATAACTAAGAAATATAGATTTGAAACAAAGAGGTTATTTTGAAATCAGTTTGAAAATAAAATAAGAAATTTAAGATAGTGAGAAAGACGGAAATAAGGATTCATTGCAATCCTAGAGTATTAACAAGAAATCTAGACTCAATTATTTTTTATTTCTTAAACTCTTGAATTCTTGAACTCATGTTACTCATGAGTCTTCTATCTTGAATTCTTCTTCTTTGAAATATTAATTCTCTAAATTGTAAAGTCTTCAATAATTAATGTTTGCATATATATATATATATATATATATATATATATATATATATATATATATATGTATGTATGTATGTATGTATTAGAGAATAATGTTAGTATATATTTTATAACAACAATAGTTAATCAATGTTATTGTCATCAAAACCATCATCATCAACATCTCAATCACTAACAATTTCGTCACTCAATTCCCATTTAGGTTTGGTTGCCAAATTTGGATCTTGACTTTTGGTCCGTTGAAGCAATAAGTCGCATCGCTTCAGTTCTTGGTCATCTTGTGAAGCTAGATCAAGTAACAGAGGACTTAGTAGGATTTCGTATGCTAGAGTTCTAATAAAGATCGATGCTAACTTTAGTTTTCCACCTAAAATTATAATTCAGTGCTATGATGGAAATATTGCAGAGCAAAAGGTTGTATATTAATGGCATCCTACTGTATGCTTTAACTGTAAAATATTTGGGGATAATATCAACACATGCAATGCTAAAAAGGTATGGATCCAGAAGGATGGTACAGACAAAAGTAACGATATTAATGTTGATGATATAGCTGAACAAAATTCTAAAACTGAACGTAAGAATTTAAAGTATGTTCTTAATGATAAATCCAATCTTAGTATGCTAAATGATGGTGAATTTTCGTCTAAAAAGGAAAAAAAGGTCATTAACTGTAGTTTTGGAGAATCAAATGAATCAAAATACTTGTAGTAAAGAGATTAACACATCAAACAGTTTTGAAATTTTAGCGTCGACTGATGTGATTACAAGCGATAGCACTGAAATGGTAATAAATGATCGTATTAAAAATTGTGATGAGACACTCTGCAATCCAAAAAATATTTCATCTAAGGTAAATATGTTGGATAGTCAATTACCTCAAAACATCTCTTGTAGTTTTGATGACATGCACACGCTTCCTAATCAGATAAAAAACAGCAAAACTACTTCTTCTGAACATGGTGGTAATGCTAATTGAACATCAGAGGATATAGCCATGGATGAATCTGATAGTTGAACTAGCATTTTAAGTAAGTAGAAATGCAAAATAAATCTAAATAATCTACAAGGTGAGCAAGTAACTATCAATGGTGAACCATTTGTAGAATCAAATCCGAAATGGAATAATCTTGTGTCTTAAATCAAAACTAGACCAAAGGCAAAATCTAAGAAAAGCAAGAATGATACATGCCTCCTTGTGGGTGTTAAAACCGGGGTTACTTCAAAAAATAAATAATAATTATGTCATTTCGATTTCAGAATATGAGGGCTTTAAATTCTGTGACTAGATAAAAAGATTAATTTGATTTCATCTATAGCAAGGAAATTATTTTTGTGGCTATTATTAAGCTCAAGCTTTCTACTCAACGCATAGCTTATTATGCCTTGAAAATTTGATAATTGGGGGTTTATTCATAATAACTCCTTAAATTGCAAAGGCAAAATTATTATTACATATGACATAAAGTACTGGAATCATCAAATTATTTGTATAGAGGATCAGTGCGTTACTTCCATGATTACCAACATTGGTGGTTTTCAGCTGCATGTTTCTGCTGTCTATGGTTCTAATTCTCAACTCCTAAGAAAAGATCTTTGAAAGCATCTTGCTTGTAATACACTTAACAACAAAAGAGCCGAGTTGTTAATAGGTGATTTTAATGACATTATTCACACTTCAAAGAGGAGTAGCGTTGGTCAGCACTTTCATTATATCAGTGTTGATTTTTCCATTTCATTTCTAATTTGAATATTATCAAACCATAAGCCAAGGGGAGTTTATTTTTTTTTTTTTTTTTTGCTTGGAGGGGTGGAGTTAATTATAGCACACATTCCAGAATGGATAGAATTGTCTGTAAATCAAAGATGTGCATCTACTTTTCCTTCTCTAGCAGCTCGAGTTCTAAATCATTCCACCAGTAAGGACTAATTATATTTTTTAATAAAAATCCTCCTTTCAGGTACAAGAACAGTTGGTTTACTAAAGATGATTATTTCAACTTGGTTGCCAACGTCTTAAATCAATAGTTGCATGGTAATTACTTGTTTAATATCATCGTCAAGTTAAAGAAGATCGAGGCTAATCTTATAATCTGGAATAAATATCATAACAGTTCTGCCAGACAAATTGAAGAACTTAAAAATGAAAATAACACACTTATCAACCTCATATTGATTTTCCTCAAGATCTGTATGTTATCGTGTAGTATCAAAATAATCTGCAGAAGTTGAAGAAAAATATTTTCCAGCAAGTTATTAATCTAAAGCGAAAAAGCCAAACTCGAGAATCTTTCATGGGCAAACGTTCCTTCCAAATATTTTTACTCTAAACTATCAGCTAATCATGAGAAACTCGAAATAAAGTACATTCTAGATTAAGATGTTAACTCCTTCATTAATAATGATGTTTTTACTGCCAAAACAATCAATTACTTTCAAGAATTGTATAATTCAGAAAATCACTTAAATTTTTCTGCATTCATCCCAATGAAAATCATTACAACAGCTGGGAAACTATGCTAGAGAGTTATATCAATATGGATGAAATAAAAAAAGCTATTTTTAATATTCACGATGACAGTAGTCCCAGGCCTGATGGTTTTGGTGCAAAAAATTTAAAATTCGTTGGCTGGAATTAAAAGAAGAGCATTTTTATGCCATCAATGATGCTTTTTCCAATGGAAAAATCATTAGGGAATCAAAACCACTTTCATGACTCACATTCCAAAAAGTACTAATGCTATTGAACCCAGTGATTTCAGAGACCTATATCATGTTGCAATATCTTATATAAAATTGTCAAGGGTATTTTATGCAATAGAATTACACTTATTCTACCTGACATGATATCTAAAAATCAATATGCTTACAATTCTAGGAGAAATATGTTTGAAAATAATTTGATGAACAATGAAATGGTTATATGATATAGAAGATCACGCTCATACAATATGTGTTTGAAAATAGATTTGCAAAAAGCATATGATAAAATTAATAGAGAGTTTATCATTTACGGTGTGTAGAAATGGAGTTTCCTCCCTTATTCTGCAAATTCGTACATGAATGTATCTCTTATCCTTCATTTTCTATCCTAATCAATGTTATTCCTATTGGTTTTATAAAAACCAGTAGAGGTTTGCGCCAAGGTGATCCCTTATCTCCGTATTTATTTTCGATTGCTATGGAATTTTTTTTCTTATTCTTAGACATAGAGTTTCTTAAAGGACGTCTGTTATCCATATACAATAATCAACCTATCATAACACATCTAATATATGCAGAAGACCTTTTAATTTTCTTTAAATCCAATAAAAGAAGTGCACATGCCATTAAAAGAGTTATTGAATCTCAGATCGGATTAAATTAATTAGACTAGATTGAAGTCGTATTTCAGTAAGGGAAATAAGCAAAATGAGTATATTTCAACTTATCTAGATATAAATGCTTTAGATCTACCAGCTAGATATTTGAACCTTTCTTTATCAAGAAAGAGATTCTAACAACTTTTGGACAAAATAAAGCAAAAAATTAGTTGTTTGAGTAATAAATTTCTATCTACTATGAGGAGAGTTGAACTCATAAAATCTTCTACATATCCTATTGTTAGTTTTTAGATTGAGACGTGTCAAATTTTTGCTTATGTTGTTAATAAAATTGAATTCATGTGTTCAAAATTCATATGGAAAAATAAACATAATAAGGTTACCTGAACTTAATTTATCAGCCTAAACACAGTGGGGGTCTTGGACTCAAAAAACATTAAAGATCCTCAAACCATCATGTCCATTAAACTAATATGGAATTTTCTAAAAGGAGATACTTTCTAGGTAAATGAATGAAATCTAGCTATGCAAAAGAGAAGAATTTTTGGGTTATGAATATTGATAACAATGCATCGCATACTTGGAAAACAATGCTTAGAGCTAGGCAATTATGCAACCATATTTTCAATAGCAACATTGTTAATGGAGAAATTCTCACCTTTAGTTCGACCCCTGGCTTAATAGATCTACACTGATCTTTATTTCTGGTTGGAAAGGCATGGTAATTGTAACAACCCGATTTCCAACAGACCAAAATTTTCTTTTTAAAATCTCAATCTGTCGAAACTCGAGTTGGTTTGTATGGTATCCTGTAGAAAAGACAAAGAAAATAAATATATCAAAGCTTAGAAAACATCTCATAGCAGAATGGAATAAAATATAATATAATCAAATATAGCCTTACCAACGTAATAATAATGCCTAACCAATATCCAAAGACTATCATATCTATGCCATAAAACTAACATGCGAGTGTGTTATGAGGAAGGGATCAGAGCACAAGTTCTGGTGACTGGACTAAATTACACATTATGGAATAACCATACATATACCGTTCAATTTTCTTGTTTATTAGGTGTTTTGGGGTTAATAGCACTAAGCTTTACACATACATTGTACCCATCTACTCCCAGTAGATTAACATAATATAGCATATATATAGCTACCCCCAATATCAAGGTACTTCCCGTGGTACCTTTCTCGCACGGTCTCCACCGTCATGCCACAGAAGCGTATGCAACTCTCATCCTACGCCGAACGACGTACGGGTCTTCATACTATTACGCCACATTCTGCACATAACTGTCATTGTTATGCTACGTAAGCGTATGGAATGCTATATCTGAACTCCTTGGTCGAATCAGGTCTCAGCACGGAGTAATGCCCTAATGTCTAAGGTACTCCCGGTGCAGTGTGCATGTACCTAGACCATCACACGTACGTTCTGTCTACTGCCTCGGTCGAATCAGTTCTCAGCATGGAGTAATTCCCTAATGTCTACGATACACCACCCGGTGCGATATGCATGTACCTATGCCCTTACACGTACATTTTTTCTACTGTACACCGAGTCCCATAATAGAGCTGCATCTGAATGCATGGAACTCGGTCGGGAGCTTTTCCATATCTGTATAGGTCTGCTAAAGAGGATTAAAGTACATATATCTAAACTATGGTCTGCATTTTCGCCGTGGCTATTGTCCCACCTCGACCCCTCCCTCTAGTAGTGAAATACTACATCAAGAGCTAAGTGACGTGCCCCTAGCAAACAATCTACATCCAAATTGGCGCATCCCGCAACCAAAGTACAACACCCCGTAATTTTAATAACATCTAAAGAGGATAAATTAAATAATAATTAATTTAATGTTCAGAATTAAGGGAAATGGACCACGTCATTGCGTCGTCTCGAAATTCTGGCCAAGATGAACATTTGGTTTGCGTAAAACGGACACCGTATGAAGAAGTTACGAGGGTTTGAAGTTTGTATATGCGCAGAAGAATTATATATACATATATTTAATCAGAAATTAGAAAAACTGTTCAAAATCAAAATAAAAGAAGTGGCAAAATTCCCACTCTAGGGGAGTCGACCACTTAAAGGGGGTATCGACACTAGGGTTGACCCCCTAGGGCTAAGGTGACAGTCAATTTCTGGGGGCTGGCAACATTAAATAAAGGTCCATTTCTCCTGTTTTCTTACACTGGAAATCAATGGAGGCCAAATATTGTAGGTGCCTGGACTGAATCAAATCCTTTTCCTTCTTCTGCAATCAAAGATTTGAGATTCAGGTGTAAATCTATGACTCAACAATCCTCTCTTCTAGTTCTATTTTCTAAATCCAAACATTTGAGCTTTAAGTTACTTTTAGATTTAAATGATTAAAAGTAAACATGATATGACTATAGTTTGGATCCATTCCTGTGACTGCATTATACCAGATCTACTGTACATTACGAATCTATGACATTCCGAATTAGTTATGACTTGGATCTCAATCTTTATCATATCGGATCTATTGTAACTTTGTGAATCTATGACATTCTGACATAACTATGATGTGGATCTTAACCTTTATTATGTTAGATCTAATTTTGATTTTAGATCTAGCTTATTATTTAGATGACCTTGTGCCTATCATATTGGATCTGAACTAGTTGGACTTCTAAATTATTATTTAGATCTTGTCATGCTTATTATGACATCCCTACTATGTTAGAACTAGTTAAATTATCATAAGTTCACCAGATCTATTCTTATATGTCCACCTTATCACTATGCCAGTATATATATTTACGCCTGTTATGTTAGAGTACTCACTATTGTCATCTTCCCATCATCTTTTCCTTTTGTTGTTTGACTACTTTCTAGCCTAGGCATGCCGCTAAATATATGTGAATGCGTTAGTTAGGGAATAGGGGAAAACATTAAAATTGGCATAATTTGAATAATGTTTATGAACATGAATTTGGACATATAATTCTATATGAACATAATGGGGAAAAAGGGCCTGAACACCTATAATGACATAGGTAAAATTAGCTAATAATGAAATACCTGGGATTACAGTAGTTAGAAACTATAACTGCACTTATGACACGAGGTTAGATTGCATTTGCGGTGGAAGTCTTCCCAGAGCCGACCGGCATATCCAGCGATCGAAAGTGTTGAATCAAATGTGAGAGGTCTAAGTGCACAAATATGAGTTGTGCTAAGACACCAGGTTAAGCCCGACTTATGGAAGAAGTCTGCCCGGAGCCAACCGCCATATCCAACATCCACAAGTTGTAGGCCTAATGTGGGTGGTCTAGCACATTTTAACTATAAAAGAATATGGCAATAAATTGGAATACTTAACCTAGTTAAATCCATAGGGATTGTGTGAACACGACAACTTGATTAGGGGTTAAGTAATGATTAAATGGAACAGTGGGAAGGTTAAGTACATATTGGGTTGGTGGGTAATATTTGCATATATAGGCCCACAAACTTAATCTGTTGGGGTTATGTAATTAAAAGACACCGTTACGTAAAACATAACCAGTGAAAAACCTAGTAGTGGGATTGCAAGACAAAGGGGAGAGCTTGCATCGTCTTGTATGAGACCCGTTTCAGCCAGTAACCCGTAGTAGGTATCAAACGAGTACTCCGAACTAGGTCGGAGTTGGGGAACGCTTACAGAACTGATTGTAAGAGATCCAAATGAAAAGGACGGTGTGGGCGACGTGTACCGACGGGTCATGTGCGTGCATGGTCACAGACAGAGGAAACTAAGGCGCCGTGACACCCGTAGATATGGTCGTGCACATCAACGGAGGGTTGCCACTTTTGGGAAGTGATACCCCCTAATATGGGGCCGACACAGGGTATCTATGGGATAAGGAGCCGATCGACTAGGATAGCTGAAACACCCCCACCTCCGTTAAGGTTACTCACAAAGGGAATGCCTAAACTTTGGTGGAGTATTATAGGTAAAAGACAAAGAAAATTTGCAAGACAGATATATATATAAGCAGCGGAAAATAAAATAACTTTATTTCAAACGTGGTTTATAACAAAACATTACTGTTCAAATCAACTTTCAAATCATTACATCATAATTTCTGTTTTGATTATTATATAAAGAAGCATGAAGCATAAATAAAACTGTATAAATCCCTAAGTCTAGTGTGTCCAAAGCCATAGCCAAAAATAAGAGATTCCAAGCCGTACATCACAGAGTCTTCAAGTTTGGAAAGCGAACGGTCCAAATTAAGCCGAGTTATTCCCTCCCTGGCTACATGGGGGGGGGGGAACGGAAGAAAAGAAGACGAAAGAAAAATGGGTCGGACATAAGTCTGAGTAAGTCTAGTGACTTTTTAGTGTGTGAATAAGAAAAAGGTCATGATAGGAATAAACTGAAAATAGGACAGTACCAGAACAACAAACTAACATAAAACTATATAAGGCAGGATAAATCGAATATACATCGCGCCCATGTTTAACTCTCTGCACCTACTTATATTTGTTGGTGAAATGATCCCCTTATATCGATCGGCTCCTAGTGTGTCATTCGGCCCCCGCTTGACTGTAGATACCTGTGTTGGTCCCACCATGGGGTGTATCAAATCCTATGGTGGAAACCCGACACGATTCAAGATGCACAGTATATGACTACTGATGCCCAGTGCCTGCTTTTTCCACTCCGGAGTACGTGCACGCCCGTACTCCACCGGAACCTACACTGATGCACCACCGCCGATGTTTTTGACCGCTTATAATCATCCCAGTAATCGTGCCCCACCCTGCCTAGTTCCGGGTCCCATGATACATCTATGTGGGTTACTGCTGAAATGAGTCCCCGCTACTAGGGTTTTCCAGCCAACATGTTAAATTGGTTAAGTGCCCAAATTTATCTAACCCTACCCATCAGTTTAGCTTAACATACAAAATTGGGTAAGTGTTTCCTTAATTGACTTAACCCTACCACTCTTGCCTTAGCTTTATTAGAGCACCAACCACTCACATTAGACAGGTGTTGTTGTGGTCACTAGATGTGCCGGTCGGTTCCGGGCAGTTTTACACCACAACCCAGTCTAACCTCGGGTCCTTTTTGGGCTCAATGCACTAACCACCCACATTAGACAGATATTGTTGTGGTCACTGGATGTGCCGGTCGGTTCCGGGCAGTTTTACACCACAACTCAATCTAACCTCGGGTTAGGCATGTTCGTCTTTTCTAAATTTACATGTTTATCCTTTTATGCTTATATGTAAATTTGTCAACAATTTATTGTCATGGCCCACTTTCTTTCTAAATCAAATTCATAATTTTTGGTAAGTAAATTATATCATTTCAATGCCATACCATTTACATGGTTATGAGCCAAATATGTTAATTACGTATAGTTTTAAGTTTTCCCCAACGTTACCCCCGTTGTACGTTCGCAAAGTTACATAGGATGTTAGGCTCGACATTTTTGCCTAACTAGTAAACTAAGAAGGGAAAAAATAGGAACTTGCAACATTCCAACATCATACAAAAATATGGATCTAACTACAGATGTGTCACATGAACTTGGCATAATATACTTTTAATTATGAACTTGCAAATTAGATCTATGCAACATGAGTCATAAAATAATAGTTTTAATAAGAACTACCAATATATAATTAGACATGTAGTGGTGAACTTGCATAGGGATTGAATCATGCTAATATTGATCTAACATAAAGGCATATGGTTCTAACATATAGAGTTGTAGATCTAAACATATAGGTTTACATAACCTATAAACTTGCATGTATTCATAACATGATAGCATCACTTAGCTTGCATAAACATGCCATAATTTCTAAATTGGCATACAACATATAGATATAATCACCAAATTATACAAGGTCGTAGATCTAAACATGTATGCATAATGGATCCAAACAATTAGGCATAAACGACGTGACTTAGCCTAAAACTTGTATGTATCATAATATCACCAAACATATATATGATAATTTCATAACACCGTAGGTTTATTCACCAATTTCCACATAACATGATAGGTTCGATAGACCACAATAATTCATAGGCATATACGATAGAATAGACATGAATAAACACAAATCAGCATCACATACAACTTGATACAATTCTATTTTACAATTCATTACAAACCATGTCTTTAATTCATTCACATATGAAAGATAACTACACTTACAACAAAAAGGAATTCTTGAGTTCTGGGATCCGTATTCTGAAATTGAATTGCTCGCCTTTGACGTAGATCGTTGAATTTTCTTAGTTGAATTAGATTAGATTTAATTTTGACGTAGCTTCAATCTTGCCTTTGAGTTGAAAGAGATGACGACTATTCTAGGTTCACCATTGACGGCATGGCGGCTCTTGGTATGAATATTTGTGAATTAGGGTTGAGAGTTAGGTTGCTTTTATAGAGGTTTAATTAATCTAGAGCCGTCAGATTAACCCTAGAAGTAATCAAGACCATCCAGTCATGATAGGATAACTCCTCAGCCCTAATGACTCAGCAGGGAGTCAGAAATCGTCATCCTTTCAGATCTGCCCGGGGGGGGGGGGGAGGTAGGTCGACCTGTAGGGTAGGTCGACACAAGGGTCGACCTCTTGGTCGACCTGGCCTAGGTAGGAATTTTTCATGCCCTGCCCTCTTCTATGTTTAAATTTGAATTTTAATTTTTTGAAACTTCCGAAGGCCACAACTTCTTCATACAAAGTCCAATTCACGCAAACTCGGACTCTATCTCAACCAGAATTCCGAGACGAACGCAATGGCGTAACCTATTTCCCTTAATTCTCACATTTAGAATTAATTATTCTTTAATTCGTTACTTTAAGGTTTATTGAAAACACGGGGTGTTACATTCTCCCTCCTTAAATGATTTCGTCCCCGAAATCTTCAAGTCAAGAAGAACGTATATCCTACCATCCAATCGTCCATCTACTCAACCATCAAACACAGGCGTCCATTGTCCTTAAAAGACTTCTAATGCTTCATGATCATATGCATAATGTGTGTATATGTCCTTATCTAATGCAAAATCAGGCGGTCTACTGATTCAGTTGACCTCCTTAATGCAAGTCATGTCGGTGTCATGCGTCCATAATGTATGTGATCTTCCCTAATCATACTTTCTACATGAGTGCACAATCATTCATACAAATGCAACATCCACATGATAACACATCAAGTTTCAATCATATATAAGTACATATATGAATATGCAATATGAAAGTGACTGAGCCGATCTAATACCTAAAGTGTGTGTATATGCATCCACGAGCAACCACTAGCAATCACTTGCAACCACTTGCAACCATCAATCATAACATGTTTCAAATACATGTTTACATCCGTTGGTTTCTACTTAAGGATCAAGAACGGCATTGAGGAAAATAATAAAAAGATAGATCCGAGTATGAACAAACTTAAGGAAAAAGAGATCAAAGATGTACCCTTAAAAAGAAAAGGGTAGGCTGCGCGTATTTTGGCCTCAGTTTCCCAAGTCGCGTCTTCCTCAGCGTCACTCCATTGAACTTTTACAAGTTTGACTTCGCGGTTGCGTAGCTTCTTGACTTATGTAACCAAGATATGGGTTGGAACTCTTCTCACAGTCGCCTCTCGTTCTACTTCTACATCCTCTAATATGCTTGGTTCCACCACTTCCGCAGACTCATGTAAGCACTTTCGTAAGTGAGAAACGTGAAAGACATTATGAACTCCAGCCAATCTTTTGGGCATCTCTACTCTATAAGACATCTTACCAATCCTTTCAATGATAGGAAACGACCCTACAAATCTTGGTGCCAACTTTCCTGCAGGTCCGAAGCGAACGACGTTCCTCAAAGGAGATACTTTAAGGAAAACCCTATCCCCAACCTCAAACTCAAGGTCGGTCCTTCTCTTATCTGCGTAGAACTTTTGTCTATCTTGGGTAGTCTTCATTCTTTTTCGTATAAAGTCCACTTTCTATGAAGTTTCTCTAATCATATCTGGTCCAAGTATGAGCTTATCTGTAGACTCCCACAAACAAGTTGGTGATCAGCACGGTCTTCCATATAAAGCTTCGAAGGGTGCCATACCTATGGTGGCTTGGTAGCTATTGTTGTAAGCAAACTCCACCAAAGGAAGATGATCCTCTCATGTTCCTCCGAAGTCAATAATGCATAATCTCAAGAGTTCTTCTAATACTCTGTTCACCCTCTCTGTCTGACCATAGGTTTGGGGGTGATAGGCCATGCTTAAGTATAACTGTGTGTCTACAGCTTCTTGCAAGCTCTTCCAAAACTCGCTCGTAAAGATAGGATCTCGATCGTTAACAATGCTAGAGGGTATCCCATGGATTCGTACTATCTCATTAAGATATATGGATGCTAGAGATGAGGCAGTCCTTCTAATCTTAACGGGTATGAAGTGAGCGCTTTTTTGTGAGCCTGTCCACTATTACCCAAATACTGGTATTGCCACTTCTTGACCTAGGCAGCTCATCAATAAAGTACATCGAGATGCTATCCCATTTCCACTATGGGACCTCTAGAGGATGAAGCAAACCACCAGGATTCTTTTGTTCCGCCTTGACTTGCTGGCATACTAAGCACTTCGAGACGAATTCAGCTACATCCCTCTTCATGCCATCCCAAAAGAAAACCCTTTTTACATTTTTATACATCTTGTCTCCACCGGGGTGTATGGTCAACTTGGAATGGTGTGCTTCTTCAAGAACTTTCTTCATCAAATCCCTTTCTTATGGGACGCATAGCCTTCCATCCCGCCTCAACCAACTCTTATCATCGATGGAGTATCTATTGAGGTGACTAGAAGTCTCACCCATACTTAACTTATCTATCACATCAACTAGCTGAGGGTCTTCACGTTGTACGGTCCCTATTGAGTCCAAAAGAGTAGGCCGCACTTCTAGCGATGCTAACAAACCAGTCACATGATCGACAGAGGGTCTAAAATCAAAGTTGGCTATATACTCCAAGCTCTGCCTTTCAATAAAGAGAGGGCTTAAGGTCAGCTTCTTTCTACTCAAGGTGTCTGCTACTACATTGCCCTTGCCAAAGGTATAGGAAATCTCGAAATTGTAGGATGCCAAGAATTCCATCCACCTTTGTTGCCTCAAGTTAAGATCTTTCTGCGAGAAAAGGTACTTCAACGATTTATGGTCAGTATATAATTCAAACTTCTCACCTAAGAGATAATGGCGCCAAGACTTAAGCGCAAAGACGATGGCAACCAACTCTAGGTCATGGGATGGGTAGTTTTTCCCATGTACTTTCAACTGCCTACCTCCATAAGCTACTACCTTCCCCTCTTGCATCAAGACAACACCTAGTCCCGTAACACAAGCATTCGTGTATACGGTAAACATCTTGCTCCCATCCGGCAATGTCAGAACTGGGGCTGTTGTTAGAGCTCTTTTATAGCTTTGGAAAGAAATATCGCAATCCAAATCCCAAGTGGAAGTTAAGTTCCTACCTGTCAACTTTGTAAGTGGAGCTGAGATTTTCGCAAAATCTTTGATGAACTTCCGGTAAAAGCCCGCTAGCTCGAGGAAGCTTCGAACTTCGGTTGCATTCCGTGGGACCTTCCAATCTTGCACCGCAACTACTTTTGCGGGGTCCACAGCTAATCCCTCTTTGGACATCACGTGTCCAAGAAACCTTACTTCTTCCCTCTAGAAGTAGCATTTTGAGAATTTGGCTTTTAACTGGTGTGCACGAAGAGTGTCCATGACTTCCTTTAGATGCTGAGCATGCTCTTCCTCACTCTTCGAGAAAATCAAAATGTCGTCTACGAAGACCACCACAAACTTATTGAGGAACTCCCTGAACACCCTGCTCACCAAATCGACGAAGTAAACAGGTGCATTTGTTAGGCCAAAGGCATGACAAGCCACTCGAAGAAATCATCCGGAGTTTTGAACGCGGTCTTGTCAATGTTGTCTTCAGCCACTTTGAGCTGATGAAACCCGGTAGCTAAATCTAGTTGGGAGAAAACCGATGCACCTACAAGCTGATCGAACAAGTCGTCTGTTCGTGGGAGTAGGTGCCTGTTCTTCTTAGTCAGCTTTTTTAACTCCCTATAATCAATGCATAGGCGAAGCGAACCGTCCGCTTTAGCTGCGATAACTACTGGAGCACCCCATTCAGAAATACTCTGCCTTATAAACCCCTTCTCAAGCAGCTCTTTAACTTGCTTGCTGAGTTATTTCCACTCCCTTGGAGCCATGTGTCTAACGGATAGAGCGACAGGTTTTGCATTATCAACGAGGTATATGCGGAAGTATATCTCCCGTTTCGGAGGTAACCCTTTAACCTCTTCAAAGACATCCGAGTATTCACGGACTACTCTAACAGACTGCAAATTCTCAATAGACGCATCAAGATATTCTAGATAGCTAAACATAACAGAGTTCATGGGATTACAAGAAATTTCGAGAGTGTTACAAAGGCGAGTCATGAGTCTAACCACTCTCCTTTCACAATGGAGGATGGCACCATTTCTGGATAGCCAATCCATGCCTAGAATCAACCCATAACCCGTGAAGCCCAAAACATAGACATTGCATCTAAACCCTACACTTAATATAGAAATTTCCAAATCCAAACAAATCATTGAAAAATAAGTTGAGCCCCCAATTGGATTTGAAACAACCAAGGGATCCTCTACTAAACTGGTGTCTAGGTGCAGAGATTCAACTAAAGCAGTAGATATAAAAGAGTGCGATGCGCCAGAATCAAAGAGTGTAGGAACAGGATGATCAAAAAGATAAATTAAACTCTTAATAGAAACATTTCTACCTTGTTCTTGCGGAGGTGCCATGAGAGCGTGAACCTGCCCTCCAGAAGTAGATCCCACTCTTTGCCCATGCCCTTGCTTTCTTGGGCAGTCCCTAGCCATGTGTCCGCCTCGCTACAATGGAAATAGCCACCCATCTTCCTTTTCTTCTTCCTGCAGTCCTTAACCGGATGTCCAGGAATGCCAAAAAAATTGCACTTCCTCTTGTCATGGGTTTTTTGTTCTTCCTGCCTTTCTTGGAGTCTGTCTTCTTGCTCTTTGATCCTTCCCCTTTCTTATCCTTAGATGCTTCCACCTTTGTCTCCTTCTTGCCAACCTTATCTTCTTCTTGTAATAGTGTCATGTCCACCAGTCTCTCATAAGTCACACCCATAGATATATTGGACATAGCTACGCTGTGCAATGGCTCATTCAATCCTTTAACAAAGCGGAGAGCCTTCTTATATGGAGTGTTCACTAAATCCAATCCGAACCTAGCAAGATGATTGAATTGGTTAACGTATTCCTTGACTGACATACTTCCCTGTTTGAGAGCTAAGGACTTCTCCATCTGAGGCTTCGTTCAGCTTGTGAGAGGAATTTCATTTCAAACCTCATCCTAAAATCTATCCAAGTTTCAATTAGTCTTTCAGTGTTAGTGACTTCCCACCAATAGGAAGCTTCGTCTTTGAGCAACCATACCGCCAACTGTATCGTCTGCCTATCATCCACTTCGAAGATATCGAACAAATCCTCAGCTTCTTTGAGCCAGTTTCTTGCTTCTACGAAGGATTCATTTCCATTGAAGTTCTTTCCACCCATGGCTCGAAAGTCCCTACATATTTTTGAGAAAGCATTTGCACGAAGAGGAGGAGGAGGAACCGCTACAGCTAGGGGAGTAGGAATGTCTGTTGGGCCTGCGTCGTTGGCCCTAGCCTCTAGGTACCTCCTGAACCAGCCGGGTATCGGTACACCCTCTGGAAGGTTAAGATTCCCAGACATGCTGAAACGAAAAAGGAAAGATTCAAAACAAAGGATAGAAAGATAATGCATATGGCTTTAGGGGATTATGCCTTTTGAAATAAAATAACACTTTTTCTTGAAAAATGCTTCTTTTTGAAAATAGTTTTCAAAAACTTTTATCTGATCTAGTAAATCTTTGCTCTGATACCAAGTGAAACACCCGACCTCCGTTAAGGTCACTCACAAAGGGAATGCCTTAACTTTGGTGGAGTATTATAGGTAAAAGACACAGAAAATTTACAAAACATATATATATATAAGCAACCGAAAATAAAACTAACTTTATTTCAAACGTGGTTTATAATAAAACATTACTGTTCAAACCAACTTTCAAATCATTACATCATAATTTCTGTCTTGATTATTATATAAAGAAGCATGAAGCATAAATAAAACTGCATAAATCCCCAAGTCTAGTGTGTCCAAAGCCATAGCCAAAAATAAGATATTCCACGCCGTACATCACAGAGTCTTCAATCTTGGAAAGATGAACGATCCAAATTAAGCTGAGTTATTCCCTCCCTGGCTACCTGGGGGGGGGGGGGGGACGGTAAAAAAGAAGACGAAAGAAAAATGGGTCAGACATAAGTCTGAGAAAGTCTAGTGACTTTTCAGTGTGTGAATAAGAAAAAGGTCATGATAGGAATAAACTGGAAATAGGACAGTACCAGAACAACAAACTAACATAAAACTATATAAGGCAGGATAAACCGAATATACATCGCACCCATGTTTAACTCTCTGCACCTACTTATATTTATCCAACTTGCACCACGTGTTCTTGGTGAAATGATCCCCTTATTTCGATCGACTCCTACTCACATGATTTATCATGTATGTCATTCGGCCCCCACTTGACTATAGATACCTGTGCTTGTCCCACCACGGGGTATATCAAATCCTATGGTGGAAACCCGACATGATTCAAGATGCACAGTATATGACTACTGATGCCCAGTGCCTGCTTTTTCCACTTCGGAGTACGTGCACGCCCGTACTCCGCCGGAACCTACATTGATGCACCACCGCCGATGTTTTTGACCGCTTATAATCAGCCCAGTAATCATGCCCCACCCTACCTAGTTCAGGGTCCCGTGATATATCTATGTGGGTTACTGCTGAAATGGGTCCCCACTACTAGGGTTTTCCAGCCAACATGCTAAATTGGTTAAGTGTCAAAATTTACCTAACCCTACCCATCAGTTTAGCTTAACATGTTGAATTGGTTAAGTGTTTCCTTAATTGACTTAACCCTACCACTCTTGCCTTAGCTTTATTAGAGCACCAACCACTCACATTAGACAGGTGCTGTTGTGGTCACTGGATGTGCCGGTCGGTTCCGGCAGTTTTACACCACAAATCAGTCTAACCTCAGGTCCTTTTTGGAATCAATGCACTAACCATGCACATTAGACAGGTATTGTTGTGGTCACTAGATGTGCCGGTCGGTTCCAGGCAGTTTTACACCACAACTCAGTCTAACCTCGGGCTAGGCATATTCGTCTTTTCTAAATTTACATATTTATCCTTTTATGCTTATATGTAAATTTGTCAACAATTTATTGTCATGGCCCACTTTATTTCTAAATCAAATTCATAATTTTTGGTAAGTAAACTATATCATTTCAATGTCATACCATTTACATGGTTATGAGCCAAATATGTTAATTACGTATAATTTCAAGTTTTCCCCAAAGTTACCGCCGTTGTATGTTCGCAAAGTTACATAGGATGTTAGGCTCGACATTTTTTCCTAACTAATAAACTAAGAAGGGGAAAAAGAGGAACTGGCAACATTCCAACATCATACAAAAATATGGATCTAACTACAGATGTGTAACATGAACTTGGCATAATATACTTTTAATTATGAACTTGCAAACTAGATCTATGCAACATGAGTCATAAAATAATAGTTTTACAAAGAACTAGCAAAATATAATTAGACATGTAGTGGTGAACTTGCATAGGGATTGAATCATGCTAATATTGATCTAACATAAAGGCATATGGTTCTAACATATAGAGTTGTAGATCTAAACATATAGGTTTACATAATCATGTTTTTAACCTATAAACTTGCATGTATTCATAACATGATAGCATCACTTAGCTTGCATAAACATGGCATAATTTCTAAATTGACATACAACATATAGATATAATCACCAAATTATACAAGGTCGTAGATCTAAATAATGGATCCAAACAATTAGGCATAAACGACGTGATTTAGCCTAAAACTTGTATGTATCATAATATCACCAAACGTATATATGATAGTTTCATAACACCATAAGTTTATTCACCAATTTCCACATAACATGATAGGTTTGATAGATCACAATAATTTGTAGGCATATACGATAGAATAGACATGAATAAACACAAATCAGCATCACGTACAACTTGATACAATTCTGTTTTACAATTCATTACAAACCATGTCTTTAATTCATTCACATATGAAAGATAAATACACTTACAAACAAAAAGTAATTCTTGAGTTCTGGGATCTGTATTCTGAAATTGAATTGCTCGCCTTTGACATAGATCGTTGAATTTTCTTAGTTGAATTAGATTAGATTTAATTTTGACGTAGCTTCAATCTTGCCTTTGAGTTGAAAGAGATGACGACTATTCTAGGTTCACCATTGACGGCATACGGCTCTTGGTATGAATATTTGTGATTTAGGGTTGAGATTTTTGTTGCTTTTATAGTGGTTTAATTAATTTAGAGCTGTCAGATTAACCCTAGAAGTAATTAAGACCATCCAGTCAAGGGAGTCAGAAATCGTCATCCTTTTAGATTTGCACCGGGGGGGAGGGGGTAGGTCGACCTGTAGGGTAGGTCGACACTAGGGTCGACCTCCTGGTCGACCTGGCCTGGACGGAAATTTTTCCTGCCCTGCCCTCTTTTGTGTTTAAATTTGAATTTTGAAATTTTGAAACTTTCGAAGGCCATAACTTCTTCATACGAAGTCCAATTCACGCAAACTCGGACTCTATCTCAACCAGAATTCCGAGACGAACACAATGGCATAACCCGTTTCCATTAATTCTCACATTTAGAATTAATTATTCTTTAATTCGTTACTTTAAGGTTTATCGAAAACACAGGGTGTAACAGTAGTGGTTAGGGTACATATAGACTCTGGTAAGTTTAGGAGTCCGTTAATTGGGCTGCTTGTGGATTGTATGGGATTAAAATCTCTCACTAGAAGCACACCTAATTCTACCATCTTGTACATGTTGGGGATCATCTCATTCTGGTTATACTAGTACTAGTGCAGAGAATAAACAGAGTAATCATTAGGGAAGCATATAAACTCTGTCATGTTTACTTCATCACACTTACCTTTTACGATGTTATCTTTCTTTATATGCCTTCCATGATACTTTAACTTATTTACTTGCTAAAGGTAACTGGACTCTCCAGGCTTCATGTAACACCCCACACCCGCTAAGGTCACTCACAAAGGGAATGCCTTAACTTCGGTGGAGTATTTTAAGTGAATATAGAACAGAAAAATTACAACAAGACAGATATAAGTAATACTTGAAATTTAAAACATCATTTCATTGCAGTAGAAGGTAAACATGTTTGGTTACAAATCAAAAACCAACAAGAGTCAAGTACAAAATATCCATCTCGTTAACACATAAGTACATAATCCCACTACATAACTAATAGCCATAATAGAAAAGATAAGCTGGGCTTTACATCAACGTCCAAGCTCCAAAAGATAGATAAAGAAATCTGATCAAAGCCCACTAGTGCTAGGCCTAACCTGAGGACCTGAGGGGAAAAAGATAAAAACAACGGGGTCAGACATAAGTCTGAGTGAGCCCTATAACTTTAACAATACAATCATTAAAGTAATTAGGGTATGATATAAACTTGGTACGGTGATGACTGGGGATAAATGACTACACTAAGCAGCCAACTAGACATAGGATGAACTAAGATAACGGTAAAGACGCATCTACCCACCCAAGGGTAATTACTACACTGCACCACACCAGTCATTCCTACTCAAAGGTTGATCCCACCCAAGGACTTAGAAAATTTAACTAGTAGTTTTGTGTACCCCTAGCTGACTACATAGGTGCCGTCTGCCCCTATCTCCACTAGGTGTACCCACTACTTCCCAAGCAATCGGCTCCCTACCGTAGATACCCGTGCTGGCCCCACAGTGGGGTGTATCACTCCCCAAAGTGGCAACCCGATACAATCAACGGTGCACGGCTTATACCTACACGATGCAACAACGTCTTACCTACCAGCCCGGGTCCACACACGCATATGAAACCCGTTGGACTTGCGTTGCCACCGCTAACCCGTTTTGGCCTCTTATAGTCAAGCCCAGTACGCGTGTCCCGTCCTCGACATGGGTCGAGCCCAATAAGATACATATGGGCTACTGGTTGAAATGGGCCCCCACAAGCTACCCACCTAAGCTTGTCCCTTTTTCTAGTGCATCCCACTTAACCCTTTAATCATGTTTAATTACATGTTTCCACTTGGTTAAGTATTCTAATCGTATTTTCTATTGCCACCCAAGGCAACCCACTAGATTTCCATATGCCACCCAAGGCACTTACTTGATTTCCATATGCCACCCAAGGCACCCACTTAACCCCTCATGCCCCACTACATGCTTATTTGGTTAAGTGTTTCTTAATTGATTAAGAACGTAACCATTGTAAAGACCTCTCACATTAGACTATCTTTTATGGCAGCTGGATTTGCCGGTCGGGTCCGGGCAGCCTTACGCCATAACCGAGTCTAACCTCGTGTCTTTACACTTGTCACGTATTTAGTTTATGCCTAAGACCTCTCACATTGGGCCAATCATTTGTAGCCGCTGGATTTGCCGGTCGGTTCCGGGCAGTCTTATGCTACAAAAGGGTCCAACCTCGTGTCTTAGTCGATTAATTACACCTAATTAATCACCCCCATGATTTGTATTAATTATCCCTAATTAATTACAAATTTAACGATGAACATAATTGACTCAATTATGTCCATCCACTTTATGGTATGCATAATCATACCAACTTCACACCATTTCATTAACATGAATATTAACCCCATCGTTCCCCACGTAATTCGCTAACATGACATAAATAAAAGGAAAGATTTATCACAAATACAATGGGTTCAACTTGCATAGCATTAGCATCAACATGGGTTTTAAAGGTGTCAACATGCATATAGCATCAAACCCAACTAGCATAAATAATCAACCCAAACTTGCATGAATCACATATGTCATAAAGAGGGTAACTTGCATAAGCTACTTATGTCATACAAAGGGGTAAACTTGCATATGTATGTATGACATACAAAGGGGTTAACTTGCATATGTATGCATATCATACAAAGGTGTAAACTTGCACATGTTACTTGCATATAATCAAACACCAAACTTGCATAACATGTCATATATGAACTTGCATATAATCAAACACCAAACTTGCATAACATGGTGTCATAATGGATCAATGTTTATCATAGTGATTTGCATAACTAGCATCATGAGCACATAGCATAAAACTTGCATAACTAGCATCATGAACATATAGCATAAAACTTGCACTCATAGCATATGACTTGCATAACTTGCATAACATCATGAACACTTAGCATATGACTTGCATAACTTGCATAACATCATGAACACATAGCATATGACTTGCATAACTTGCATAACATCATGAACACTTAGCATATGACTTGCATAACTTGCATAACATCATGAAAACATAGCATATAACTTGCATAACTTGCATAACATCATGAACACTTAGCATATGACTTGCATAACTTGCATAACATCATGAACACATAGCATATAACTTGCATAACATCATGAACACATAGCATATGATAACATAACTTGCATTGATCCACATACATAACCATAACCTCATTATATCCTATCATAATTAGTTTAGCAATTGCTTGCTAAAGGCATAGAAACTCACAACTTGTTGATTAGCACTCCTATGAAGAAGATTAAGTTGCTAGAGTTGATTAGAAGTTGATTTGAGAAGCTATCTTCTTCTACAATTTGATGGAGGCTCCTTCAAGTTGCATTTTGACGGCATAACGACGTTGTATCTATTTTTAGTATGAATTAGGGTAGTCTTAGGGTGTATTTATAGAATTAGGATGTAGTTTAGGCCCTTAGATTAACCCTAGATTAGGTTAGAGCCGTCAGATTTCGTCACAAGCCCCAAAACACAGCCCAAACCCCTTCAGGTTTGCACCCAGGCCAAACTGGCCGACAGGGGGGGTCGACCCCTGGGTCGACACATGGGTCGACCCCTTGGGGGGGTCGACACCCATGTCGACCCCTGTGTCGACTCCCTCTGTCTGGCGGGAATTTTCCCGCCTCTTCTGAAATTTGAAATTTTAATATTTAAATCTGTTTTGAATTTTCTGAAACTTCTTCGGGCCTTAACTGGGTTATACGGACTCCGATTTTCGAAAACTTGGACTCTATTTCGCGTATTTTTCCGAGACGAACGCAATGGCATAGCCCGTTTCCCCTGATTCAGATTTTAAAATTTAATTCTGCCCTGATTTATATTATAACAAGTTATTCAACATACGGGGTGTTACACTTCATGTCTGACCCTTTTTGTTTCCTCTTCTTTCTTCCATTCCCCTCTCCCCTCGGTTCGTAGGATGGGAATTCTCAGGCTTAGTCAGGACTTGGTTATCATCTTGCTTGGAGTAGCTTTTGAAGTATTGCTCAAGTTTCTATCTTTAACTACTATGGCTTTGTCTCTTTTGGGGAATTATGCTTTTTATGTATTTTCTATACTCCGATGGTAAAAAACAGAAGTTTTATATTATTGTAATGGATTTTATGTAGTTTCAGACTTATGGTATTTTGAACCACGATGTTATGATTTATGTTTGAAATAAAAATTTAAACTCCTCTGTTGCTTTTATATCTGTCTTATAATAATTCTTTTTCTGTTTACCTATAACGCTTCACGAAACTTAATGCATTCCCTTAGTGAGTGACATTAACGGACGTAAGGTGTCACACTTGGTATCAGGGTTGAAGGTTACCACATTAGATAGAAAATTTTGAATTATTTTCAAAAAAGGTCTTAAGAAAGCGTTTTTCAAAAAGGAAAAGTCTGTTTTAAAAAACTTATTCCCCTAAAGCCATATGTAATAACCTTCTGTTCTTTGTCTAAATATCTTTCCTTTTCTTTTTAGCATGTTTGACGAACCTAATATCCCAGAGGGAGTTACGATACCAAGCTGGTTCCGTAGGTGTTTAGAGGCTAGGTGCCTGCAGAAGGACAAGGAAACGTTCCTCCCCCAGTTGTACCTATCGTTCCTCCTCCTCCTCCTCCTCCTCCTCCAAGAGTAGATAATTTCGCTAAGATCTGCAAAGACTTCTGTTCCATGGACGGAAAGCCATTCCGCGGTACTGAGACATTCGTAGAGGCAAGAAATTGGCTAAAAGAGACTGAGGATTTAATTGGAATTTTTGAGGTGGAAGATCAGAGGAAGATTAAATTAGCTGCTTGGTTGTTGAAAGATGAAGCTTCGTTTTGGTGGGAGGTGACGCAAGGTGGTCATCCGGTGGAAACTTGGGAAGATTTTAGAATGAGGTTTGAGATGAAGTTTCTTTCCCAAGCTGAGAAAAGCATGCAAATGGAGAGATTCTTGGCACTCAAGCAAGGGAGCATGACGGTTAACGAATATGTTAACAAATTTAACCAACTAGCGAGATTCGGATTAGAGTTGGTAGACACTCCGCATAAGAAAGCTTTGTGGTTTGCCAAAGGACCGAATGAACCCCTTCATGGGTTGGCTATGTCCCATATTCCAATGGGAGCTACTTTTGAAAGGCTTGTTGATATGGCCTTGATGCATGAGGAAGACAAAGGAGGAAAAAAAGGAAGTAAAAGCTGAGGAAACAACTCAAAATAAGAAGGTATGGCCCAAGAAAGGACAACAACAACAACAGAAGAAGGGAGGAAAGAACGAAAAGGCTAAGGATAAGAGGAAGTTCCATAGTTGTTGGCGAGAGGGTCCCTTGGTCAAGGACTAAAAGAAAAGGAAGAATGCTTGCTTTGTTTGTGGAGAATTTGGACGCTATTCTAGGGAGTGCCCAAGGAAGCAAGGACAAGGTCAAAGGGCTCGAACCTTTAGGGGGTAAGCGAATGCTCTCGTAACCAGTGCTCCAGATAGAGGTAGAAAAGTTTCTGTGGAAGTTTTGATTTCTCTTTCTAGCTACCTTATTAGAACTCTTTTGATTCTGGTGCTTCACATTCGTTTATATCTAATTCGGTAGTTGTATCTCTGCACTTAAATACTAGTATGGTAGTGGATCCCGTTATTGTCTCAAACCCCATTAGTGGTTCGGCTCATTTGTCTATGATTTGTCGGGGTTTTAGAATATCTGCGTTAGGCGTCGAATTTGAATGCGATGCATATGTGTTCGGGTTTATGGGCTATGGGTTGATTCTAGGGATGGACTGACTTACCATGTATGGTGCCATTCTGGATTGTGAGAGAAGGGCCGTTAGGCTTCTAACTTGTCATGGGATTACCCTCGAGATTTCTTGTGACCTGCAAGGATCTGTTATGCTTAGTTTCCTAGAGTCTCTTGATGCATCTATCGATGATCTGTAATATGTTCCAGTAGTCCGAGATTATATGATGTTGCTGATGAGGTTTAGGGTTTACCCCCAAGACATGAGATCGATTTCCACATATATTTGGTGGACAATGCAAAGCCAATTGCATTGCTCGTGCGACATATGGCTCCGAGAGAAAGGAGGTAGCTTAGCAAACAAGTAGGGAAGCTACTTGAAAAAGGGTTTATCAGGCAAAGCATATCTGAATGGGGTGCTCCTGTAGTACTCGCGACTAAGGCGGATGGTTCGCGTTGCTTGTGTGTAGACTATAGAGAGTTGAAAAAGCTCACTAAGAAGAACAGGCACCCGCTCCCAGTGATAGATAATTTGTTTGATCAACTTGTTGGTGCATCAGTATTTTTTCTGTTAGACTTGGCCATGGGGTTTCATCAGTTGAGGGTAGCCGAGGATAGTATCGGTAAAACTGCTTTTAGGACTCCAGACGGTTTCTTCGAGTGTCTTGTAATGCCTTTTGGGTTGACGAATGCATCCGCCTATTTTGTTGATCTAATGAGTAGGGTGTTTCGGGAGTTCCTAAACAAGTTTGTCGTGGTCTTTGTTGATGATATCTTAATCTTCTCAAAGAGTGAGGAAGAACATGCCTTCCATATAAAAGAGGTTTTGAAAACTCTTCGTGCGCATCAGCTTAAGGTAAAATTCTCCAAATGCCATTTCTGGAGGAAAGAAGTGAGATTCTTATGGTACATGGCTTCTAAAGAAGGGATAGCAGTGGATCCCATGAATGTTGTTGCAGTTCAAGATTGGCAGATCCCAAAGAATGCAACGGAGGTGAGAAGCTTTTTGGGGTTGGCAGGATATTATAGGAAGTTCATTAAGGACTTCGCAAAGATATCAGCCCCACTCACCAGGCCGACGAAGAAGAATCTGACGTTTACGTGGAATATAGATTGTGATGTTGCTTTCCAAAGACTAAAAAGGGCTCTGACAACATCCCCAGTCTTGACCTTGCTCGATGGAAATAAAGTGTTTACGGTATACATTGATGCATGTGGTACAGGTCTTGGTGCAGTTCTGATGCAAGAGTGAAGGGTAGTATGTTACGGTGAAGACAGCCAAGGGTTCATGAGAAGAACTACCCTACCCATGACTTAGAGCTAGCTGCCATAGTATTTGCGCTTAAAACGTGGCGTCATTATTTCCTTGGTGAGAAGTTCGAGTTGTACACTGATCATAAATCTCTCAAGTACTTGTTTTTGCAAAAAGATCTTAATTTGAGGCAGCAAAGGTGGATGGAATTCTTAGCATCTTACAACTTCGAGATTTCTTATACCCCTGGCAAGGGTAATATAGTGGCATATGCACTAAGTAGGCAAAGGATGGTATTCAGTCCTTTGTTTATGGGAAGGAAAAGCTTGGAGTTTATATTGACTTTTGACTTTAGACCCTCCATCGAACTCTTGCCTGGCTTATTAGCATTGTTGGGGATACAACCTAGTCTTATGGATCAGATAGAAGTTTCGCAGCGAGAGGATCCATAGATTTTGGACATCTTGGATAGGCTCAGTAAAAGGGAGACTTCTAGTCACCTCAGTAGGTATTCAACAGATGAGAAAGGGTGGTTGCGACGAGATGGAAGGCTTTGTATTCCTCGTATTGGAAGCTTGATAAGGACAGTCCTAGAAGAAGCCCATCATTCTAAGATGACGATTCATCCATGCGGCGATAAAATGCATAGGGATATGAAGAGTGTCTACTTTTGGGCTGGGATAAAGAGAGATGTGGCGGAGTTTGTTTCTCAGTGTTTGGGTTGCTAGCAAGTTAAAGCTAAGCAAAAGAAGCCCGGTGGTTTACTTCATCCGTTGGAGGTTGCGCAGTGGAAGTGAGGGAGTGTCTCTATGGATTTCATAGATGGTTTGCCTAGATCAATAAAAGGTAACACCAGTATTTGGGTGGTAGTTGATAGGCTAACTAAGTGCGCTCATTTCATTCCGGTTAAGAGCAAGAGGACGACATCATGGTTGGCATCAGTTTATGTTTGTGAGATAGTTTGTCTTCATGGAATACCTTCCAGCATCGTAAGTGATTGTGACCCCATCTTTAATAGTGAATTTTGGAGGAACTTGCAAGAAGCATTAGGAACACAATTATGTTTGAGCACCGCTTATCATCCTCAGACCAATGGACAGACGAAGAAGGTGAACATAATTCTTGAAGATCTTTTTAGGCTTTGCATTCTATACTTTGGAGGTACTTGGGAAGATCACATCCTTTAGTAGAGTTTTCCTACAACAATAGTTATCAAGTTAGCATTGGCATGGCACCTTTTGAAGCCTTATATGGACCATCCTGTAGATAACCGACTTATTGGTGGGAATATATAGAAAGACTGTTGCTTGGACCAGATTTGGTTAGGGAAACGTCCGAGAAGATTGATCTTATTAGACTACGAATGAAGACTGCTCAAGATAGGCAGAAGTCCTATGCAGACAAGAAAATGACTGACATCGAGTTTGAAGTAGGAGATATGGTTTTCATAAAGGTATCTCCATTAAGAAATGTGGTTCGGTTTGGATCTGTAGGGAAACTGGCACCAAGGTTTGTAGACCATTTCCCATAACAGAAATGATTGGCCAAATGGCTTACAGAGTAAAGCTACCCGAGAGACTATCTGGCATTCACCATGTTTTATATGTTTCTCATTTGCGGAAGTGCTTACATTATACCACAGAAGTTGTTGAGCCAAGTATATTGGAGGAAGTGGAAGTAGAACGGGAGGCGATGGTTAGACGAGCTCCTAACCGTATTCTTGGATCTGAAGTTAAGAAGTTACGCAATAAAGAAATCAAGTTGATGAAGGTTCAGTGGGGAGATAGCCCGGAGGATGTGACTTGGGAGACCGAAAATAGGATTCGTTCTTTGTACCCTTTCCTTTTCGAGGGTATGTTCTTAAGTCCTTTTCCAAAGCTTTTATCTATGCTTGTTTCTATTATTTAAGTATATCCTGTCGATCGAATCTTCGACCTTTAGGTAGGATTACCATGATTGTAAACTTGTGTTTGAAACATGTTATTATTGATGGATGCAAGTGTTTGCTAGTGGTTGTTCGTGAATGCATATACACACACATTATGCGCTAGATCGGCTCAATCACTCTTATACTGCATATGGATGTGTGTGCATTTTTTTTAATGGATGGAAATGGATGTATCATCATATGGATGTTGCATTTGGATGAATTATTTTGCACGCATACAGAACTTAGATGTTATAATAGAGTTATTTGCATACATGTTGGATTCATGGCACTAACATGCATTGCATTAAGGAGATCAACTGAATCAGTAGGTCGCCTGATTTTCACATTAGTATTGGGATATATACACACACCTTTGCGTATACTCATATAAGCATTAGAAATTTTTAGGACAATGGATGCCTGTGATTGGTGGATGAGTAGATGGATGAGGATGGTAGAATAATTCTTCTTAACTTGGAGATTTCGGGGACGAAATCCTTTAAGTAGGAGAGAATGTAACACCCTGTAATTTTAACAACATCAAAAGAGGATAAATTAAATAATAATTAATTTAACATTCAGAATTAAGGGAAACAGACTGCGCCATTGCATTCGTCTTGAAATTCTGGTCAAGATGGAAATTTGGTTTGCGTAAAACGGACAACCTATGAAGAAGTTATGAGGGTTTGAAGTTTGTATACGCGCAGAACAACTATATATAAATATATTTAATCAGAAATCAGAAAAACTGTTCAAAAATCAAAAGAAAATAAGCGGCAAAATTCCTTCTCTAGGGGAATCGACCCCTTGAGGGGGGTGTCGACACCAGGGTCGACCCCCCTAAGGATGAGGTGGCAATCGACTTCTAGGGGCTAGAAACTATAAATAAAGGTCCATTTCTCCTGTTTTCTTACACTGAAATCAATGGAGGCCAAATGTTGTCGGTGTCTGGACTGAATCAAATCCATTCCTTCTTCTGCAGTTAAAGATTAGAGATTCAAGTGTAGATCTATGACTCAACAATCCTCTCTTCTAGTTCAATTTTCTAAATCCAAACATTGTGAGTTTTAAGTTTGTTTTAGATTTAAATGATTAAAAGTAAACATGATATGACTATAGTTTGGATCCATTCTTGTGACCGAATTATACCAGATCTATTGTAAATTGTGAATCTATGACATTCCGAATTAGTTATGACTTGGATCTCAATCTTTGTCATATCGGATCTATTGTAACTTGCGAATCTATGACATTCTGACATAACTATGATGTGGATCTTAACCAGTATTATGTCAGATCTACTTTTGATTTTAGATCTAGCTTATTATTTAGTTCACCTTATGCCTATCATATTGGATCTGAAATAGTTGGACATCTAAATTATTATTTAGATCTTGTCATGCTTATTATGACATTGCTACTATGTTAGAACTAGTTAAATTATCATAAGTTCACCAGATCTATTCTTATATGTCTACCTTATCACTATGCCAGTATATATATATTTATGTTTGTTATGTTAGAATACTCACTATTGTCATCTTCCCATCACCTTTCCCTTTTGTTGTTTATGGCCAGGCTACTTTCTAGCCTAGGCATGCCGCTAAATATATGCGAATGCCCTAGTTAGGGAATGGGGGAAAACATTAAAATTGGCATAACTTGAATAGTATTTATGAACATGATTTTGGACATATAATTCAATATGAACATAATGGGGAAAAGGGGCATGAACACCTATAATGACATAGGTAAAATTAGCTAATAATGAAATGCCTAGGATTACAGTAATTAGAAACTGTAACTGCACTTATGACACGAGGTTAGATTGCACTTGTGGTGGAAGTCTGCGCGGAACCGACCGGCATATCCAACGACTGAAAGTGTTGAATCTAATGTGAGAGGTCTAAGTGCACAAATATGAGCCGTGCTAAGACACGAGGTTAAGCCCGACTTGTGGAAGAAGTCTGCCCGGAACCAACCGGCATATCCAACGTCCACAAGTTATAGGCCTAATATGGGTGGTCTAGCACACTTTAACCATATAAGAATATGGTAATGAATTGGAATACTTAACCTAGTTAAATCCATAGGAGTTTTGTGAACATGACAACTTGATTAGGGGTTAAGTAATGATTAAATGGAACAGTGGGAAAGGTTAAGTACATCTTGGGTGTGTGGGTAATATTTGTATATATATGCCTACAAACTTAACCTGTTGCGGTTATGTAATTAAAAGACATCGTTAGGTAAAAAATAACCAGTGGAAAACTTAGTAATGGGGTTTCAAGACAAAAGGGAGAGCTTGCATCATCTTGTGTCGGACCCGTTTCAGTCAGTAACCCATAGTAGGTATCAAGCAAGTACTCCGAACTAGGTCGGAGTTGGGGCAAGCTTGCTGAACTGATTGCAGGAGATCCAAACGAAGAGGACGATGTGGAAGACACGTACTGACCGGGTCATGTGTGTGCATGGTCCGAACAGAGGAAAATAAGACGCCGCGACACCAGTAGATATGGTTGTGCACATCAATGGAGGGTTGCCACTTTAGGGAAGTGATACCCCCTAATGTGGGGCAGGCACAGGTATCTTCAGAGTAGGGAGCCGATCGCCTAGGCTAGTGGTTAGGGTACATCTAGACTCTGGTAAGTTTAGGAGTCCGTTATTTGGGATGCCTATGGATTGTATTGGGTTAAAAGATCTCACCAGAAGTACGCCTAAGTGTACCATCTTGTACATGTTGGGGATCATCTCATTCTGTTTGGACTAGTATTAGTGCAGAGAATAAATAGAGTAATCATTAGGGAAGCACATAAACTCTATCATGTTTACCTCGTCATACTTACCTTTTATGATGTTATCTTTCTTGTCCATCTTATATACCTGTCAGGATACTTTTACTTATTTACTTGCCAAAGGTAACTGGACTCGCCAGACTTTATGTCTGACCCTTTTTGTTTCCTCTTCTTTCTTTTGTTCCCTCCCTCCCCAGGTTTGCAGGGTGAGAAATTCTCAGGCTTAGTCAGGACTTGGTTATCATCTTGCTTGGAGTAGCTTTTGAAGTATTGCTCAAGTTTCTATCTTTAGCTACTGTGCTTTGTCTCTTTTGGGGAATTATGCTTTTTATGTATTTTCTGTACTGATGGTACAAGATAGAAGTTTTATATTGTTGTTACGGGTTTTATGTAGTTTCAGACTTATGGTATTTTGAACCACGATGTTATGATTTATGTTTGAAATAAAAATTTAAATTCCGCTGTTGCTTTTATATTTGTCTTGTAATAATTCTTTTTCTGTTTACCTATAACGCTTCACGAAACTTAATGCATTCCCTTGGTGAGTGACATTAACGAACTTGGGGTGTCACACAAAGTCGATAGTGAAAGATATATGGTCTCTTGGTTTAGCTCTAGTCCTTCTGAATCTCACTGACTACTGATGACATGTATCCAATAATTACTATCCTTTATTTGGTCCTAACCAGTCTATCTTTAGGCAAATCATCGAATCACCCTAATGTCATACCACCACAGCCTTCTGACTGCCAAATACCATCGCAGTCAAGGTATACTCACCGGGTGGTAACTCGCAGACCCAACCTTTGTGAGTACAGCCCGAGCATGCACCGCAATAGAGGACCACCACGGAGTATGTTATCACATCCCTCAGAAAGTAGAAGTATCATATGGATGTGCTCCTTTCGTGCCTCCAAACACCTTGATGATCTACCTCGTTGGGTTCTTCACCTTCATACACGTGGACTGGTCCATGCGCATCATGCTAACGTGTTATTAGACCCTATGTCTAATCTTTTAATTGCGCACTTGCCTAATCTTATCAGAATGCCAATTAACTTGTTTATCCACATTTTTTCTTTTTATTCAAGTTACCAGGTTTTCTCTGAACCCCTTATTTCTCTAATGAACAGACTCCTCTTGCTTATTAACTCAGTGATATAACTTAACCCATTTAATTACATTGATAAGCCCATAACATGTTATTCCCTAGATTGTAATTAATGAAAGTAATATACAATCTCTTAACATTATTCTCATGTCAGTCATTGTCCAATTTCGTGTTTACAGGTTACAATAACTTGTTCTACTTAAGTATATCCTATCTCAGTCCACATGTTTTCTGTTAACATGTTACTTAGTGTATATAATTAAGTACAACTTATTTCATTCCATAAGTCTTCTTACTTTACTTTTCTTATTCCACCATAACTGTCACAACTTATCGTTGTTGTTTACTTATTAACTCAGTTCTTCTTTATTGGAGAATTGAATTAGATGAAAACAACCTTGTTAACATTATTGATTATAAAAAATATACTAACATCTTTATCAAGAATATATGTATGTATATGCTGGATTTTATATGTAGGAAATAAATACTGAAGACTGTACAATTAAGAGTTTAAAGGAATCAAGAGATTTAAAAGGAGATTCAAGACTCATGAGTATCAAGATATCAAGATTTCAAGAGTTCAAGTTTATCATAGTAATAAAGTCTAATATTTAAAACTCTGGTTAGCACTCTCAAAATTCTGTTTTCAAATTATCTTTTTAAAATGATTTCAAACTCCTTTCAAAATGTTTTCGAACTTATCATCCAAGGTTTTTTAATTATTATTTCAAATATATTCTTATATATATTATACGTTTATAATATAGTTTTATATCATATAATTATATATATATGTTTAAATTATATATTACTATGATTTTATACTTTAGAAAATACATTTTAAACAACTAGTTTTGATTCAAGAATTTCCAGAATATATGTATGTATGTATACAAGTGCATGGCCCGTGCTACGCATACGGGCAATGCAGGCAATCATATTTGGATGTTAGTTAGTTGTAGTACAATGATTTCAGTGAGCATCGATGAAAATAAAAGAGGTGTAGGAGAATAGTATTTACTTGGAGTTATGAAAAGCATAATAGATATGTAAGTTTAAAATATGTGCCTCTAGCTAATATGTCATTGAATCCCTAGGCAGATGAGCAAAGTAATTTTTATATTTGATTTTTAATTATTTGTTCATGTTTCATGCACATTAGATTTATCAATTTATTTAGCTAGATAATAAGTATGTGTGTATATATATACACACGAACACACATACATAGAGAAAGTTTACTTAGCCACAAAGGTTTGACACAAATCGAGTGACACAAAATCTCAACTACTGGATTACTACCTGATTTCCACTCCTCATATAAAGTCAAATTAATCATGTAGTTGAGATTTTGTGCCCTTTAAGTTAAATTTTTGTATTCAAGTAGCT
Source organism: Allium sativum (assembly GCA_030737875.1). Taxonomy (NCBI): domain Eukaryota; kingdom Viridiplantae; phylum Streptophyta; class Magnoliopsida; order Asparagales; family Amaryllidaceae; genus Allium; species Allium sativum. The sequence continues at coordinate 28,730,917 of CM060925.1, read as the reverse complement.
GCTCTCATATAGGTCAAACAATGCAGCACTAACTTTCTCTCATTCCACTAACTTATTTAACAATAAATGAGTGGCTTACATTAAGGTGCAAAAAGGGTGATATAAAATAAGAGTGTTCTGAAACCTTCCTCTAAAGAGCTGTTAAAATTTAATGAACAAAATTTCAAACGTCCCTAATCCTAAGCAATAGCAGTTCGTTTAGCATGTGCTAAATGAATAATTCATAATGTGCTTTTGCGTAAGTTAAATAATTTACATGCAAATCCACCATATTTTGGACAAAATCTGCAAGTTTGTGTCATTGGCACGGTTGCTTAACTAGCTATTGTGCAAGTAGTTAGGAATTAGAAAATTTATTACAACTGAACTTAACTGCGATTTAAACAGTGATCTGTATAAATAATAAATGCGCCAATCACACTAACATGGAACTCCACGTTGAGCGCATCAGTTTATAAATATTAATTGGTTAATTAATTCATCCAAAAAAGAAGCTGAGTTAATTACTTGCATAGTCCATATTCCTGTTCCATATTCCAATTGCATGCATAATAGCAACTGTCCATATTCCATTTTCTACGACGTTGTTGTAGTGAACTATGAATTGTGACAAAAATATATGTTAGTAAATGAACAGAAATGGGGTACGTATATGACATGTCAATCTCATATTAGTGTGCATGAGATATATTCATTTTCATCTTGTGAAAGAAGAATTAACACCAAATAAATTAACAGCTTCGCATTTGAACACATCGTTAATGGTGAAGATTTTTTAAAGGGATACAAAACAATTGTAAGTGGCAGATTATTCAATTTTCCTGTGGAACTAATTTGTTTGCAAAACCATACCATCTTATTTGGTCTGTTATGAATATAACAATAAAGAACAAAAACTTTGTAAATAAAAAATAATAAGATCAACATGCTTATATCTATGTTTTCTAAAATCCAGTAGATTTTACTAAAGTCAAAGTCTTTTGGGAGAACTGGAAAGAAAAAATAGGATACATAAAATATAATGTACGACATAGTCAACCATGGAAATTCTTGTTTATCGCATATGTATGTTTACTGCATATGACTTTGTAATATTCAATAATGTGATATTTCATTCTTTATAACAGACATCAAACTAATGTTTTCATAGTTGGTGTATTTGACTTATACTATTGTACCATCATTGTGAGTTTTTGCCTAATAATCAAATATTTGAATTACTACACTTACTTAATATAAGCATGAATATGGAGTGATATTTAATGGATCAATTTAACAATGAAAAATAAACACTAAAACTTAAAATAGCTTATTGTTTTAATATTACATCCCAGACCATGTTCGGTTTTTATAAAATAGGGTTATTAATCTACCATCATCCCTGTCATTGAAGTTTATGCTTTAATTAATTTCTATCTATTTTCAAGTTAAATGCTATAAGAAGAATTGATCAAACACATGCAGGCAGGTAAAGGAATACCTTGAAAGCAAACCTGATTACCAATTTTCCAAAGTAATTTGATACACCAGCGGATAATAAGAAGAGATTAGGAGCATTTGCATTTTAGATGACATTTTATAAACCAACTATTTTATGTAATGCCATCTAACTGCAAGGTATGCCATCTACGGTCAGTAATACGTTATAACATGATGAAAAAAGTTATAAATCAAGCGATCTCCACATGCAACATAACATGAAGATATGTATAATAATGTTATTTATAAGGATGTATGAATTCAATATACGAAGTTATTTTATGGACACAAAGGATATAGACTAAGGAAACAGTGCAGAATGTTACAGAATTTTATCTCCATTATTTCAACAGTTTATTTTTTTTACTTCCAGCCTCATGTAAGCATGTTCACTTCACTGGATATAGTTATTTTCTTACGGTTAAAATTTTTTGTAGGAGGAATAGTGATTAAAATTAATTAACAAATCAAAATCTATAGTTAACAAAGAATTATATGTGGTTATAAAGTCAATTATGATAAAAGAATCAAATTCTCTAACCATCACAAAGAAAGAACACAATAAGACTACGTATACTGAAAATAAAGCTACTATTTTGGATATGATAAAGTAAGCAGTTTTGATACAGTTTGGATAAATTTAGGTGTGTTGTGATAAACAAAAGTCTCGAAGAAGATGTTAAAACAAAAAATTGTATTCAGGGTATGAATATTAAGTTTAGTATCATGAATATGTACAATTAAGTATTTGAACTTTGATATACAGATTACTAATTTACAAACCTTTGTGGAGCTCAAAAAAAATATAATGCAAAATTCATTTTTCTGCCATAAATTCATCAATGTGAACCATTTATGAATACAAAATATATATTACTCCAAATATTTTCCAAACTGTAGCAGAATAATTGATGAGACATAATCATTAATTGGATACATGCTGAAATTTATAATTGAATCACACTTTTAGTATCAAACATATTCATTAACTTTAATTCATATAAAAGAATTATCAGTATCCATTTATGCTTAAACTTAAATCATGTAAAGTTGCCTTTCTAAACACTAAATTAAAAAATGTACAGCATGTTGATTTTTTTCTTTCTTGGCTGGAATGGAAGAATATGGTGTTTACGACAATATTAAATGCTTGAAAAATAAAAGAACCCAAATTTATATTACATATACCATGTCGGATAGTACGTTAATGAACTGTATCACTTCAACTGTCTCGATTTGGGAAAACAAAATTGATTTGGAGATTGTCCATATAAAAAATGTGTTGCTGAAAATTAACATATTTTACATCAAGGGTCAATTTTAGATTACATTATTTTTGGCATCGCCCTAATGAAGTTTAATCCAAACGAAAATAGAATAGCGACTTAAGTATGGATATGTTCCATTCTGAAAAAGTAATATTAATTATTCCATTACAATAATGTTAAAATTTACATTAGGATCAAAATGGATGAAAATAACATTAACTCCAATAAGGCCGTGGAAATATAGAAATTAAATACTAAAATTTTACAAAGATTAAAAAACCCATGGAAAAGGATGATTGACAAATTCACTTAACTTACTGTATTAAGTATTGACAAAACAAAGTCAATTCATAGATCGAGAAACAATAAGATGAGGACTAAAACATCAAGTGTTAATCAACCGACAAACCAAAGCTTTGGAAAACGAAAAATCAAAAAATTATAACAACATTAATGTTATGTATTTGTATTTATCAAAAGAAAAAAAAAGATTACGAATAGAATAAAAATGATGTTAAATTGTACCAAAATTGAAGATAGAATAATATGCAACTTTACAATTTCTGGATTGTCTTATTAAACAATCACCGAATTATTTTAAAAAAATGTGATCCTTGAACAAAATGCATACTTATTTATACACATTTTCATTTGTATCTCCTTTTATCTCAAGATGAATAATATTATGAAATTACATGAATCAAAATTCAGATACTTAACAATGGTCTTACATCATGCTAGACATCTAGCTGGTGCCATTACGCAGCAACATAAAGAACTCATAAGTCATAACCAACAAATGTTGCCTTGGTTTCAATCATCCAGACACAGACCATGGGCAAAAGCAAGTTAACCTTTGTAAAAATATTTTTTTGCGCACAAAACTATATTGAGACATCAAGTCCATCAGATCTAAAGTTGCATATGTAACTAACAAAAATTCATATTGGACGTTGGATTAAGAAGTCAAAAGTCAAAATTAAGTACACTTAGTATACAATTAGGGGTGAAACATGAATTGGGAAAATCATTGTTGGACATAAAGCAATCTTCTACCGCAAAGCAATCTTAACTGTTAAATTAATCGAGGCATAAAACACAGAAAACGAACATTGGAGTTTAAAAAAGTAATACCTCGAGTAAATTTAGAACTGTGATGGGAGAAGTGATTGACGTTGATGGGTTAACAAGCCGGCGATGGAGCCAGTGAGGATGCGTTGGATATCAAATTTGGGTAAATGTAATTGTGAATTTCGATTATGAAATTTGGTTGTGAAGTACTCCTGAAAGCGGCGTGACTCGGCGAGTTTGTTGCTAACGAAGGCTATGTCATGGTTGTCTACTGTCTGAGGTAGGGTTTTGGCATGAAATCGGTAATCAAAGAAGGGACCGTCGCGAGAATGGAGTGTAATTTAGGGTTATAAGTTCTGAAAATGACGTAAAATGTGAAAGATAATAAGAGGAGTGAAACTGAAGAAGGACAAAGAAGAGAGGCAAGATAACAGGCAGAGGGTGTACAAACTTCAAAATTGGGATAGTAGTGAAAAGAGCGTTAATTTTGTGGAAAGAAGGATATGAAATCAAATGAGGAAGGGATTATTAAGGGAGGAGAGCGGAAACGGTTAGAAGTTCGAAAACAATGAATATATCGAGAAACTGAGAAAAGGCATGAAACTGAAAAAAGGATAGATGTCGGATTCTAAACACTTTGGTTCCTGCTTTCCAGTATAAGTAATAGATATATATATATATATATATATATATATATATATATATATATATATATTGGTTTAAACACTTGAAAAATGATTTAAAAAAATTCAAAATACAAGCATACATCGACATACCATTTTATACATGTCGACATATAACCGTCACAATTTTTAAATTTCAAAAGAAGTGTCCTTTCATGTTTTAAAATGTTTTAGAATAGTTATGACCTTTGGAACACTATATAAAGGCATCATTTTCGAATTTTTAATTAATCAATCTTCTCCTTCTTCATCCTTTCTCTTACCACCATTATTCTACTTTAAATTCTTTATTTCTGCACTTATACTCTACCGATATCAATACAAATTATATCATTCTCTTTCTACTCTCAATCTCTATCAATTACTCTCTGCTTGGAAGTGCATTTCAAGAGTTCTAGGGCTATTTGTAATTGTTAAGGAATGGGTGTTCCTTGTAGCCCGTAAATCAAGGAAAGGTAGCAATGTTAGCCTTGTAGCCATGAAATCAAGGGTGTTGAATCGGTGTTAACCTTGTAGCTGTGAAATCAAGGGTGTTGTAATTGGATTCTAATATTAATAAAACTCTGCACAATCCAGCGTTGCGTGAGACTGAACGTAGGAGTAATCCGAACCAGTATAATATCCGGTGTGTTCTTTCCTTTTCTGCGTTTTATTTTTGATTATATCTGCATCTTTGATTGTTTCTGTTGTGATATTCATTCTGAGATTCATACAGTTGTTCATTAATTGTTTAAGATTTCTACAAATCTTTTAAAACACTATTCACCCCCCTCCCCTCTAGTGTTAGTTTTACCTTAAAATCCGTAATTATCATCCCTAACAATTATTATCAAAGCATAGTTTTCAAAATTTCATTATCTGAATTTCTAAAAATGTTAAATGGCAACCAACACTGGAATTGCTAGTAATAATAGTTATTTTGTAGAGGGTCAGTCCACTGTTAGACCACCATAATTCAATGGTAGTAATTATTCTTATTGGGAATATAGAATGAAAATATATTTGCAATCTACAGGATTAGACACTTGGAATAGTGCACAAATTGAATAAGTTGAACCCACTGCTAATTTTGCACAGTGGACTAATGAACAAAAGACTGCGGCACAGAGTAATTCTAAGGCTATGAATATGTTAATCTGTTCATTAGATAGAAATGAATTAAATAGAGTTAGTTTGTCAGTATGCTTATGAAATATGGAAAACATTGCAAGTTACTAATGAAGGAATCAATAAAGTTAAAGAAACAAAGATATTTATGTTAACTAATCAATTTGAGTTATTTAAAATGAGTCAGAATGAATCTATCTACGATACGTACTACAGATTTCAAGAAATCGTGCATTCATTAATGGCTTTGGGAAAAACTTATTCTAAGGAAGATCAAGTCAGAAAAATTCTCAATTCACTAACTCCGGAATGGGATCCGAAAACACTGGCAATTGAAGAGGCCAGTAATATTAGTGAAATAAAAATTGGGGAGTTAATAGGGAGTTTGATGTCAATTGAAGTACAGTTACCGAAAAGAAAGGAAAATAAGTCGATAGAAAATAAATCTATAATGTTCAAAGCAACAACTGATGGTTCTGATTCAAGCAGTGAGGGTGGTGAAGAAATTGCCTTAATGACAAGGAATTTTAGTAAATTTCTGAGGTATAAATGGAGAAATAATTTTCAGAAAAATAATCAAGGAAATATGGAAAGAAATGATGATAGATGCTACAATTGCAACAAACCAGGTCATAAAAAGAGGATGTGTCCATATCTAGATAAACTAGATCAACAAATAGACAATAATTCATCAAAGAAGAGGAAATGAGCATATGCAGCAACTTTAGATGATTCTGATTCATCATCGAGTGACGAAGAGCCAGAAACCAGAAATTCTAATATATGTTTCACAACGATTCAGAATTCAGAAAATGTCGAAGAAATGGATCTAAAAACCAGGTACGCCTTAATTAATTTTTGATTAAATTGGTTGAATGGATGTTCTGTTTGCTTGCCTTGTTTGAAAAATTGAAATTCTAAAATTCAGACTTGAAATTCAAAAATTCAAAAATTCAAAAATTCAAATTTAAAATTTTAATTTTGAAATTCAAAATAATAATAAAATAATAGCTAGTTTTAAATAGTTTCAAAATTAATAATATCTCATGAAATAATAAAACAGAGAATATAAAAAGAGTAAATATAATATAAACAAATTCAAAAACCAATTTGAAATTTGAAGTGACACACATATGTCGACATACATTAATTGATATGTCGACATATGCACGAGAAAATAAAATTCATTTTGAATTTAGAAGTTTAAACTTTCAAACTTCCCTTCATCTTTTCACCAACTCCCAAGATCTGAAAAGGTGTCGTTCTACTCAGAAAGATGTGTCCATTTACTCCCTATTTATTTATCTATGCAATTCTATTCTCTCTACCTTTGATTCAAAATTCAAAACTACTTTCTTCATACTATTCTCTTCAAAACTTATCTCTAATGGCTTCCTTAAGTACACAAAAAACCATGAGATTAACTGAATCTCTCAAAGCTTATCTTTACAATGATTGGGAAGCTATTCAAGCTTATATTGACTATGTTACTAATGGAAAAGTCAATATGGGAACATTCGCTATCTTTGAAGATTTTCCTTCTTACGATCTTCGTTCTCTTTTTGAACAAAATGGAGTTTTGAGTTTGATTGACTCTTGGGATAACGATGAAGTATGTTACCTGAATCTCCTCAAAAGGTTTTATTTGAAATTAAATCGTGGTTTTAACGATGGAAATGAAAATAAAGTTTGGAGTAGCATGAAAGACACTCAAATTATTTTGGATTGTGATATTTTGGGAACTATTTTAAGTTGTAAGAATACAGGTTCGAATTTTTCGGATTTTGAAATTGATGGACAAAATTTGGAAACGTTTCATCACATCATTGAAAGTGATGAACATATGGATTTTAAAAATCACTTTTTCCACTCGAAAAAAAGAATTGTCAACCTCCTTGTTCAACATAATCTCACTCCTTGTTTCGAAAATTTTAATTACTCTACCCTCAAGGCCCAAAAAGCCCTTTTTGCCATCTTTTGTACTTATGATATTAATTAGGCCGATGTAATTTTAAAAGAGTTTAAGCCCAAAGAAATGTCAACCAATGAAAACACTCTCTACCATGTAGTTTATCTTACCTGTATTTTTAAGTATTTTGGAGTGGATCTCAAAGGAGAGGAATTTGTGCCAAGAAAGGTTTTTAACATGGGAAATATATCCCTTATGCAAATTCCAATCACATTTAAGCCTTATGAAACATTTTCCAAAAACAAGCTCGAGTGGAACAAGAGGAAAATCCAATGGAAATCGATGAAGAAGAAGAATCCTCTTTGGGAAGTGTAAAATGTCCAACAACTAATAGAGCCATATCCAAAGAATTACTTGTCCAAATCAAGCCAAGTTAGCCAAGAACCAAAAGAATATCAAGAAAACACTCAATCAAATGTCTTCTAAAATGTACTAGTTCTTTGGTAAAATAGGAAGAAAACTTGGATTATCATCTTCCTCATATTCATCCGCCAAGTTTTAAGTTTGTTATCCCATGTTATCTTTTCTTAGTAGCTTGTATTTTCTTTCGTATTTCATATTTTGTACTTCTAGTTTTAAGTTTCACATATCAGTTGAATGTAATCGTTTAGTAATAATGAATATTATTGTTTCCTGTCAAAACAATCTTTAAACTTTTGTAAAAACATTAAAATTAAGTAAAATAATGTAATATATTAAGAAATAATTCAAACATTGCGCAAAAATTTAAAATACCCAAAATACATATGGGTATGTCGACATGTAACTTTTGACATGTCGACATATAACTGTGAGAAGTTCAAATTTGTTCAAATTTGAATTTTTAAATAACTACCACATACCTCTTCATTTCTGAACGAATTCCAGACTTTATAAATACCATTTTCTTCCAAAAAAACATATTTTTAACTCTCTCCTTCTTTTCTAATCACTCCTTCCCTAATTAGTCAAATAATAGCCAATCCTATTCGCAATCTAGGTGAAAATGTTGAAGAAACTCTCAATTCCTCCAAGAATATCCTATCTATAAGCCTCCGCAATCAGCGTCATCTAGAATAAGTCAGATAAAGATGATTAAACAACAAGAAAAACACTTTGATGCCATTCATTGGATGATCTCTTCTCTTTCCAGAGATGAAGATAATAACATCACTGGAGCGCCTCTCACAAAAGAAAATGAAGACTAGGAAGTCATCAAAAGATATCATATCTTCGGTGGAGATGGATGGGTAGAAGTTCCAAGGAATGTATGAATTTGTTTGATTTGATATAATTTGTGTGGTATCTTTTTAAACTTGTAAATATTGATTGATTTGGTTGAATTTGACTTATATGTTGACTGAATTGATTGGTTTGATAATTATTTGTAAATATTGATTGAATTGTTTGAAAATATATTTAAATTACTTGTTATATTCTTGCTTATTTAGCCATAGATTTAGGTGATGTTATAAGTAGATTATAGATTTAAGAATTGTTGTATTCAGAGGAGTTATATATAGATTTATTCTCTAGGTTCACATATAGTATAGTTAAATTTATTTTTTATAGATGAGAAGGGGGGATTATAAAATAGGATATAGTTAAGATATGCATAGTTTAAGGGGGAGTCAGAAGGAATTTACGATGAATGGGGAGTAATCAAGGAATCAAATCAATAGGTAATATTAAGTATGAATATTTTATAAACCAAGGTTGTCATCATAAAAAAGGGGAAGATTGTTGGAGAATGGAATTTTGATGACAACAACCTTGTTAACACTATTGATTATAAAAAATATAGTAACATCTTTATCCAGAATATATATATGTATATGTCAGATTTTATATGCAGGAAATAAATACTGAAGACTGTACAATTAAGAGTTTAAAGGATTCAAGATTTCAAAGGAGATTCAAGACTCATGAGTATCAAGATTTCAAGAGTTCAAGATTATCATAGTAATAGAGTCTAGTTAGTATGTAAAACTCTAGTTAGCACTCTCAAAATTCCGTTTTCAAATTATTTTTTAAAATTGATTTCAAAATGTTTTCAAACTTATCACCCGAGGTTTTTAAATTAATATTTCAAATATATTCTTATATAGTTTATATATATTATATGTTTATAATATAGTTTTATATCATTATATATATGTTTAAATTATATATTACTATGTTTTTATACTTTAGAAAATATAATTTAAACAACTAGTTTTGATTCAAGAATTTCCAGAATATATATATTGATTTAAACACTTGGAAAATAATTTTTTTAAAAATTAAAATATAAGCATATGTCGACACACCATTTTAGACATGTCGACATATAACCGTCACAATTTTAAAATTTCAAAAGAAGCGACTTTTCATGTTTTAAATCATTTCAGAACAGTTGTTACCTTTGGAACAATATATAAGGCCTCATTTTCGAATTTTTTATTAATCAATCTTCTCCTTCTTCATCCTTTCTCTTACCACCATTATTCTACTTTAAAATCTAGATTTCTGCCTTTATACTCTACCGCAATACAAATTATATCATTCTCTTTCTATTCTCAATTTCTATCAAATACCCTCTGTTTGGAAGTGCTATTCAAGAGTTCTAGGGTGATTTGTAATTGTTAAGGAAAAGGTGTATTCCTTGTAGCCCGTAAATCAAGGAAAGGGAGCAGTGTTAACCTTGTAGCCATGAAATCAAGGGTGTTGAATTGGTGTTAACCTTGTAGCCGTAAAATCAAGGGTGTTGTAATTGGATTCTGATATTAATAAAACTCTGCTAATCCAGCCTTGCGTGGGATTGGACATAAGATTAATCCGAACTAGTATAAAATTTGGTGCGTTCTTTCCTTTTCAGCATTTTGTTTTTGATTATATCTACATCTGTGATTGTTTCTATTGTGATATTCATTTTTAGATTCATATAATTATTTGAGTAATTGCTTAAGATTTCTTCAAATCCTTTAAAACACGATCCACCCCTCCTCTAGTGTTAATTTTGCCTTAAGATCCATAAATCTCATCCCTAACATTCTTAGTTAAGGTTTATTAATAAGTTTCCTTTCCATTTATTATAACCTATTTTATAATTTCCACTTTTCCCTAGGACAAGCCTACCTATTATCTTCATTCTTATATTCATGCTTAATCGTAGTAGGTTGTTATCATTTCCCATTCATTTTAGTTCTTTTACTGTTGTAATCTTTCTTTATTCACTGTCATGCATGTTCCTTACTTCTTTGAGGAAAACATTTCATGCACCTTATTAGTTTGATTTACAGAAAGATACAGTGATTTATTTTCATACCTAGATCCATAGTTGCAAGTTATTTATTTTATTTTTCGCTGTGGCTCTCTTACAACTACTTTCTTAGAAATAGGTAAGTTAGATAAATATATCAATTTTCCTCTGAATCCAGCTAACTCAATCCACTACATCACTTTCTTATTTTCTGAGTTAGACATTGAATTTCTGTTTCATATAATATTCACAACTACTCTAATCATTTCTTTTTAACCACAACAAGCATATTAAATCTTACTTTCATATTCACTTCTTAATTCAAGTTTCATGATTACGGTATTACAAAAATTTCTTAATTCAAACGAAGAATATATGTACAATTTAGGCTTTATACAACTTTAACAATTTCAACGTATTCAAAACAGGTTTTATAGCCAATTTCCACAATTACCAATTGTTCAAAATGTTTATATATATATATATATATATATATATATATATATATATATATATAACGGGGAATACAAACGTTAGATATACAAATATCAAGATGTATAATTTAAATCCACTCACCTGGCAGTTTTCCAATCCTTGAATCTGATCCAGGTTTATTATTTCATGGTCTCCCTAACTGAATCTATTATTAAAACAACCAAGGATTCACAAATGCAATACAAAAATAAGAGGGAAAGAAAAGGAGAAACCTAAACAAATCATATTCGAGAACTTACCTCATGTTGATCAGAATTATATACACCTATGTCGTAGATTTGTATCTCCTATCTTTAAACCTTGAATCAGAATCCCTAAGAACTAATATTTGATTTTCTGAAAAGGTTTGGAGAGGAAAGAGAATGGTAGATCCTAGGTAGAATCTCAGAAAATATAAGATTAAAGCTAGGCCCTGCTAGTCTATTTATAGGTGTATGAGAAAATCTAGACCATCAGATTTAATCAAATAAAATCCAAACCACATAAACCAGAAAAACACGTCACACAAAATGGATCTGGGGCCGATAAGGTCGACACTTGTGTCGACCCACCTTAGAGGTGGGTCGACCCCTAGGTCGACACATGGGTCAACTCATGTATGACCTTGGTCGACCCATTCTGGGTCCAAACATGTTTTCTATTGCGTTTTGACTTTAATAAATAACATTACTTTTATTACTCGATATAACATATTAGATTTATAACATTCTAGTTATAACTTATCTTTTTTTTTTGAATTTCAAATTTGCATGTTTATATACGCATGCAATATTTTGGTTATTAATTCACTAATAGCTTATCTTTCAATTCCTTTACCTTTATGGCTGCTTATTTAATGTAATTAATAACACTATTAATTCATTGTTGTTGTATTCCTTTTAATGCAATGTTTTATTCCCTTTTTAATGCATTGCTTTAATTTCATATGTAGCCAAATACTTGTCCTCTTTTCATGCATGTATTTATTTATGCATTTATTTATTTCTTCTCTTAACTTGCACCTTTTATTTAAACATTAAAATTATATGCATATATACGTATTCATGTAATCTTTACTTCTTATCCATTTTATTATTTAATTAAATGCGAGGTGTTACATTCTCCTACCCTTAGAAAACTTCATCCCTGAAATTTGGCAAAGGTAAAATTAAGTAATTCCTCGCACAATTTACAACTATCATATGTGCATCCAACTTTTGCAACCTTTTGTGCATTTGTGCAAAGTGTAATATAACATAATAATACATGAATGTAATGAATGTCTAAGCATACCTCCTACATGAATGCTAACGTTTCTTGAATTTTTTTTGAAAACATGATGCACACATCCTAAATATACTGGCAATTTCCACATGAATGCAATATTTTGAAAATCAAAATACTTTTTAATCTAAATTTTCCTACACTTTTACAGAGCAAGAGCATAGTTCATCCAATTTTTCCATCCATAACCCTACCAACCAACTTTAAATTTTTGAATTTCAAAAAAAAAATCTAATTTTCTAAATTCTATTTCTTATGTTACAAAAAGGTGGAAAATCAAAAACTTGACATCTTCCGATTTTCTTTTATGTACCTTTTCTATATGTACATGTATTTTATGCAACTAATATATAAAGATTTCCTATCTTCCTATCCAAGCACAATTTACATAAGAAAATTCCTTTGTTATTGATTTTCTTACTCCACTTACTTAGGAAAAGTACATTTTTATTTCAATTTATCAAAATTTTCTGTTTTTCTCAACAGTCATGTTTGTTGCTTTACTGAATTTGTTGTTTTTTTACTTATGTCATTACTCTTTTCTTAGCTTATTTAACTTAATCCACTAATCTAAGTTTAGTCTTCAAATAAGCCTTCTAATCCTTCAACTAAAACATGAAAACAAGCATCCTACACAGCTACTACCAAGGGCTAAGAATCCTAGGATCGTGTCCCCTTTGAAAATGAAAAGTCCAAACCAAAGGATCTAAATACATTCTTACTCTTTACCATCTTGTAGTCACCCCTAGTCCTTGCTATGTACTAACAGTCTTTTCCAAGCAATAACCTAGGCTCTATAATGCTTACGCGTTCTACACGAACTTTCCATTATTCCAAAATAATTCCCACTATCCACCTTATAGCCCCAAAATACTTGTCGTCTTCCCCAGGTACTAATCCTTACCTACTCATGATTTAAAAACATGGTTTGACTTCCTCAATTTTCTTTTCTTCCAAAAATTAAAGTGTCAAAACTTTAATTTTCATCATTAAAACTTACCTTTGCCAAACCATAAAAATAAGTCATCCCAAAAAAAATTTTGAAAACTTATTTTGTTCAAATCATAAAAACTGGAGTAGACAATGACAACTATCCCTCAATCGGTTTCACTACCGTTCTTATCGACAATGTCAGTTCAACTGCTTACAACTAAGTGCAAACAACTACTCTATTCTTAATTCTTACAACTTATTTTGTCCACTCAACGAAATTTTATGTCAAAACAATTATCAAAAATTATTGTCAAAAGAATAGAGATTTTCAAACATTTCTTTACCGAAAATTTTATTTTTTAACAAAAATGCAACATTTTCTACGTTTTGCTTTACAGTTCTTTCATACATTATAGCTTAAAAACAAGTAAGTTATACATGCTCTATAATGTGCACGTTTTTTTGAAAGAATTCTTTTTAGAAAAGAATTTCTGAAACGGGCCCAGATTTTTAACCGTTTAATTTAATATTTAAAATTTGTTAAAATGTCGATTTGGATTTTAAATGGTTCGAATTTAATAATTTTGAATATTTTATTAATATAAATAATACAATTTATTCTGAAATAGTCGAAACTGGCTGAATTTGCAATATTATATGATTTGGTAATATAAGAGAATTTATTAAGTTATATTTAATTTTATTAGTGATTTTGTTTATTAAATAATGTTTGAACATTTAATTTATAATTTTATTATAAAACGAGATCGTAACATTGCGGTAGTTCGTAATATTACATTTTGAACTTTAATTGAACGTACCGGATCCAATTTAAGTCGAATTTCTTTGGAATAAGAAACATCTGAACCTATTGGATAATAATTTTCAAATGAAGCAGAAAATTTGAGTTTTCATGTGGTAAATTTTGTTTTATGTCCAAATCAAAATTTCAAATAGACGCTATTGAATTCTTTTATAAAATATAACGATTTATTATCTAAAAATAAATGACTTTTATTTTATTGAATATCGATTTGGCTGGAAACTCAAATCGAAGTATTTTATTTTGAAAGTATATGAAATTCTGTTCGGGAATGTTTAACAATAATATTTTAATATTATTATATTAAGGTATTTTAAAATTGGTTTATTTTAATTTAAATTGGACTTTTAAAAAGGACCATTATTCAAACGACCGCCATTTTCAATGAAACAAATTGTATTAATATCGAATTGACTTATTATTGCTTAATTTCAAGTTCCGCGCCAATTGAATTTATTCTATGAGTGTAGCAAAATTAAATGTAAATAAATCGACCATTTGAGCTTAAACAAGTGCCATTTGAGCAAACGAATTCAGAATTCGACGAGACAAGTTTCGTCGAGTCTATAATCCCAAATTATACTACGACGCCATTCTTGTCGTGCATGGAGTTCGTATCTGATCATATGAAACAAGTAAACGACATATGAAAATGGTGATAGGCTCGAAAAAAATTAATGTTGGTCAGCGTCAAATAAAAATAGTTGGTCTTTTTCAAGAAAGTAAAATAATACTATATATGAAAAAAATCTGTCTGTCATCCCTTTCTGAATCTCTCCCATGCGTTCTGAACCATCTCTTTTCTTTGCCTCCTTGTCAAACGCTATAAATCAAAGGCAGTTTCATTTCTCTCCACCCAGTTTCAATCCTTTCCGTAGGAGAAAAATATATATCAAATCAAGCCTCATTTTCCTAAGCAAAACCACAATGCCTATCTTCTTTCCTTCATCCAAGAACAAGACACTGCTACTAGTTCTCCTTCGTTGGTTTCTAATTCAAACAGTAGCATAAAATAAACCGCAGTGCTACCTCGATCTTCAGAAGAAGAAAAAACATCTCCTCATTTTTTTTAAACCCAGCATGTTTCCGTTTCTCCTATTCATTTTTCAGCATAACGTGTTCTTTTTGGTGCAATTTATTTTCATGGAAGCTCTTTGAAGCAACCGTTAAGGAGGACGCGGGTTTTACTGTATAGAGCCGAGCTCGGGATTTTCCGGTAATGGCCGAGCTTCTTCCGATGGGGATGAAGGTGCAAGTGAGGTACGAGGATGGATGTTCGCCGGTGGTTTAGGGCGTAATTTTCGAGAGGGTGTTGGTGTACAACGTTGTGAAGGAGAAGGGAAATGGGTAAGGGGAAACTTTGATTTGTTCGTGCTACAGGGACTTATTTACGTGGGGAAGTAGCACGTTGGGGAAGGGCAGAATAATGCTCGGGGCCATGGGCCTTCGTCAAAGAGAAAAAAAGAAGGACAAAGCATCTAGGGAAAGGGAAGTCAAATAAACAGAGTTGAGGGGGTTCGGCATATTTCTATGTTTTATGGTGTCGATGCTTTCACCGTGCTGGGTAGTTTGATGGGGAGGTCGCAGCGTGCTGTAGGGTGCCAAGCTACTGTCATGGGGTTCAGGAAGGAGAGGAAGTGGAGGAGAAGGTGACGTGGTCGGCGGTTTGGTTGAACTATGGGGAAATGAGGTGGAAAAGCTCAAGGAGAAATCATGGCATGATGAAGTGGTACAAGAGTCGGTTTCTTTTTGTAAAACGGGTAGGGGAAGAAGAAATTGGGGAAGACGGGCTGTAAAGGGGATTTCAGGCTTTGGGCCTTACATGAAGAAAAAAAACCAGAAAATGTGTACTGACTGGAAACGTAGGGGGGTGGGATGTGAATTGGTTGGGGGCCTAGGCTTTTAAATTAAGAAGTAAGAAGAAAAAAAATTAGGGAGTATGAACCGCTTATTTTAGACGGTGGAGGCACGTTTATCCAGGATGAAGAAGGAGCTAAGGTGACGTTTAACCTCAATAGGTAATTAAGAGAGAATTAATTAATTAAATATAATTGGTATTAATTAATTTAAAATTAAATATTGTAAACCACGTGTCCTTTTCATATGTAAATAGGATCACGCAAAACTAGATACGTTGGAATCACATGAAAAATTACCATGCTGCTAAGCTGATTTGGAAGCAGTTGGATTTTCATTTGATTTTAAACGCTTGTTTAAAATTAAATGAAACAATGCTGAAATGGATCATCGCGATAAAAAGTGAGTTAACTCTCACACTTTTCTGAAATAGCATGATGTGTTAAATTCATATTCAAATAATTCATAATTAATAATATGAATTTGATTATTGGATGCCTTGGTTGCATATTGGTTGTTTAACGTTTATCAACATTTATATTATGTCATATTGGATGATTGTTTAAAATATTTGTTTCATATATTATTATCAAATATTATTATGATCTGTGATGTAGGGAAGAACGGGTTGGAGGGATCCGACTGGATTCCTCAAATATATTGTATGTTGTTTATTTCTCGTATTATTCAGACATGAACTGTTTACCCACAAGTGACGTTATATTCTGATTTTGTATTGATGGTTGATTATATATTGAATGTCGAACTGAAATTCAACGTTGATGTGATGTTTTAATCAATGGACGGTATTGATTGAGTTATTAGCAGCAAATGATTTAAAACCCTGTTTTTAAGACGTTAATTCGTCGTGAGGCAAACTAACATATTTTAAGTTTTAAAATTTATTTTTATAACTAAGGCAAAGTTTTAAACAATATTTTATATAAAAATAGAATTTTATTAATAAATTATATTTTATAGTATAAATGATCTATTTTGACATTTAATAAGTTATATAAAAAATGAAGTTAGAATTATTCGAACGATTATTGGTTTGAGACAAATTTTTTTTTTTTTTTTGTTTAAAAGGCAAGCGGAACTTTATTATTTACACATAAAAGAATTAAAATAGTTTATTGCATTGCAGCAAAAACAAAACTTAGGAAAATAACCAAAACAAAATTGCATCTACAAGGACAATAATTTCAACATTGTACTATGAATGAGCGAACAAAGCTGATCAAAATTTAAGCTTCCAATGCCGGTGATGTGATTATTCCTTTCTCTCCAAACTCCAGAAATAAGTTTCTTAAGAAGTTTTAATAGAACACAAGTCTTCTCATCTCGTTGCCTTGAAGACATTATACCATTAAATTTGACTTGAATTAGATGGTTGATGGAAACCTCCAGTAGCCAAAAGTCTCCTCCAAATACGATAAACATATGAGCATTCAAAGAAAAGGTGAACATTGGTTGCAGGTGCATTATGGCAAAGCACACATACATCATCATGAAGAATGCAATACTAGAACAACTTGCTTTTTGTGTTGACTGCATTAGCCATTATCTTCCAAAGAAGCAAATTGTCCTTTGCCTACCTTCCACAACTCCAGATTCTTAAATGCCATGGAAAAGCTTGTTTGGGTGGATTTAGGAGTTTATACACATATTTAATAGAACGCTCTTTACCCATCCATAGAACTAACTTTTCAGATGGAAAACAATATTGATCAGTAATTCGATTCCAAAGGTCTCTCAACACTACTGAGCTACTATAAGTAAGATGTATCAAATCATCATAAAAGTAATCATTGACAATTGCAGAATTTGGGATCCCAGAGGTATGCATGACATTTTCATCCACTAAATCACTTAGAATCAAGCCTGGACTTGCCCAAGGACTATGTCAAAAGCATAGATTTGCTTTGTTTCTATAGTTAAATTGTGTGAACTATTTGAAAGTTCCTCTTAGGTTCAGAATAGTTCTCCAACTCCAGCTGCAGCTTTGAGGGATTGGCAATGACCAGAAGTTCCTTGTACCAATCAGTTAGCATGCACCCAACTTGCCCAAAGTCCTTTATGCACTGCAAATAATTTTTCGAAGTATGAAGAGATTGCAACTTGATTCCACTGGTAGATGTTAATAATACCCAGCCCACCATTCTTCTTATCATCATTGAGCTTATGAAAGGCAAAGGATATTAATTTTTTAGAGAAAGGATCACCATGCCACAATAAATTGTTCATAGCACTTGTAATCATATCAATTAATTTTATAGGAAGGACAAAATATCTCATTCAGTAGGTGGTCATTGCCATGGCAATAGATTGTACAATGGTCAACCTACCATCTTGTGAAAGTCTACAATTAGGCCATTGTTTAAGCTTAGAGATTATCTTTTCAAAAAGAGGTAAGAGCTGCTGCTCGGTGAGACTTAAACTGATAAGTGGCAAACCCAGATAAAATGCATTTGAAGGCAGTTCAGCAAGTCCAGAGCAATTAATGATGTCCATTTTCTCGTGTATTGATAAGCCATTAATTAAGATTTGTGATTTACTAATATTAATCTCTACTCCAGTAATACTGAAAAAGTTTTCAAGAATACTGAAGATACATTGGATATCCTGAACAGTTAGCTTTGTGGAAATGATCAGGTCATCAGCAAAAAGTAGATGAGAGATAAGTGGATGCTTACATCTTGGATGAAGTTGTTGATTACCTCTCTACACTAGTTCAATGATCAAGGAATTAAGCTGTTTCATAGTGATGATAAAGAGGTATGAAGATATGGGGTCCCCTTGTCTCACTCCCCTAGTACCTTTGAAATGACCATGTAGCCTACCATTTCTCAAAATAGAATAATAGGGGGATGAAATACAAGTATATATCCAGGCAATAAAGGGTATCGCAAAATTCATACGAGCCATGATTGCCAAAATTGAGTGCTATGAAATAGAGTCAAAAGCCTTTCTAATATCTAGTTTGAGCATGCATCTTGGTGATACATTTTTCCTTTTATAACCATACAAAAGCTCTTGAGTAATCAATATATTATCAATAATACTTCTACCCTTAATATAAGCGGATTGGTTTGCCCATACAATAAATGGAAGGATAGATTGCAATCTGATTGCCAATATCTTAGAAATGATTTTATACAATATGTTGCAGCAAGATATAGGCCTAAAGTTAGATATAGATACTGGGTCATCAATTTTGGGAATTAATGCAATGGCCGTAAAAGAAAAACTAGTAGGCAAATGATTATGGAGAAAGATTTTCTTTAAAGCACATATGATGTCATCACCTATTTTAGGCTGACATTTCTGGATGAAGAAAGCATTATATCAATCTGGTCCACCACAGGTGTTTGCATCAAGACTAAACATTGCTTCCTTAATTTCTTTATTGGTTACTTCTTTAATGATGTTTGCGGATTAACCATCAGTGAGAAAGGGTAGATTGATATAACAAATAGGCTGCACATTCATCCAAGAGGGAACTGGAGTAGCAAGAATGGTTGAAAAGTAGTCCACAAAAGCTCAATTGATATTATTTTTAGTAAAAAGAATAACACCATGCCGATCCTTGACCATATGAATTGAATTACTAGCTTTTCTTAAATAGGTAGAATTATGAAAGTATTTGGTGCTCCTGTCTGCTTCTATTTCTCTCTTTAAAAAAGAACATTGCTTTGAAGATTGTAATTCAAAAACCAGTGCATCTCTCAGTCTGTTCTGTAAAACACTTTTATCATGAAAAAGTTCAATGTTATGAGGATTATACTGGATTTGCTCCTGAATGCTTGCCAATTCAGGCTTAATCTTTGATGATTGTTTAGAACCAACGCCAAAGTTAAAAGCAGACCAAGCTTTGAGAGCAATTTTGAGAGATGTAAATTTGTGTACAAGTTTCATCAAAGGGTTTCCAGTAAATTGTTGTGACCATGTATGCAATAAAATAGAAGGAAAATCCACATGTTTAGTCCAAAAATTAAAAAAATTAAATATGGGGTTACCATTGTTAATAGCATAATCCATTCCCTAATGAAAAAGCAAAGGAGAATGATCAGAAAGGGACGAATGAAGAGTTTGATAGAAAGAGTTAGGCCAAAGGCTATAGAAGTGCACATTAGCAAAAACATGGTCTAGTTTGCAACGAGTAGGGTATCCAGTTTTACTCCTATTAGACTAGGTAAAATCAAAATCATAACCACTAACAGGAGTAAGACATGACTGAAGTAAGGCTCGATTCAGTAGTGCAATTTCCTTGACAGCGTGAGTGCAACCACCAGATTTCTGATGACAAGAGAACATGCAATTGAAATCACCACCAATTAACCAAGATGATGTATTTAATGAAGTAAGACTATCAAGAAAGGTTTGTCGTTGGGATAAAGAGTAATGGGCATATACTGAAGTAAGAAAGAAGAAGGAATTTGAGGGAAAGTGGTGACATTTGAAGTGAATGTATTGATCAGTGGAGGATACTTTGATTAAATGAAAGAAATTAGGGTTCCACATAGTTAACAAATGACCGTAATTAACTTTAGAGGGGTTATGTTCAACATGCCAACCAGGACACATGAAAGCAACAGCTCTGAAAATTAAATTAAGATCCAGTTTAGTTTTATATAAGAAAATAACTTGAATATTATTTTCTTTAATAAAAGCCTTGACATGACTTTGCTTGGAGGCCAAATGTAAGCCTCTAACATTCCAAAATGCAATTTTAGGAGTCATCATTGGAGAAGTGGATCAATAAGAGAGGTGGGATGCTTTCTTGTATGCCTTTTTGATGGAATCTTTTAAGATGACAATGGCATGGTTTCACTAGGAGAGAAATCCTTTCCTTCGTTTAAATCGTCAATTTCATTGGAAATAGGGTTTCGATTCTTTTTCTTTCTCCCTTTCCTACCCTTTTTTTACTACCATGTGACATTGTGTTTTCATCTGTTTGAATAGGGGAAACATAGGTTGACATTGGTGGAAATAGAATAATATGAGAAGGTAAAGATAAATGAGAGTAGGGGGAAGATGATGGTGAGTTGATTTTGTGGATAAAATTAGAATTTGGTGGAACTTGGAAGGTTAAGGTGGACTGATCAGGTGAAGATAGAGAATTCGGAAGTGTGGATGAAGTAGATGCACCATTTGTTTTTGTTGTTGATGTAGAAGTATCATTAGTGACTCCCAAAGTTGATAAATTTTCCATAATTGAGAATTTATTTTGGTGATGAAGATCTTCATTTCCTATATCATTATCAACTATTTTTTGTTTTCCTTTGGCCAAACTTAAATCGGTAGCTGCCTTGCTTGGTGAATTCTTTTTATCAGTCTCAATTCTCTCACCTATAAACTCTGTTTGAGAATGAACCATACCATCACTATCAATAATCAGGATTTTATGCTGCTTTGTTTTGGTCTTTGCAAAAATCATTCCCATCTACTTTCTTATTAACCATTGTGGGATCATCTTCCTGTGGTTGTTCAGTGTTAACGTTCTTGACCCAAATCTGTTTCTTTTTATTAACCACTTCATTCCAATCAATCTGATTATATGGCATCCTATCATTCTTCCAATTCTGCTTTGCATTCAAACCTCTATTACCATATACCTCTTCTTTTTTCTCAGAGTGATGATCTTGTTCCGTGGCCTTATTATTTGTGTTATGCTCATATTCAGAAGTGCAGTGACTAAATACTTTGCAAATGGTACAAATAGACAACGTCTAATCATAAGATACTTTAACTGATGGACATTTAATCCCCAATTCATCAACTACAATATTGTCTGGTAATTCAAAATCAGGATTTATCTCTACCAGAACTTTTGCATATTTAAAGCGTTGCATTTTTCAGTGCTCTCATCAAAACAAATTAGTTTATCAATGTGACACACAAGCCAGTTGATTCCATAAAGTGTACAAAGAGTTAGGGGTATTCTATGTAAGTGAACCCAAATTGGTAACTTCCTAATTTGTGATTGTGATTTACCAATTGCTGGATCCCATCTAGTTATAATAAACATATGACCCCTAGTGAATATGGGATTCACATATAATACCTTATCCTTATCCTATTCATTAGTGAATTTGAAGAAAAAAATTGAATCCATCGGACTTAATATCAACCTCACCCTTCAGTTTCCAACATTTACGTAAGAAATTTACAACAGTGGTGTAAGATAGAGTACCATCTATGAAAATCCAACAACATAGTCATTCTGATATTTCATACCTTCCTGCTTCACCAAATCAGGAATTTCCTTTTTAGCAGCATCTCTTGGAATATCAAAGTGAATGGGTTTGTAGTTTCCAACATTATGTGGTAATGCCTTGAAAAGCGATGCAAAATCCGTTCTAATTGGTGGAGGATTCTGGTTGATATGGCTTGAAGGAATTGGAAACTGTGTTTTAAAATAATTAAACTTGGTCGATTCTACGTAAGTAAACTTCATTAATTCTATTTGAGACAATTGTTTTGACAGAACAATTAAGATATATTATTAAATTATTTGTTAATTTAATAGACAAGATTAATGAGAACCAGTTAATGAGTTAACTGATGTTTACCAATTGATCGAGTCCACTGTTTTAATTGAAATTAATTATTAGATTAATCGGTTTTCAATAGAAATAATTTTACGAAGGAATGTTCTTAAAGGTCGGTTATCTTAATTAACTGTGTTTTAAAATAATTCGTCAAGCAGTTTGTTGTTAATAAAATTTATTATTATTTCAAAAGAAATTAAGTGTTCTACTTTAAAGTTAATTACTTTTACTTTAGTTAATGAAGTTAATTATTATTTTGGTTAATTAAGTAGTCGAAGGATTGATAACAGATTATTATTAGATAACCCGAATTATAAATGGGATTGTATGAAGAAATTTTAAGGCAGAAGACAAGTGTTTAAGTAAGCGAGTTATTTAATCAACAAATTAAGTAAAGATAGTATAATTGAAAGAGCTTTTCAAAATAATAATAAGAATAAGGTTTACAAAACCATATTTCGAATAAAATATAAAATAAGAGGTTGTTAATTTTATAAGTGATATCGGTTTTGAGTAATAAACTCTTATCTATTTTGAAAAAAGAACATTGTCGATAAAGGTATGAGAGGTAACAAAAATACCCGAAACACCCCCCTTTATTAAGGTCACTCACAAGGGTAATGCCTTAACTTCGATTGATCATTATAGGTAAAAGATGCAGATAATTTACAAGATAGACATATAAACAACAGAAAACTAAATTTATTTCGTAAGTACATGGTTCAGTTACAACAACTGTCTCAAACCAACTTCCAATTTATTACAACAAAATCTATGTCTTGAATTAAAACATAAAGAAGCATTAAAATAACAGTAAGGCAGCATAAATCCCCAATAAGAGAGTATCCAAAGCCATAGCCCAAGGAAAGAGAATCCAAGCAATACATCTACTCTCTTCAAGCTGGAAATGGTCCGAACTAAACTGAAGTATTCCCTCCCTGCGGACCGGGGAGGGGGGGGGGGACGGAAGAAAAGAAAGAAGTCGAAAGAAAAATGGGTCAGACATGAATCTGGTAAGTCCAGTGATTATTTAGCATGTAAACAAGAAAAAGGATTATGACATGAATAAACTGAACCTAGGACAGCGCCCTAGAAATAAGATAATAAGACTGAATATGCTATCGCACTCATTACTATTTCTCTGCACCCACTTACAAGTGTTTCAACTAGAACCATGTGCTCAAGATAAATGATCCCCTTTATCAATCGACTCCTACTCGTATATGTTTACCACTTGTGTCATTCGGCCCCGCATGATTGTAGATACCTGTGCTGGTCCTACCATGGGGTGTATCAAATCCTATGGTGGCAATCTGACAGAATTCAAGATGCAAGTGTATAACTACTGATGCCCAGTTCCTGCTTTTTCCACTCCAGAGTACGTGCACGCCCGCACTCCGTCAGAACCTACACTAACGCACCACCCGCCGTTGTTTTGACCGCTTATAATCAGCCCAGTAATTGTGCCCCACCCTGCCTAGTTCAGGGTACCATGATACATCAATGTGGTTTACTGCTGAAATGGGTCCCGTTTAATAGGGTTTCCTAATCAACATGTTAAAATGGTTAAGTGTTCTCGAATTAACCTAACCCACCCCTCAGTTTAGTTAACATGTTGTATTGGTTAAGTGTTGCCTTAATTAACTTAACCCTACCATTCCTGTCTTAGCTTTAATTCATTCATTAAAGCACCAACCACTCACGTTAGATACGTATTGTTGCGGTCGCTGGATGTGCCGGTCGGTTCCGGGCAGTCTTACACCGCAACTCAATCTAACCTCGGGTCCTTTTGGGCTTGATGCGCTAACCTCTTACATTAGATCTATATTGTTACGATTGTTGGATGTGTTGGGCGGTTCCGGGCAGTCTTACACCGTAACTCAACCTAACCTAGGGTTAGGCATATTCGTCTTTTACTTAATTTACATATTTACCCTTCATATTTATATGTAAATTATCCACAATTATTGCCATTCAAGTCATGCCCCATTTACCCACTAAATCATGTTCATAATTTTTAGGTATATAAATTATACCAATTTATGCCGTAAATCATTTATATGATTATGGGCTAAACTATGCCAATAATTTGATATTTAAGGTTTTTCCCAACGTTACCCCCGGTATACGTTCGCAAAATTCACATAGAATGTTAGGCTCGCAACTTAGCCTAACTTATATACAAAAAGGGAAAGAAAGGAGCATGTACCATTCCTACAACATAAAATAATAAGGATCTAACTAAACATGTGTCATGTAAACTTGGCATAAACAGTGAACTTGCATTTTTGGATCCAATTAACATGAATCTTAAGCTCATAGAATTACACAAATCCAACTAGACATGTAAATGTAAACTTTTATTTTGGATCCAATAAGCATGAATCTTAAGCATATAGAATTACACAAATCCAACTTGGCATGTGAAAGCGAACTTTTATTTTGGATCCAATTTTCATAGATCTAAACATAGGAGAATGTAGATCTAAACATATACATGACTTAACCTAAAAACTTACATGTAACATAACATGAAAAGTCACCAACTTTACATAGTACACGATTGGTTTAACATACAACTTAACAAGTCCAATAAACCACAATAGTCTCATATGCATATATGATAGAATCGTTACAAGAATAGACATGAATCAGCATCACCATTATCTTACAACTAGGGATAACTCTAGTTTTCACTTTATTACAAATCATAACTTTTAATCGTTCACATCTAAATAATAACAGGACTGACAAACAAAAGAAAGTCTTGTTTTCTGGGATCTGTTTTCTGAAACTGAAAAGCAATCTCTTGACGAAGACTATCAATTATCTAAATTAGATTTGATTCGTACCTTCTAACTTGTTTTTTAGTTTGAGAAGAAATGGTGGCTAGGCTAGGGCGATCATGGATAGCTTGGTGGCTCCTTGGAATGAAATGGTGTGATTTAGGGTTGAGTACTAGGGTTGCTTTTATAGAAGTTTAAACTTATGTGAGCCGTTAGATTATCCTAGGAGCGATCAGAACCGTCCAGACTAGATAGAGTTATCCAGAAATTTCCACCTATGCCCTAGTGACTCAGCAATGAGTCAGAAAAGACTCAGCAATAGGTCAGAAAATCGTCACTGTTTGGATCTGGGCGAGGGGTCGACTCTATGGGGGGGTAAGGGGTCGACACCTATGTCGCCCCCCTCCCTCCCCGAGGGGAGTCGACCCCTATAGGCGTAATTTTTCCCGCCTAGCTGAGCCACATGATTTTTAAAATTTGAACTGTTTTATTTACTAAATTATTTAATTATATAATTTTCTGTTTAAACATGAAATTTTCTGAACTCCATTACTTCTTCATACGAAGTCCGATTCACGCAAACTCGGACTCTATCTCAAGCAGAATTCCAAGACGAACGCAATGGCATAAGCCGTTTTCCTTAATTCTCACTTTTACAATTTAGTGTTCTATAATTCATTACTTTAAAACATAGAAGTACAGGGTGTTACATTCTCCCCTTCTTAAAGGATTTCGTTCCTGAAATCTTCAAGTCATGAAGAATGTATATCCTACCATCCAATCGTCTATCTACTCAACCATAAAACACCGACATCCATTGTCCTTAAAAGATTTCTAATGCTTTCATGATTGTATGCATAGTGTGTGTGTATATGTCCTTATCTAATGCAAAATCAGGCGGTCTACTGATTCGGTTGACCTCCTTAATGCAAATTATGTCAGTGTCATGAGTCCATTATGCATGCAATTATTCCTAATCATACTCTCTACATGAGTGCACAATCATCCATACAAATGCAACGTCCATATGATAACATTCCATGTTTCAATCCATATACAAATACATATATGCATATTCAATATGAAAGTGACTAAGCCGATCTAATACCTAATGTGTGTATGTGTATGCATCCACGAGCAACCACTAGCAACCACTTGCAACCATCAACCATAACATGTTTCAAATACATGTTTACATCCATTGGTTTCTACCTAAGGATCAAGAATAGGACCGAGGAGATATACTTAAAAAGATAGATATAAGCATGTATAAACTTATGGAAAAAGAGATCAAGCAAGTACCCTAAAAAAGAAAAGGGTAGGCTGCATGTATTTTTCTCTCAGTTTCCCAAGTCGCGTCTTCCTCAGGGTCACTCCATTGAACTTTAACAAGCTTGACTTCATGGTTGCGTAGCTTTTTGACTTCAAGATACGAGTTGGAACTCTTCTCACAGTCGCTTCTCGTTACACTTCTACTTCCTCTAGTATACTTGGCTCCACAACTTCCGCAGACTCATGTAAGCACTTCCGTAGTTGAGAAACATGAAAACATTATGAACTCCAGACAGTCTTTCGAGTATCTTTACTCTGTAAGCCATCGTCCCAATCCTTTCAATAGCGAAGTAAAATTTTGATTTTTATATATTGAATAGCGAAGTAAAAATCAATATATAGCGAAGTAAAATTTTGATTTTTATATATTGAATAGCGAAGTAAAAATTCGATTTTTATATATTGAATAGCGAAGTAAAAATTTGATTTTTATATATTGAATAGCGAAGTAAAAATTTGATTTTTATATATTGAATAGCGAAGTAAAAATTCGATTTTTATATATGTAGTGGCTACGGGCAGCGAAAGTGACAAAAAGGCGAGAACGATGAAGATTTCTATAAATGAAGTGTCATGAAGATGGGATAGCTTTCGGTGAGAACTTCTTACCTTTTAAAATTCCTTTTTCTAGTTATATCATAATATATGCTAGGATGCAGACGGTGTTTAGTAGCACCCGATACCCGTCATCCACAGACCATGGATGGCTTGTTTGTTTGATTGATGTGTTGTGAAAATTGATTATGTTGTGGAATGATTGAATAAGAAAATATTCTTGTGTTGAAAGGAAATAAAATATTTATATAGTTAAAAATATTTTATTGTTAAAAATATAATTTTTAACGTGAATGTGAATAAATAAATATTCATTTAAAAATCGGACGGTTTGTTTATGTACACCTATTTGAAGAACATTGATTGGGACGATAAATTTTACACATCGCCCAACTGCACAAATAAAATCTGCGTTTGATTGTTTGAAACCCCACACGGGTATTGGGACGAAATACGACATACACTAATCCCAATAATTAGTTGTATGTCGATCGATTGATTGACAGGATGTTATAAGCGTTAGATATCTATATTTGATGCTTATACAGTGTAGTGCACTTTGGATGATGGTTGATTGTTTATCGTTGCTATTATATACATGTGTTGTTTGGAACCCATATAATTAACTTTATATGGTAATTGATTGGGCCTCATTCCAATTGGGAAAATAAAGAATATAATAAAATAAAGGTTCATGTGTTGATTGTACTCATCCGTTGAGATTAGTCATGTGTTGAACGAAATATTTTAACAATAAAATTTACATCTTTATATTATAAAATAAAGGTTCATGTGTTGACAGTACTCATCCGTTGAGATTAGTCATGTGTTGAACGAAATATTTTAACAATAAAATTTACATCTTTATCATTATAAAATAAAGGTTCATGTGTTGACCATACTCATCCGTTGAGATTAGTCATGTGTTGAACGAAATATGTTAACTATAAAATTTACATCTTTATCGTTATAAAATAAAGGTTCATGTGTTGACCGTACTCATCCGTTGAGATTACTCATGTGTTGAACGAAATATTTTAACAATAAAATTTACATCTTTATCATTATAAAATAAAGGTTCATGTGTTGACAGTACTCATCCGTTGAGATTAGTCGTGTGTTGACAAAAATATAGATTCGTTTGTTGAATAGAATAACGGGATTATTGAAATATATAAAGCCTTGTTGATTAGAGATGCGCTATTTTGATGCGAACGATATTTATATCGATTATATTCGTTTTTATAATGAATATTGAAAAGAGAAAAAAATCGAATATAATAGAAAGCAAATTCGAATTGAATTGAAAAGGAAACGAATTGAATTGAAAAGAAAATGAATTCGAATTCGAATTTGAATTGAATAGAAAACGAATTTGAATTGAATATATAACGAATTTGAATTGAATTGAATATATAACGAATTTGAATTGAATTGAATAGAAAACGAAATCGAATTGAATATAAAACGAATTCGAATTGAATTGAAAACGAATTCGAACTGAATTGAAAACGAATTGAAATGAATTCAAATTGAATTGAAATTTGAATTGAATAGAAATGGATTTTAAAACGAATTTATAAGGAAAAATTTAATTTTGATTTGAATTGAAATGGAAGTTGAAATTGTTTTTGAAACGAATTTAAAAACTATTTATATAATTCGTTTTAAATAGAAATCGACGAAATATATATTATATATATAATATAATGGCCTGAATAGAACGCGCCGCGCCGCGGCAGTTCGCGAATTTCGACCATTAACTTCGAACGGACATTACGGGAGATCCGACCGTCGGATTCTCCTAAAACCAAAACCATTGGGTTCGTATCGAAAAGAGCATTCTAACAAATATTGGAAATTTGAAATCTAACGGTTGGATTTGGAGATACGTCCAAATCAAATTTGGAAAAGGTCGTTGTAAGTGCAGTTCGATGGCCGTTGGTGGAAATTGACTGTACGGGCCTTAATAAAATTATTAAAAATAGTAATAATTGGTGTAAAATCATAAGTAATGATTTGGGAAAAATTGGGATGAAAAACTCCATATTTGAAAAGAGAAAAATAGATTTTTATCGAAATGAACTAGTTTTGAACTAAAATTAAACCCGTTTATTTTTAAATAAATAAATTGGATTTGAAACGGGTTTTAAATAGAATTGATTTGTGGGTTTATCGTGAACTGTGTTTTAAATGACACTATTTCTTTAACCCTGTAAAAGGAGTTTTAATGAATCTGCAATTAGATTGAAATGTGAATTGATAATTTAAACTATCAAATTAGGAAAATGAGCAAGAATGAGTATCACCAGTTTGGCTCCAGAGCGATAGTTAAATCTTTAATTAGATTTGAACGTGAAATGGTAATTAATTTTACCGATAACACCGTTGTATTAGATATGGAGTATTACCAGTTTTGCTTCATGGGATGAATAGGTTGGGATTGGGAAACAAAATAAATAATTACTTCGATGTGGTTCGCTAATCTCGACTAGTTTGGAAAACCATAATTTGGTTTAATACGACATCCAAAGGAAGATTAAAGTATAAAAAATAAAGAATTTATCTTAGATAAAATTAATGGGAACCTTTCCTTAAGAATGCGGAAAGTAGAAACTAGCTGTAGGTTAGTTAAGAGGAATGGTTTCCTGGGTATTGATCTGATGTTGGTTTCGGCCTTCGGGGTTAATATTTGGGGAATTGTTCTCTTGTTGATTTACGGTTAGTGACAAATGAATTGGAATGAGGCATATGTTGTGTCTGTGTAACATTTGTTTTTAATATACGCGGGTTGTTCGGAAAGTCCGGGTTTATACCCAATCTGAATAACTGATTCGACGATATGTCGAAGATGAAGATGGTGGTTGAAGACCGGAAGTCTTTACATCGTTTGGGTGATTACTGATGATCTTGATTGGGCTGTACACCCAAGATGAGGGAATCAGTTGGTGGTCGTCCAGACGTACTTGGAGATCGATGGATATGCGAGGAAAGTGCCTCCGGTTTCGTTCAAACCCAGAATGAACTTGTAAATGGATTGTGTGTCTGACATTGGATTTTATTCTGTGTAGATTGATTTCTGTTAAATATATATCTGTTTGGCGGCGGAGAATTTATTCTCTTGCTTAACGCCCTTCTCTGAGACGTACGAGCTTAGAGGTTATATATTGATAGATATCAATCGCATGGCATGAATTGCCTGTGTGGCACGCTGAGTTGCATAGATCAAGGCTTCTGTTGAAAAGCAAAGTCTTGTGGTTGATGATCAAAGCACGGCCTACGTGGCAGCTTTGTGTATAACGTGAATTCGCGAGCCTCACACCTCGGTATGAGTTAAAAACGGGATAAGGACTGCAGGGAGAGCACGACGTTTCTTTCTAGCTTTGGTGGTGTCAGTGACTTACCAGCCCTGACATTTATATACTTTTCACCTATGTGGTTGTTGGATGAGGCTCCTCGATTTTAGGTCTGTAAGGACCGATAAACGTGTGTTCAGGCATAACTAATCCTCTAACGTAAGTGAGGACCGGCCCTGAAGATCCAGGGGTTACCCAGAGTGTGTAGTCCCGAGGCATTTGCTAGAGTGTCTCGAAGCAGAGAGGAGCTTGCCCCTTCCCTCGACTCATGACGGAAATCCAATTTCTAATACGAGATATTGTGGTTTTAATTGTAGAACCTAGTATGGCGACATAGTGGTATGGGACATTCATGCCGCCTATGATTGATATTTATGATTGAAATTGTTTTGACACTATACACTTATTATAGTATCAAATGATTTGTTTTAAACGTACCAAGCATGTTTGGCTGTTATAAGGTAAAACCCTATCCTCCGGCTTGCGTTGCATTGTGTGATGGGACCTGGGTCTTATAATTGCTTCATTTTTCGAAAAAGCATTGCGCTGTTTATTATATGCACTGGTATTCTTGGGAGGAAACCCGTTCTGTGTTATACGGCGTGGTCCCTTGAATTACTCTCTTTTAAAGTAAAGCTTTAAATAACTGTTTTAGTTTTCACACCCGTCACATGACTGACCCGGAGTTCATTGTTTCAACCTAAACTCTGGGTGCCCCTATTTTCGACACGGGCAGCTAGTAGTTTTGGTTTTGCAGATTTATATTCACAGGATCCTGGTTTACAGCTGGAATGATATCCGGAAAGCTCTGTATCCGTATATCACCTTCAGTTGTGTTTTGTATTATTTTCC
Organism: Allium sativum; assembly: GCA_030737875.1. NCBI lineage: Eukaryota > Viridiplantae > Streptophyta > Magnoliopsida > Asparagales > Amaryllidaceae > Allium > Allium sativum. The sequence goes on along the minus strand of CM060925.1, from coordinate 28,699,314 downwards.
GCTGCTATGTAATTTATTGTAATCTCTGATATTTATCGAATGTAATTTATTCATTTATACTCTGTATATTCTTGTATCTGATGGAATTGTTGTAATAACACTGAAATGTTCTTCTGTCTGCGTTCTGATTTGTCCTGTTCTCAAACGATCAGGGGTTTCGAATGGTCTAGATTGGTTTAACGACTGATTCGGATCGAGCGAAATTCCTTGCCGTCACATTTGGTATCAGAGCTTTGGTTTACAGAGCTCGAGAACAAGACACATTAGAACCATACGAAAGAATTCATCAGATATTGGATTAGTAATATCCAATTAGAATGACTCGTTAGAGATAGGATCAGTAGTATCCTAGAACGAGTGTGAAGAGTATATTTTTCAAATGAAAAACAATTTTGTTTTGAAAATTTAAACCATTTTATACGTAATTGATTATTTATTTATTTTGAATTTGGACAATCCAGTATATAAAGGTTTTGCATATACGCGTCATGAACGTATATTCGAAGTTTTTATATACTGGATGGATATAGAGTCACACTCTAGTCGCTCGGAGATGGTACTGATGATCGCACGTGCATCATCAGTATTTGTTTTCGTGTTTCGAAGGTATGATATCTATATAATTCCATTAGACTGGTGTGAGAACCAAAACTTATATAGATAAATTCATTTGTTGTGATTTGGCACCAAAACATGATTTTCTGTATATGTATCAAAATTATGAATTTGAAATGTTAAATTCACTAATTGATTGATGTTTATGTTGTTTGTTTATTTATTTGACAATTTTGAACCATTAAGCCTAATTGAACCGAATATTGAACTATATTGAAATTTGGTCGCATTTGCTTGCATATACATGTACTTACATTGAACATGTCATAGCAAGGAGGCTAGAGCAGAGAATAAAATTTGTTTGCCCGACAAATAGGTACATATTTACTATAATTTACTGTTTTGTTTGGGTGATGATGATTTTATGAGCCTATTGGCTAGCCACTTGGCTTTTTTTTTTGAGATCAGAAGGCCTATATGGCAATTTCGGGATTTTCCCGTGGCTCCTGGTGCAGGGGAGGTTATGGCGAAATTTTTCGAAAATTTAGGGTGTTAGCCAAATTTTTGAAAATTTGGAAATTCTCAAAAACTGAAAAGTTGGAGAATGGAAGCCAGATCGAACGTAGAGTTGATTGATCAAACCACTTTCGACTTTGTTCCTTTTCGGGGACGAAAAGTTTTAAGTGGGGGAGATTGTAACAACCCGAAAATCTGGGCCAGTTTAAAAATTTTATTTTGGCGATTTTAGCGAATTTTGATATTTAAAATGAATTATTTTAAATAATATCGACAAGAAATTTATTTTGAATAGAAATCGAACGTATATATTATATACGCCGTCGTTAGAATATAAATAATTATATATAATTATAAATAGAATTGAAAATGGCGCGGTAGTTCGATAATTCGATTTCAAACTTCAAGTGAATGTACCGGGTGCAAAACAATCCGGATTTTAGTGAAACCAAAAATAATAGGATCTAATTGAGAATATCTTTCCAACGAATCCGAAAAATCGAAATTTGATAGCGGGAATCAAAAGATATGTCCAGTTGAAAATTCTGAATAGTCGTTATGGAATTCAGGCCTTTAAAAATAGCCATTTTGCAAACGACCTCGGATTCCGACGAAACCACTTTTGTTGGATCCGTGATGTCAAATTATTGCTAGATTCCAAATTTCATAATTTTTCGAATCAATATGTGAACGTGGCAAAGGAAAACGCGTTTGACCAGTTTTAGTTGATTTTAATCGACTGGAAATTGGCCATTTTTCCAACGGTCTCAGAATTCGACGAAACTAGTTTTGTTAGGACCGTATCGTCAATACGAAGTTAGAAAATATTTTTCTGTAATTTTTAGAGTCCGTATGTGACTCCGGTAAATTGAAATGCGCCTTCAAATTCAGTATATAGAGTTATATGGTGATTTTAACGGAAACTGATTGTAACGATCGAATCAGCCTACGATACATATCCCATTGTGTTCGGAATGGGGGTAAAACGCTATGGACGACAGGCGGTGGGCCTCGTTTAGAGGTCGTATGAAAAAGTCACTTTTTGGAATATTAAAATATATATATTTTTATTTAGCCCCATCCCTTTATCTATTCTCCCTCTCCCTTTGACTAAATCAGAAACGAAAAAAAAAGGAAAAAAAACCGAAAACCCCAAAACGATCGAGCGCCCCCCCCCCCCCTCATCATCGACGACGATGCCCCCTACCACCTCCAGTGTTGGCCGCAGCCTCGCCCCCTCCTCTCCTCCTCCCGCCTCCTCGGTCCTATAGAGAAACCCCCCCTGAAAAGATCCGCCGTTCCCATCAATGCAGGCCCCACCGCGCCCACTGCTGCCATCGACCGGATCCGCACTCCCTCCTCCTCTTCTCCGCCTAGCGCCACCGCGAGCTCCGCCTGAAGTCCATCACCGCTCCTCGCAATCCACCTCCACGGCAGTCCGCTCCTCTTTCCGTTGTTGAACCACTCGCACCCCCTCTAGAAAAATACAGTAAGTTTTCTTATTTAATTAAATATTTTATTTTCTAACTGATTTTATTTTATATAAGAAAAACTGATTTTTATATTATGAAAAGCTTTGGTTTTTATTTTATAGAAAGTAATGATTTTTAAAATACAAGAAGTTATGATTTTTAAAAAAATAGGAAAGATTAGATTTTTATTATAAAAATATAATTTCTATATAATGGGGGAGTATAAAAATATAATTTTTATACAAGCATGAAATCAAAAATATAATTTTCATGAAAGTAGGAGGTTAAAAATATGATTTTTATATTAGAGAAGTAATAGAAAGATGATTTTCATATTATAGAGATATTGAAAATATAATTTTTATACTAATGGCATATTAAAAATATAATTTTTACTTGTGTAGGGTATTAAAAATATGATCTTTATATAATAAAGAATATAAAAATATTATCTTTATATATGTAGCGAAATAAAAATCTGATTATTATTATATATATAGCGAAGTAAAAATTCGATTTTTATATATTGAATAGCGAAGTAAAAATTTGATTTTTATATATTGAATAGCGAAGTAAAAAATTTGATTTTTATATATTGAATAGAGAAGTAAAAATTTGATTTTTATATATTGAGTAGCGAAGTAAAAATTCGATTTTTATATATTGAATAGCGAAGTAAAAATTCGATTTTTATATATTGAATAGCGAAGTAAAAATTTGATTTTTATATATTGAATAGCGAAGTAAAAATTCGATTTTTATATATTGAATAGCGAAGTAAAAATTCGATTTTTATATATTGAATTGCAAAGTAAAATTTTGATTTTTATATATTGAATAGCGAAGTAAAAATTCGATTTTTATATATGTAGTGGCTACGGGCAGCGAAAGTGACAAAAAGGCAAGAACGATGAAGATTTCTATAAATGAAGTGTCGTGAAGATGGGATAGCTTTCGGTGAGAACTTCTCACCTTTTAAAATTCCTTTTTCTAGTTATATCATAATATATGCTAGGATGCAGACGGTGTTTAGTAGCACCCGACTCCCGTCATCCACAGACCATGGATGGCTTGTTTGTTTGATTGATGTGTTGTGAAAATTGATTGTGTTGTGGAATGATTGAATAATAAAATATTCTTATGTTGAAAGAAAATAAAATATTTATATAGCTAAAAATATTTTATCGTTAAAAATATATTTTTTAACGTGAATGTGAATAAATAAATATTCATTTACAAACCGGACGGTTTGTTTATGTACACCTATTTAAAGGACATTGATTGGGACGATAAATTTTATACATCGCCCAACTGTACAAATAAAATCTGCGTTTGATTGTTTGAAACCCCACACGGGTATTGGGACGAAATACAACATACACTAATCCCAATAATTAGTTGTATGTCGATCGATCGATTGACAGGCTGTTATAAGCGTTAGATATCTATATTTGATGCTTATACAGTGTAGTGCACTTTGGATGATGGTTGATTGTTTATCGTTGCTATTATATACATGTGTTGTATGGAACCCATATAATTAACTTTATATGGTAATTGATTGGGCCTCATTCCAATCGGGAAAATAAAGAATATTATAAAATAAAGGTTCATGTGTTGACTATACTCATCCGTTGAGATTAGTCATGTGTTGAACGAAGTATTTTAACAATAAAATTTACATCTTTATATTATAAAATAAAGGTTCATGTGTTGACAGTACTCATCCGTTGAGATTAGTCATGTGTTGAATGAAATATTTTAACAATAAAATTTACATCTTTATCATTATAAAATAAAGGTTCACGTGTTGACCGTACTCATCCGTTGAGATTAGTCATGTGTTGAACGAAATATGTTAACAATAAAATTTACATCTTTATCATTATAAAATAAAGGTTCATGTGTTGACCGTACTCATCCGTTGACATTAGTCATGTGTTGAACGAAATATTTTAACAATAAAATTTACATCTTTATCATTATAAAATAAAGGTTCATGTGTTGACAGTACTCATCCGTTGAGATTAGTCGTGTGTTGACAAAAATATAGATTCATTTGTTGAATAGAATAACGGGATTATTGAAATATATAAAGCCGTGTTGATTAGAGATGCGCTATTTTGACGCGAACGATATTTATATCGATTATATTCGTTTTTATAATGAATACTGAAAAGAGATAAAAATCGAATATAATAGAAAGCAAATTCGAATTGAATTGAAAAGGAAACGAATTCGAATTGAATTGAAAAGAAAACGAATTCGAATTTGAATTGAATAGAAAACGAATTTGAATTGAATATATAACGAATTTTAATTGAATTGAATATATAACGAATTTGAATTGAATTGAACAGAAAACGAATTCGAATTGAATATAAAACGAATTCGAATTGAATTGAAAACGAATTCGAATTGAATTGAAAACGAATTGAAATGAATTCAAATTGAATTGAAATTTGAATTGAATAGAAATGGATTTTAAAACGAATTTATAAGGAAAATTTTAATTTTGATTTGAATTGAAATGGAAGTTGAAATTGTTTTTGAAACGAATTTAAAAACTATTTATATAATTCGTTTTAAATAGAAATCGACGAAATATATATTATATATATAATATAATGGCCTGAATAGAACGAGCCGCGCCGCGGCAGTTCGCGAATTTCGACCATTAACTTCGAACGGACATTACGGGAGATCCGACCGTCGGATTCTCCTAAAACCGGAACCGTTGGGTTCGTATCGAAAAGAGCTTTCTAACGAATATTAGAAATTTGAAATCTAACGGTTGGATTTGGAGATATGTCCAAATCAAATTTGGAAAAGGTCGATGTAAGTGCAGTTCGATGGCCGTTGGTGGAAATCGACTGTACGGGCCTTAATAAAATTATTAAAAATAGTAATAATTGGTGTAAAATCATAAGTAATGATTTGGGAAAAATTGGGATGAAAAACTCCATATTTGAAAAGAGAAAAATAGATTTTTATCGAAATGAACTAGTTTTGAACTAAAATTAAACCTGTTTATTTTTAAATAAATAAATTGGATTTGAAATGGGTTTTAAATAGAATTGGTTTGTGGGTTTATCGTGAACTGTGTTTTAAATGACACTATTTCTTTAACCCTATAAAAGGAGTTTTAATGAATCTGCAATTAGATTGAAATGTGAATTGATAATTTAAACTATCAAATTAGGAAAATGAGCAAGAATGGAGTATCACCAGTTTTGCTCCAGAGCGATAGCTAAATCTTTAATTAGATTTGAACGTGAAATGGTAATTAATTTTACCGATAACACCGTGGTATTAGATATGGAGTATTACCAGTTTTGCTTCATGGGATGAATAGGTTGGGATTGGGAAATAAAATAAATAATTACTTCGGTGTGGTTCGCTAATCTCGACTAGTTTGGAAAATCATAATTTGGTTTAATACGACATCCAAAGGAAGATTAAAGGATAAATTTTAAAGAATTTATCTTGGATAAAATTAATGGGAACCTTTCCCCAAGAATGTGGAAAGTAGAAACTAGCTGTAGGTTAGTTAAGAGGAATGGTTTCCTGGGTATTGATCTGATGTTGGTTTCGGCCTTCGGGGTTAATATTTGGGGAATTGTTCTCTTGCTGATTTACGGTTAGTGACTAATGAATTGGAATGAAGCGTATGTTGTGTCCGTGTAACATTTGTTTTTAATATACGCGGGTTGTTCAGAAAGTCCGGGTTTATACCCATTCTGAATAACCGATTCGACGATATGTCTAAGATGAAGATGGTGGTTGAAGACCGGAAGTCTTCACGTCGTTTGGGTGATTACTGATGATCTTGATTGGGCTGTACACCCAAGATGAGGGAATCAGTTGGTGGTCGTCCAGACGTACTTGGAGATCGATGGATATCCGAGGAAAGTGCCTCCGGTTTCGTTCAGACCCAGAACGAACTTGTAAATGGATTGTGTGTCTGACATTGGATTTTATTCTGTGTAGATTGATTTCTGTTAAATATATATCTGTTTGGCGGCGGAGAATTTATTCTCTTGCTTAACGCCCTTCTCTGAGACGTACGAGCTTAGAGGTTATATATTGATAGATATCAATCGCATGGCATGAATTGCCTGTGTGGCACGCTGAGTTGCATAGATCAAGGCTTCTGTTGAAAAGCAAAGTCTTGTGGTTGATGATCAAAGCACGACCTACGTGGCAGCTTTGTGTATAACGTGAATTCGCGAGCCTCACACCTCGATATGAGTTAAAAACGGGATAAGGACTGCAGGGAGAGCGCGACGTTTCTTTCTAGCTTTGGTGGTGTCAGTGACTTACCAGCCCTGACATTTATATACTTTTCACCTATGTGGTTGTTGGATGAGGTGCCTCGATTTTAGGTCTGTAAGGACCGGGAAACGTGTGTTCAGGCATAACTAATCCTCTAACGTAAGTGAGGACCGGCCCTGAAGATCCAGGGGTTACCCAGAGTGTGTAGTCCCGAGGCATTTGCTAGAGTGTCTCGAAGCGGAGAGGAGCTTGCCCCTTGCCTCGACTCATGACGGAAATCCAATTTCCAATACGAGATATTATGGTTTTAATTGTAGAACCTAGTATGGCGACATAGTGGTATGGGACATTCATGCCGCCTATGATTGATATTTATGATTGAAATTGTTTTGACACTATACACTTATTATAGTATCAAATGATTTGTTTTAAACGTACCAAGCATGTTTGGCTATTATAAGGTAAAACCCTATCCTCCGGCTTGCGTTGCATTGTGTGATGGGACCTGGGTCTTATAATAGCTTCATTTTTCAAAAAAGCATTGCGCTGTTTATTCTATGCACTGGTATTCTTGGGAGGAAACCCGTTCCGTGTTATACGGCGTGGTCCCTTGAATTACTCTTTTTTAAAGTAAAGCTTTAAATAACTGTTTTAGTTCTCACACCCGTCACATGACTAACCTGGAGTTTATTGTTTCAACCTAAACTCTGGGTGCCCCTTTTTTCGACACGGGCAGCTAGTAGTTTTGGTTTTGCAGATTTATATTCACAGGATCCTGGTTTACAGCTGGAATGATATCCGGAAAGCTCTGTATCCGTATATCACCTTCAGTTGTACTTTGTATTATTTTCCGCTGCTATGTAATTTATTGTAATCTCTGATATTTATCGAATGTAATTTATTCATTTATACTCTGTATATTCTTGTATCTGATGGAATTGTTGTAATAACAATGAAATGTTCTTCTGTCTGCGTTCTGATTTGTCCTGTTCTCAAACGATCAGGGGTTTCGAACGGTCTAGATCGGTTTAACGACTGATTCGGATCAAGCGAAATTCCTTGCCGTCACAATTGAGGTGGCTAGAAGTCTCACTCCTAATTAGCTTATCCATCATATTAACTAGCTGAGGGTTTTCCCGTTGCGCGGTTCCTATTGAGTCCAAAATAGCAGGCCGCACCTCTAGCGATGCTAACAGACCAGGTACAAATTCAGAGAGGGTCTAAAGTCAAAATTTGCTATATACTCCAAGTTTTTCCTTTCTACAAAGAGAGGACTTAAGCTCAGCTTCTTTCTACTCAAGGCGTCTGCTACTACATTGCCCTTGCCAGGGGTATAGGAAATATCAAAATCAAATGAGGCCAGAAATTCCATCCACCTTTGTTGTCTTAAGTTAAGATCTTTCTGTGAGAAAAGGTACTTTAACGATTTATGGTCAGTAAACAATTCAAAACTTTCTCCTAGCAGGTAATGCGTAACGACCCAGAAAATCTGAACCAATTTAAAAATCTTAAATTGGCTAAAATAATGGATTTTAAATATTTAAAATAAATATTTTAAATAATAGAGATGAAAAGTGAGTTTGAATCGACCATTGAAAACGAATATAATTAATTATAATTATAAACAAGGCCTGAAATGGCGCTGCAGTTTCAAATTTTGAATTCAAACTTTGTCGGACTGTACCGGGTGCAATACAAAACAGATTTTAGCGAAACCAAAAATGTTTAAATCTGTTAGTGAATACCTTTCTAACGAATCCGAAAAATCGATTTTTCATAGCGGAAAGCAAAAGTTATGGCCGAATGAATTTTCAGAAGGGTCGCTATGGATTTTATATAGTCCGTGAAATTGGCCATTCTGCATACGACCTCGGAATTCGACGAAACCACTTTTGTTGGATCCGGGATGTATAGTTATTGCTAGGTTTCAAATTTCATAATTTTTGAAGCTAATATGTGAGCGTGGCAAAGGAAAACGTGTTTTGGTCAATTACAGTTAAATTGGATCGACCAAAAATGGGCCTTTTTGCAAACTGTCTCGGAATTCGACGAAACTAGTTTTGTTGGGACCGTATCGTCAAAACATAGCCAGATTTTTTTTTTGTGAATTTTTCGAATTAATTTATGGCTCTGGCAAATTGAAATGTACGTTCAAGTCAAATATTGAATGTTATATATTTTAAATTGAATGGAAACTGACTGAAACAGTCGAATGGGCCTACGAAACATATCCCATTGTGTTCGGAATGGGGGTAAAACGCTAGGGACGACAGTCGTTGGGTTTGGATTGGTGTTCGTGTGTGACAAAGGGTATTTTAGAAATTTTAAAAATATATAAATAAAAGAAAAAATATGATTGGCTGATATCTTTTCTCTCTCCCCAACATTTCTAAATCGCGAACGACGGAAGAGGGTTCGGAGCTTTCCCCCTAGTTTTCTCCTCCTACACGCATCGATAGCCTTCGACCCAGTTGGGGTTTTTGAAGAGCTCCCCTCAAGCTTCAAATCCATGGTCGTGGCACCCCCTCTCGTCTGGTGAATCGCGAGAACCAGGCCTTCAAAGTCGCGGCCTTTCAACCGCCGCTGCCATCACCTGGGTCCACCGAGCTGGCCCACTCCCCCACGCGCGCGAAGCCCTCTCCTAGCTCTTCGACGCTGCGAAGGCCGATCGTCCTCTAGCTTCACGAATTTCACGAGAGATCGAAACCTAGTTTCGAACAAAACAGTGGCGGTTCGGCTGTTAATTATTTAACTGATTTCGACAGTTTAAAACCGTTGCAAATCTTGTCTTTCGAATAAAAATCATATCTTTATCATATGTTAACGAAATTCGATGAAACAGGAAACATCGTGACCATGTGGACGTCTTCTACATTTTAAAAGAGACCGCATATTTTTCTGAGCCTTCTGCTATTTTTGGTGGAGTGAAACCCAATGTGAGATTTCTAATTTATAAACGATATGGAAAACGACGATGTATAAATTATATAGTCGATGTATGAGTTATATAAGCGTTGTACACCTCTTGTATAAGCGTTGTATAAGTTGTACATTCGATGTATAAGTCATATATGCGTTGTAAAAATTATATATGTGTTGAAATGGAAGTGAATTGCTATATGTAAATATATATATATATATATATATATATATATATATATATACGCCCCTCGTCCACAAACCATGGACGATATTTATTGGTTGTGATTGGTGTAAAAATTGATTGATAGCGAATGGTTGTTTGGGATTGTTTGTGGTTGAAATTGATTGATTGTGGTTGAAAAATACCCATTTGTGGTTGAGAAATATTTGGTTGAAACCACATAGGATTAGTTTGTGGAAATGAAATAAATATATACATGCCGCCTGCGTGCGAACTAGATGCATGATTCCCATTGTCAAAAACCGCGCGGTTTTAAGGTAGAGCGAGGAGCCGTACTAGGGACGGTCCCGGTTTTAACTACCCTGCCGTTATGCTGCCGAAATTTTGATTAATATTCATGTGTTTGAATTATTTTCATTTTCTAAAACTATATTTATTCATTTTATAGAAAACCTTCATGTGTTGAATCAATATTCATTCGTTGATTTGAAATTCATGTGTTGAATGGTATTCGTGTTTTAAATATAAAAATCACATTTTTATCTATATATAGAAACTATAGAAAACATTCATGTGTTGAATCGATATTCATTCATTGGATTGAAATTCATGTGTTGAATGTATTCATATTTTGAAATAAATTGTTTCATAATAAAAATCACCTTTTATCAACTATATGGACTATGTAAAATAATCTCGTTTTAAAAGAAATTGTTTTATAAGAAAAATCCTATTTTTATTACCTATATAAACTATATAAAATAATAGTGTTTTGAAATGAATTGTTTTACAATAAAAATCACATTTTTATTATATACATGAATTGTTTAAATGCGAAGTGTTAAAAATAGCAACTCGTTCAAATAAATATGCATGAGTTGGAATATTCATTAATTAGCTAATGACGTGACTTTTACCTATGCATGTAACATTAGAAAGAATGGTGCTTTTAAACCAAATGGAATCAAGTATGAAGTTGAATGGAAAATGATAAATGATAAGAACTGTATATATGTACATGCATATTTATTGAACAGGTTATAGCAAAGTGGCTAGAGAAGAGGAATAAAATTTTGTGCCCGACAAATAGGTACACATTTGCTGTTTTGTTTGGGTGATGATTTTATGAGCCTGTTGGATAGCTGCTTGGCTTTTTCTTTTTCTTTTTGACATGAGACGCCCGTGTGGCTATTTGGGAATTTTCCCAGCCCCTCCCGTACAAAGGAGGTTATGGCGAAATTTTCCAAAATTTAAAGGCGTTAGTGAAATATTTGAAGTGAAAATGATATTGAAATTGTTGAATGAACTATATTTATATAAATATAAATAAAATTAAAACGAAACGTGGCCGTGCAGTTCGTGATTTGAAACCGTGATTTCAAACAACTAGTGCGGGAGATCCGACCATCGGATTTTCCTGAAATCGCAACCGTTGGGTTCGCCTTGGAAAAATCTTTCCAACGGCACCAACTTTGTAAAAATCCAACGGTTGGATTGTCTGGAATGTTTAATTCAAATCTGAAGAAAAACAGCGCCAGAATCGATTATATTTATATATATATATAAATATAATTATATTTAATCGAATAACGACGCTGTAGTTCGTATTTTGAAATCGAAATTTCAAACAACTAGTGCGGGAGATCCGACCGTCGGATTTTCCCGAAACTAAAACCGCTGGATTCGTTTTGAAAAGATCTTTCTAATGATGTAAATTTTGTGAAGATCCAACGGTTAGATTTTCAGATATGTGTAAATCAAATCTGAAGAAAAACAGCGCTCCGGCCGCGTTATGGCCCGAAGCGTCGTTTTGAATAAATTGGCTATTTTAAAATAAATAAAAATAGCGATAAATCGTTATAAAACATCATAAACTATATGGAATTGAAATAAACTGAATTTGCTCGATTTATGTGGTATTTGATGGTTGAATGTGTTTGGTGTGAAAATTACATTAAAGAACAAAATTGGTGTTGTCGAATGATTTAACCATTGAAATAAATTGATTTGAAATTCTAAATATACGTGAATTATTTGAAAAGGCCGAGTTAATTCTCATTTCGAATAATTGACCGACGATTGAAATTCGAAGATGAAGACGGTGGTCGAAGACCGGAGATCTTCACCTCGTTTGGATGGTAACCGAGGTCCTGATTGGGAGGCATCCTGAAATATGGATAATGAGTGGTGACCGTCCAGACGTACGTGGTGATCGATGGGTTTGCGAGGTATTTAGTGCCTCCGGTTTCGTTCAGACCCAGAACGGACTTGTAAATGGACTGTGTGTCTGACATTGGAGTTTATTTTATGTTGATTGATTTCTGTTAAATATACCTCTGTTTGGCAGCGGAGAATTTATTCTTTTGCTTAACGCCCTTCTCTGAGACGCACGAGCTTAGAGGTTGTATATCGATGGACATCAGTCGTATGGCATGAATTGCCTGTGTGGCATGCTAAGATGCAGTGATCAGGGCTTCTGTTGAAAAGCAAAGCCTTGTGGTGATGATCAAAGCACCGCCTGTGTAGCGTAGCTTTGTGTATAACGTGAATTCGCGAGCCTCACACCCCGGTATGAACCAGAAACGGGAGGAAGGACCTCAGGGAGGACATGCGTTTCTTCCTAGCTAGGGTGGTGTCAGTGACCTACCAGCCCTGACATTTATATACTTTTCACCTATGTGGTTGTTGCTGTTGCGAGGCACCTCGGTTTGATCGGACGATCCAGGTCCGATGGAGTCATTCGTTGGCTCGTTTACGCCCCAAAGGGCGGGGAAACGCATTGTTCAGGAATTTTAATCCACATCGGTGGACCGACCCTGTCGCTCCTAGGGTCACTCGAGCTCTGATCCTGAGACTCGGGCTAGGCAGTCTCGAAGTCGGTAAGGACTATCTTTTGCCTTGGTTCATGACGGAAATCCAATTTCCAAATACGTGACTGTGCGGTTTTGATTGTATATATATATGGCGACATGATATATGGTACCCATGTCGTCTATGATTGATAGTTATGATTTGAAATTGTTTTCAAAACATATAAACACTAGCAATAATATCAAATGCCATTGTTTTATTCGTATCAAGCATATTTTGGCCGTTATAAGGTAAAACTCTATCCTCCGGTTTGCGTTGCATTGTGTGATGGGAACTGAGTCTTATGACGGCTTCATTTTTATAAAAAGCATAGCGATGTTTGAAAGAAAGATTTGTTTTAAAGCACTGGCAATCCAAGGGAGTAAACCCGTTCCACGAAAGTGGCGTGGTCCTGTGATTGGCCATATTATATATGTGTTGAGTAGATTTCTCATACCAGTCCCATGACTGACTCGTAGTTTGTTTCACTTTCAAACTCGGGTGCCCCTTTTCTACATGGGCAGCCTTGTATTCAGGTTTAGCTGGTTCTTTCTGGATAGCTGGAGCTGAAGATGGATTCTATCATTTATCTCTTTTTATGTTGTTCAGCTCCTATTGTACATATTATGTTTGTTTTCCGCTGTAGACATTTATGTATAGCTAAACTGTATTTTTACTAAGCGTGATCCTATATACTATGTAACTCTGATGATTACTTTTATCCAGTATATTCTATTGTTCATTATCTGGTGTATTTATTTAATTCTTTTCTTCTATTATCTGTTTATGTGTTATATTCCACGGATTACCCTTGTCTCCGTCAGAACGGGATTCGGGGTCGTCTCATAATGACGCCATGACTTAAGAGAGAATACAATGGCAGCAAGCTCCAAATCATGAGTTGGGTAGTTCTTCTCATGTGCCTTCAATTGCCTTCCCCCATAAAAAACTACCTTGCCTTCTTGCATCAAGACAACACCTAATCCTGTACCACATGCGTCTGTGTATACGGTAAACATTTTGCTACCATTAGGCAATGTCAGAACTGGGGTTGTTGTTCGAGCCCTTTTCAAATGTTGGAAAGCAATATCGCAATCCAAATCTCAAACGAAAGTTAGGTTCTTCTTTGTCAATCTTGTGAGTGGGGCTAAGATTTTCGCAAGTCTTTTATGAACTTACGGTAAAAGCCCGCTAGCCCGAGAAAGCTTCGGACTTTGGTTGCATTCCGTGGAACCTTCCAATCTTGCACTGCAACTACTTTTGCGGGGTCCACAACTATCCCCTCTTTGGACACCACATGTCCAAGAAACCTTACCTCTTCTCTCCAGAAATGGCATTTGGAGAATTTGGCTTTGAGCTGATGTGCACGAAGAGTATCCATGACTTCCCTTAAATGTAGAGCATGCTCTTCTTCATTCTTCGAGAAAATCAAAATGTCGTCTACAAAGACCACCACAAACTTATTAAGGAACTCCCTGAACACCCTACTCATCAAGTCAGTGAAATAAGTGGGTGCATTTGTCAAGCCGAAAGGCATGACAAGCCATTCGAAGAAACCATCCGGGGTTCTGAACGCGGTCTTATCAATGCTGTCTTCAGCCACTCTTAGCTGGTGAAACCCGGTAGCCAGATCTAGTTGGGAGAAAAACGATGCACCTACAAGCTGATCAAACAAGTCGTCTATTCTTGGAAGTGGGTGACTATTTTTCTTGGTCAACTTGTTTAGCTCCCTATAGTCAACGCATAGGCGAAGTGAACCATCCGCTTTGGTTGTGAATACTACTGGAGCACCCCATTCAGACATACTCCGCCTTATGAACCCTTTTTCGAGCAGCTCTTTAACTTGCTTGCTGAGCTCTTTACTCTCCCTTGGAGCCATGTGTATAACGGGTAGAGCTACAGGTTTTGCATTATCCACAAGATATATGCGAAAGTCTATCTCCCGCTTCGGTGGTAAGCCCTCCACTTCTTCAAATACATTTGAGTATTCACGGACTACTCTAACAGACTGCAAGTTTTCAACAGATGCATCAAGAGATTCTAGGTAGCTAAGCATAATAGAATTCATGGGATTACTAGAGATTTAGAGAGTGTTACCAAGGCGAGTCATAAGTATAACCACTCTCTTTTCACAATCGAGGATGGCACCATTACTGGATAACCAATCCATGCCTAGAATCAACCCATAGCCCGTGAAGCCCAAAACATAGGCATTACATCTAAGCCCAACGCTTAGTATAGAAATTTACAAATCTAAACAAATCATTGACAAATAAGACGAGCCCCCCATTGGACTTGAAACAACCAAGGGATCCTCTACTATACTGGTGTCTAGGTGAGATGATTCAAATAAAGCAGTAGATATAAAAGAGTGTGATGCGCCAGAATCAAAGAGTGTACGAACAGGATGATCAAAAAGATAAACTAAACTCTTAACAGAGATATTTCTACCTTGTTCTTGCGGAGGTGCTATGAGAGCGTGAACCTGCCCTCCAAAAGTAGATCCAGTCCTCTGCCCTTGTCCTTGCTTTCTTGGGTAGTCCTTAGCCATGTGTCCTGTCTCGTCGTAGTGAAAACAACCACCCATCTTCCTCTTTTTCTTTCTGCAGTCCTTAATCAGATGTCCAGGAATGCCACAAAAATTACACTTCCTCTTGTTACGAGGTTTGTTGTTCTTCCCGCCCTTCTTTGAGTTTATCTTCTTATTCTGTGATCCCTCCACTTTCTTATCTTAAGGTACTTCCACCTTTGCCTCTTTTTTGCCATCCTTGTCTTCCTCCTGTAACAGTGCCATGTCCACCAGTTTCTCATAAGTCGCACCCATAAGTATATGGGACATAGCTAGGCTGTGCAGTGGCTCATTCAACCCTTTGACAAAAAGAGAGCCTTCTCATGGAGAGTGTTCACTAACTCCAGTCCGAATCTAGCCAGCTGGTTGAATTGGTTGACGTATTCCTTGACCGACATACTTCCCTGCTTGAGAGCTAAGAATTTCTCCATCTGTAGGCTTCGTTCAGCTTGTGAGAGGAATTTCATTTCAAACCTCATTTTGAAATCCTCCCAAGTTTCAATTGGTCTCTCAGCATTAGTAACTTCCCACCAATAAGAGGCTTTGTCTTTAAGCAACCACACGGCCAACTATATCTTCTGCCCATCGTCTACTTCGAAGATAACAAACAAGTCCTCGGTTTCTTTGAGCCAGTTTCTTGCTTCTACAAATGACTCGGTCCCATTAAAGTTCTTTCCACCCATGGCTCGAAAATCCCTACATATCTTTGAGAAAGAATTTGCACGAGGAGGAGGAGGAACAGCTGCAACTGGGGGAGAAGGAACGTCTGCTGGGCCTGCATCATTAGCCCTAGCCTTTAGGTACCTTCTGAACCAGCCAGGTGCCGGTATGCCCTTTGGAAGGTTAAGATCCCCAGACATGCTAAAACGAAAAAGAAAAGATTCAAAACAAAGGATAGAAAGATAATGCATATGGCTTTGGGGGGATTATGCCTTTAAAACAACACTTTTTCTTGAAAATGCTTTTTTAAACTTCTTTTTGAAAATTAGTTTCCAAAAATTTTTATCTGATCTGGCAACCATCAACTCTAATACTAAGTTAAACACCCCACCTTCATTAAGGTCACTCACAAGGGGAATGCCTTAACTTCGGTGGAGCATTATAGGTAAAAGATACAGATAATTTACAAGACAGACATATAAACAACGGAAAACTAAATTTATTTCATAAGTATGTGGTTCAGTTAAAACATTACAACAATTGTCTCAAACACCCTTCCAAATTATTATAACAAAATCTCTGTCTTGAATTAAAACTTAAAGAAGCATTAAAATAACAGTAAGGCAGCATAAATCCCCAATAAGAGAGTATCCAAAGCCATAGCCCAAGGAAAGAGAATCCAAGCAATACATCTACTCTCTTCAAGATGGAAATGGTCCGAAATAAGCTGAAGTATTCCCTCCCTATGGCCGGGGGGGAGGACGGAAGAAAGAAGACGAAAGAAAAATGGGACAGGCATGAGTCTGGTAAGTCCAGTGATTATTTAGCATGTAAATAAGAAAAAGGATTATGACATGAATAAACTGAACCTAGGACAGCGCCCTAGAAATAAGATAATAAGACTGAATATGTTATCGCACTCATTACTATTTCTCTACACCCACTTACAAGTGTTTCAACTAGCACCATGTGTTCAAGATAAATGATCCCCTTTATCAATCGGCTCCTACTCGTATACGTTTACCACTTGTGTTATTCGACCCCGCATGATTGTAGATACCTGTGTTGGTCCCACCATAGGGTGTATCAAATCCTATGGTGGCAACCCGACAGAATTCAAGATGCAAGTGTATAACTACTGATGCCCAGTTCCTGCTTTTTCCACTCTGGAGTACTTGCACGCCCGCACTCCGTCGGAATCTACACTGACGCACCACCCGCCCTTGTTTTGACCGCTTATAATCAGCCCAGTAATCGTGCCCCACCCTGCCTAGTTCAGGGTACCATGATACATCTATGTGGTTTACTGCTGAAATGGGTCCCGTTTAGTAGGGTTTCCTAATCAACATGTTAAAATGGTTAAGTGTTCTCGAATTAACCTAACCCTACCCCTCAGTTTAGTTAACATGTTGTATTGGTTAAGTGTTGCCTTAATTAACTTAACCCTACCATTCCTGTCTTAGCTTTAATTCATTCATTAAAGCACCAAACACTCACATTAGATATGTATTGTTGCGGTCGCTGGATGTGCCGGTCGGTTCCGGGCAGTCTTACACCGCAACTCAATCTAACCTCGGGTCCTTTTGGGCTTGATGTGCTAACCTCTCACATTAGATCTATATTGTTACGATTGCTGGATGTGTCGGGCGGTTCCGAGCAGTCTTACACCGTAACTCAATCTAACCTCGGGTTAGGCATATTCGTCTTTTACTTAATTTACATATTTACCCTTCATATTTATATGTAAATTATTCACAATTATTGCCATTCAAGTCATGCCCCATTTACCCACTAAATCATGTTCATAATTTTTAGGTTGTAAATTATACCAATTTATGACACAAATCATTTATATGATTATGGGCTAAACTATGCCAATAATTTGAGATTTAAGGTTTTTCCCAACGTTACCCCATACGTTCGCAAAATTCACATAAAATGTTAGGCTCGCAACTTAGCCTAACTTATATACAAAAAGGGAAAGAAAGGAGCATGTACCATTCCTACAACATAAAATAATAAGGATCTAACTAAACATGTGTCATGTAAACTTGGCATAAACAATGAACTTGCATTTTTGGATCCAATTAACATGAATCTTAAACTCATAGAATTACACAAATCCAACTAGGCATGTAAATGTAAACTTTTATTTTGGATCCAATAAGCATGAATCTTAAGCATATAGAATTACACAAATCCAACTTGGCATGTGAATGTGAACTTTTATTTTGGATCCAATTTTCATAGATCTAAACATAGGAGAATGTCGATCTAAACATATACATGACTTAGCCTAATAACTTGCATGTAATATAACATGAAAAAGTCACCAACTTTACATAATACACGATTGGTTTAACATACAACATAATAAGTCCAATAAACCGCAATAGTCTCATAAGCATATATGATAGAATTGTTACAAGAATAGACATGAATCAGCATCACCATTATCTTACAACTAGGGATAACTCTAGTTTTCACTTTATTACAAATCATAACTTTTAATCATTCACATCTAAATAATAAAAGGACTTACAAACAAAAGAAAATCTTGTTTTCTGGGATCTGTTTTCTGAAACTGAAAAGCAATCCCTTGACGAAGACTATCGATTCTCTAAATTAGATTTGATTCATAGCTTCTGACTTGTTTACTAGTTTGAGAAGAAATGGTGGATAGGCTAGGATGATTATGGACAGCATGGTGGCTCCTTGGAATGAAGTGGTGTGATTTAGGGTTGAGGACTAGGGTTGTTTTTATAGAAGTTTAAACTTATGTGAGCCGTTAGATTATCCTAGGAGCGACCATAACCGTCCAGACTAGATAGAGTTATCCAGAAATTGCCACCTATGCCCTAGTGACTCAGCAACAAGTCAGAAAAGACTCAGCAACAGGTCAGAAAATCATCACTGTTTGGATCTGGGCGAGGGGGTCCACCCTTATAGCGGCGGTCGACACCCCAGTCGACACCCCTCTTGGGGGGTCGACACCAATGTCGACCCCTCCTGGGGGGAGTCGACTCCTATGGGCAGGATTTTTCCCGCCCAGCTGAGCCACATGATTTTTAAAATTTGAATTGTTTTATTTATTAAATTATTTAATTACATAATTTTCTATTTAAACATGAAATCTTTTGAACTCCATAACTTCTTCATACGGAGTCCGATTCACGCAAACTCGGACTCTATCTCAACCAGAATTCCGAGACGAACCCAATGGCGTAACCCGTTTCCCTTAATTCTCACTTTTACAATTTAGTTTTCTATAATTCGTTACTTTAATAAACATAGAAATACAGGGTGTTACAATACCCTAACTTGAACGACTTCACTATTATCAAGGAATGATTTTAGTTTGTAACAATAAGGGTGTTGAGTTGGTTTGTTATAAAATAATATTGCAACGTTATTTGCAAGCTTTTGAATGTAATTGAAACTGGTAAGTTTTAATGTATACAATGTAAGCTTGAAATGTGAATTTATTTATACTTTTGAATTAGATATATATACGGTAATTTTCTAAAGTAAAGGAGTTGGAAAAAGATTTTCTGAATATATAGTGATATTCTTTTGAAATAAGAAATAAAGTGGAGTTGGGTAAATAAAGATATATTGTTGTTTTCAACGTAACGAAAACAATAGAATTTGAAATAGGATTATAAATCGATTTTTAAGAATTGAGGATACTATTTAACGAATAGTTCTAAGTAAAAGGATCTGAGCTGCTAATATACTTGACCTTACTGTTTTGAGATTGATAGTTAAAACACCGAACTATCAATGAAATATTTTATTAAACCATTTGACGTGCTGTTTTAAAGAGACCGGGACGGGAATTAGACCCAAAACAACTTCAAATCAACATTGCATACAAAACTAACTTGCAGAGGATAAAGATGGAGCAATTGAAGACCGTAGATCTTCATAAAGCAGAAGAACTCTTATAATCTCTGGTTAGCTCTCAGAGATACACTGTGGTTCTATTGTGGTTGAAATCTATGGATTGCAAGGACTTCTTGTTACTGATCCTTGGGGTCATTCCTATACAGGATGCGGTAGGAGGGTGTCTTCGGTTCATCCTGCTCCTGGATGACTTGTATAGACAAATATCTGACAGAGTATGCCTAACGAATCACATAAGACAATCTATTCAGGGTATTACATCTAGTAGCATAGGAATTCGTTTCTTTTGGCTTTTAATACCCATAATATTTTAGGGAAGATCAACTGGTGATTTGACAGGTTTGATGATGTGGCATTCAAAGTGGATGGTGGCCAGATGTTCTAAAAAATAAACGTAGCCTCAAGCCTCACAACTGGGAAATGACAAAAATCAGGCAGGCAACATGGCTAGTTGGGTCGCCCCCAAGCAGGATGTATTATCACCAATCTAAATAAATTCCTTATTTGTTCTTCTTTCTCTAATGTATCCCCGCGGATGTACGGTGGGCCCTTAAAACCGTAGGGTGATAATACATTAGGTCCACTGAAGTAAAATGAGTGGTCGGTCATGTATGGCCGGATTGCAAGATGTTCTTATTGAACTCCGGTGTATACGCTCTAGAGTACACTGATCGGAAGGTGGTCTCATACCTTGTCATAGTT
Source organism: Allium sativum (assembly GCA_030737875.1). Lineage (NCBI taxonomy): Eukaryota > Viridiplantae > Streptophyta > Magnoliopsida > Asparagales > Amaryllidaceae > Allium > Allium sativum. The sequence continues at coordinate 28,678,706 of CM060925.1, read as the reverse complement.
GGAATCCAATCTCCAATAAGTGCCATGCGGTTTTCGATTATATAATGAATATGTAGAGCATGAGATGCAAGCATTGTGCTAGATGGTTATGTATTTGTGATTTGATAGACACTATTATAATATCATTGGATTTTGACATATCAAAAATGTTTTGGGTTACAGTAAGGTAAAAACCATCCATGTTTATGTGTGGGCTAGTCTTACTATTATCCTTTCTGCCAAAAATGGTTTTCTTAAGTTAAGCAAGTTGTTTGCCATGTGAATTTATCACTGAAAGTATTCTAGACTAATCCAAGTGAATTTTGCATTGCTTCAAATGTGCTCGGTTCAGACCGCATATATTTCCAGGTTAGGTTTTTCTTGGGATTCCAAAAAAGGAGCTAGAGTCGTGACGTATATCCATATTTTCCTGGTATTAATTTACTACACTGTGTCTGTTGATTGAGATGAATGTATACTTCGATGTTGTAATAACTTATCTATACAGTTTTTCTTTTGAATAAAGTATGTTGATATATTATATTTTGTTCATTTCGTTATGAGACTTTGATTCTTCTTATTCTTCTATTCTAATATTTCTTTCTTTCTTCTCCCACCCTCTAATTTCTTTCTCCTAACTATTTTCTTTTTTGCGCAATTTGAGTTGACATGGGTTGTTAGATATTGACTTAGACTGTACGGAAAAAGTGGGACGTTACAATTTTACAATAAATCACCGTTTCCAAAATATATCCAATTTTATTTCAAAAATCAATATGTACTTTTCAAATATGTTCCTTACATATTATTTTTTTCAAACATCAAAGATACCTCCTTTTGTTTCTACATAATTTAGCTAGTACATATTTTAAAATTGTAATTTTTTTAATGTCAAAACTTGAAAAGCCACCATAAACTATTACCCAAAAGTTTTCATAATTTCAAGTTCTCAAAAGTTAGTAATGAGGCTACACTCAAAGTGGGTTCCCAACTTACCTAGACTTTCTTAGATATATCCACAAAGTCATTTCTCTCGTATATATATTCCTAATCCATTTCCCTCTTTTTCCTTATCCTAATTTCTAAGGCTCAACTGTCAAACCTAATAATCGAAAGCACTGACATATGGGATACGTCTTTCTTCATTACCAGTTACATTGTACACTTTTTACCCAAACCACCTAAGGGTCTCAAATTACCATAATCATTCCTTTGGTGTATATAACTGATATCCCAACTCTTTGCATATTTTTCTCTTCCTATTTAGTGGGTTCCCTTTATAGATCTAGGTGTGTATATATATAATGTATTTATATTTTAAAAATACAAACACTTCATTAACTATCTATACAGGAATCATGAGCCTAAGCTTAGATACCAGATGTAGCAGGCCGAATTCTTATAGACCGATTTTTTTCTTTAAAAATCTCAATCTTTCAAAACTCAAGTTGGCTTGTTTGGTATCCTATAGAAAAGATAGAGATAAATATAGCCTACAACGGAATGGAATAAAATATAATATAATCAAATATAGCCTTACCAAAGTAATAATACTGCCTAACCAATATCTAAAGCTATCATATCTTTGCCATAAACCTAACCTGCAAGTGTGCTATGAGGAGAGGGTCAGAACACAAGTTCTGGTGACTGGACTAAATTACACATTCTGGAATAACCCTAAATATACCGTTCAGTTTCTTTTTTATTAGGTATTTTTAGGTTAATAGCACTCAAAGCTTTTCACGCATGTTGTACCCATTTACCTCCCAGCAGATAAACCTAATATAGCAAATATGTTATTACCCCCAACATCAAGGTTGTAACAACCCGTATTTTTGAATAACATGTTATAACATAAATCAAAGCAGAATTAAACTATAAAATTTGAATCTAGGGAAACAGGCTGTGCGATTGCGTTCGTCTCGGAAAAATACGCGAAATAGAGTCCGATTTTTTGAAAATCGGAGTCCGTATGACCAAGTTATGGCCCGTCAAAGTTTTCAGAAAATTTCAAGTTCAAAAACAGTTCAAATTTGAATTTAGAATTCAAATTCAGCCAAAGCAGACTGGGCGGGAAAACTCCCGCCCAGACAGGTCGACTGGGGGGTCGACACTAGGGTCGACCTCCCCCCCCAACCAGGTCGACACTAGAGTCGACCTGGGGGTCGACCTCCCTGGTCGGCTAGGTCGGCCTGATGCACCTATTTTGGCTGTTTTGACCTGTTTTGTTGGCTAGTGACGTGATTTGATGGCTTGGATTGAATCTAGGGTTAATCCTATGGCTAATACTATCCTAATCTTCTATAAAAAGACCCCTAAGCCTAGCCTAAATCACCATTATTCAACCCTACAACTAAACTATGCCAAATTTGTTCCTCTCATGGCCTCCACTCTCATGCTAAAATTCCTAAGTTTATTTATATGAGAGATTTTGAGTTCATGCAAGTGTTTTCAAGCTTGTATGAGTGTTCTTAGTTTGCATTCAAGTCAAGTTGCAACATTTCTATTACAAAGCAAGGATTTTTATTGATTTGGCTCAAGGGTTTTTCATTTGGAGCTTTCATATTTGGGTTTTTTTGGTGATTGCATAAGGGCTTCGTCTCAATCTTTATAATAAATATTCATTTGTGTCTTCATAGCATTGTAAGCCCTTTTCTACTTTCTTTTTTTGAACTATAAAGTTAGATGAATGATGCAAGTTTGGGGTTGATCATTATGATATGCAAGTTTGTTTGATCATTATGTTATGCAAGTTGGTTTAATCATTATGTATGACACATGTTGCTATGTTATGCAAGTTTGGGTTGATCATTATACACATGTTATCATGTTATGCAAGTTTGGGGTTGATCATTATGATATGCAAGTTTGGTTGATCATTATGTTATGCAAGTTGGTTTAATCATTATGTATGACACATGTTGCTATGTCATGCAAGTTTGGGTTGATCATTATACACATGTTATCATGTTATGCAAGTTAAACTTGAGTTTGTGAGCTTAAAGCTTCAAGCTTTATATTAAAGGTTGGATTTTGGCAACATGGAAGTTATCATATCCCTTATGATAACTTGCATGTGAGGCTAAATGCGAACTTCTAGCAACTTCTACATGTCATTTATCACCATGTATCACTTATATGCTAAGTTTGGATTTATGCATACTTTTGAAGCCTAATAATGCAATATGCAAGTATATGAACATATGTACATTTCATATGCCACCATGTTAAACTTGTGGCTTCAACACCTTTTTGTCATGATTATGCCAAGTTCCCTATTTTATCCTTTATGCGTTGTTGCGATTATGTAAACGATGGGATTACGTTGGGGTTGGGTAACATTATGACATAAACATGGTTTTTGTAACATGACGTGATATGTTAACTTGTAATTATGTTTTGGAAACATAATGGACATGACACTTAGAAAATAAGAGTGTGGCCAACTCGAGGTTGAGTTGAGTTTGTAGCATAAATCTACCTGGACCCGCCCGGCTTAACTAGTGGCTACAAACAATAGGACCTAATGTGAGAAGTTGGTCATGTTGTGCTCGAACCCGAGGTTAGACCAAGTTGTGGTGTAAAGCTACCCGGACCCGCCCGGCTTAACTAGTAACCACAACAAGGTCTAATGTGAGAGGTTAAAGCACATTAAGTTAATTAATACCTCCTGATTAGGGTTAAGTCATGGTCCACTTAATACTTAACCAATTTGGGCTTGATGGGTTAATCGGGGTTAAGTCATGAACCTTGGGTACACTTAACCAATTTAATCCACGTTTGGATCGGGTTAACCACATTTAACCCGTTAAGAAACCCTAGTTGCGTGGTCCTTTTCAGCAGTAACCCTCTTGATAGTATCATAAGACCCTAGGGACTAGGCTAGGGTGGGGCACGATTACGGGGCTGACATGTAAGCGACCAAAACGACGGCTGAGTAGGTACGCCGGTGTAGGTCCAGGCGGACTATGGTCGTGCACATAGTCCGGAGTTGGAAAATCAGGCACGGGTAACAGTAGATCTAGACTGTGCATACTTGATTTGTGTCCGAGGTTGACACCCTAGGGCTTGATACACCCTAGGGTGGACCTAGCGCAGTTAACTACATTTCATGTTTGGGCTGTATGACACCGACACTTGACGAGTTAGGCTTATAGGGAGCCGATCAACTAGACTGTGTAGTTGGACCTTGATTTAGGTCACCTCATGATGTTGGGCCAAGCTTGGGCCAAGGGATCAATTCTTGTTCTTACTTGACATGTTAGAATGCTAGTACACCCGTGGTGCAAAACTTAACCTTGATTATGCGATGACACCTTTATCTATCTTGTTAGTTAATCACCATGCCAGTATGTTGTTATCCTTATGTTCATCTCAGCTTCTCATGCCAGTTAACTTTACTAGTTCATGGACTGATAGTAGTTAGGGCTTACCAGTCTTTTTGACTGACCTGTTTTCTTTCGCCTCTTTTCTTCCGTTCCCCCCCCCCTCAGGTTCTCAGGGTGGGAACATTGGAGCTTAGCTTGGATCTTTATAGCTTGCTTACTGGATTTGCTCATGTACGGTTTTGGACATTGAGCTAGCTATGGTTTATCACTTTACTTTGGGGATAGTACTTTATGTATTTCAGTTTTTCAGTTTATGCTTTTCTCTAGACTTTGTTTGTTGGAAAATAATGACCAAGTACTTTGTTGTAACTTAACTATGGTTTTGAAATGCTAGTTTTATCCGCTGCTTTATTACTCTGTTTTACTTATATGTTCTGTCTTGTGATATCTGCATGCATGTTTACCTTGTTTAACGCCCCTCCAAAGCTAGTGTGCTTGCAAGAGTTACCCTGGCGGAGGTGGGGTGTTACATTTGGTATCAGAGCATAAGGTTTACAAGATTTGAGCAAAAGTGTTTTTGAAACTATTTGAAAAACTATTTTCAAAACCAATTAAGTATTTTCCAAGAAAAGTCTAGTTATTTTAAAAAGGCTATTCCCTAAAAGCCATAGCACTATCCTTCGTTTCTTCGTTCTGAATCTATCTTTTTCCTTTTTCAGTATGGCCGATCTTAACCTTCCTGAGGGAGTGACCATTCCCGGATGGTTCCGGAGGTACTTGGAAGCTAGGGCCAACGATGTGGGCCCAGCAAATACCCCTAATATAACTGAGGTTCCTCCTCCTCCTCCTCAGAATCCGCAAGCAGATTTCGCTAAGATTTGCAAAGACTTTAAGGCGATGGGTGGCAAGAACTTTATTGGGATGGAGACTTTTGTGGAGGCAAGAAATTGGTTGAAAGAAACCGAAGATCATTTCGCTATCTTTAATGTGGAAGACCATAGAAAGGTTTTATTGGCAGCATAGCTATTAAAAGAAGAAGCTGCTTATTGGTGGGAGGTCACCAATGCTACGAGGCTTATAGAGACTTGGGCCGACTTTAGGACAAGATTCAGGCTTAAGTTTCTATCATCAGCTGAGGCGAATCTGCAATTGGAGAAGTTTATATCTTTGAAGCAAGGGGACATGACAGTGAGGGAGTATGTGAATGAGTTTAACAAGCTCGCCCGATTCGGTTTGGACATGGTTAATACTCCCCAGAAGAAGGCTTTACGCTTTGCACGAGGGTTGAATGAGCCATTACAAGGGTTAGCCCTATCTCATATACCCATGGGGGCCACTTTTGAAGGACTAATAGACATGACATTGCTTCAAGGAGACGATAAGAATGGCAAGAAGGAAGTCAAGGCTAATGAGACTCAAGCCAAGAAGACATACTCCAAGTGGGGAGGAAATCAGAGCAATCAGAACAACAAGAACAACAAGGGCAACAAGGCCAAGGCAAAGGACCCAAGGAAATGCCACTACTGTGGGAATGTTGGGCACATAGCTAAAGACTGTAAGAAGAAGAAGAGGAAGTTGGGCGAATGCTTTCATTGTGGAGAGACTGGACATTTTAGAAAGGATTGCCCCAAGAAGCAAGGACAAGGGCAAGGGCAGAATCAGCGTGCAGGACCTTCTGGAGGGCAAGTGCATGCTCTCAACGCTGCTCCAGTTCAGGATCGAGGTAGTATTTCTGTAGAAAGTCTTGTTTATATTTCTGATTATCCTGTTCGCACCTTATTTGATTCTGGTGCATCGCATAGTTTTATTTCTTCTGACATTGTTGAAAGTTTGCACCTAAGTACTAGCCTAGTTGAGGATCCCGTTTGTGTTTCAAATCCAATTGGGGGTTCCGCCCATCTATCTATGATTTGTGTGGATTTGAAGATTTCTATCTGGACTGCAGAATTCACGTGTAATGCTTGTGTTCTCGGGTTCATGGGATACGGGTTGATCTTGGGCATGGATTGGTTGTCCAGTTATGGAGCCATTCTCGATTGTGAACATAGGGTGGTGAGGCTCATGACTCGCCTCGGTAATACCCTAGAAATTTCTTGCAGCCCTAGAGGTCCCGTCATGTTATGTTATCTTAAATCTCTTGACTCATCCATCGATGATCTAAAATCTGTAAGGGTGGTCCGAGACTATCTGGATGTCTTTGAAGAAGTAAGGGGGTTACCCCCTAAGCGGGAGATAGTTTTCCGCATTTATCTGGTTGATAATACCAAGCCAGTTACATTGCCCATTAAGCACATGGCCCCGCGAGAAAGAAGAGAGCTTGGTAAGCAAATCAAGGAGTAGCTTGAGAAAAATTTCATTAGGTGAAGCATTTCAGAATGGGGTGCTCCGGTGGTATTCGCTACTAAGGCGGATAGTCCATTTTACTTAAGCATGGGTTAGAGAAATCACCCTAGTAAGTACATTTGGCAACGTGGATTGGCACTTGTTTTCAAGAGATAGTTTTCTGCGTGGGATACCGTATAGTATGTAAACGAGATCCAAGATTCACTAACGAATTTTGGAAAGCTTGCATGAAACCATGAGTATGCAGTTGGGTGGAAGCCAAGTATTTTAGGCAAAGGATAAGTGGAAGGGGAATGAGAGGCAACGATGAAATGAGTTCTAACTCATATTTTGGAAATAAGAATTAAGAACTATGGAATTGCGAAGTTAAAAGACGGTCAGGGCACGATGGGATTAAGCACAAGAAAATGCGGCTTAGAAGACTGAAGACTAGATACGCGCATTAAATCTCCTTCTAAGAGTATATCCTTGATCCTTATTGTTCCATAGAGCTTACTCGCATGCTATCTTTTAAGTATATCCTCTCGGTCCTATCCTCAATCTTAGTTCTGTTGCAAACTCCATAAGGAGTATGACTCGCCTATTTGTGATATATGGTTGGGGTGAAGATGTTCGTCACCAAACTATTTGGGCTTTATGGGATATGGGTAATAACTGATAGACTTACAAAGAGAGCCCACTTCATTCCAGTAAAAAAAAAGTAAGAGGACCGCATCATGGCTGGCATCCATTTATCTCCGAGAGATAGTGCGGTTGCATGGAGTTCCTTCTAGCATAGTTAGCGATCGTGACCCAATTTTCACTAGCCAGTTCTGGAATAGTTTGCAAGAAGCGATGGGTACGCGATTGAATCTGAGTACAGCCTATCACCCCCAGACGGATGGCCAAACCGAAAGGGTGAATAGGGTGCTAGAAGATCTCTTGAGTCTTTGTGTTCTCGACTTCGGTGATACTTGGGAAGACCACCTTCCTCTTGTAGAGTTTGCTTATAATAATAGCTACCAAGCCAGCATAAGGATGGCACCATTTGAAGCTTTGTATGGGAGGCCGTGTAGGTCACCATCTTGTTGGTGGGAGACAACAGATAGGCTTATACTTGGGCCCGATATGATACGGGACACATCCGAGAAAGTTGAGTTAGTGAGGAGAAGGATGAAAGCGGCCCAAGATAGACAGAAATCCTATGATGACAAGCGAAGGGAAGATTTGGAATTCGAAGTGGGAGACATGGTTTTCGTGAAGGTTTCTCCTTTGCGTAATGTGGTACGTTTTGGAGCAGTTGGGAAGCTGGCACCAAGGTTCGTAGGACCCTTCCCTATCATAGAGAGATTTGGAAAGATGGCCTATAAGGTGGAATTGCCCGAGAAGCTAGCCGGAGTACATAATGTCTTTCATGTCTCGCATCTCCGAAAATGCCTGCATGAGTCCGCTGAGGTGGTTGAACCAAGCATTCTTAAAGACGTGGAGGTAGAGAAAGAGGCAACCTTGAGGAGAGCTCCGATTTGTATTTTGGGAACAGAGATCAAGAAGTTAAGGAATCGAGAAGTCAAGTTGGTGAAAGTTCAGTGGAGTGAAGCCGATGAAGACGCAACTCGGGAAACCGAGGAGAAGATGCGTGGGCTTTATCCATTCCTTTTTGAGGGTACATTCTCGACCTCTTTCCTAATTAGCATATCTTTCTTTTTGCTATCTGTGTTTATCCTGTTTGTCTAGTTATCTCGTTAATCATGTCATGAGAATCTTAGGTAGAAACCCTTTGGATGAAACATGTATTTGAAACATGTTATGCTTGATGATTGCAAGTGGTTGCAAGTGTTTGCACGTGGATACTCATGGATGCATGATACACATTAGGCACTAAGATCGGCTCACACACTTTCATGTTGCATATGCATGAGTGCTTATACTTATTCATGGATGAAACTTGTTATGCTATCACGTGGATGTTGCATATGGATGAATGTTATGTGCACTCATGTAGAGATTATAAATTATGTTAGGAATTTGCATACATATGGACTCATTTCACTAACATACTTTGCATTAAGGAGGTTTACTGTATCAGTAACTGCCTGATTTTTGCATTAGATAAGTACATATACACACACCATTGCATATGATCATACAACATTTAGAATCCTTTAAGGACAATGACTGCACGTGGATGATGTTTTGAGTAGATGGATGATGGATGGTAGGATACGTTCTTCCTAACTTGGAGATTTCGGGGATGAAATCCTTTAAGGAGGGGAGAATGTAACAACCCGTATTTTTGAATAACATGTTATAACATAAATCAAGGCAGAATTAAACTGTAAAATTTGAATCAAGGGAAACGGGCTGTGCCATTGCGTTCGTCTCGGAAAAATACCCGAAATAGAGTCCGAGTTTTCGAAAATCGGAGTCCGTATGACCAAGTTATGGCCCGTCAAAGTTTTCAGAAAATTTCAAGTTCAAAAACAGTTCAAATTTGAATTTAGAATTCAAATTCAGCCAAAGCAGACTGGGCGGGAAAACTCCCGCCCAGACAGGTCGACTGGGGGGTCGACACTAGGGTCGACCTCCCCCCCAACCAGGTCGACACTAGATTCGACCTGGGGGTCGACCTCCCTGGTCGGCCAGGTCGGCCTGGTGCACCTATTTTGGCTGTTTTGACCTGTTTTGTTGGCTAGTGACGTGATTTGATGGCTTGGATTGAATCTAGGGTTAATCATATGGCTAATACTATCCTAATCTTCTATAAAAAGACCCCTAAGCCTAGCCTAAATCACCATTATTCAACCCTACAACTAAACTATGCCAAATTTGTTCCTCTCATGGCCTCCACTCTCATGCTAAAATTCCTAAGTTTATTTATATGAGAGATTTTGAGTTCATGCAAGTGTTTTCAAGCTTGTATGAGTGTTCTTAGTTTGCATTCAAGTCAAGTTGCAACATTTCTATTACAAAGCAAGGATTTTTATTGATTTGGCTCAAGGGTTTTTCATTTGGAGCTTTCATATTTGTGTTTTTTTGGTGATTGCATAAGGGCTTAGTCTCAATCTTTATAATAAATATTCATTTGTGTCTTCATAGCATTGTAAGCCCTTTTCTACTTTCTTTTTTTGAACTATAAAGTTAGATGAATGATGCAAGTTTGGGGTTGATCATTATGATAGTCAAGTTTGTTTGATCATTATGTTATGCAAGTTGGTTTAATCATTATGTATGACACATGTTGCTATGTTATGCAAGTTTGGGTTGATCATTATACACATGTTATCATGTTATGCAAGTTTGGGGTTGATCATTATGATATGCAAGTTTGGTTGATCATTATGTTATGCAAGTTGGTTTAATCATTATGTATGACACATGTTGCTATGTTATGCAAGTTTGGGTTGATCATTATACACATGTTATCATGTTATGCAAGTTAAACTTGAGTTTGTGAGCTTAAAGCTTCAAGCTTTATATTAAAGGTTGCATTTTGGCAACATGGAAGTTATCATATCCCTTATGATAACTTGCATGTGAGGCTAAATGCGAACTTCTAGCAACTTCTACATGTCATTTATCACCATGTATCACTTATATGCTAAGTTTGGATTTATGCATACTTTTGAAGCCTAATAATGCAATATGCAAGTATATGAACATATGTACATTTCATATGCCACCATGTTAAACTTGTGGCTTCAACACCTTTTTGTCATGATTATGCCAAGTTCCCTATTTTATCCTTTATGCGTTGTTGCGATTATGTAAACGATGGGATTACGTTGGGGTTGGGTAACATTATGACATAAACATGGTTTTTATAACATGACGTGATATGTTAACTTGTAATTATGTTTTGGAAACATAATGGACATGACACTTAGAAAATATGAGTGTGGCCAACTCGAGGTTGAGTTGAGTTTGTAGCATAAATCTACCCGGACCCGCCCGGCTTAACTAGTGGCTACAAACAATAGGACCCAATGTGAGAAGTTGGTCATGTTGTGCTCGAACCCGAGGTTAGACCAAGTTGTGGTGTAAAGCTACCCGGACCCGCCCGGCTTAACTAGTAACCACAACAAGGTCTAATGTGAGAGGTTAAAGCACATTAAGTTAATTAATACCTCCTGATTAGGGTAAAGTCATGGTCCACTTAATACTTAACCAATTTGGGCTTGATGGGTTAATTGGGGTTAAGTCATGAACCTTGGGTACACTTAACCAATTTAATCCACGTTTGGATCGGGTTTACCACATTTAACCCGTTAAGAAACCCTAGTTGCGTGGTCCTTTTCAGTAGTAACCCTCTTGATAGTATCATAAGACCCTAGGGACTAGGCTAGGGTGGGGCACGAATACTGGGCTGACATGTAAGCGACCAAAACGACGGCTGAGTAGGTACGCCGGTGTAGGTCCAGGCGGACTATGGTCGTGCACATAGTCCGGAGTTGGAAAATCAGGCACGGGTACCAGTAGATCTAGACTGTGCATACTTGATTTGTGTCCGAGGTTGACACCCTAGGGCTTGATACACCCTAGGGTGGACCTAGCGCAGTTAACTACATTTCATGTTTGGGCCGTATGACACCGACACTTGACGAGTTAGGCTTATAGGGAGCCGATCAACTAGACCGTGTAGTTGGACCTTGATTTAGGTCACCTCATGATGTTGGGCCAAGCTTGGGCCAAGGGATCAATTCTTGTTCTTACTTGACATGTTAGAATGCTAGTACACCCGTGGTGCAAAACTTAACCTTGATTATGCGATGACACCTTTATCTATCTTGTTAGTTAATCACCATGCCAGTATGTTGTTATCCTTATGTTCATCTCAGCTTCTCATGCCAGTTAACTTTACTAGTTCATGGACTGATAGTAGTTAGGGCTTACCAGTCTTTTTGACTGACCTGTTTTCTTTCGCCTCTTTTCTTCTGTTCCCCCCCCCCTCAGGTTCTCAGGGTGGGAACATTGGAGCTTAGCTTGGATCTTTATAGCTTGCTTACTGGATTTGCTCATGTACGGTTTTGGACATTGAGCTAGCTATGGTTTATCACTTTACTTTGGGGATAGTACTTTATGTATTTCAGTTTTTCAGTTTATGCTTTTCTCTAGACTTTGTTTGTTGGAAAATAATGACCAAGTACTTTGTTGTAACTTAACTATGGTTTTGAAATGTTAGTTTTATCCGCTGCTTTATTACTCTGTTTTACTTATATGTTCTGTCTTGTGATATCTGCATGCATGTTTACCTTGTTTAACGCCCCTCTAAAGCTAGTGTGCTTGCAAGAGTTACCCTGGCGGAGGTGGGGTGTTACAAAGGTACTTCCCGTTGTACCTTTCTCGCATGGTCTCCGCCATCATGACATAGAAGCATATGCAGCTCTCATCCTACGCCTAACGACGTACAGATCTCTATATTATTACACCACGTTCCGCACAGAACTTCCATCGCTATACTAAATAAGCGTATGGACTTCCATATTCGAACTTGTCGATCAAATCGGGTCTCAGCACGAAGTAATACCCTAATGTCTATGATACACCACCCAGTGCGGTGTGCATGTACCTAAACCCTTACACATGCATTCTATCTACTGCCTCGATCAAATCAGGTCTCAACACAGAGTAATGCCCAAACGTCTACGATACACCACCCGATGTGGTACGCATGTACCTAGACCCTCACACATACATTCTATCAACTGACACCGAGTCCCGTAATAGAGCTGCATCTGCATGCACATAACTTGTTCGGGAGCTTTTCCATATCTGTATAGGTCTGCTAAAGAGGCCTAAAGTACATATATCTAAACTATGGTCTGCATTTTCATGATAGCTATGGTCTCACCTCGAGACCTCCCTCAGTTCGTGAAAGACTATATCAAGGGCTAAGTGATGAGCCCCTAGCAAACAATCTACATCCAAATTGGCGTATCCCGCAACCAAAGTATGGATAGTGAAAGATCGATGTTTGTAGGTTTAGCTCTAGTTTTTTCGCATCCCATTGGTTGCCAATGATAGGTACACGACGATTACTATCCTATATTTGGTTCTGACCAGCCTATTTGTAGGCAAATCATCGAATTACCCCAATGCCATATTGCCACAGCCTTCTAACTGCGAAACTACCGTTGCAGCGAAGGTATACTCATCGGGTGGTAACGCGCAGATGCAACCTCTACGAGTACAGCCTGAGCATGCACCGCAACAAAGGACCACCATAGAGTACCCTACCACGTCCCTCGGAAGCCGCATGCTTCCTTCTAGTCTCGTAGAGCCGACAAGCAGACGAATTAGATGGATATGCTCCTCTTGTGTCTCCAAGCACCTCAATGATCTACCCCGTTGGGTTCTTTACCTTCATACATGCAGACTGGTTCAAAACACATCACGCTAACGTGTTATTTGACCATACGTCTAATCTTTTAATCACACGTTTGTCTTATATTATCAGATTGTCAATTAACTTGATTATCCACATTTTATCCTTTTATTTAAGTTACCAGGTTTTCTCTAAGCCCCTTATTTCTAAGGAATGGACCCCTCTCGCTTATTAATTCAATGATATAACTTAACCCATTTAAGTTCATTAGATAAGCCCATAACATGTTATTCCCTAGATTGTAATAAATGGAAGTAATCTACAATCTCTTTACTTTATTACCATGTCATTCATTGTCCAATTTCATGTTCACTGGTTACAATAACATGTTCTACTTAAGTGTATCCTATCTCAATCCACATGTTTTCTGTTAACATGTTAAATAATATATATATATATATATATATAATTAAGTACAACTTATTTCATTTCATAAGTCTTCTTACTTTACTCTTTCTTATTCCATCATAACTTTCACAACTTATCCTTGTTGTTTACTTATTAACTTAGTTTTTCTTAACTAAGGTTTATTAATAAGTTTCTTTGCCATTTATTATAACATATGTTATAACTTTCACTTGTTCCTAGGATAAGCCTACCTATTATCTTCCATTCTTATATTCATGCTTAATCATAATAAAAATAGGTTATTATCATTCCCCGTTTATTTCGGTTATTTTACTATTGTAATCTTTCTTTCTTTATTCACTGTCATAGATGTTCCTTACTTTTTTAAGGAAAGAATTTCATGCACCTTATTAGTTTGATTTACAGAAAATAGAGTGATTTATTTTCATAAGATACGCCTACTTAAATCCATAGTTGCAAGTTATTTCCTTCATTTTTCACTGTGGCTCTCTTTCAACTATGTTCTCAGAAATAGGTAACTTAGGGAAGTATATCACTTTTCCTTCGGATCCAACTAACTTGTCCACTACATCCCTTTCTTTCTTTCTTTTCTGAGTTAGACATTGAATTTCTATTCCATATAATATTCACAGCTACTATAATCATTTCTTTTTAACCACAACAAGCATATTAAATCTAACTTTCATATTCATATCTTAATTCAAGTTTCATGATTACGGTATTGCAAAAGTTTCTTAATTCAAATGGAGGATATATGTACAATTTAGGCTTTATACAACAGTAAAAAAATTAGCATATTCTAAACAGGTTTTATAGCCAATTTCCATAATTTTCAATTATTCAACATGTTTATATATATATATATATATATATATATATATATATATATATAATGGGGAATACAAACGGTAGATATACCGTTATCAAAAGGTATAATTTAAATCCACTCACCTGACAACTTTCACCATACATGCTAATTAGACTGTGCTAGTGGTCGTATCTACAGCTATTTGGCACGCCTATAAGCCATATCAAAAAATGGCGTGTCTAATTATTAGATACGGCTATAGGCCTTGTCCAACTGAAAATTTGACATGCCCAAGTAGCCGTATCAAAAGTTAAAAAAGAAATGACACATTGTCGTATCTAAAGGGCAACTAGATATGAATATAAACCATAGCTAATTTACGACGGACACTGCTTTACTATACTCTAGAAACGCTTTTTGACCGTATCTATGGTGTCAGACAGACATGGTATTAAACCGTATCTTATTATATATATGTATATATATATATATACATATTATATATATATAGAAACTAAAACACATATTTTTAATAAAACAGACCATATCACAATTTATACAAAGCATAACACAAATTATACAAAAATCATAACAAGAATTTTCATAACACAATTTATAGAGTGTCGTATAATTATTAAACGGAAACTGTCACAGATGTTTCATCTAATTACAAAGTCTAATAAAACTGAGCTGGTTATTGAAAGTAGCAAATTTAATTAAAGAACACACATATGCGATAAAACTGCAGGATTGGACTGGGAAGACTGAGCGTACTGATCATGCTGTGTAGTCCATATTGCTGTGAATTAAAGTAGTGATGAGAAGATGCTGATATTGAATGTACAAAATTTATATGTTTCAAAGCATGCATTGATAAGCATAAGCTAGATGCTAAATGTTGATGTGTGCATGCACGAATCATGTGCACAGTTTAAGTATAACAAATACATGGCATGTAGGCAAATAGGCGTTGCATCATAGCGGTCAGTAATGGCGACAAAGATACATGGGCAAATAGGCATATACATGTGAAAGTTTAAGGGCACCATCATTATTATGGCAGTAATCGAGTCGACATAAGTCCAGTCAGTCGACTCGTCTATAAGTCATAGACTATAGTTGACAAATATATTGCTACTTTCAGGGTATCCACTGACTTTCGATCGACTACGTGGAAGGTCACAACAAAGTTCAGGTTTAGGAAGTAGAAATAGGCATAAGGAAGGTCACAACACCAAACAAGAGGCAACACGAAACAATTCCGTAGACAACAAATACATGGGCAAATAGGTCATACATGTGTTTGATCATGTTGACCAATTTGTCCATATATTTATTGTTTATGGAATTGTTTCGTGTTGTCGCTTGTTTGGTGTTGTGACCTTCCGTATGCCCAACAAAGGACAGTTTGTTGTCGCTTGTTTGGTGTTGTAACAAATACATGGGCAAATAGTCGGGCAAAATGTTCAAGGCAAACAATACGAAACAATTCCTTATGAAACGCAAATGTACACACATGAATTATCAGCGGATCAATCAATTTGTAGAACATTAACAAATAATATTCAGAGTATTTTTATAGTAATATAAATGGAACACAAAGACACAATATTCAGAGTGAACACTCCGATGTATTACTACTTACGTCATGGCAGTTAAGGTATGGTTAGGTCAGTATCGTAGCTTTGTGTTGTACATATCGTGTCTCACGTATGAATGTGTATGCCACCAAAGAGAGTTCATGAAACTAATGCAAACACAAGTGTCATGGAATTCTTATTTCATAAGTAAACTAAGAGTTAAGTGTAAAATTATATATACCTGCTCCAACGTCTAAAGATATCGAATCAGGGAATTCATATGACACACAAACTCACCCACTCCGACTTCATCAAAGGTCTCTGCAAATTGATGATTTAGTTTGCCGGTTTTCTCATCTGGTAGCAGTAAACTGTCCAAACCATTTTTTCATGTGTAGTGCTACACCGATCCCATGGCATCTGGCCGATGACATAGGATCTCGACAGGCAGTACCTCTTGCAATAAAATCGAGGCTTTCAAAGGACGGTACTAATAAAATATGCTTAATTTTATTAAAACAGGAAAACTGGAGTACTTATCCATTAGACTTTAAGCACTCGCTTCAGATCAGAGTGCAATAAAATATGCAATAAGATATGCTTAATTTTATTATTAAAATACATGTTGTCATTATGTCTAGATCAGAGTTGATAATTTCACATCGTTGATTGTTCACCACATTGGTCGTATCCCGGATCGGAGAAGCAACACCCTTTGATGCACTGATTTGTGTACTACTGCGTCCTCCATCCGACGTAGTAAACAGTGCGTGAATCCCTTGATAACTCAAAGTTCCTACCATGTTGATTAGAACCTCTATTTTTCCAAACAAATTTCCCACTGTGCCCTTCACATTAGTCATCATACCCTCTAAGTTTCCCACCCTCATTTTCAACTCACATTGTTGTCACGAACATGTTTGAATCGTTTCTGTGCAATGGAACAAGCCTTAACATGCATCTTTAGTACGATGCTCCTAACAGCGTGGCTCCCACCCCTTATATCCTTACCCAACACTTGTGATAAGATATCTTTATCAACAGGCAATTTTTCTTAATCACTATCAGTGATCTTTTCCTTCTATTTGGCAATTTGATCCTGGGATAAAGTTAAATCATTTTACACTAACATTTACTTGTAACAGCTTGTAACTATAGTATGTTACTCCTAACTGAATAAATTCAATCCAAACAATAGCACCGTAACAATAAAAACACTTAATAAAGAAAATGTAGTGAGAAACTAACTAATCACAATTATGGAAAACTTGAAAGCCTGAAATGAAAGTCCAAACAACAAACTGCTCGATGTTAACCATAATAACCATAATACAAGTAAAAAATTACGAAGTACCTAGACGTGGCATCTGATATGCTACCATCTTTTTTCTTGTGTTTCTTCTCCTATACTTGATGACGGTTGATATTTACAAATGGACTTGCAACGATCTACAATATATTCCATTTCATGTATATTCTCTCCCTTAATTGTGTTTTTTTACTATTGTTGAAAGAAAATGATCAAATAATTTACCAATTCGTGTTCTACTCTAATGTGACTTTTACGTCCTGCATGGTGGGCATAACTTAGACTGGATCTATTTTTTTAACCTGCCTCCATTCTTCCGCTCGCTTCAGGCATTGCTTCATTCTTTATGAATTCGTTTCAATCATCTTGAGCAATTTGTGATTTGGCGTGTATGATGATGTGGCATTCAGAGAAAATGGAGGTGTAATCTGTCAAAAGATACGTTATGACCCCAAGCCTCATCAACCGGGAAATGACAAAAATCGGGCAGGCAGCATGGCTAAGTGGGTCTCCCCCATTAGGGTATATTGTCACCATCTAGAGAATATTCATATTTGTTACTTCTTTTCGCTTCTGTATCTCCTCGGAACGATTATGTTGCTAGCAACCGTAGGTGACAATATATTCGATGCACTCAAGAGAAATGAGTGGTCGGTCATATGTGGGCCAGGTTGCAAGATGTTCTTGTTGAACCCAGTGTATTCCTCTCTAGAGATACACTATCGGCAAATGGCCCCATACCTTGTCATAGTGGGAATCCAATCTCCAATAAGCGCCTGCGGTTTTGATTGTATACTATATATATGTGGAATATGAGATGCAAGCGTTCTGCTAGATTGTTAATTATTTGTGATTAGACATTATTATAACATCAGAAAAGTATTGATTTTGAAAATGTTTTGGGTTATCGAAAGGTAAAAACCATCCGTGTTTATGTGTGGATTGGTCTTATGATTATCATTTCTTTTGAAAAGGACTTTGAAAAGTTAAACCAAATGGTTGAAGTTTACTCATACCAGTCCCATGACTGACCCATAGTTTATTCTGTTTTGTTTTCCCTAAACTCTTGGGTGCCTAAATTTGTATGGGCAGTCAAGTAGTCGGGTTTTACAGATACACTAGATGGAGCTTGGAGCAGGAGGCTTCAGCAGCAATTTATAGCTATTGTTTACTTCCGCCGTAATGTAAGTGTTGTACTCTAATATACAAATATAGTTTTGTGTTTCAATGTTATTTTATATACCATATTTTATTTTTTCCGCTGTGAGATACGTGTTACTCTGATATTGTTGTGTTCTTCTTCTTCTTCTATTCTAATAGTTCTACCTTATCTATTCTCACCCTCTAACTTCTTTCTATTAACTATATGGTATTTCCGATGTCTGAATAGTCGACATTGGTATTTGTGTCGATTTTCGGAGTTAAAAACCCGCCGGGTCGTTACAGTGGTATCAGAGCTGAAGGTTAAGTAATTACCTTGACTCTGTGGCGTGACTTAGTGGAGATGGGGTTAGTAATAACCTAGATTGAGTTGAGTGTATATATACGAGTGAACGTATTTGTAGGTTTTATAAATGTTTGTATATTGTGGAGATTTATTGGTTGAGTTGTTTATGAGTTATGGTTGATCAATTTGATCCACTGAATCGGTAGGAATTTCTAAACACTCGAATAAGGTGAACCGATACAATATGTTTTGAAAGAAGGGTAAATGAAATAATTTTACCCAAATTATATTTTGATATAAAAGAAAGTATAGATATTGGAAATATTATAGCATATTGGATGTGTTGGTTATTATTATAATCAGATAAGGTTATAATCGAAATGGTTATATATAACCAATCGGAATTCATATAAGTGAAATATATGAAATCGAAATGAATTAAATTTGAATTTAAATCAGGATTGAAACTAAAAATCTGGAAATTTGAATAAGTGTTTATAAATGGATTGAATTAAATATATGAGAATTTTAAAATCCTGGGAGATTTTAAATTGTTTTACGAGCATTGTAGAGGATATTTTGAAATAAATTTCAAAATGGAGATGTTTAAGTATGAGTTTTGAAAAGTGATATAGTATTGAACTCACTTTGATCACTAGGAAATAACTCTGATGATGCTGGCCACATCATTAGTGTTCATTTGCGAGTTCTAAGTGACGGATTACTGCCAAATATTTTGTTTTTGAATTGTTTTGAGAAAAATAAGTTGTTTTGAATCTCGAAAGGGAATAATTGATTTTTGAGAAAAACAAAGCTGGTTAAAACTCTAGGAAAAAGGATGTTTGAATTAAAAGCAAATTGAATAGAAATTTCTGGAGACAAACTAGAACTGAAACCAGGTAAGTGGAAATTGAATTGTAATAGAAAATATTAAATAAAATTGGATTGGGAGATATCTGGACTTATGATTGAAATGATAGGTTAAGTGTTAGATTTGATAATGGAATCTGGTTTGAGCATAAGCAAATGATTGGATTTGAGGATAAAATGATTGGAGATCAAAGTTAGGAATGCATGGATATATGCTGATTTGATAGTGAATAAATGAGACAAAATTGAATGCCCAACAAAAGGTGCAAGTTTATATTTTAATTGGATATGAAATTTTTATGAGCTAGTTTGGCAAGCCGCTTGGCTGTTTGACTTTCTTTTGGGTTGCATAAGGCCTAGAAAGGCGAATTATGGTTGTACCGATTGAGTCACGCAAAGGAAACACTGGCAGAATTATTCGAAAATTTAAAGAGTTAAAATTTTTGATAATTGAAAATCTTGTAGATTATATAGGAGTTTATAAAACCCGAATGGACAAGCGAAATGATAAACTGATTTAAAATTAATTTGAGTATATGCAGATATGTGAGGAAGCACATGGATGAGTATGTGGTAATGGTGGACAGGTCGATAGGAATAACCTTGGGAAGTTGTGTATGGCATAAGGATTAAAAAGTCTATGGAGGACAGTGTTGCGCAAATGTGAAGTGTAAGGTTTTAACCGAGTGAGTTGAGTGAAGTTAGAAGAGTTATAACATCTTTTCTGCTTACTAATTTCGGGGACGAAATTCTCTTAAGGGGAAAGGAATGTAATGTCCCGGAATTTTAGAGATATAATAATATATTTTTAATTATATTGGTTTGGTAATTTAAATGTTTTGAATTAAAATAATTTGAATATTTAAATTAATATAAATAACGAGATAATATAATTATTTCTGAAACAGTCAGAAATAGTCGGATGGACAATATTATGTGAATTGGATATTTAATCAAGTATATTCGGATTATAATAAACGAATGTACTAATTAAATGGAAATTTAACACAATAATTATAATATAATTATAAACGAGGATATTTACGTAGTAGGGTACACAAAACATTATAACCCAAGCACCAATGGGGATATTTAGACATAGATAACTGGCCTGTTCTTTTTCCACCATATACCCAAGTCTTTCCATTGCAGTGTGCATTTAGTTTCTTCGATTTATCTTGCGTTGATTGAACCCGCAAACCGTAATGTTCTTCTATATGGATTCTCGAGTTCTCTTCAATCCTTCTCAGGAAGTTGTAGAGCAGGTTTCAAATACTAGGAGCGCTTTGAAACCATGTTCTTTTTCCATATTTGATATTCATGTCGACCCATATGTGTACTGATGTACCCACTTACCTTGGCTCCTCTCCACACAGCAAGCCACTTTCTACTCATGGCTTCTCTCACCACACACATCTTTTCTACTTTCCTCCTTATCTTGTCTGCGCATGGAACGGTACAACTTCGGTGTACTAAGCATGCACAAGAGCATATGAAGGTGTTGTCGCGGGGAGGGCCTGTGTTGTGTCGCCGAAGTCACAATGATGACCAGGAGGCTGGAAACAAAACCGAAGATGGCGTGATAATTGTAGGGGATAAGTGCGAGCTGAAATAAATGGAGAAGGGGTTGTTGCTGAAAAGAAAGAGGGGGCGTATGAGTATTGGGAGATGCGGGAATGGCAGACAGCAGTTGTTTCTTCACGAGAGGAGAAAGAAGATAGTAGAGTGTGTATGCAAATCGTGGGTTAAGTGAAACGATGGGCCAGTTTAGAACGTGAGGCACAAGAAGGAAAATAGGAAAAAAAAAGGAAATAAAAAGAAAAACGTATTAGAGTGGCTTGTTATTTTCTGGGAAGAAAGCTACAGTACTGTAGCGTGGTTATGGTGAGCGCACACGGGTTTAGTAGGGTGGTTGGGTCGGTTTTAATCTGGTAAAGCCCAAAAACAATAATATTAGTTGCTATTTAATTTAAATTAATAAACAAACTTGTTAACGAAACATTTCACTCGTATGTTATCAAAATTGAGCGCCATTGGTCACGTTGGGATCGTATGGATGGCGGCTAAGCAATAGAGCTGACTGGGAGAGAATTGGAGCAAGTTACAGTTTATAGCGAAATAAATTGTCTGTCTGAATCAACCGACAATTATCGTTATTTAACGATGATCGTCCGATGTGAGTAAATCTCGCTAACTCTGCTTAGTTATATTTTTATAACATATTTTTAGAATTGATAAATGATGGCTGATTGCTGTGTGTTGAGTGTTTGGATGAACTGCTAATCGATTGGTTGAAATTATAGATAACGATATATATCGTTAATCAAATATCGATTCTGTTTATCAAAATATTTCATATGGAAATGAAATCGATGTTATTTATATTGTTTAACATCTGTGGATGTAGGGAAACATGTTGGAGGGATCCAACTGGATTCCTCAATATTTATAATATTGTTTTTTCATATATTGTGATATATAATGTGGTATTAATCTGTTATTGATTATGTGTGTTTGGATGACGACTGATCCTTTTGATTTGGTATTTTAATACCATAAGTGATACTGAAATGTAGAAAGGGAATTTTCAAAGTATATATATATATATATATATATATATATATATATATATATATATACATATACATATATTGAAAGTAAAGTATTTATAAAATCAAAGGATTTTATAAAAGGAAATATTTATAAAATCAAAGGATTTTATAAAAGGAATATTTATTTAGGAAATAAGTAGATTTTTATAAAAGGAAATATTTATAAAACAAATTGAATTGGAATATTTGTAAAACAAATAGAATTATAAAAGGAATTATTTGAAAAATAAATAGGAAATTATAAATGAAATATTATATGAAATAAATATGATATTATAAATGAAATATTTATAGGAAATAAATAGGATATCATAAAAGGAAGTATTTTACAAAATGAATAGAAATCTGTTTTAAAAGATAAAAAGGAAAAGATTAATTTAAATAAGAAATAGGAGTAAAAATCAGTTTTACCACCGATATTTGAGATTGAAATTGAATGTAGCATTTATAAAGGGAATCATAAATGAGATTTAAAGTGTCTGGAATATAAAGTAAATTTCGTATGAATAATTCTATAAATAAAAGTATAAATTGAATTTGAAAATGGAATACTATTTTTAAATACGAAATCAAACTGAATTGATATATAAAAGAAATATTATTCACATTCAACATGAATACTGGATTAAAATAGTTATTTTATAAATTAAAACATTTATAAAGAAAAATTGGGATTTGAAATAGAAATTCAAATGGGAATTTGAATGAGATAGGGAGTAGAGTTAATCGATTAGAGCTAATCGAATAGAGTTAATCGAATATTAGTTATTCGAATAGAGTTAACCAATTAGAGTTATTCGAATCAGAGTTAATCAAATAAAGTTAGTCAGAAAAGAGTTATCGAATATAAGTTATTCGAAGAGAGATTATCGAATATAGTTCTTCGAAAGAGTGATAATTGAATATAGTTTATTCGAAAGGGAAATTATCGAATATAGTATATTCGAAAAAAAAGAAAAAAAAGTAAAAAAAAGTTATCAAATATAGTTCATTCGGGAAAGAATTATACATTGAAATTCGATTTTACCGAATTCGGGGAAGTATTATTTACTTTCCGGGTTTTAAATCAAGATTTATTTATTTAATAAATCATTTATTTATTTATTCAAATTAAGAAATAAAAGTTATATTTAAGTTATTATATTTCATAAGTATGGGATTTTAACATTATTGTTATAATAAAATGATTTCTGTAAAAGAATTGGATTCGTAAATAGAATCCGAGAGTTACGTAAGGAAGTTTGTCGAAGATTTAAAATGTGAACTTTGTCTATTTCGAGGTTAGAAATGTTGTTCATTTAAGGTCTGAAAGGTAGTTATACCCGAACTTGATTGACTTTATTTTTAACTAAGGAATGGTTAAAGTTCGATAGTGAAGGTTAGTTAATTGAATTTAGTTAATAAGTGTTAATGGATCGCGTTGGCATAGGGATGTTTAATTTAAACATCTGTTTAAATCCAATAAAGGAGTTTTGGAAATGTTTTCCAAATAAGAATCAAAAATGTTTTCTAATATAGAAAATAGGAAATATGAGTAAATATGGGAATGTTCTCCAATGATTAATAACGTATATTTTCTAAATTTAAGAAATAAGAATTTATGAATATATGGAAACGGAAATAGGGAAATGAATAATTGAATGGAAAATTAAATTAAAGGGGATCAGTGTTGATTGATGATCTGCTCAGTAAGATTTCCATTTGGAAATACGACCGTTTGTTTGTACACATGTTTTCCTTTGATAGATAAATCACCGACTATTAAAGTTTTTGGACCATTTCTGTTGTCAATATGGAGAGACCGGGATCAGATTCATTTTCTGAAAATCACTTTGTATGGGCATTAGCGTTGCGAATCAAATATATTGAAGACAATTAAAGACGGAGTTTATGAAAGAGCTATTCTGGAGAACCTAGGTAAGAATTGCCTAAGATGGATGTACAACATAGTGCCTTCGGTTTGTCCAGACCCAGGACAACGTGTATGGAAGAATGTTTGACAGAATATATCTAATGGATCACGTAAGTTGATCGCTTCAAACGTATCCACGTTTGGTGGCCTTAGCTTTATACCCGTGGCATTTTTGTGGAAATCAATTTGTGATTTGGAGGGTATGATGATGTGGAATTCAGAGAAAATGGAGGTGTAATCTGTCAAAAGATACGTTATGACCTCAAGCCTCAACAACCGGGAAATGACAAAAATCGGGAAGGCAACATGGCTAAGTGGGTCGCCCCCATTAGGGTATATTGTCACCATCTAGAGAATATTCATATTTGTTACTTCTTTTCGCTTCTGTATCTCCCGGGAACGGTTTTGTTGCTAGCAACTGTAGGTGACAATATATTCGATGCACTCAAGAGAAATGAGTGGTCAGTCATGTGTAGGCCAGGTTGCTAGACGTTCTTGTTGAACCCAGTGTATTCCTCTCTAGAGATACACTATCGACAGGTGGCCCCATACCTTGTCATAGTGGGAATCCAATCTCCAATATGCGCCTGCGGTTTTGATTGTATACTATATATATGTGGAACGTGAGATGCAAGCGTTCTGCTAGATTGTTAATTATTTGTGATTATACATTATTATAATATCAGAAAAGTATTGATTTTGAAAATGTTTTGGGTTATCTTAAGGTAAAAATCATCCGTGTTTATGCGTGGATCGGTCTTATGATTATCATTTCTTTTGAAAACGACTTTGAAAAGTTAAACCAAATGGTTGAAGTTTACTCACACCAGTCCCATGACTGACCCAGAGTTTATTCTGTTTTGTTTTCCTAAACTCTTGGGTGCCCAAATTTGTATGGCCAGTCAAGTAGTCGGGTTTTACAGATACACTAGATGGAGCTTGGAGCAGGAGGCTTCAGTAGCAATTTATAGCTATTGTTTATTTCCGCCGTAAAGTGTTGTACTCTAATATACAAATACAGTTTTGTGTTTCAATGTTATTTTGTATACCATATTTTATTCGTTCCGCTATGAGATACGTGTTACTCTGATATTGTTGTGTTCTTCTTCTTCTTCTTCTATTCTAATAGTTCTACCTTATCTACTCTCGCCCTCTAACTTCTTTCTATTAACTATCTGGTATTTCTAATGTCTGAATAGTCGACATTGGTATTTGTGTCGATTTTCGTAGTCGAAAACCCGCCGGGTCATTACAACATCGCTGCAATTCAACAACTACATAAAACACAAGAAGAAAAATCAAGCATGTTCACAAAGTTGTATTGCAAACTTATAAACATGTGAAATACTTTACATGATGTAATACCTCATTACTTAACCATATAGTAAAAGGTTTAACAACTTCGATAGTTGTACCTCTGCCTCGTGGTTGAAATTTAGTGCTTGTCACCACTACACCAAAACAGTCATTTGGTAACACTTATTTTTTCTAGATGCCAACACTTATTCGCGTTGTAGCTTAGTCACCGAAATAAGCGTTGTTATGTAAAAAAAGTTTTACCGTAAATACAAATATACAACTCTTTTTTTGCCAACGCATGTTTGGGTTGTAAATTTCCGTTAAATTGGAATTTCTTGGGGCAAAAACGTAAATGCCCGTGCTTAACCCTATTTCCTACCTCCCAACGCTTTTTCATTCATCGGCCGCTACAAATCAAATTAGATAGAAACTTTTTGCAAATCGAATTCCAAGTCCTCCACTCCTTCAAGCGAACCCAAGTCCTCCACTCCTTCAGACGATCGAAATCGGCCTCCCCTTCGATCGACTCAGTGAATCAGCCTTTGCTTCAGGCGATTCGATTTCGAGTTTGTCATATAACTTTTATTTTTACTTTCTCATATATTTCTTCATCTTTTAGTGTGAATTTGTTGTACAATTATTGTTGGTCTGAAAGTTCATGTTTCAGTTTGTAACAAAATTAGGTTGACGCAGGTTGTAGCGGGTTTGGATAACTGTTATTCAATGCTTTAGCGCAACATACATGGACGAGATTAGTTCGATTTATTGAGGTAATTTTTCAGTAAGTAATTCACATCGAAATCAGTAACTGTTCAATGTTTTTATCGAAGTTTATGTACAAGAACTCCTTTTGTTTTAATTTAAATGATGTGATTTTTTCATTCCAGCATAAAGGCAGAGAGGTATTTTAGTCTGTAATCAATGATTTTATTGTATTATTATTCAGCTAGTTAAGGTTGTGGATTGCACATATTAGGTGAAAATTGGTGCAACTTTATTGCATTATTCTTGTATGTGAATGTTGATAGTTTTCTGATTTTATCATAGTATAACATTCTATTTTATTTTTATTATATGGCAGTATTGTTTGATTCAAAAAAATCTAATCCAGAAAGCGGTGTCTCATATGCCGGAGCTGGATACAAGGGACAGTATCACAATCCCAGTGGAAGACATCGGCACAGCTCGAGTATGGAACATGTGCTACAATTGTGCAAAAATCAACCAGCTGACTAGGAGTACAAAACTCATGTAAGCTTATTGGATCATTAATTGTGCTGGATTAGGTAACAGTTGTTCTGAAACTTGTTTTGTGCAAAACAATACATCGCTCAAATTTTAGTTTGTCGGAAGTCCACATGTAAATTGATAATTACTTATTTATAGGATCATAGATATTTAACTTACACGCTCAAAATTTGTTATGTTAACATGTTCTATTTGAAAAAGAATTGGACTTTCTTACTTCTTAATGAACAAAATTGATGTTGCTTTTATTTTATATAACAAATCAAAATGCGAAGATTGTAAGTTTGTTTCAATATTGTGTTTTACTTGGAACTAATTCAACAAAATTATATAAGGTGTAGTTAGTAATTAGATATATACCAAAAAGTGCATTTTTCTTGCTATTAGTATGACAAAAATTTGATTCCTTGCTCCAGCAGCTTGAATTAGGTAATTGACGCTAGCATCCTGGAATGTGCGGTTGATGATATTGTTCCTTCAAAAGCAAATTGTTAGAACTGCCTATTTAAAATATTATACAGTATCGTATTTGGCATCATATACATGTGATTACTTAATACATTGTTCTGAGACAAATATGTGTGTTTCAATTGCAATTAAAGTACAGTTATATCTATTGCTTAACTCGTAACTACTATGCTTCTCAACAATATTATCCAATGTTTAGTTGAAAAGAAAAACAACACTTAAGTATCATGAATTTGTTTTTTTTAATAATGAGCATTCGATTGATTAAGAATGCAAAAACATACTACTGTATGCTTCGCTTCTTCCATATAGTTATGGGCACGACCTAATTGAACCCACATTGCTTTATATTACGCAGAAAGTTAATCTGCTAAGGGGGATTGAGATAATTGGTATAGCTTTTTGTTCGTAGCGTCATTATTTTTTAAAGTAAAAGGGATGGTATTGTAATTAGTAGATCAAAATTTGATTCATATTTACAGTGCTATCATAAATAGGTAAATTAAAATAGGTTTAAGTTGACTTATTTACACGTACAGGATTATACAAAATTATTGTTTTATATATTACATTGCTTTGATTCATTACCAGTATATTAGTTATTGTGGTGCATTAAACCAAATAAATGTAATGAATTAGAGCACTAATTTTAGTTTCCTATACAGTGATACTTAAATTTAAGTTTTAAAATGTTCAATATTTAATTATTAGTCAACAGCAATGAATGCGTGTTAAGAAGAAATTTCATTGGAATGCTTTAGTTTATGCATGTATAGGTGGTGAAATCTTTAACATATAGTGAGCTGGCATTGATTTTGGTAAATTTGTTTATGTTAATTTTATTTATTGCATTAATTGATATTTTTACTAAGTCAAATTGAAAAAAATAGGCTTATGAATATGTTGAACAAAGCTGACCAACATGATATTATTTCTATAGTAGTAGGTCCATTCAATGGATTGAAAAAATAAAGGATAATAAATATGCTGAATAGGAAATGAGATGTATTTGATATGGAAGTGGGAATGTTATTCCTGAAGGATATAATTGCATCATGCTTAGTATTAAATTTCATCCTATTACTTATTACGTTGTGCAGATAACATTTAAATCTTGAAATCAAATTAATGAAATAAACCTTTATCATTAACACACATAAAATTTACTAATTTCCATAGTTAAGAATATGACAGTATGAATCAAATACGAAGCATTTTTCACCTATATTTTTTCCTAAATCATGTTGATGATGTCATATCGTATAGTTTGCATTAATGGTTTTCCTTTATTATTATCACTTGATTATCCTGGCAACCTTTTCTCACACATGCATGTTTCTTTGCTGTAAGCTTTTTACAAGCGAAAGAAATATGAAAAAAGTTTTATTAATATGTTGCATACATGCAAATTTGTGTATCTTGTTTGTTAATTGCTACATCAATTGATAAAAAGACATATGTGCATATCACGTTTGACCAATCGAAATAAAATTCTGAGAGTCAGAAGATATTGTATGTTACATTCTCTTTTTAGAAGAAAACATCATGCGGTTGGCTGCACTAATGAGCCTTCTGCCATCAATAGTTCAATTCCGGTTATTTTCCTGGTTCTACTTTTAATTATGCACTTTGGTGCATTTTCAATATATTTTGCTTTTTTTCATTCATCAATTTCTATCATTTTAGGAGTATGTGGTTCCTTAAGAATACGTACAAACAGTGAGAGCCTCAATGCTGAAGAAATGTCATGTTTCCTCGTATGATCAAGTGCGTAATGTGTTCATTAAAGAGCTTGGTGCACCACCAGAAAGGTAGTTTATCTGACCGTGTTTGACTTCTTAAGGAACCTTTTACGATGTAAATTATTTTTATGATATACATCTGTTTGTCAGGGAATGAACATATTAAACTTTGATCTATTCTACACCCAAGTGTAAGTCCATACAAACAAATTTTTGTTGTCTATTTAGATTCTGAAATTAAATTTATCATGCTTGGTACGTTTTTCTTGCGCACCATACAACAACTTTAACAAGTTTTAGAAATTGTAGCATTTTGTTTATCTGACGAAAGTACATATTCTATTCTTAGTAACTAACAGTTGCATGCTTACATCATTCTTAAAATTTTCTATTATTGTGAACCATAGTTAGTAGTTGTTGATTAAACAAATATCGATTTGGCAGATTTTTGAGGAATTTGATCTTAAACCACTGGCAAGTACTTCTGTTGCACAAGTTCATGCTGCTCGACCAAATGACGGAAGAAAAGGCAAGCTTGAATGTTTCCCTAATTTTTACTATCAATAATCAACAGTCATTTTTTATTTTTGATGTCTAGGTTCAGCACACCCATTTGACCGATACAGCTATCGTAGATATTGCTACAGCAGATTTAGTAGCGAGCTTATTGCACTGGTGTTTCCCCTCATTTGATTATAGGTACTGCTTTCATAATGTTCACATGGTTTATATTTTTTTTTGTGTTAGGGGATGGGTGCATATATTTGCATATAATTTAATATAATAAACTTTCCAATAATCCTATCTTATGTCTGATCTATGAATTTTATTTTAAAGTATGAGAATTGCACATTTCATTGCTACGATCTCCACTATAACTAGAATATCAATGTTCTTCAATTACATATATTTGCATATAATTTAATATAATAGACTTTCCAATAATCCTATCCTATGTCTGAGAGATGCATTTTAAAGTATGAGAATTGTGCATTTCATTGCTTCGATATATATACACATTCATTCTTGTTTAGGATATCTATTATTAAAGTTGCTTTATCAACATGAGGGTGCAAAAGCACCCATATTAACCATGCTGCATTACACACTGCTAGTTTATTATATTTTATATTATGCTCTTTTGACTTTCCTGGTTGGTTGCATTAACTTCGAAAGTATGCTCCATGTAAGCTCATATGCTAAAAGCCTCTTCTGTATTTTGTTCTGTCATATAGCGGAAGTATGCTCCATGTAAGTTCATATGCTAAAAGCCTCTTATGTATTTTGTTCTGTCATATGGCTTTTCAAAGGAATATGGCACTAATCCTATTGTCAAATCTGTAAATTTAAGAATATGGCACTAATCCTATAGTAACTGTTTTAAGCATTATGATTGATTTTTTTAATACGATGAAATTGTAGAAACATTTCCACATGTTTGACATTTGGTACGAATACATGAATCAAGTATTGCAAGGCTTAGTTTTAGTGATCCATTAGGCTCAGTTTAACTGAGCCGTGTAGGCTCCGTTTAAAACTGAGCCGGTCCATTTTACTGACCCTAGCTCAATTTTACTGAGCGTTGTAGGCGCATTTTAAAACTGAGCCATGTTCGCTCATGTTAAAACTAAGCCAGCTCAAATTTACTGGGCCTTGTAGGCTCAGTTTTACTTGCCTAACGACTCAGTTTTAAACTGAGTCTCCAACTTAATGTTTTTTTTATACGTGATGCATACTCATGTTTTTAATAAGGAACTGAAATTTTCAATTTAATGTGATATTAAATGAATGCAGACACTTTTAGAGGCAGCGGAACAGAAGAGGAAATTGGATGGTAGTTCTAATGGTGCAGTAAAAGATCTTGAACCAAATGCACCAATTTGTGGTCTTCGAAATGGAATATACAAGTTATTTGAATTTTCAGATGGAGGCTTCGTTATATGGCCAGAGTTTCGATTTGGTATTTATAGAATTTCATTAATGTATTGAATTTGTAACTTAATTATGTATTGTACTTGTCTGTTGTTAATTGATATTCTATATCAATACTTGATTATGAATGTTGTCTGTTGGTATTCATTGAGTTATACTTTTTAAATTGAAAATAATATATATTTTTTGATTTCATATTAAATATCGTCTATATTATAATCATTTTAGTTATTAATTGACTTTTATTGTTAAAATATAGAAACAACTAATACATATTTTTGTTACTATTAACATTTTTATTTGTTCTGAATGAATATCTTGCAACATGTATAAGCGTTGCAAACAAAAGTTTTGCAACATGTAAAACCGTTGTAAACAAAAATCTACCAACGCTTATAAGCGTTGGGAGAAAAAATCTACGAGAGAAAATCTGCCAACGCTTATATGCATTGGAAATAAATTGCCACGCCGCCATAGCAACACTAATAAGTGTTGCTGAAATTATTTGCGACATATATACTCGTTGGGAATCACCTGTTTTGGTGTAGTGCACGTAGGAGTCGTGACTTTTATACATAGATAACACATATCGAAATGAATATATAAATTGAATTGAAAAATGGAAATTCGAAACCTACTTCATGAACTTACTTCTACTTTGGATCCAATCCATCATACTTATTTAGGACCCATCTACGCACTTGTTTGAATTGCACTTTGGTTAACGTTAAATCTTTACCATTATCCAAAGGTATCTCACGAGCAAACTCATCATCCTTGTCTAAAAATGCTTTGTGGGTATGTTTATGGTTGCCATAACCTCTGTTTGGGATATATTCCATGCAATAAAGGCTAGCTTCTTGTATGATATATCCTTCTGCAATACACCCTTCAACGTATCTTTTGTTGCTCACATCCCTTTATATGTTTTCATCAACCTATGATTGTGATCAATTATAACTTGCACACGATAGCCATGTACATAACTGAAATTAATTATTTACCGTTCAAAAGGATACATCCATATATATCTAACAGGGCCACCAACCAGTGCTTGATCGACTAAATGAACCATAACGTGGGTACTGATATAAAAAAATGCAGGTGGAAAATGTTTTTCAAAAACACACATTGCTTCCACCAACATAGCCTTTGCTTTTATAAGGTGTCCCCTATTGATCACCTTTGAGCACAAAACGTTAAAGAATTGACTAATATGATGAATAAGAATAGACTAATACGATGAATAACGTTTCGTAGATACTTATGTTGTGTATAAGTATGTTGAAGTAATATCGGAAGTAGATGTTGCATTATGACGTGGTAATCATGTGACTTCATATTTCTTAGTTCAAGAGGATTGATGCTCACGTTGTTGCGGAAGTTAGAGGAGAATTTGTTAGGTACTTTCAAAATTTTCAATGCGGTGCAAAATCTTATCTTCTCTGCTTAAGGTGAAAGTTGCCTTTGATATGATTGTTTTTTGGTTTTGGGATCTACCATCACCCACAACTTTTGTTTTATAGCCATGGTTTTCATATCCTTGCATGCATTGATGCCATCTTTTGACTTCTCTTTATGGTCTATAATGGCGTCGATGAGATGCTCTACGACATTCTTCTCCGCACGCATAACATCAATATTATGTCGACTCATATTTGCTTTCCAATATGGTAAATCAAAAAAGATAGACCTCCTATACCAAGCAGAAACATTGTCACCTTCTTCAACGGCCGACTTGTTCCTTTTTTGACCAACTTCTTTGTGTTTACCGATTTTCATTTTGACATTCGCTACTCTCTTTTCAACTTCAAAACCATTCAATGGCCTTTTAGGACGACCATGTTCTTGTTCATTGTTGAAATTTGTCTTGTCGTATCGAAACCTGTGTCTGTTAGGAAGATACATTTGATGTCCCTTAAACACATCTTCTTACTTTCAAGAAGATGATAAGAACAAGTGTTTTCCCCATCAAAGGGACATGCAAAGTAACCGTGAGTTGTACATCCCGATATAGTTCCAAGAGCTGGGTGATCATGGATCGCTCACAACACCCTAGCTCTAATTGTAAACTCAGATTTATTTGATGAACCATATGTAACAACTCCTTCCTATAACTGCTTTAACTCGTCTACCAACCACTCTAAATAAACATCAATATCCTTCCCCGGTAGTTTTGGCCTAGAAATCCATAGTGTTAACATTGAAAACTCCTATTTCATGCACATAGACGGAGGAATATTATATGGTACTACAATTACCAACCAACAACTGTAAGGGTTAGTAAGAGAAGCATTCGGACAGAAACCATATGTTACTATTCCAAGTGTGACATTTCGTGGCTCGACCGCGAATGTTTTGTCAAAAGAATCCACGGCTTTCCATTAAGAAGTGTCACATGAATGACGCATTACATTTGGATCAAACTTGGCACGACCATGCCAGGTCATTGCATCTACTATCCATGGTACAGTATACAATCTCTTCAATCTGGATATTAATGGAAAATGTCTTAATATCTTTCGAGCTACTTTAGTTCCTTTTCTCTCGTCGTTAAAAGATGTCCTATATCTTGGTTCATTGCAATTTACACAAGAAATTCTATTCGCATCATCTTTCCAGTACAACATGCAATCATTGATGCATGCGTCTTAATTTTTGTAATTCATCATAACTTGCTTAATGAACTTCTTCACGTCGTGGTATTTTGTCGGCAGCTTGTTACCTTCGGGGAGTAACTCCTTCATTAGTTCGAGTAGTGCAGTCACACCATTTTCTGAGAAGTTGTATTGGGTCTTCAAGCTATTCATTTTCATAATGGCATACAGCTTCGTTATCCCTTTTGGACATGAAGGATACAGTGGATCTTTTGTGCTTTTATAAAGTGGTGTATATTTCTTACTTTCATTGGCCTGCCAGTTGCCACTGCTCTCCAACATTAGCATGATCAAACAGCGGATTTTCAGGTTGAAAATCATGAAATCTATTTGCATCATTGACTAGATCTTCCATCATAATATGTTTAGCCTCGTCAGTACTTGTGGCATTACTAATGGGTGGCTATTTTCCCATCTCCACCCTTTTTTTCCCATGAAAATACCACACGCTATATGATTGGATAAAACCCCATCTAAGCAAATGAAAATGAATTTCACCTAAATTGAACGTCTTAATATTTTAGCATTGATTGCAAGGGCATAAATGTACTCCTTTCTTACCACCGTTTTCTTCAACAAAACAAATAAACATGTTCACCCCATCAATATAGTATGGAGATCTTTGATTAGATTCACTTATCCACTTTTTGTCTATACTGAATGGCATGTTGCCCGCCTATAAATTTAAAAATTGTAACAACTTACAAATCGCATCAATCATTAGATGTTTCCATTAGCAAGTTGTTGTTTTTTCATCTATCACTAGATCGTAAATGGGCCTACCCCCCTTCACATATGCCCGTATCTTTCTCTGTTAAAACATCAAAGGAATTTTCAGGCCTTAGCGAGCCTAGTTTGTCTAGCAAGGTTCAGTACATTTGTCTAGGTTCAGTACATTTTCAACCATTAGCAAGTTAGTTTCAGCACATTTGCCTAAGTCTGGTGCATGGAAAGTAAAAGAATTAACTAGTTAACCTAAAACTAGTTTTATTTATTGGAATGAGTATGGCAGTTTAATAAACAAAATTCAAGGTTCATATTCTACATATCCAGTATCATGACTAGCTAATACAAGGAAATAGATCAAATAACATGTGCACTAACCATGGTGTAATATGACCAACTGCGAGAACCTAACTTTCTTCAACGTTCAACCTTGCTTTGTAACCGCCCTTAGGTAAAAACCAATAAATAGTTCTCTGGCCTACAACATGTTGAGAATGAATTGAAATAATAGCACAAAAAATATCGACTACTAGAAACCGAATCAAACCAAAATTTTATAGCAATAGAGACGCACGATTTGCAGACAATGACAAAGAAGCAGATTTGAGCAGACAACTATCCGATTTCTATAATTTTTTGGGAGCGATTTTCAGAAATGGAAATAGGGCACGACATACAATATTAGACGAGGGAAATAAAAAAAGGGAGGGAGAAAACCTGAAAGGATTAAAAATTTGGAGGGATGGGTGTGCTTTTTTGGCCAAAAGTCTTACACCAAAAAAGGCATGAATTTGAAACGACCAACAATCTAATCAAATTAACCGATCCGAAGCATTCGCGATGGACGGTCAGATTTAGGGTGCTTGGGTTGGTGCGCATCGCAAACTGTTGTTCGATACGGATCTAAGCATTATCAAATTTGATACGGCTATTAGCCGAATTGTATACCCGCATCCTTGTGTGCCAAATTCGCTGATATGGTGTAGTGAGTCCTTGAATCTAATCCAGATTTATTATTTCGTGGTCTACCTAGCTGAAATTAATACTAAAAAAACCACGGATTCACAAATCTGGTACTAAAAGAAGAATGAAAGAAAGGGAGAAACCTAAACAAATCAGATTCGAGGACTTACCTCACGTTGATCAGAATTCTAGACACCTACGTTGTAGATTTGTATCTCTTATCTTCAAACCTTGGATCAGAACCCCCAAGAACTAGTATTTTATTTTCTAAAATGGTTTAGAGAGGAAAGAGAATGGCAGATCCTAGGTAGCAATTCAGAAAATATGAGACTAAAGCTAGGCCCTGCTAGTCTATTTATAGGTGTACGAGAAGGTCTAGACCACTGGATTTAATTAAATAAAATCCGAACCGCATAAACCAGAAAACCACGTCACACAAAACGGATGTGGGCCCGACCGGGTCGACCCCTATATCGACCCAACTAAGAGGTGGGTCACCCCTAGATCGACACATGGGTCGACCGACCCATGTATGACCTGGGTTGACCCATTATGGGTCCAGGCGTGTTTTCTGCTGCGTTTTGTTTTTTGGTTTAACGTTAATAAATAACATTACTTTTATTACTTGATATAACATATCTGATTTATAACATTCTAGTTATAACTTATCTTTATGTTTGAATTTCAAATTTTCATGTTTATATACGCATGCAATATTTTGGTTATCAATTCATTAAAAGCTTACCTTTCAATTCCTTTCCCTTTAATGGTTGCTTATTTAATGTAATTAATGGCACTATTAATTCATTGTTGCTGTATTCCTTTTAATGCATTGTTTTATTTCCTTTTTAATGCATTGTTTTAATTTCATATGCAACCAAATATCTTGTCTACTTTTCATGCATGTATTTATGCATTTATTTATTTCTTCTCTCAACTTGCACCTTTTATTTCAACATTAAAACTCTATGCATATATACATATTCATGCAATATTTATTTCTTACCCATTTTATTATTTAATTAAATGTGAAGTGTTACAGTAACGAATGGAAACATTGCTCCTCGACTTGCTTGCATTATTGACGATGGAAACTGGTCTCTTAACAACATCAAGCTCCCCACTTTCATTACAAAGAAAATTAGAGGAATCAACATATGTAGTGATAATAAAGAAGACTATTGATTCTTTATAGGTAATAGTAGCAGTTAGTTCTCTATAAGTCTGTATACAACTCCGTCATAGCTTTTAACAGTAATCTGGAGTGGGTTAAATTCATTTCGAAATTTTCTATAATTTAAAAATATGCTTTCACAATGTACTAGGCATGTTTGGATACACTTGACACCATAGACAAAATCAATAAATGGCATTCGATTTCTACTAGCATTTGCAGACTTTGTGACTGCGAGGAAGAATCAAGAGATTATCTTTTTTTTTTCAAATGCAACTACTCGATATTTATTTGGGAAGACGTCAGCAAATTCCTGAACCCAAATATTATCATAAATTATAACATTTTGTTTGATTTAAACAAGTTAATTAAGAGCTCGTATCACAACAAGGCGTTTAAAAATAGTGCTAGAATTGTGTCTACAACTACAATAAG
Organism: Allium sativum; assembly: GCA_030737875.1. Taxonomy (NCBI): domain Eukaryota; kingdom Viridiplantae; phylum Streptophyta; class Magnoliopsida; order Asparagales; family Amaryllidaceae; genus Allium; species Allium sativum. The sequence continues at coordinate 28,642,144 of CM060925.1, read as the reverse complement.
CCATATTTAGAGAGAGAGGGACATAATGGATGTCAAACCTAATCAGACATATATGGATGGAAAAGATAATCGAATGCATAATCATATAAGTTTGGATGCAAAAGCTAACAGAATACTAAATCGAATTGGGTGTATATGAAAACCGATATATACACGAGGTATATTTTTCAATAGTGCTTACCACTAAATGCTAAAGTGGATCGAATGCCAAACCTAATCGGATATGTATGGATATAAAAGCTAAAGGAGTTCCAAACCTTATTGGGTGCATATCAAAACCAATATGCACTTGAGGGTTATATTATTTATCTGAGCTTACCGTTGAATGGAAAACTGAACCTGAATCCAAACACAATCATGTATGAACGTAGAAGCTAATCAGATGCTAAAACTAGTCTGGTATACACGGATGTTAAAGCTCATTAGAAGTCAAACCTAGTCAGGTATGTATGGATGTAAAAACTAACCAGATGCCAAATCTAAACAAGTATATGTCAAGACAAATCTGTATCTAGATACATTGTTTAACCCATATAAATACTAAATGTGAAAGTGGACCGGATGCCCAACTAAATCAGGTATGTATAAAAGTAAAAGCTAACAAAGTTTCAAACCTAACCAGGTACATATTAAAAACAACTTACCCCTGAGGTAATTGTTTAAATTGGCTTACTACCGAATGAAAAAATGAATCGAATGCCAAACTTAATTGGTTATGCATAGATGTAAATACAAACCAGATGTCAGACCGAATCAGGTATATATGGATGCAAACTAAGTTCCACTATTCTATATAGAGAGCGAGATCGTACAAAAATTGATGACTAAAATAAATTTTGAACAAAAAAATAGAAAGTATTAAGGATAGAGAACTGAACCAGATTTAGATATAATAGCAGCTAATGTATGCACGAATTCCAATCAAAGAGGAAAAAAAACCTTCTGTGCGTCTTCATTGCTATAACAATCCGGTGATACAAATAAAGGACAAAATTACACAAGAAAACAAAACTATTACTTGACTTAGATGTCCAATCCCTTTTTGGTGAAAATGAAAGTTTTTCCTTATTCTACTATAATAAAAACTTATACGCTTCCACCAGTAAAATATTTTCCATCTGCTATATAATACTTAATGGATGAAATACACACACACACATACATACATATATATAACATAAGCAAACCACATTGCTGCAAATCCAAGCATCACACCTAGGTAAGAGAAAAAACCAGTCCAATGACCCACCTTAAACAAAAATAGGTAATATACGAGTATACTGTAAGTAGCAGCAGGTTAATTCCACATTTACGCAAGTCCCATTAGAAAACCGTATATCAGGAAAATGTATAAGTGGGATGTAGTGATTTTTAACTAATTCATTTTGGATGAATGACAAAATTCATCACAACGTACGCGCAGATAATAACCACGACCCTCAAGTACAACTTATTGCATATTCATAAATTATATAATTTTAAATTTGTTTTAGTATATAACATTGACAAAATTTATGATATTACTGCAATGATGTTCTTCCTTTTAACTTCTTGGTCTGACCTGCTCAAAATGTCATATTTATTGCATCTCTTCCATAGTTTCCCAACTTTGTTGCTTCCTTGAAATAAGTTGAATTCCTACCTTTGGCCACATGCTTATCACTTTCTGTTACACTGCCAGATTACTTGTTGTCCTTTTTTATTATGCATGCTCTTCATTACTTAACCATGCTCGGTGCTTTTCCATCTTTCCTTCAGCCTTAATTAGTCCACATTGATTTGCTTCTGTTGTAGGCATATTTTGCCTGATTAGGGCATTCTCAACCAAAGGTTAGGTTGGGAACCAACCGAACCCCAACAGGGGATTGGTTAGAGCCTAGGAGGTTGCTTTGGAAACCCCCAAGGCTGTCAGAGCAACCATTCGGTTGCTTAGAAACCGATGTCTTTGCCAGCTTTATAAAAGTCGACTAAGGGTTTATGGTGTGGATCGCAATCCACACCACGGTTGTGGATCGTAATCCACATCATTTTCCTTATTCGGATTTTATAAAACCAGCTAAGGACACACAGCAACCCCTATTGGGGTTGTTGTGTTTTCACCTATTGGGGATGGGTGGGGGGCCAACCGACCCAACCAGCTATTGGGAATACAATTGCTAGGTCCTGCTTTTTCATTGGAACTAGAATAATGCCTAGATTTTGTTTCAGGCATTATTCATGACCAGTTCAATTGGGAGTGTTTCTCTGCAGCTTAGGTCATTATAAAGCATGCTCATATTATACGAATCCAAAATCTTGCATTCATGTGTAATAACAGCCTACTAATGATGCTAGTAGTGGTAAGTGATCAAAATCATGCTTTAGTAGTAAGTTTGTAATCAAAACTGAACTTAAAACTAGAATTAGGAAAACGTTAGTGAATCGAGAAAAAAAATGTAGTTGATAAATATATGGTGTCTATTCTAACATGTCTTTGAAGAATATTTGAATTTCAAATGATAGCTTGTAAATTGGGAGTCTAGAGACAATATAATATTCGTTAATTTTTTGTAATATACTTTCACCTTGATTAATATTTGATATACACTTTTATGCCAAATAAGTACCATTTTATCATATAACCCAGTTGATCAAAAATCAAAAAATTAAGTTCATTTAAAAAAAACGATTTACTTTCATTCAAAAACAATTAAAAGAATTCATCTACTCTCAAAAATAATAAAGGGATTTTAAAAAATATAAATGAAAAGATGTGAGTTATCTTTCTATTTAATTATGTGTTCTTTTATAAACTTATCATTTCAAGGGAAGATTATAAAATAAAATATAAACAAAAGAATAAAATAAAAAAATATTTAACTTCTTCTTTTTGGCAAGGCCGACGGGGTTGAGTGGACCCCTACCACTTTTATTAATGTACCGAGGAAAAACAAAATTTACAACTCACACAAGAGAACGCAGAAACACGGTACACTAATCACTAGAAAACAACACAAGACACTAAAAAACCAAAGGAGACAACATATTACATCAGACTCAGCAAAATACCCGGATCAAAGGTAAAGTTAAGGAGCCGCAGACCATTTCTTATCTCATATCTAGTGCACACCATCAATTGATCACTGGTTTTGGCTTCATTAGGTTGAAAAATTCTTTGATTACACTCACGCCAAATTACTGAAATAAACTTCTTCAAAGTAAAACACAGAATGCGGCCTCTACTTCTCCTCCTACTTGTCTATTTCTCCAGCTTGGACCACTCTTCAGAACTCACGCATCCAGTCCCTCTCCTGCCAATTCTTTGCATTATATCTTTCCAAACCACATTGATAGTAGGACATTCGAAATACAAGTGCTCCAGCGTTTCTTCATTCATACCACATATGACACAACTTGGGTCAATTGGCATTCCTCTGTCATAGAGCTTCTTTCTAGTATTAACTTCATTGTTCATCACTTTCCAAAGTAAAAAATTCTCTCTATGTGCATTATCAGAAAACCATACTTTCTTCCTCCATTTACACTTCGTCATTGAGTCAAACCTAGACAGATAATAATACAACCTGCCAATCTTGTATGGATCCTTTCCATCACCCCATTGCGTTATACAGTCCACATCATTCTCAACTTTGATCTCATTTGCCACAGCCCATAACATATTAATACTATGTACCGAAGATTTAGGAAGGACTATTGTGTTATTGTAAATGTAATGGCTAACACATACAGAGCGACACATGCCAGTCAGTTCAATTTCAAGATCAGTAAGGATACGACTCAAAATGAGACCATTACGTAGCCACAGATCATTCCATACACTAACTTCAGATCCGTAATTAATTTTAAAACTGAAGAACGGTAGAATTTGCTCCCTTAGCTTGTATAGACACCGCCAAGTCCAACTAATTTTTTGAGGTTGCACCATAGTCCAGTAGTTCTTTCTTTTTATTACATGTTTATAGGACCATTGAACCCAAATATTATCAGATTTGTTTAGAAAATCATCAAGATGTTTTAAGAAGGCAGCTTTATTCCAGGCGTGCATATTAATAATACCCAATCCACCCATACTCATCGGTTTTTCCGCACATCTAAAAGCAATCGGCGCCAAATATTTGCCTTCCAAATTTCCTTTCCAAAGAAACTTCATAAAAGCATAACGAACCATTTGATCAGCTTACCAGGAAGAATAAAGTCCGAGCCCAATAAACTTGCATTGAGAAAACGACAGATTTGATTAAAGTCAATCTACCCGCTTGTGACAATAATCTACTCATCCAATGATTTATCCGAGCAACAATCCTACTATATAAAGGAAGGCACTGAATAGTTGAGATCTTAGCAGTAGAGAGAGGTAAGCCCAAATACGAGATAGAGTCGGGATTATTCGATAAACCAGTTTGTTGCACTATTTCATTAACCTGCTCCGAAGATAGACCTGCGGATTTCATCTCCGACTTCATCAAATTTACTTTCAACCCAATCATTCCAGCAAAGGAATTGAGAGTGTTCATAATGGTCACAATTGTTACATTGTCAGGTTTACAAAAGATCACTAAATCATCCACAAACATAAGGGAGGAGATTCGTGGTTCTTCACATCTAGGGTGTAGTTTGAAGTGGTCGTCATCAATGTTTTTATTGAGCATCTACGTCAACATTTCCATAGTCATAATGAAGATATAGGCTGATAGTGGGTCTCCTTGTCGTATGCCTTGTCTACTACCGAAATAACCAACAGCACTACCATTAATAAGAAGAGAGAATTTTGGCGTGGAGACACAAGCATATATCCAGGCAATAAAATGAGGCGGAAAATTCATGTATCCCATGATACGAACAATTGCATCCCATTGAATAGTGTCAAAAGCCTTCATTATATCTAACTTGAACGTTGCTCTAGCGGAAATATTAACGCTTGAGTAACCATTTAGGAGTTCGTGAGAAATTAAGACATTGTCGAGGATGCTCCTACCTGGAAGAAAGGCGGCCTGATTCGGAGAAATAATGGAGGGAAGAACATTCTTCAGTCTCGTCGTGATGATTTTAGAAATGCATTTGTATATGACATTGCAGCATGAGATCGGTCTATAATCGGACACACGGCTCGCTGTCATAATTTTGGGAATTAAAGCAATGTTAGTGCTGTTGACAGTCTGACTCATATTACAAGTTCAAAAGAAGTGCTTAACAGCCTTGCACACATCTTCAGAAAGCAAATTCCATGAATTTTTGTAGAAGAAAGCATTATATCCATCCGGCCCACACGACGAATTACTATTTAAAGAGAACATTGCCTTTTTAACCTCTTCATTTGTGATTTCCTCGCACAAGGATAAATAAGCATTTTCTGAAATCTTCGGCAGAATGTAGGGGTTAATTTGTTCAATATTAGGATAGAAACCATCTTTATTGCCAAGCAAATCAGTGAAGTGTTTAAGGAAAGCAATTTCAACATCAATTCTAGTGTTAGCAACATTACCATTGCAGTCCAGGATGGTCACTATATTTTTTATGCATTGTTTATCTTTAAGCATTGCATGAAAATAGGCACTGTTCCTGTCTCCCTCCATTTTCCACTTCATGCGAGCTTTTTGCTTGATCATTTCCTCTTCAGCATGTAGCGAGATCTGATATTGTTTTAGGATGTCTTTCTCCAAACTCGACACCGTCAAATTAGTTGGATCATTCATCATGCTTGTTTGTATGTCCTCAAGCTTCTTCCTCCACTGACTAGCTTGCTTATTTCCTATCCCAAAACGTTCCCTAGCACACAGCCTCAAAGAGCTCTTCAAAACTTCCAGTTTCTGCAGCAAAACAAAACAAGGGTTACCATAAGTCAGCCTCCCCCAAACTTCAACAAGGATGTCATTAAAGTCAGGTTCACGGACCCATATGTTAAAAAAATTAAAACTAGAGGAAATTTTCAAGGCAAGCCCGCTGAGGGTAAGAATAGTTGGGGAGTGGTCAGACAGTAAAGGAGGTGGTCGATGAGAAGAGATGGTTGGCCAAATGTTGAAGGTTAGCGGAGAACAGAGAGCTGATCAATGAGAGAGTAAGTTCTAGGTCCGTTGCGACTGCTATTATTCCAAGAGAAAGGAAGGCCAGTACACTTGATATTGACAAGATTTCCAACGTCCATGGCAGTTTTCAAGGGTAAAATTTCGGCAAGGGAAAGAGCATTACCACCAGTTCTCTGATTTATTGCATAACAACAGTTAAAATCTCCCAAAATTATCCAGGGAACAGTGGATTGGCTAAGGGTAGGGAGTAAGGCCAGGAAGGTTTGCCTAACAGCTAGAGAGTTTGTAGCATAGACTATAGTAAGCAGAAATGGATTTTGGTCAGAGATAAACTTGGCATTGCAGTGGATAATTTGAGGTGTCATTTGGATGGGGCTTATTTGAATGACAGAAGGGTTGGAAATAATCATGATCCTGCCATAGGGAGCCAAGTGGAGATTGTGTAGCAGTTTCCAGGAAGGGTTAATGTATTTAGCGGCGCGTATCGTGAGGTCTTGATTGAGCTTTGTTTCAAGAATTGCAAGCATATCCAGTTTATTCTCCTGAATTAACATTTTACACTGATCCAGCTTAGTGTATTTGTGACAACCACGGACATTCCATGCACCAATAGTTTGCGACATAAATCAAACTGTTGGGGGTATTACAGCTTCATTTCTCATACTCCTTAGCATATACGGGCTAGGCACAGAGGCAGGAGTGTTTTTCTTTTTTCCTTTAATATTCTTGAGACAAACAGGAGTAAAGGAGTCTACAGGAGGTGATTTATTAGCTTTTGGTGGAGTGATGGATGAATATGGGTTAGGATATGAGGCTGTGGTTTTTGAAAGTGGAGAAGATAAAGCCTTGTCATGTTTTGGGTCACATGCAGGGATTTGCATGGGGCTTTTGTCAAGTGGCTTTTTCGTTGTGACATCAAGAGCAAGTGAATAAATTCCATCAGTGGCATTCAAATGAATGCTACCAACTTCGAGTGTACTATCATTATTTTCATTTATATGCATACTCTTCACTATTCCAGATGTCCCAACTTCATTATTGATCCCACCCACTTGCGAGCTTATATTATTTCTCCCTTCATTTATTGTAGAGCTGATCATATCATATAATTTGTCACTTGCTTCCTTTTCATTATCAACTACTTTCTCACTTCTGTCATTTTCTTCTGTTAATCCCTGTCCATTTTCTTCTTTTTCCTTTTCTGTTTCTGTTTCATTGTCTCTATTTTCTTTTTCATTAACTTGAGGTTGATCTATTTGGCTATTTTCGTTAGTCTGATTCACTTCCTGTGGTTCACAAGGCTGAACGCGTATTACTTGTTGCATACAGTCCTCTAAGGTTGGCATCACACCTAAATCTAATTCATGATCTTGAAATTCATCAACCAAGGATTGCTCTACCTCATTATCCTGACATTCTCCTTCTTCTAGAGCCGCAAAACTGTTACCCTGAGCTGACAGAGCAACAGTACTCTTCTGCATTATTTTCACTACATTACTAGGGCCAACTTCATTAATGGCATTTTGCTTCTCCACTGATTTGGTCTTTTTTGCTCTAACAACTTGCCATTTTTCTTGGTAGTTTCTCTTATCAACATAGGGATGGTACTTCACTTGCTCACGTAATTGCACTGGAGCTGAATTTTGTTCCTTATTCTTGGGTTGGATCTTTTCTCTTCCTCCATCTTCAATAGCACTTTCATTAATTTCACACATTTCACTTCTATGACCAAAAGCTTTACATAATACACAAATGTCAGGCTTCCACAAATATTCAACATATATTCTTTGCGTTCCTCCTTCCGGGGTTTTGACAAGGAAATCATTCACCAAATCATTATCGGGTTTCACTTCAATTAAGCATTTCGCGTACATTATTCTCCTTCTACTTTCAGTCATCTCATCCATACACAGCAACTTCCCCACTCTGCTACTAATCCAGTTAATACCAAAGTTTGACCACGCATTAATGGGTAAGTTATAAAATTTAACCCAAACAGGAACCGATCGTATGTTACCTCTTACATTGCTTATCATGGGATCGTACGGCTTGATGATAAAAAGCTTGTTGTTGATTATAATAGGGTCAGCTTGGAGGATACGGCTCTTATCTTCAGCATTAACAAAATCAAAAAGGAAAAGCACTCCATCAGAGCGAACAGTTACTGAGCCTTTCAATCTCCAAAGAGGGAGAAGCTTATTTAACACCGCAGTATAAGAAAGTGGTTTATCTAAGAAAAAACCCACCAAGAAATCATTCCATACTTCTACGCCTGATTCAGTCACTCCATCAACCAACTCTAAGGCACCATCTACAGGATCAAAGACTGGGGTGATATCAACAGGCGTGTACTTACCAGTGTTCATGGGTTTACGCTTAAACAAGAAAGTCCAAGGATGTTGATTCACTGCGGGCGAAACTAGGTTTACGGTAGGATTTGAGGGATGGACATGGTTTGGGTTAGGCGGTGGAGGCACAGGAGGTGGGTCTGGGGGCGGGACTCTGGGCGGTTGGCTCGATGGAGGAATTGACAGGTTGGCGATGGATTGGACAGGGATGGGACAGGGCGGGAAAAGGGGAGCGGGCTCAGCCATAAAAAGTTAGGATTTTTATTTTTTTTACAAATAAAAAGAAAACTTAAATCTTTAATTTTGATTTATTATTTATGAAAATATTTAACTTCTTATTATAATAGAGTGGTAAACTCATCATTTCATTTTGCATTTTAATATGTTCATCTTTTAATCAAAATACAATTTATATATCTCTTATTCAAGCCTAAATTAATCATCTATTTGGCATATGCTAAATGTAAATAAAATAATAAATACACACATCTTTAAAAAAAGGAAAAAAAATAGATTTCGCAAAGAAGATAAGCATATATTTCCATGAGAAAATTATATATATATATATATATGTAATTTAGTAGTTAATTATTTAGTTAATTCTTCTAATCTTCATTTATTTATATTTTTGTTTGAATATATAAAAGAAAATAATGAAATGTACATATATTAGTGATAAAATAGATATAAAACATAATTTAGAAAAAGGGCAAATATGTCTATACATTTTAAGATAATTTTATTTATTTTTATCCAGGACTGATTTATTCATCATTTATTCAAAGTCTAATTTATTTATCATTTTGTTGAAAGCTAAATGCAAACAAAGAGACTAGTTACGCATACCTCAAAAAATATAACTAACTAACAAAAGTTTTTATCCACATCTTAATTCTTTTTTTGGCAAAGCAGACCAGTTTTTTAAGTGACTGCAAACACTTTTTTTATAACCAACAATAAATACAATTATTATAGGAGGTTGGTGGTTACCAACCTGCTAAGTTCAGTTTTTAAGATGGACCGTTCATCGTATACGTCGTTTATAGTAGGTCGTACACTAAATCTATTCTAGATTATAGTACAGGAGCTAGCTAAGTACTAGATGACTATATTGCATATGTCTCTCCACACAAGGAGGAATAAACAAATTGTTAGGCTAAAATAATAAATAAAACCATAACTTGTACTATTGCAAATAATACTTCACCCATGCCATGTACAGTACTTTACCTTGCTAGTGTCATACGCCACTTACCATCACATAGCAACTTCAACACAACAAAGCCATACTGAAGCCACCGAAAATATCTTCCACGTGACCGCAGCCGAAAGCCTACTGCGTTCATCCACTTCCAGGCAACCTGAAAATCAGTGGCAAAAGCCATCTCCTTGCATAAACACACCGCATACCAATATGACATGAGTCTTGTTGGAATGAATTCAATACCAGCACGGTCTGGGAGGATGCTCCTCCGATTAAAACAGTTATGGCCAGAACAAATGCTTCACGTGTGTAGTCATTAATAGAAGAAGCATGAATATCTAAACAAGCTAGACCAAATACAGACCCATAGCATACCAACGACTACAAGAACTCGGCACAAAAAATATTCGTTCACCATAGAAAACAACTCCAAACAAATTCCTTAAACCAAACATCCAAACTTCACTATATATTCAACATCTCAGTAAAAACAAGACATACATCGGCCATACGAAACAAGCTTAATTGCCCAAAAATTCCATTCATTAACCCAAGATGACAAGAACCCCATTAGCTCATTAAGTAAGAGACTGTGAGCATAAAAAAATTCCATCCACATCTTAATACTTATTCACAAACCCATAAGATTTGTTTTAATAATAAAAAATATAAATTCTTGTTCATAAAGTAACGATCTCATCAACAAGACTTAATTATCATTGTTTAAACAATCAAGCAATTATAGCGCATCTAATATAAGGAATCTTTCTTCAAAAAATGAAATTTTACAAGGCATTATCTTGAACAAACTTTATCTCCATTATTTTAAATGACCAAGATCATAATGTTAGCATTAGGTTATCCATATGTCACCAGTGACAATTATTATGGATCTATCCCTATTTTGTTTGGTTGTTTATGTTTATGCTTAGTATTTAATTAAATCCATTTTCAATATCAAAATTTATGTATGTCCATGTTGCCTAACTCTTTCATATGGAAACTCATTTTTCAGTGTTCAATGAAATAATTTATTTACACAAATTTTAGCTTTGTATTGTAAAATTGAAATTTTCCCTCCTTTTTGGCTTACATAAAGCATTTTATAGAATTAAAATTCATAATTTGATTAAAAAGGAATAAAATAGCAATTTGGTTGAAATATAATGTTAAATTACCAATTATAATTTTATTACTTGCTACATTTTTTATAAAATTGAATAAAATACACATATTATTTTGTTCGAAAATATTTTGGAACATGATTTTAAGTTCCGCATGGTTTTTTATTTGAATGTAAATCTTTTCATCATTATACTTAAGATTTTTTTTTTTAAATCATTATTATAAATGGACATGTCCATTTTAATCATTTTATTAAGGTATGATTTGATATTACTAACATTAGTTTTCAAATACGCACACATATAATTGTATCTCCCTTTGACTAAAGTGAATAAATTATATTTTTATATGTTACTATAAATTTACTTTCAAATCTTATTAAATTGGATATTTCTTTAGACTCTGATTTCGTAGTGTATAAATTGATTAATCTTAATTATAATACACACACATACACTCTCTTATTTGTGCGTATATATATGTGAAAGCCGCATAAATATGTTTTATTAGTCAAAAATTTGAATGTCAAAGGCTTGTTTGAATTGTATGAATTATCATTAATTTGTTAATTAACCTAATTAAAAGAGCGAGAAATGACATTTTTTCTCTTTACATTTATGACATCATCTTCTTTTAAATTAGCTATTTTCTCTAAGAGTAATAAATTAGAAGATCCCATTCTCTCATCTTTTACATGTTTATTTACGTACATTCATGTATTGCTCATATGATGTCCTTATCATTTCAATACATAAATGTATTTAATGCATTCATTAAATTACACACTTAATTCAATTAAGTTTAAAACTCCTTTAATTATGAAATAAAATAAAATAAAATGTTAATTTATTTTAAAAAAACATGGGAAAGTTCTAAATTAATTCAGGCGTCAACCATTAAAGATCCAATAAAGAAAATTTCTAAAAAAAGTCTTCTGAAGAATGCGGGCCCAATACCAACACTCTACACTGAATGTATGATTAAAATTTTGTACGTCCAAGTACTAATTGAAATTAATAGCAATTTTGAATTCTTGAATGATGTGATTGAGAATAATGAGGTGTTCACTCAATCGGTTAAGATCATCTCCAACATTGTCGAGATGTTCTAAAATGGGGGAAATCCCAATTTTATTTCATTTCCCCATGCTCTAACAGGCACAGTTCGAGTATTAGGAACGAAATAAAATGGGGTTTTGCCCTATTCTTTATTTAAGTGGAATCCTCTTTATAGAATAAATGACAATCTATACGTCGTTTATGCTGTGACACAACTATTTACTATTTATAGTAGGAAAACTCAAAAAATAAATAAAAATAAACTGTATAAATCGATTTCTAATTCCCATTTATAGGGTTTAATAAAGAAAAGAACCATTTCACTCATACCTGGAACAGTAGGGATTCACGATACTTTATTTCAGCTTCCTCCTTTTGAAATCAATCTCTCTACAAGAGATGTTATAGGTATAAACGGTGCCTTACAGACTACCCAAATTGCTACTGGCAACAAAGATTTTATTCCTTGGAAAGTGCCTGGATTGCTAAAGAAACAAGTGCTCAAAATCAGAACAATAATAATAATGGAAACGAAGGGCATTTACAGATGAAGAAAATGTTTACATCAGTAAAGACGGAGTCAAGATCTTGATAAAGGGAGCCATTCGTAAAGAATATTTCATGAAACTTTCAACATAACATAAATTACAAAAAGCAAAACACTTTATTTTAGAGTTCACTTATATATATTTAGTGTAAGATGATTATTTCACATATTGTTCACCAGAAGTACAAACTTGTAAGATTAATGTTAAAAACTTTACTAAACATATTTCAAAATATGCAAGCTATCCGACATTCTGTTTCTGAAAAGTGGATTCCCCTTTGCATGAATCCAATCCTACTTGCTACATAAATTAGCATTCAAAAAAAGTTGCAAGTTTTTCAATATTCTTGTAAAATAGAAGGAAAAAAAGATATTTGACTTATTTGCCTTCATTAATCCTCGATAAAGTTCAGAAATTATTGATACATGTTTTAGGTCATCGTTATTAGGTACATCTAAACCATATGTTGCAATTGATATTTCTTATGAAGTTTTCTTGCTTGGAAAAATCTTGTGGATAAAACGTATCAACTAATTCACAAATATTTGGAATACTAAACGATTTGTATACAACTTTAAATTCCAAAAAAGAACTAAGAGTGAAGAGTTGAAATGTATGCCCATTAAAACAATGATATAATTCTTACCATTGAGTGTAAATTATTTCATGAAATATATCAAAGCGATAATGATGTTCAACTGTAACTTTATCTTTTTTTCTCAAGAACTTTTTCCTGAATTATACAATTACGAAAGTCGGAAATATAATTTTTTTCGTTTTTGGCAAAACGATATAACTTTGTTAAAAATGAACTCCAACCATCATCTCTTAAGTCTTGAATAAGTGTCTTTGTAGTTTTCATGAATTGTATGGCATTTAATATATTTTGAGACTGGTTATGTAAATGTTGGCACAACCCATTCGTGATTCCCATAATTTCTTGCGCAATGTGCAAAATAAATGCAAACTCAGAAGACATTAAGGCATTGTATGCTGCATCAACTTTTTCTCTTTGTGTAATTGTGCATCCTTTGTCCTTGGTGATATTAATAAGAACCGAACATGATGCACTATTTAAAAATGAGCTTATAATCTTTTCCATCCACCACGCATGCTACTAGCACCGTCATAACCTTGTCCATAAATATTTTGGATACACAAATTTTTACTTGAAAGCAATGTGGATATTGCATGTTTCAAGGTTTCGGCTTTTCTGTCTTTAGCATGAACAATATTGGAAAAAAGCTCACGTACAAATCCTTCTATCTCAACAAATCTTAAAATAAGACCCATGTGTTCTCTTTTGGATTCATCTCGTGCTTCATTAACAATGATACAAAATTTAGCATCTCCGATTTCTTCACAAATAAATTTTCTAACTTCTGTTGCAATAACATGTAAAATCTCCTTTTGAATTTGAGGTGAGGTATACTTAGCATTTCCAGGTGCATTCTCTAAGACAACATCTGCAACTTTTTTAAAATAAACAAATGTATAACAAAAAGGAGAAAAACAGCTTTTCTTAGATGACTCACAAAAACAAAACCGCATTGCAAAAGGAGCAACCGATTCCGTAAAAATAGAGAAAACCACATACACAAGATAGCTTAGATGGAAAACAAGCATCAAACAAAAAATCTCAAAACAATAGACAGGGGGACAAAGAAAGCCAGAATCAATAAACAGCCTATTAGCGATGTTATAAACTAAGAAGAAATTATACGGATAAGAGAAGATAAAACTTTCTCATTATTTACACATCAGCAGTCCAACGCTATATACACACATTACAAGGAAAACAAAATTACATCTATGCTTGCAATTTTTCTTAGTATCGGCTTTCAGTGTCGACATCAATACTCCTCGGTATCTCCTTCTAGTGTCGACTTCATCGCCTTTTGGTATCGACTTTAATACTGCTTAGTATGGCCACTTAATATCAACTTCTTGGCTTCGATGTCGATTTGTATCACCTTCTTGTATTGTTTTCTTCGCTTCGGTACAGGCTTATATCATCTTCCTGTATTGGCTTCGTTATCGGCTTATATTGCCTTCTTGTATTGTCTTTTTGGTTTGTCTTCTGGGTATTGCCTTCTTGGTTTCGATGTCGGCACCAAGCTGTTTGTTCCAACAACTTGATGTCGATAGCACAACAATATATACATATTTATATATATAACCTCTACTTAGAACACACCCCCTCAAGTTGGTGCATGGATATTCATCATGCCCAACTTGTTACACAAATACTTGATTCTAGCACCACTCAGTGCTTTCGTAAACATATCAGCCACCTACTCCTCAGTCTTGACATGCTTCATCAAAACTAGACCCTGTTGAGCCATCTCCCTAACAAAGTGATAATCTACTTCAATATGCTTCATTCTATCATAAAACACTGGATTAGATGCAATATGCATCGCGGCTTGATTGTCATAATAGAGAGTTATTGGTTTAACAATATTTATCTCAACTTCACACATAAGATGACCCACGTACGTCACTTCACAGATTGCCTTAGCCATAGCTTTATATTCAGATTCAAACTCGATCTACAAACAACATTTTGTTTCTTACTTTTCCATAAAATCAAATTTCCTTCTAGAAATACACAAAACCCAAACATGGATTTCCTATCAGCTTTGTTCCTGCCTAATCAGTATCATAGAAACATTCAACTCTTGCATGTCCATGATTCTTGTACTCAATTCCTTGCCCGACAGTTCCTTTAAGATAACTCAAAATACGTTTCAGTATGCCCTAATGATACATAGTTGGAGATGACATAAAATGACTTACCACAAAAGCAATATCAGGTCGTGTAATCGTAAGATGGTTCAATATTCCAACAAATTTCCTATATTTCTCTGGATCTTTGAAAACACACCATTTTCTACAATGTTACAATTCAATGGAATAGGAATAGTGCCAGGTTTAACACCTAGAATTCCAGTCTCCTCCAGCTCATACTTCCGTTAACACATAACAATGCTACCATTATCTCTTGTAATTTCCACACCTAGGAAATACTTCAAGTCTCCTAGATCTTTAGAGTGAAATTGTTTGTAAATAAAAGTTTTAAGAGATGAAATACCCGGTTCATCATTTCCAGTTATCCAATATCATCAACATAAACCACAAGCAAGATTATACCAGATTTATTATTCTTATAGAACACTGAATGATCACATCTATTCTTTACCATTCCAAAAATTTCAATTGCATTACTGAACTTTCCAAACCATGCTCTAGGACTTTGTTTTAATTCATATAGTGTCTTTTTCCAACTTGCACACCAAACCACTTTTCCCTTGCTACAATGAATCCACGGGGCTGAACCATATAAATTTCTTCTTCTAAATCAGCATGAAGAAATGCATTCCTTATATAAAGTAGATGTAGTTTATATTTATATGTTGCTGCTAATGAAATAAATATCCAAATAAAATTTAACTTTGCTACTAGTGAAAAGGTTTCAGAATAATCCGCTCCATAAATTTGTGCATATCCTTTTACAACTAAGCGTGCCTTCTATCTAGCAATCGAACCATCATAGTTTGCTTTTATAGTGAATACCCACTTACACCCAATAGGTCTCTTATTTTCAAGTGACTGAACTAAACTCCATGTTTCATTATATTCAAGAGCATTCATTTCCTCAACCATAACAGCCTACCATCTAGGATTTGATAATGCTTCCTCAACAACTTTAGGTATAGAAATAGATTCATGAGAAGTGATAAATGAATGACTTGATGATGATACATGTTTATACGAGACAAATGAAGAAACAGGATATGTGCACGGATGTTTTCCCTTTCTTAGAGCAATCAGAAGATCAGTTTTAGGATTAAATGTGGAAACAGATACATGTTCAAATGGAGGGATAGTATCAGATGTAGATGGAGATTTATCACGAGAATGTGACAAACCAGTTTCAGCAGAATCATTGATATTGTTCTCTTCTTGTACAGACTATGATATTTCATATACAAGAAAATCACCATTCCTACCAACTTTCCTGACTTTGATAATGTAAGTTTGATGATGACTGGGGCAACGGTGTTTCTTCAATCAAAGTGGCATCAACAGATACAAGATATTTATTTAGAGAGGGACATAAACACATGTATCCTTTTTACAAATGAGAATAACCAAGGAATATACACTTGACAGATTTTGGATCAAGTTTATAAATTTGTGATCCGACATCTCGAAAGAAAAATGTATACCCAAATGCTTAATAGGATATAGAGAATTGTTTGGAAATACAATTGAATATAGCATTCCATTTTGACTCATGTAAATTTGAAATAAACTCGAAGTATACTCCTTAGCATTATCACTCCTTAGAGTTTTAACAGAAGCATTGAATTGAGTTTTGATTTCAACATAGAATGAACAAGATATTGAATACAATTCAGATCAGTTTTTCATAAGAAACAACCAAGTCATATGTGAATAATCATCCATAAAGGTAACAAAGTATCTAAACCCTGATTTAGGAATCATGGATGATGGACCCCACATATCAGAATGAACAAGCTCAAATGGACAATTAGCTCTTTTACTTATTCTAGGACTCAAACTTACATGATGATATTTAGCATACCGACATGATTCACTATTCGATGACTATAATGATTTAAATTGTGGACACAATTTCTACAAAAAGGATAAAGATGGATGCCCTAATTGATAGTGTGTTTTTAAGCCTTGAGAAATACTTGAACAAACAATGATTGTTAACTCAGGGAAGGAGCATCGAGTACATACAGTTTCTTTGACTCACGCCCTCTACCAATAATTTTCTGAGTCATGAGATCCTGAAATGTACAATAAGATAGAAAGAATGAGATATAACAATTCAATTGTTGTGCTATTTGACTAACAGAGAGAAGATTGAATGCAAGTTTAGGTATATATAAGGTAGATGTTTTGATAGAGAAGGTGAATAAGTTGGATTTATTGTTCCAAACCCTTGAATGTTTGATCTGAAACCATCAGCTAAAGTGACATTATGAGTAGGAGTTTTTGATTTAAAACTCGAGAAAAGACTATGATCACCTGTCATATCATCTATAGCACCAGAATCAATGACCAATTGAGTTCTCCTGGGACTGACAAAGCTGCTATTATCTGCAATAGTAGAAACAGGTTGAATTTACTTGTTGAGACTGTTCTGATATTCAATAAATTTAACAAATTCTTCAACTGAAATCATAACATTCTAGATAACTTGAACTTGAGTTTTCACAACAGTTGTTGCTTGTTGATTTCCAGTCAGTTTTTGCTTATTTTATAGCTTCCAACATCAAATTTAATGTGCACAGGTTTCTTGCAATATGCACATGACTTTACTGTCTGATTTTCATACCCAGGCGTACCAACCTCTCTTTGTATGAGTTATGATTAGGTTTCCACGATTGATATTTATTAGTTGCACCCGTCAAAGCACTGTTGGTTGAACTGATGGAGTTGGATTTGAACTTGAGACTTGAGATCTAAGAATCCTCCTAAACACTTCATGCAATGATATCACATCTGATCCAGATAAAATTTGGGATTTAGCAAATTCATACTCATATGAGTGACCTACTAAAAAACTCATAATAACTATGTTCTCCGTTTTCTTCTGCTGCACTTTAACATCAGCACTGATACGAAGTAGCAGATTAAACACTTCAAAGGTCTTCTTAAATGTCATAAAATAATTCATCAGTGATTGATCTTGTTTTCCACTCGATAAAATGACTTGCAAATCTCACTCATCTGATATATTTCCTTTTCCAGAATATAAAAACTCCAGATAATCCATAAGTTCATTCATGAACTCACAATGGTTCGCCAAACAAATGATATTACTCTCAATTGTATTTCGAAATTGAAGAAACAAATGAGCATCATCTCAAAGCTAAATCACTACTTCCTTGTTTAATGGATTGGCTTCAGGTAGATCTTCAATTAGATGATTATCTCTATTAATACTCCATAAATATAATTGAATCATTGTACTCCAATCGAAGTAATTTGATTCACTCAACTTGTGCCCAATTATCTTAGATATCATCGACATGACTTCCATTACTAATTTATTCCCTACCATGATTCATGAATAAGATCAAGAAATAGATTTGATACCTTGAAATTAATTCATAGATCATTGCTCTGATACCATGTTATAAACTAAGAAGAAATTATATGGATAAGAGAAGATAAAACTTTCTCATTATTTACACATTAGCAGTATAACACAATATATACACATTATGTAACAACCCGGAAAATCAGAACCAATTTAAAAAATTTATTTTATAAATTTTAACGAATTTAGAATATTTAAAATAATTTATTTTAAATAATAATGACTAAAAATTTATTTAAATCAAAGTTAGAGCAGACAAATTTATTTTAATTATATAACAAGCTAGAAATAGCGCGGTAGTTTGAAAATTTGAAGTTGAACTTTGACTGAATGTACAGGATCCAAAATAAATTGGATTTAATTAAAACCAAAAATATTTAAATTTATTTAAAAATATCTTTCTAACGGATCTGAAAAATTGAAGTTTCATAGCGGGAATAAAAAGTTATGGCCAGTTGAATATAAAGAACTATCGCTATGAAATTTAATATAAATATAGCCCTTAAAATAGACATTTTGCAAACGACCTCCGTTTTCGACGAAAACACTTTGGTTGGATCCGGAATGTCAATTTATTGCTAGGTTTAAAATTCCATATTTTGGAATTAATATGTGAGCGTGGCAAAGGAAAACGCGTTTGGTAATTTCAGTTTGAATTGGCTCGATCAGAAAATGACCATTTTTCAAATGGTCTCCAAATTCGACGAAATTAATTTTGTTAGGACCGTATCATCCCAAAATAGCTATATTTATTTTTTGGGAATTTTTGGAACCAGTAGTTGGCCCCGGCAAATTAAAATGTACGTTCAAATCCGAATTTGAATGTTTTATATTTTAATTTGAAGAATAACTGACTGAAACAGTCGAATGTGCTTACGAAACATATTCCATTGTGTCCAAAACAGGGGTATTTAGCCAGAGGAGACAGTCATTGGGTTTAATTTGGAGTTCATATTGGCAAGGGGGTATTTTTGAAATTAAAGGATTAAAAAATAAATATAATAGACCAAGCACGTTTCTCGTTCACCATCGTCACCTCTGAAAAACCCGATACCCTCAAATAACGAATGATGGAGGAAGCTTCACTCCTCCTCTCTTCAATAACTCTCCAACCACTCAATAAAATTCAACGCTCATGTTGAAGATTTTGTATAGGAGCTTGAGATCTTCGAATCCATACTTGTTTCGCCCTCGATCGTGCTGCATTCATCGAGATCTAGACCCCTAAATTTTCGTTGTTTGAGGTCGAGCTCCTCCTCCTAGGGGCGTGCGATTTAAACGTTATAAGCAGCACCATGAAGCTCTCTCGACACTCTACATCGTGGTGTAGTCTGATCTTCATCTAGCTGCGCGGATGGCAAGAAAAATTCAAACCTAGTTGTGAATCAAAGGGTTGAGGTACGGGTTTTATTTTTTAAATGGGTTTTAACACTTAAAAGCGTCGTAAAGTATGATTTTAGAAAAAAAATCATATCTTTAACATATGTTGTCGAAATCTAGTGAAACCGGAGACATTGGACTCGTGACGACGTCTTCCATATTCTAGAAGAGATCGGAGAATTTTTGGAGCTCTCTACAATTTTAAGGGGAGTGAAACCCAATGTGAGCAACCTAAATTCAAAAATAAATGAATAAAAAAATATATAGGTTGCAGATGGGGCTTAGTAGCTCCTGACACCATCATCCACAGACCATGAACGATTTGTTTGATAGTATTGTGTTGTAGAAATTAATTGTGGTTGTGAACGATTGATTGTGGTTGCAACAAAGTTGATTGTTTGTGGTGAATTCATTATATTATGAAAATGAATTTTATTATGGAAAATGAAAGTATTGTAATGTTGCAAGGCCTAGGATAGCAGAGGAGCCGTGTTGGACACGGTGCCGGTGTTACCTACCCTGCCGTTGTAATGCTGAAATTTTCTAAAATAACTATATAAAATAGTTATTGTGTTGAAATAAATTGTTTGGACAATAAAAATCACAATTTTATTGTATATACAAAGTGTTAAATATATTCGTATGTTGAATAAATAGTTTGAACAATTAAAGTCACATTTTTATTGTATATACGAAGTGTTAAAAATATTCGTATGTTGAATAAATTGTTTGAACAATAAAAATTACATTTTTACTATATATATGAATCACTAAAAATATTCATGTTTGAAATAAATCGTTTGAACAATAAAAATCACATTTTTATTGTATATATGAACCTTTAAAAATAGTCAAAGGTTGAAATAAATATTTGTTGATTGAAAATAATATTTTTTACATGCATATGAACTATTAAAAATAACCGTGTGTTGAAATAAATATTTGTTAGTTGAAAATAATATTTTTAACATATATGAAGTGCTAAAAATCATTATGTACGGAAATGATTATTTGTTCGCTAAAAAAAATATTTTTGGCGTAGATATGCATATATGTATGTATGCTGAACAGGAAAGTGGATTAGCTGTTGAGTAAAGAATTTATTTGTGCACCCGACAAATAGATAAACCTTAATGAGTTGGCTACGCAATTTTATTTATTATATCAACTCTTGTGAATGCCATTGGATGTGGTGTGGTGGTTGTTCTGTGTGAGATTATAAACAACATCATAGAATAGTAACAATTAATTTTAAACTACACTGCATGGTATACTTCGTGAAGATAGCATACTCTATCATATACCACATAAGCATTTGGAGATTATGTGACGAGGTTGGAATTACCATACAGGCGAGACGCTTGTGTGGAGATGACAGTATTTCAGGTTGAACCGAAGACGAACTATTGATTTCATAGCATATCATATTCCATATAAGCATTTGGAACTTGTATGACGAAGTTAAGATTACCATACGAGCGAGATGTTCGTATGGCAATGATTGAATTACAGGTTAAACTGAGGACTGATATGGACAAAATAAATATAATGGTAAATTGTCAGATTAAATAAAAACCCCACACGAGTGTAGAGTTGACAATAATCACGTCTCTCTAGTTATTAAATACGGCACATGGATTATTTATTTTCCAACACTGGAAGAGGTGACAAGATTTATCTCTGGAGTAATTTTACACACTCCCTCGAACATAGAATAGGACACTAAAAATTGTGTATTCTTATACTAAATTTATTGGGTGCCTAATACGGCCCAATAAATTTTCAAATCCCTCTCCATACAAAGGAGGTTATGGAGAAATTTTTCGAAATTTAAAGGCGTTAGCCAAATTTTTGAAGTGAAAACGATTTGAAAATCGTCGAATTAATTATATATATATAAAAAAATTAAAATAGAACGAATCGCCCCGCTGCAGTTCGCATTTTGAAATCGTAATTTTAAACGATTATATCGAGAAATCTAACCATCGAACTACCCCGAAACTGAAACTGTTGGGTCCGCTTTGGAAAGATCTTTCCAACGATATAGAATTCGTTAAGATCCAATGGTTATATTTTGTGAAATGTTAAATTCAAATTTAGACAAGAGCAGCGCCAGTGCCATCGAATGACCTGAAACGTCGTTCAATGAAAGTGGACTATTTTTATATATATATAAATAGCGAAAAATCGTTATAAAATATTATAAGCGATATGAAATGGAAATAAACCGATTTTACTTGGTTTAGTGGATATTCTGATGGTTAGATGTATTTGACGTGAAATAAATATATTGAATTGAAACATGAATGTCGAATAATTTAACCATGGAAAAGAATTGATTTGAATAGGCTGAGTTAATTCTCATTTCAAATAATTGATCGATGATTAGAAGTTTAAGATATGAAGACGGTGCAGGACTGATGATCTTCACATCGAAGGGAGTACTACTGATGCCCTGGATCGGTTAGCTCCCAGGAGGGGTTAAAGTGGTAGTGGTCCGGACGTATTTGTTGATTGTTTGGATATGTGAGGGCCTCTCTCCTATATTTGACATATGGGACGAGGAATAAGGTGCCTCCGGTTTCGTTCAGACCCAGAACGAACTAGTAAATGGATGTGTGTCTGACGTTGTATTTTATTCTATGCTGATTGATTTCTATTAAATATATATTTGTTTGGTGGCGGAGAATCTATTCTCTTGCTTAACACCCTTCTCTGAGACGTACGAGCTCAGAGGTTATATATTGATAGACATCAGTCGCATGGCGTCGAATGTCAATGTGGCATGCTGAGATGCAAGTGATCAAGGCTTTTGTTGAAAAGCAGAGCTTTGTGGTTGATGATCAAAGCACAGCTTTAATATAGCATAGCTTTGTGTATAACGTTGATTCGCGAGCTTCACACCCCGGTATGAACCAGAAATGGGATGAAGGACGGCAGGGAGGACATGTGTTTCTTTCTATCTAGGAGTGGTGTCATGGTATGGAGCCCAGACATTTTTACTTATATGGTTGTTGGAAAGCGAGTTACCTCGGATATATCGGTCACTACAGGGCTGATGGATGATATGGTCGACATACTGACCATTACGTCCTAGAGGGCGGAGGAACGTATTGTTCAGGGATTATTAATCCACTTAGGTGGATCGGCCCTGCATTTTCCTAGGTGTAGTTGCGGCTGTATCCTGAGGGATGGGCTAGAGTGCCTCGAATTCAATAAGGACGAACCCTTGCCTTGGTTCATGATGGAAATCCAACTTCCAATACGACATGTGTGGTTTTGATTGTAAACCTATATATGGCTACAGGATATATGGTACCCATGCGGTCTATGATTGATAGATTATGATTGAAATTGTTTTCAAAACATATATGCACTAGTAATAATATCTAATGATTTTGATTTATACGTATCAAACATATTTTGGCTGCTATATGGTAAAACTCTATCCTCCGGTTTGCGTTGCATTATGTGATGGGACTTGAGTCTTATAATGAATTCATTTTCTATGAAAAGCATTGCGTTGTTTAAATGATTTACTTCATTTATGCACTGGCAATCCAATGGAGTAAACCCGTTCCGCGTCAGCGGTGTGGTCATGTGATTGACCTTATTGTTAAATAGGTTAAGTAAGATTTCTCATACCAGTCCCATGACTGACTCGTAGTTTGTTTCACTTGCAAACTCGGGTGCCCCTATTTCGACATGGGCAGCCTTGTATTCAGGT
The DNA here is from genome assembly GCA_030737875.1 of Allium sativum. Classification (NCBI taxonomy): domain Eukaryota; kingdom Viridiplantae; phylum Streptophyta; class Magnoliopsida; order Asparagales; family Amaryllidaceae; genus Allium; species Allium sativum. The sequence continues at coordinate 28,618,586 of CM060925.1, read as the reverse complement.
TTTAGCAGGCTCATTTTGGATAGCTATGGAGCTGAAGATGGATTTTATCATTTCTATTATGTTGTTCAGACTTTGTAATGTATATTATGTTTGATTCCGCTGCAGACATTTTATATAAAGCTGAAACTGTATTTTGTACTAAGTATGATCATGTTATGTTGTGTAACTCTGATCATTATATTTGTTCCAGTGTAATTTGATGTACGTTTTCTGATGTAATTTTATATTTCTGTTCTGCTGTTATTGTTTACATGTTATATTCCAAAGATTATCCTTGCTTCCGTGGCACGGGAGTTTAAGGTCATCACACATTACAAGGAAAACAAAATTACATCTTTGCCACTTGTAAATTTTCTTAGTATTGCCATTCGGTGTCCACTTCAATACTCCTCAGCATCGCCTTACGGTTGTTAGGGAATGCAGAATGGTCCGTTAAGGAAAAACAAACACTAGAAGGAAGGGGTGAATAGTGTTTTTGAGAATTTTAACCAAATCTAGAACTTAAATGATCTACCAAATGAATCAAACACCGCAGAAACAATCACAGACACATAATCAAACACGAACATAGAAATAAACAAAAATAAAATGCATAAAAGGAAAGAACTAACCGGATTTTATACTGCTTCGGAATAATCTTACGTCCAGTCCCACGCAATGCTGGATTGCGTAGAGTTTTAATAATAATATCAACCTCCTTGATTTCACGACTACAAGGGATAACACCAATTCCACACGCTTGATCAAGAATATCCTCCTCGGTTTAATGGCTACAAGGGATACCACCGATTACCCGTCCTTGATTTAACGGCTATAAAGGATACCACCAATTCTAATACTAACCAAACAATCACAAATAGTCCTACAACTCTTCAATAGCACTTGATTCAGAGAGAAATGAGTGGAGAGTGAGAAGAAAAGAAGTTTAATGAAAATAGAATTGAATTCGGCAGAATATAAGTGTAAAAATCATAAAAATTAGAAAATATAATGGTGTAGAGAAAGGGAATGAAGATGGAGAAGAAGAATGATAAAAAATTCGAAATCAACCCCTTTTTATAAATTTTGAAAGGTTGCAACGGTTTTGAAAGTTTCAAATAATGAAAAGACACTTCCTTTCAATTTATGACAGTTATATGTCGACATAGACATAACCCTTCACAAAAATGATTTTGAGTATTTTTGAAATGTCTAATATGTTATAAAGACAGTTTGGCACTTGGATTCTCTGGTTTTTTAGGATTTAGGTCTCAGCTACATATGTTTAAGGACGGTTTCTTGTGGAATCTAATGTGATTTTTTGTTTTGACAAACTACTGGATGATTATGGACTGGTATGGCAACTTCATGATTATGTCTCAACGATTCCAGTACTATGTGTTAATTGACTAGGCTTGATATATTCTAGTTTATCTACTTCACATGTACTCATTTACGATTGTGGAAACCGGTGATAGACTCAAGTCTCAATTTGGTTGATAGGTATTGGAAGTATAAATTGGATTTCATGAAGATTAACATTCAATTTTCTCCAATACCTGAGTTTCTATTTTCTGTTATGCCTGGAGTTTAATGATGAAATAGAATGTGCGCAGATTGATTTAGGGGATAATGCATAGATATACAGAATGGTGTTGGTCTTTACGATGCCTTCTACAGTTTGTTTCTATTTGTATTTGGTCATGGGTATTGAGTATGGTGTGCAATGGGATTTATGCTTTATTTTATTACTAATCTTCCTGAAACACACCATCAACAGTATGCAAATAGTGGGATGGATGTCATTGGGTGTAGTGCATTCACATCAAAGGTTTATCCATATTTAAACTAGCTTTTGGCTGAGTAAGGATGGCTCATGAAGAGAAGTTGGAGGTTCAGTAACTTTGCATGCAAGTGGGAAGAAGGCCAACCTTTTTTCTTGTACGTTTTCTTTTTAGTAGAAATAAAGTGAACCAATTTTCAAAAAAAAAATCTGGAAATTCTTGAATTAAATCATAGTGTTATAAATAAATATTATCAAGTTGGAAATCATATGAAAACATAAATATAAACTATATAAATATATTTATAAAATTATAGAGCTAAAATATATAAATATAAAGTATATAAAAGTATAAATATATAAATCTTATAAACTATAAATCTTTGAATCAAAAAATAAAATAGAGAAAGGAAAGTAGAGAAGATAAAGATAGAAAATTGAAAAACATAATTTGAATTTGAATTTAGTACCTGGAGTGCTATTCCGAGTCTTACATAATATAGACTCTATTACTATATATATATATATATATATATCTTGAATTATTGAACTCTTGATTACTCATGAGTCTTGAATCATATCTGAATTCTAAATCTCTAATATCTTTAAACTGTACAGTCTTCAGTAATAATTCTTGCATATAAATCATGCCTATGTGTGTATATATATCCTATACAAAAAGATGTTAGTATAAATTTTATAATCAATTAATATTGAAATAAGGTTATTGTCATCAAAACTCCATTCTCCAACAATCTCCTCCTGTTTAATGATGACAACCTTAGTTTTATAAAATATCATACATGTATATACCTATTGACGATGATCCTTCAAATACTCCCCCGTCTATATGAATCCTATATCCTAAGTCTATATTTTATAATTTCTCCCCCTTTGACATTATCAAAAAAAATTCTGAAACTACTCCCCCTAAATCGTATAACTCCTAAAGTTCCAAAATCTATCATAAAATAGTTCCTATACTAAAGTACTACCCCTTAAATAATACAAACTAATGTAAGTAGTATAATTACATACGTTTATATACAAACCAATCCAAGCACACCACACATATGTTTAACATATACAAGTTTAAAGTTTAACAAATCCAAATCAAACAATTCAATCAAATCAACCAAATCATACTGTAACGACCCGGAAAAAGGCGATCTTGGTTATTCGATATACAACACATATCGAACATCCAAGGATCGAAAATAACCGGAAAGTTAATGAAAGAAATTAGAGGGTAGGGAAAGATAAGGTATAAACTTATAGAAAAGAAGAAAAAGAAGAACACAATATCAGAGTAACACGAATCTCACAGCGGAACAAAAAAAATATAATAGATAACATATCCTTGAAATAAAATCAGTATATGTTTACAATAACATTATCAGAGTACAACACTTACAACACAACGGAAATAACTATAGCTATAAAACCTTGAAGCCTCCTGCTCCAAGCTCTTCCAGTATATCTGTAAATCCCGACTACTTGACTGCCCGTACAAAATTGAGCACCCAAGAGTTTAGGGAAAACAAAACAAAATAAACTCCGAGTCAGTCATGGGACTGGTATGAGTAAAACAGTTTAAAACAATTTAAGCCATTAAACGATATCTCATAAGACCACGCCGTATAATGAAACGGGATTTTCCCTTATGAGAATCCAAAATATCTTTATATCAAAACCCTTTTGATATTATAATAATGTCTATCAACCACAATATAATAATCATCTAGTAGAACGCTTTCATCTCACGTTCTACATATATAGTATACAATCAAAACCGCAAGGACGTATTGGGTAATGGATTTCCAACTATGACAAGATATGGAACCACCTTACGCTAGTGTACCTCTAGAGAGGAATACACTGGGTTCAACAAGAACATCATGCAACCCGACCACACATGACCGACCACTCATTTCGCTTGAGTGTATCGAATGTGTATCACCAACGGTTGGGATCAGCAACCATTTACCGAATGGGACAACATCAACAATAGATTTTTAGAAGTAAATGAAACTCTAGATCAGGTGATTATACACCCTAATAGGTGCGACCTACATAGCCATGCTGCCTGCTCGATTTCTGTCATTTACCGGATGTGAGGCTAGAAGCTACGCTTATCTTTTACATGTCACATCTTCATTCACTTAGAATGTCACATCGTCATACCCGCCAAATCACAAGTTGATTTCCCCAAAAATACCACGGGTATAAAGTTAAGAGAAACCAATTCCCCCACCACCAACGTAAATACGTTTGAAGAGATCAACTTACGCAATCTATCAGATATACTATGTCAGATGTTCGTCCATACAAGTTGTCCTGGGACCGGACAAACCGAAGGCACTATTCAGTATATCCATCTTAGGCACTGTTATCTTGCACTTTACTCCGTCTTCAATAAATCTTTGACATATATGATTCACAATGCTTATGCCAATATGGAGTGGTTCTTCGGATAATAATCCAACCGGTCTCTCCATATTAACAACGTTAAAATGATCAAAACTTTGGTAGTCAGTGATTTAACTATCAAGGAAAAACACGTGTGCAAACAACGATATTATTTCCAGATGGAAATTATATCGATCAATCATCATTTAACATATATATATATATATATATATATGTTCATATTTTCTTATTTTCTATGTTTAGAAAATATATGTTATTAACACTGGAAAATATTTCCATTGTTTATTTACATATCATTATCATTTCACAACTATCAGTCCCTGACTGTAAACTAGTAGGAGGACAATTCTCTAAGTATAAACCCCAAAGGCCGAAACCAACATCAGATAGTCACTTAGAAAACAATTTAATTTACTAATCTCTAGTTAGTTTCTAATTTTGCTTAACTCTATTTGATTTACTCTGTTCGATTAACTACTTTCGATTAACTCGATTCGATTAATTCCTCTATTTATTTTCCAAATAAAATATCCTTTATTCTATTTATTTTCTAAATAGATAATCCTTTATTCTATTTATTTGTAAATGGTTTACAAATATTTCTCTTTCTATTTGTTTGGCAAATATCTTCGTTTGTATTTGTTTTACAAATATATTCCCTTTTTCTAATCTATTTGTTTTGCAAACATTTTCCTTTATATTTGTTTTACAAATATTTCTCTTTATATTTGTTTTACAAATATTTCCTCTATATTTGTTTCACAAATATATTTCCTTTTTCAAAACCCTTTTTCTTATATATATATAAAATCCATTGATTTTATATAAATAAATTATATTCAAAATATACTTTGAAAAATCCCTTTTCTACATCCCACTATTTCTTACGGTATTTAAAATACCAAACAACGGTGATCGATATCATTCAAACACATATAATCAACAATAGATTATATATCAAATCATATACACAATATATGAAAAACAGAAAAATATATGTTGAGGAATCCAGTTGGATTCCTCCGACCTATTTCCCTGCATCCACATATATTAAACAATATAGTTATCATCAATTTCATCTCGAAATGAAATATTCTGCTGATCAGAATCATATTCGATTAATGATTTATATATATATCGTTATTTACAATTTCAACCAACATACAAGCAATTCAACCAAACAGTTAACACACAGCAATCAACAGATAAATTGTCAGTTCTAAGCATATACTGTAAAAATATAACTGTTCAGAGTTGGTGAGTTTTACTCACCTTGGACGATCATCGTTAATAATGATAACCATCGTTTGATTTAGACAGACAATTTATTTTGCTATAAACTGTAACGAGCTCTGATTCACCCCCAGTCAGTTCCATTGGGTAGTGTTCATCCGTACGATCCCGACGGATCTTGTTTTGCTGAATTTCTTCTTCGTATGAGGAAGATATTGCAGTTACAACATTATACGTTATTTAAATAATTTTAAATATAACAAAAATTCATTTTCATGTCGGGCCTCACCACACTTTAACAGCCCATCCCTCTTCCTATATTCCCAGACCCGCACCAAAACTATTGTCTTCCTCAAAACGAAAATCATCCCTCCAGTATTCGATCCAGAAATCCCCTTGTTGACCGAGCCCTTTGACCACTCACTCTCGTCGTTCTGGCCATCTATTCTGTCCTCCTCCACTACCACCTCGTTATCCACACCAATCTCCATCCGCCTCGACCTAGGGTATCACACTCGATCCTTTACTCCCTCCATAACCACAAGCTTGTACTGCTCGTTCTTCCTTACTCCTCAAACATTTAATCGCCCCTACCACTTCCAACAAGAGCAGCTCGAAAGCTCCTCTCTTCCAGACCTCCATTAAACCCCATCGTTCAACACCTATCGCACCTCCCACTAAACATGCACTTTTTAGGAAAACTCAGACCCATTTCCTCTCCGGCCGATCTCGTTCCTTCCCAGGCTATCATCGTACTCACGCCACCCTGGTTTTGTTTTCATTCTTGGATTTATTTGAAAAGTAAACATTTCGGGTTTGAGGTAGCCGATTATTTTGGAGGTTTGCTGGAGCACTTGAAAAGGTGACGGCGGAAAAAATGAAAACAGAATTAGGTTTAGACTTAAGTTTATTATATAGGGGATTTATTGGAAGAGGATTCTCCACGTTTCCTTCTTGTTGGAGAAACGTTTTTGGATGGCAGTTGAAAGATTTGGAGGCGTGGCCTTTTGTTTGACCATAAGGGATGTAAGGATATTATCGAATCAAACAAATATCTAGATTTTTATAATATTACGTTCTCTTATTATGAACCGTTATCCATGTACGAGTGCTGCGGACCGAGATAAATACACCATTGTGACGAGCTTGGTATCACGATCCCAAAAATATAATAATACCGGTAGTTTAACTCATATTGTGAAACCCCAAAATCGCTGATACAGGGTGCAAAACACTTCAAATAAAAAGTTGCGTATTTAATTAATTAAAAATTTCTATAAAATTCTAAAAACTAAATTATCACTATGTCCCAAAAGGACCTCGTCTAAATTCAAACCCGATATTCAAATATATTTGAATAACCGTTATGGCCACGAACGAATATACCGCTGTTTTTCTGAATATTTGATTTGGATATAAACCAAAATCTACACGACGAAATCCCGATTTTTCTCTCCTACTAACCAGCTTCGTACGTTTCTTGTTTCACCGAAATCCGATTTAAAACGAGCCCTGTACATTCAGTTGAAGTTCAAATCGCCAAATAACGAACTGTCACACCATTTCAAGCTCGATTTTAATTATAATATAATTATACCTTCAAATTATCATTCAAATAATATATTCGTTATCGTAATTCAATTCTAAACTGAATTAAATATCAAAGATGATCCAGTTCACACCATATCGCCATTTCAGCCAATTCTGATTATTTCGGAATTAAATATATTATTTAATTTTATTATTTTAATTAAATATTCGATATTGTTTAATTAAACGACCATTGAATCCTCTTAATCACCTTTAAATAATTAAATAAATTAATTATTATATCGTTGAAAATGCGGGTCATTACATTCTTCCCCACTTAAAATAATTTCGTCCTCGAAATTGCTAAGGTAAGAAACAAACCCTATTAACTAGTAAAAATTATCTGTTTACTTCTTAACTCCGGTTTCGTTGAGCCAATTTAATTTCAATTAAATTATTAATTCTTATTATCGAAAGTTTTCAAAAATCCTGAAAATTTTCTAACGTCTTAACTTTTCAAAAAATTTCGCCCTAACCTCCCTTGTACAGCCCTATCGGTACAACTACCACTCGCCTCTCTAGGCCTTCTCCAACCCAAAAGAAAATCAAACAGCCAAACGGCTTGCCAATTCGGCTTATAAATCTCATACCCAATAGAAATGTAAACTTGTACATTTTTGTTGGCATATCAGTATATCCCTTCCATCTGTTACCACTTCAGCTTGTACAAATGCATTACCAATCGATCTCAAATCAATTCCATTCCAGATTATCCTATAATCAAATTCAGTTATATTTAACTTAGTTCAAGTTAAATTTTAATTTATATATTCATTCATACCATTCCAATCTCTTTAACTTCATAAGTTATATTTAAATTTCGAAATTTAAATTCCTGGGTTTATTTCAAATCAATTTGAAATCATAATACCATTTCAAAACATTTGAATTTCTAAACTACTTGTTTTCTCAAAACAATTCAAAAACAAAAATCCTTGGTAGTAATCCGTCACTTAGCAACTCGAAAATGAACACTGATGATGCTGCAGTCATCATCAGAATTATTTTCCAGCTACAGAAGTGAGTTCAATACTATATCAGTTTCAAAATCATTTCTAAACATTTTTATTTTGAAATCAGTTCAAAATATCATTCACAAATGCTTGGAATACAATTTAAAATCTCCCAAGATCTTAAAATTTACATATATTTACTCCAAGTCTATTCACAAACCCTATTCCAAATTTCCAGGGTTTTAATTTCAATTCTGATTCAAATTCAGATTTAATTCATTTCGTAACACTTATATGAGTATTATTTGGTTATATACGTAACCATTTCACTTCTTATAATCTTACTCGATTATAATAACAACCAATATATCCAATATATTATAATCATTTCAATATAATTCCTTTATATCAAAAATAAATTTTGGGTAAAATTATTTTGTTTACCCTCTTTTCAAAATATACCATGTCGGTTCATCGTATTCAAGTGTTTAGTAACTCCTATCGATACAGTGGATCAAACTGATCGACCAGTAGTTCATAAGCCACTCAATCAATAAATCTCCACAATATAAAACCATTTTATATTGAATAACAAATACGCTCTCGTATATATACACTCAAACTCAATCTAGGGTATTGCTAACCCCATCTCTACCGAGTTACGCCACAGAGCCAAGGTAAATCACTTAACCTTTGCTATGATACCAACTGTAATGGCCCGGAAAAAGGCGATCTTGGTTATCCGATATACAACACATATCGAACATCCAAGGATCGAAAATAACCGGAAAGTTAATGAAAGAAATTAGAGGGTGAGGAAAGATAAGGTAGAAACTTATAGAAAAGAAGAAGAAGAACACAATATCAGGCTAACACGAATCTCACAGAGGAACGAACAACGTATAATAGACAACATATCCTTGAAATAAAATCAGTATATGTTTACAATAACATTATCAGAGTACAACACTTACAACACAATGGAAATAACTATAGCTATAAAATCCTGAAGCCTCCTGCTTCAAGCTCTTTCAGTATATCTGTAAATCCCGACTACTTGACTGCCCATACAAAATTGGGCACCCAAGAGTTTAGGGAAAAACAAAACAAAATAAACTCCGGGTCAGTCATGGGACTGGTATGAGTAAAACAGTTTAAAACAATTTAAGCCATTAAACGATATCTCATAAGACCACGCCGTATAACGGAACGGGTTTTTCCCTTATGAGAATCCAAAATATCTTTATATCAAAACCCTTTTGATATTATAATAATGTCTATCAACCACAATATAATAATCATCTAGTAGAACGCTTTCATCTCACGTTCTACATATATAGTATACAATCAAAACCGCAAGCACATATTGGGTAATGGATTTCCAACTATGACAAGGTATGGAACCACCTTACGCTAGTGTACCTCTAGAGAGGAATACACTGGATTCAACAAGAACATCTTGCAACCCGGCCACACATGACTGACCACTCATTTCGTTTGAGTGTATCGAATGTGTATCACCAACGGTTGGGATCAACAACCATTTCCCGAATGGGACAGCATCAACAATAGTTTTTTAGAAGTAAATGAAACTCTAGATCAGGTGATTATACACCCTAATAGGTGCGACCTACATAAGCATGCTGCCTGACCGATTTCTGTCATTTACCGGATGTGAGGCTAGAAGCTACGCTTATCTTTTACATGCCACATCTTCATTCACTTAGAATGTCACATCGTCATACCCGCCAAATCACAAGTTGATTTCCCCAAAAATACCATGGGTATAAAGCTAAGAGAAACCGATTCCTCCGCCACCAACGTAAATACGTTTGAAGAGATCAACTTACGCAATCTATCAGATATACTCTGTCAGACGTTCGTCCATACAAGTTGTCCTGGGACTAGACATACCGAAGGCACTATTCAGTATATCCATCTTAGGCACTGTTATCTAAGATTTATACAACAGCCCTTGCACTTTACTCCGTCTTCAATAAATCTTTGGCATATATGATTCGCAACGCTTATTCCAATACGGAGTGGTTCTTCGGAAAATAATCCAACCAGTCTATCCATAATAACAACGTTAAAATGGTCAAAACTTTGGTAGTCAGTGATTTAACTATCAAGGAAAAACACGTGTGCAAACAACGATATTATTTCCAGATGGAAATTATATCGATCAATCATCATTTAACATATATATATATATATATATTCATATTTCCTTATTTTCTATGTTTAGAAAATATATGTTATTAACACTGGAAAACATTTCCATTGTTTATTTACATATCACTATCATTTCACTACTATCAGTCCCTGACTGTAAACTAGTAGGAGGACAATTCTCTAAGTATAAACCCCGAAGGCCGAAACCAACATCAGATAGGCACTTAGAAAACCATTCAATTTATTAATCTCTAGTCAGTTTCTAATTTTGCTTAACTCTATTTGATTTACTCTGTTCGATTAACTACTTTCGATTAACTCGATTCGATTAACTCCTCTATTTATTTTCCAAATAAAATATCCTTTATTCTATTTATTTTCTAAATAGATAATCCTTTATTCTATTTATTTGTAAATGGTTTACAAATATTTCTCTTTCTATTTGTTTGGCAAATATCTTCCTTTGCATTTGTTTTACAAATATATTCCCTTTTTCTAATCTATTTGTTTTGCAAACATTTTCCTTTATATTTGTTTTACAAATATTTCTCTTTATATTTGTTTTACAAATATATTTCCACTTTATTTGTTTCACAAATATATTTCCTTTTTCAAAACCCTTTTTCTTTTTTATATATAAAATCTATTGATTTTATATAAATAAATTATTTTCAAAATATACTTTGAAAAATCCCTTTTCTACATCCCACTATTTCTTACAGTATTTAAAATACCAAACAACGGTGATTGATATCATTCAAACACATATAATCAACAATGGATTATATATCACATCATATACACAATATATGAAAAACAGAAAAATATATGTTCAGGAATCCTGTTGGATTCCTCCGACCTGTTTCCCTGCATCCACAGATGTTAAACAATATAGTTATCATCGATTTCGTCTCGATATGAAATATTCTGCTGATCAGAATCATATTCGATTAACGATTTATATATATATCATTATCTACAATTTCAACCAACATACAAGCAATTCAACCAAACAGTTAACACACAACAATCAATAGATAAATTGTCAGTTCTAAGCATATACTATAAAAATATAATTGTTTAGAGTTGGTGAGTTTTACTCACCTTGGACGATCATCGTTAATAACGATAACCATCATTTGATTTGGGCAGACAATTTATTTTGCTATAAACTGTAACGAGCTATGATTCACCCCCAGTCAGTTCAATTTGGTAGTGTTCGTCCGTATGATCCCGGCGGATCTTGTTTTGTCGAATTTCGTTTTCGTATGAGGAAGATACTGCAGTTACAATATTATACATTATTTAAATAGTTTTAAATATAACAAAAATTCATTTTCATGTTGGGCCTCACCCCACTTTAACGACCCATCCCTCTTCCTATATTCCCAGACCCGCACCAAAACTATTGTCTTCCCCAAAACGAAAATCATCCCTCCAGTATTCGATCCAGAAATCCCCTTGTTGACCGAGCCCTTTGACCACTCACTCTCGTCGTTCTGGCCATCTATTCTGCCCGCCTCCACTACCACCTCGTTCTCCACACCAATCTCCATCCGCCTCGATCCAGGGTATCACACTCGATCCTTTACTCCCTCCATAACCACAAGCTTGTACTGCTCGTTCTTCTTTACTCCTCAAACATTTAATCGCCCCTACCACTTCCAACAAGAGCAGCTCGAAAGCTCCTCTCTTCCAGACCTCCATTAAACCCTATCGTTTAACACCTATCGCACCTCCCACTAAACATGCACTTTTTAGGAAAACTCAGACCCATTTCCTCTCCGGCCGATCTCGTTCCTTCCCAGGCTATCATCGTACTCACGCCACCCTGGTTTTGTTTTCATTCTTGGATTTATTTGAGAAGTAAACATTTCGGGTTTGAGGTAGCCGATTATTTTGGAGGTTTGCTGGAGCACTTAAAAAGGTGACGGCGGAAAAAATGAAAACAGAATTAGGTTTGGACTTAAGGTTATTATATAGGGGATTTATTGGAAGAGGATTCTCCACGTTTCCTTCTTGCTGGAGAAACGTTTTTGGATGGCGGTTGAAAGATTTGGAGGCGTGGCCTTCTGTTTGACCGTAAGGGATGTAAGGATATTATCGAATCAAACAAATATCTAGATTTTTATAATATTACGTTCTCTTATTATGAACCGTTATCCATGTACGAGTGCTGCGGACCGAGATAAATACACCGTTGTGACGAGCTTGGTATCACGATCCCAAAAATATAATAATATCGGTAGTTTAACTCATATTGTGAAACCCCAAAATTGCTGATACGGGGTGCAAAACACTTCAAATAAAAAGTTGCATATTTAATTAATTAAAAATTTCCATAAAATTCTAAAAATTAAATTATCACTACGTCCCAAAAGGACCTTGTCTAAATTCAAACCCGATATTCAAATATATTTGAATAACCGTTATGGCCACGAACGAATATACCGCTGTTTTTTCTGAATATTTGATTTGGATATAAACCAAAATCTACACGACGAAATCCCGATTTTTCTTTTCCACTAGAAAGATATACTCCACCAGCTTTGTACGTTTCTTGTTTCACCGAAATCCGATTTAAAACGAGCCATGTACATTCAGTTGAAGTTCAAATCGCCAAATAACGAACTGTCGCACCATTTCAAGCTCGATTTTAATTATAATACAATTATACCTTCAAACTGTCGTTCAAATAATATATTCGTTATCGTAATTCAATTCTAAACTGAATTAAATATCAAATATGATCCAGTTCACACCATATCGCCATTTCAGCCAATTCTGATTATTTCAGAATTAAATATATTATTTAATTTTATTATTTTAATTAAATATTCGATATTGTTTAATTAAAAGACCATTGAATCCTCTTAATCACCTTTTAAATAATTAAATAAATTAATTATTATATCGCTGAAAATGCGGGTCATTACACATACCACACAATCAAACGTCTCGTGGCACTTCAACCCATCTATGTCCTCCAAAAATCGGACCCTTCTTGATGACTTCCAAGTCTTCATCATCATCTTTTGTGGGTGGTGCTTTAGCATGATTGTTGTATTCGTCTCTGAAAAGAGAAGATATTAGCCAACGAATGACATCAAAATGCTTCTCTTGTTGATCTACCATTTTCCTCTGACTCAATTCGAGATGACGCTGATTTCGTAATATTATAAAGAGGATGTTCTCGAAGGAATCCAATGTTTCTTCAAAATTTTTGCTTAAGTTATGAATATGATTTTCCATGGAATTGATAAGAAATGAATAAGGAAGAAGTAAAAAAGAAATTATGAATTTTTCTGGAGGAAATAGGCTAAAATAGGGTCTGGAATTCATTGGATTTTGAAGGGACAAGAGTTAGTTTTTAATCTTTAAAATTTGAAAAGTTTTGAAAATCTGGCAGTTATATGTCGACATGCCTATAAATGTATGTCGACATAATGTAGTAATAATCTTGAAAATTTTCAAATTTTGAATCTTTTGATCTTATATTATATTATATTTAATTCTAAAAGTTTTTACAAAAACTTAAAGATGATAACAAATAAAACTCCATTCATTACTTCATAAAAGCAAATACATCGAGCTAATTAAGACATACTAAATACGAGATTCGAAAGCAAATACAAACAAATATATAAAGATAAATAAAACTAGATAGGCTAGTTTTCAGTGGAAGATGATGAGGAAGATGAAATTCCAATCTTTCTTCCAATCTTGACAATAAACTTGGACATTTTGGAAAGATTCTTTTGATTAGTGCCAATTTTGACTTGATTTTGAACAATCGTCTCTTTGGTGATGTGTCTAATGTTGGTTGGACACTCAACACTTTCTAAAGAAGTGTCTTCTTCTTCTTTGACTTCCATTGGAAGCTTGTTCTTGTTGCATTCGAGCTTATTTGGCTTCGAATGTCTCATATGGTTTGAAAGTGAGAGGAATTTGCATGAGATGTATGTTTGATGAGTCAAACACTTTTCTAGGCACAAACTCTTCTCCATGAAGATCAACTCCAATGTATTGAAGTTACGATTGAGATAAATACCATAGTAGTGAGTGTTTTCTCTTGAGGACAATTTTATGGATTTGATCTCTATTAAGATTATATCGGCCCAGTTGATGTTATAGCCACCCATAATAGCAAAGAGAGTTTTTGGACTCTGAGAGTGGGATTATTAAAGTTTCCGGAATGGGGAGTGATGGTATGTTGAAGGAAAAGATTGACAATTCTTTTTTTTTTTGATAGAAAAATCGATTTTTGAATTCCATCGGAACATCATCTTCAAATATGTCGTAAAAGGTTTCCAAATCAGTTTCATCAATGACGAAATCCGAAAATTCCGAGCCCGTGCTTTTATAATTTAGAATAGTGCCTAAGATTTCGGCATCGAGAACAATTTGTGTGCCTTTGACGCTACTCCAAATTTGGTTTTCATTGCCTTCATAAAATTCGCGATTAAGATTCGCATAGAACATCTTGACAAGTTAAGGATAACACACTTAATCATTATCACAAGGGTCAACAAGACTTAAGACTTCGTTTTGCTCCAAGAGAGAGACAAGGTCATTAGAGGGAAAATCGCTAAAGACGGCGAAAGCACATGTGTTAAGTTTAGCACTTGCTAAATAGTTACCATAGGTTTTGAAAGTCTCTTTGTCATTATAAAGATAACCTTTGATGGTTTTGGTTATTTTTAGTTTCTGAGATGGACTTGAGGAAACCATTGAATTGATAATTTTGAAGAGAATAGATGTGAAGAATATTGTTTTGAGTTGTGAATGAAAGTTATAGAGAATAGGTGTATATATAGAAATTGAATGGATATGAATTGAATAGGCACAACTTTTTAGATGTCAATAACACCTTTTCAGACCTTGAGAGTTGGTTGGAAGTTTGAAAGTGTAAACCTTTGATATTCAAATTTGAAATTTCAAATTTTATGGCTGATATATCGACATGCCTATAATTGTATGTCGACATATATGTCTTTTCAAAGGACATTTGGTTTTGGTGACTTTTTGTTTAAAATTATCGATTTATATTTCAGTTTTATCGAATTCCTGAAATAATTCTAATCCTAACAAACATTCAAAAAAATTTATTTATTATTTTATTTGTTATTTATTATTATATTATTATTTTGGATTTCAAAATTCGAATTTGAATTTTATATTTCAAGTTTAAATTTTAAAGATTTTGAAATCAAATCAAAGCAAACAAACAAAGCAACCATTCAATCAAATAAAATTTAAAAATTAATTAAAGCATACCAGGTTTTTAGATCCTTTTCTTCGAAATTTTTTGAACTCTGAATTGCCGTGAAGCACATTTTTGGATTTCCGGTCCCTGGCTCTTTATCACTTGATGATGAATCTGAATCATCTAATGTTGCTGCATATGCTTTCTTTCTTTTCCTTGACAAATAGTTGTTGTTTGGTTATTGAGTCGATTTATCTAGATTTGGACACATTTTCCTTATATGGTCTGATTTGTTGCAGTTATAACATCAACCATCATTAGTTCTTGAACTTCCTTGGTTATATTTTCTCCTTCTATATCTCAGAAATTTTCTAAAATGATTTGTCATAAGAGTTGTTTCTTCATCATCTTCACTACTCGAGTCAGATCATTTTTTGTTGCTTTTAATGCAAGAGATTTCTTCTCAGTTGTCTTGTTTTCTTTTCTCTTCTGTAATTGGACTTCATAAAACATCAGATTTCCGATTAATTCCTCAATTTTCATTTCATTAACATTACTGGCTTCTTCAATTGCCAAAGTTTTCTGATCCCATTATGGAGTCAATGAACTCAATATTTTTTGACTTGATCTTCTTCAGAGTAAGTTTTCCCAAGTACCGTTAATGAATGCACTATTTCTTGAAATCTGCAATACATATCGGAGATAGACTCATTCTCGTTCAATTTGAATAATTCAAACTTATTAACTAACATTGCTATTTTAGTTTGTTTAGCTTCACTAGTTCCTTCATGAGTAACTTGTAAAGTTCCCCAAATCTCATAAGTAGTCTTACATACTGATACTCTATTAAACTCATTTCTATCTAATGAACAAAATAACATATTCAAAGCTTTAGAATTATTTTGTGCAGCAGCCTTTTGTTTAGATGTCCACTGTGCAAAAGCAATTGTGGGTGCAACATGTTCAGTTTGTGAACTATTCCATGTGTCTAATCCTACTAACTGTAAAAATATTTTCATTCTACATGCCCAATATGAATTATTAATACCGTTAAATAAAGGTGGTCTAACAGTGGACTGACCTTCTACAAAAGAACTATTATTGCTATTAGTGTCGGTTGCCATTATCACTATTTTTCAAAAATCAGATTATGAACTCTTTAAAAGACCTTGCTCTGATACCAATTGTTAGGGAATGCAGAATGGATCGTTAAGGCTAGAGGGGAAGGGTTGGATAGTGTTTTTGAGAATTCTAACAAAATATAAAACTTAAATAATCTATCAAATGAATCAAACACCACAGAAAATAATCACAGACACAGAATCAAACACAAACACAGAAATAAACAAAAGTAAAATGCCGAAAAGGAAAGAACACACCGAATTTCATACTAGTTCGGAACAATCCTACGTCCAGTCCCATGCAATGATGGAATGCGCAGAGTTTTATTAATAATATCAATCTCCTTAATTTCACGGCTACAAGTGATACCACCTATTCCACACGCTTGATCAAGAATATCCTCCTTGATTTAATGGCTACAAGGGATACCATCGATTACCCATCCTTGATTTAACAGCTACAAGGGATACCACCGATTCTGATACTAACCAAATAATTACAAACAGCCCTATAGCTCTTCAATAGCACTTGATTCAGAGAGTAATGAGTAGAGAGTGAGAAGAGAAGAAGTTTAATGAAAATAGAATTGAATTTGGTAGAGTATAAGTGTAGAAATCATAAAAATAAGAAAATATAATGGTATTGAGAAAGGGAATGAATATAGAGAAGAAGAATGATAAAAAAGTTCGAAATCAACCCCTTTTTATAAGCTTTGAAAGGTTGCAACGGTTCTGAAATGTTTCAAATAATGAAAAGACGCTTCCTTTCAATTTTCAATTTATGACAGTTATATGTCGACATAGAGGTGAATGTATGTCGACATAACCCTTCACAAAATTGATTTTTGAGTATTTTTGAAATGTTTTAATATATATATATATATGTAATTCTGGAAATTCTTGAATTAAATCATAGTGGTTGTAAATAAATATTATAAAGTAAGAACTCATATAAAACATAAATATAAACTATATAAATATATTTATAAAATTATAGATTTAAAATTATATAAATATAAAGTATATAAAAGTATAAATATATAAATCTTATAAACTATAAATCTTTGAATCAAAAAATAAAATAGAGAAAGGAAAGTAGAGAAGATAAAGATAAAATTTTGAAATTAAAAATTGAAAAATAGAATTTGAATTTGAATTTGAATTTAGAACCTAGAGTGTTATTCCGAGTCTTACATAATCTAGACTCTATTACTATATATATATATATATATATATATATATATCTTGAATTCTTGAACTCTTGAAATCTTGATTACTCAAGAGTCTTGAATCATCTCTAAATTCTAAATCTCTAATATCTTTAAACTGTACAGTCTTCAGTAATAATTCTTGTATATAAATCCTACATGTATGTGTGTGTGTGTGTATATATATATATTCTATACAAAAAGATGTTAGAATATATTTTATAATCAACTAATACTGAAATAAGTTTGTTGTCATCAAAACTCCATTCTCCAACACCAGTGTCGACTTCATCGCCTTTCGGTATCAACATTATTACTTCATGGTATCGCCTCTTTATAACAACTTCTTGGCTTCGGTATCGATTTGTATCATCTTATTGTAATGTTTTCTTGGCATCACTATTGGCTTATATCGTCTTCCCATACTGGCTTTGGTATAGGCTTGTATTGCCTTCTTGTATTGTCTTCATGGTTTCTCTTCCTGGTATCGTCTTCTTGGTTTCAGTGTCGGCACCAAGCTGTTTGCTCCAACACTACACCATACAGCCAGTTTTGCAACTCCCTATAGCGGAGGATTCGCAACGGCTTTGAGCCACTGCGAAATAGCAATGGCTAAAGTCCGTTGCAACGTAAGCCAGCACGGGCCTTGACCGTTCTAAATTTTAGAATAGACTTAATCTGTTCGAAAATTGAATACATCCTTCAGTGGCACCCGTTCTAAAATTGAATACATCCTTCAATGCACCCGTTACCACAGTATACCACGCTCTCATTTTTATTTTTCATGCAGAAAAAAGTAAAGAAAAAGGTCGCTTGCCGATCTTGAAAACCCGAGCTTCTCGTCATCTACTAATCGAAGACGCTTGCCTCTCCCGATAACCTCGTGATCGACCATAATCAGGCATCGGCCATCATCAGGTAATTGATTCAAATTGATTGGAGATGTTTAGATTTTTAGTTATTTTGTTATCTCGACCTTAATTGATTCAAATTTCCCTAGATCTATGGATTATTTTGCTTGATTTCTGCTAAATAAATTTTACAGATTTCTGTTGTGATCTTGTGATTTTTACTACTTCATTATATACTAACATGCTTATGAATTATTATGTTATCAATAAAACTTGTTACTAGGATTCAGACATATGTGCTTTTGTGCGATGTTTATAATGGTTAACCTATTGTGTTATTCATCCTTCAAATCTATCAAATATGTTCTTCAGTAAAACAGAACAGCAATGTCAAAATTTTATAGTATTTATGAGGAAGAAATTAAAATGGGTTGCATCTTACTGCACTAAGAGGAAAATTAGTGTAAAAATTTATAGTATTTATGATGGGTAGTGTCGTCATGCAACTATCTATTGTTGTTCTTCATCATCCTGTAGATGGTGGCTTCCACTCTTTTTCTGCTCTCTGTAAAATTATCCCAAGACGTTGAAAGGTCATCAATTGCAGGAACTCTCTGTTATTTTCCACACTATAAGCTTTAGCTTCTTCCTTTAATCTCAACCATGCGGTTTATAAAAGGTCCAAGATTATTTGATAGGTCCATCATCTGCACTTGACTTCTATTTGTAAGCCTGATGTTGTTAAGTATTAACTGTCTATACTTATGTTATAAGGAGTATTAGTTTTGATTTTAATGTACTAATGAAGAATTTAGTTTTGTTTTATTATTTGCAGCTGGTCTATAATTTCTTTACCTTTTTAAGGAAAGGTTCCATTTTTGTGCCATTTTTGAAGGTTACATTTTAAGTATAAAATTGCCCTTTTTAATGCAAAATGTTATTTTTTTTGTTTCATGTAATCTAATGTTGTTGTTTCCAATATGATTTCAGGTTGAGATTTTGCATTCATGTAAATCTGAAGATCGCTGCTGTGATAATTTAAATCAGGTAAGTTCTTTATTTTACTCCATATACCTTTCTTTGTACCATAGCTAATCAATTTTCTGATTCATTTATACAAAATTTGGGTATGAGCTATTACATTTTCTTAGATTTATTTTCATATTTTTAGATTTATGATGGGTAGTGTCGTTGATGCACACTACTTTGTTTTCATAACTTTTGAAGGATATCTTGCACACAAAGTTATTATATTTGCAAAATTGATGTGTGCATGGAACCTTGTTTTAATATAATCAGTAACATTTCACTTGATTGTCCTACCTTTTGGCGGCACAAGAATCTTATTGGTGGTGCATGTCCGTGAGAATTGGTAGGCTTTTGTTGCTTCCATTTTAGCATGTATACAATTTTTTGCTTAAATTTCTAATCATATAAGTAGATATATGACTGTTAATTCAACCTGTATACAATTATAAACAGTTACATATTTTCAGCCTACTTACAACTATAATAGTATATTCAAAATTGCATAACATATTGTTAATGCTATTGAATGCAGACTCGAAACTAATAGGGCCCGTCCATAACTATTATATAATCTTCAACCATGTGTTTGCATTCTTAAACGTTCAAATCTTAAGTCTGTAAAATACGCAGTGACTTAATAATTGTGTATTTCAATAATATGTTACAAATTTAGAGTAATGATCATTTCAGGTATGAAATAAATTAGCAGTTAATAGAGAGTGATGTTTGTTTACATGGGTGAGTGCATAAGGACATGATTAGTAGTGCTCAAAATTAAACATGCCAGTTATTCCAACTGGCTGTAATGACAAACATATGAATGAATTAAAAGATGGTAAAGAATATAAAATAATTAACATGTACGATTTCATGTTTCAGCATGCAGGAGTATCATGGAATCAAAGCTAACACAATAGATGCACAATTGGTTTTATATACGATATGGATGTAAAAAAATAATTCAAAACTTTATTATTATTTCAAATCTAAACAAACTTTCTGATCTTGCACCAAAAATCATGCAAGTACTTGGAGGAAATTATAACTTGACTAAATGTCACTGCCATTACCGTATACTAAATAATTCTTCCTTGAAGTGAAGCTGGCTAGGTGAACTTGCAGTAAGAATTAAAAATTAAGGTAAACGTGAAAATATATAGTATGTTTTCAGCTTGTTCTCTTTACGTAATATGATTAAGTCAAAATCCGACGATATATAATCAGTACATGATGACGATGATATGGTTGTTTCGGTGTGAATGGTTGAAAGCTTAGAGTAGGTAGAATAGGCAACGCTTTCAACATTTTCTCTGACTTGATATATTTCCAAACTCTTTCTATGGATGTCATAGCGGCACGGATCTCCCGAACTTTCACATATTATTCTACTTTTCTCGTCGTCCATGTATATAACAATGAATATCTAATTTGTAGGAAAGTATCCAATTAATGACGTTATTTCCGACAACGTCCGTGCCAGAGCTGCGCTTCTAATTTGTAGGAAAGTATCCAATCAGTGATGTTATTTGTAGGAAGGTATCTATTTCTAGAAAAAGAACAATGAGTTTACGGTTTTAAAAAACTCAGAGTCAAAACACGCATAAACAAAACAACACTCACATGGACCATCACCAACAAAAATACAAACCCGAACAAGTATGTCTCTGTGTGGCTGTCAGCGAAGGCAGATTTAGGTGATTTCAGTTGCGATTTGTATGAAGAAAAGGAGGTGTGGACTTGTGGATTTAGAGACTTTGTAGACTTAGGTGATCTAACAATGCTTATTATTACTCTCTACATTTTAACAAATAAGATCAAAATTGACAATCGGTTGGAACCGCTTTGTTTTTTTTCTTCAAATTCTGACATGCTTGAAACTTTGTACATGTTAATACCCATTGGAAAGTTACATATATGGATATATACAAAACTATGCGTGTTCTAAACTTCCATATACCTAAAAGTTTGTAAACTTCAATGCCATATATACATGAGATAGTTTATTTTCATAATCAACTTTGTTCATTTTCTAGATCCTATATGTAAAACTTTCGATTTTCGACTTTGAGCAGAGCAAGTATTTTGAGCATGACATGGGTATAAATGCTTAATCATTGGAGCAGTTAAATAAATTAAACCTGTTTACTATGTTAATGGAATGCTATTACTTGCATCCTACTTCCTTATACTACCATTATTAAATGAGTTCAGCAATAGTCATAACTGCCTCATTAATTCTATTTAATATTTTAGAATTGTAACGTTCATGAGCCAGTTTACCAAGATAGGAACATAACCAAATTTACTCTTTCCAAGCTTAAAGGCACTTGAATAATTGCCTCTTTATTCTTTGACTGTAATTTTTTCATTCAATCTCTGTCAACATTTAACCCTTAAATATCACTAATAAGTATTGTGATTTTACTATTTGCGTATGACATAATACTGGTCCCATTAACCCTATTTAGTTTTTGGAAACTGAAAAAGTACACCTTTCACACATAAGACTTTTTAATTGTGTACTACTACTCATCTTAGAATAATTTTCCTCTTAGTACTAATGTTTCGTGCATTTCCTTAGTTTATTTCATAAGGCTGAAGTCCATTATGTGCATAAAATAGTAATAAATTCATGATTTCCACCTTGTAATTGACTGTTTAATAGAATTACCAAAATGTACTCCAAAATGATATTTAACATCGTCATGTAAACATTGAATGTAAGTATTTTATATTTTTCTTTGTGTTTATATAGTAATTACTACTATTTACATCTGCAACTCTTTAACTAATTAACATTGTAAATTCTTTGTTATTTAGAAAGGTTGATGTGGTTGAAGTACGTTATGTTTGGAGCCATGTTTTGTTTTCCTTTAATATAACATTGAAGCGTATTCTTTGTTGAATCTAATTTTATTTATATTTGTTTTAAATATTTTAGAGAATTCGATGAAATCTTCCCTTCTATTACGTTTCCAAGCCGAGCATATGTAAGGATAGAACAAAGTTTTTCTAAATGAACCTACCTGATCATGCTACCAAGAATTAAGCCCTTGGGGAATTTCATTGAACATAAATTAGTAAAGTTTGCTGATTGTGTGTTTATGCATTTAATTTTTCTTTAAATAATAATAATAATAATCTATGCTTGATTGACTAGAAGCAAATTCAAGTTTCTTTTAGTAACATAATAACAAGCATTTATTTATTTTAACATTATCTAACTTACCTTAAATCAAACCAATAAAACAATTGATTTATACTCTTTAATTATATAGGTGAAACTGTAAACCAATTGATAAGTGGTGATATTATTAAATTTATGATGGTTTAGGGTAAATAAGACAGTTTCTAAATTTTTGTTGTAGTCTTAGTATGCTACTGAAGTACTAAGCCAATGGAAATCGTGATTAAGTATATATCTTGACTTCTTCTGGTTCCAGGCATTCTACAGATCGTGAAGTCTCACTTATGATGTTAATGGCTTACCTATCATATATGCTGGCTCAAGTGAGTAGACTAAGCATGCATATTTTATTATTTATTCTGTTAGGATATTCTTAATTGTAGCAAGTTGAGTTAATTTTAACAAATTTAATTTAAACTGCATTTGTTCGATTTAGGCCGTCTATTTTTCAATGTATATGCACATATATCATATACCATCTATTTAAACTGCAGGTGTTCATGCTTCGATCTTAAAGCTACAAGATGTCGAGATAAATGCTGCAAAGATCTGAAATTTCGTCGCATGAAGGTATGCCGTGGCTGTAGTTTGCTCAAACGTGAGATGCAAACCCTAAAGTCCATGGTTTCTTGTCGTCGTCTGGCGGTGTTTCTGCCTCCTGGAAAACAACGACGCTACAGGATTGATTGAGTTAGAATTGCATCTTGTCGATTTATATCTGGAGCTGTGATGCTGTCTTTGGAAGTTTTTTCAGCTGATAAGTCGTGATGTGTGAAGGTAAATGCTGTCGGCTGTCTTGAGTGTGAGGTACTGTTGTTGAGTAGGTGTCTAACTTTGCTGAAGTACTATGTTTATTCGAGTCAAGCAGCAGTTGTAATGCTCATGTTGCTTCGATTTTGTTCATGCCTGAGTTGATGTTGATGATTGAGATTGTACAGTCTTTGGTTTTGTAGTTGACAAAGCTTGATTGATTTTGCTGAGATGACCAGGAGGTTGCAAATTTGCAATTGGTG
This sequence comes from Allium sativum, assembly GCA_030737875.1. Classification (NCBI taxonomy): domain Eukaryota; kingdom Viridiplantae; phylum Streptophyta; class Magnoliopsida; order Asparagales; family Amaryllidaceae; genus Allium; species Allium sativum. The sequence goes on along the minus strand of CM060925.1, from coordinate 28,594,828 downwards.
ATGAAGTAATGCCCTGAGGTCAAGATGATTTTTTTCCTTCTTCCTTTTGATGTTTTTGAGTTCAACTTAAAATGCAGAGATGTGTATATACATGGAAAAATAGTTGGAGTATGATATTGAGGAAGATATGAACTTTGGAATGCACGGTATTTTTTTTTTGGCATAGCATGGTAATATTATTTTTGTTGTTACAAACTGTTAGAACATCAAAGGTTGTAATGATATATATTGTTGAACTTTAAAAGTTTGTTGTTATGTTTGGTATTTATGTTGAATCTATTGTAAATATTCTATCTATTAATCTTTCTTTTGTGATATTATGTCAAATCCGCAAAGGTTTGTATGGAAAGGGAAGTACTCAAGGAGAGGGATAAAACAAGTTTTTTTTTGAAATAATCTCAATTAGCAACGGTTAAAAACCGTTGCTAAATAAAAAATAGCAACGGACTTTAGCTGTAGCAAAATGAAAATTTGCAACGGATTTGGTCCGTTACAAAATATATATTTTGCAACGTCTATGAGCTGTTGCAAAATTTCTGCAACTCCAGATTTCGCAACGGCTTAGAGTCGTTGCAAATTTCATTCGCAATGGCTCTAAGCCGTTGCGAAATCTTGTTTTTGGTGTAGCTTAATGCCGATAGCACAAAACTATATACATATTTATATGTATACAACCTCTACTCACAACAAGCGACAACAGCCAAGAAACCACCTCAAAAACCAACCATACAAACTAGCAATGCCAAAAAACGCTGCACTTTATCATTGTAAGAGGCTATGGCTTTTATTAATTGGATTAAGTTACCTAGACTTTTAGAAGTAAGGCTTTTCATCATTTCCATGAAGTGCACATGCTTGAAACATTAACCATCAGACAATGTCAATTGATGTTGAAAGTCTTAAACAATTTGGAATATTTTCTCTTCTGTTTGTTTCTCCAAAGTTTCAATATGTTGAGAGGATTAATTGGATCTTTGCAAGATTGTTCGGCGACATTATGTGTTGAATTAGTAGATTTTCGAACATGATTTAAAAAAGCACATTCACTACACTGTGGACCTTCTCCCAATTCCGAAAGCCATCAACAGTAAATGTATTTGATCTATATCTATCGATTGTTATCTTATTGAAAATAAAGCATGGTAAAAAAAGGCTACATCTTTAGTGGAGGAATATTCCAAACACGGAAACAATTTATACTAAGAACCATTAAATCGTCTATTGACGTCCAAAAGTGGTCGCCAACACTCGAGATTTGCATGGCAATGAAAGTAAGCGTCCAAAATGGAAATTATGAGGTAAGCGATGTAAATATGCAAATTATACAGGGGAAATGCAAGTAAATAATCACATATAATTTATAATGGTTCAGCTCGTCGGGGCCTACATCCACTCTAGAAGTTTGATATTTTATTATTTCTCATTTACAGATTACAATGTGGAATCAGAACATTTTTCATGTACATGACTCTTGATGATTCCAGGTACAAAAGTATGTAATTCCTGAGTGTTTTGTTTGGAGGCGGAGAATGTCACTTCTTCATGATCTGGATGTTCGGAAGTGGAAGGAGGAGGCTTCAAGTGATCGACCAAGCTTATCCGAGTGGGGATAGAGAGGCTAGGATGTTCTCATGAAGCTACCATTGACATGGTGGTAAGGAGGTCCAATGATGGTTTGTATACCTTCTTCTAGGATGCCGAAGCAGTCCAAAAATACTCTAAGAGTCCAACAAAATGGTTCGTTTTGTTTTCGAAGTGACGGAAGGTGCATGGGAGGGTGTAAGGAAGTTATCCCCTTCCTAGGAAGCCATGGGATCTCGGAGTCGACCCCTTTCTCGCTGTTGGTAATGGGATATTTATAGGAGGAGGCGGGCAGGTGGAGTAGGTGAGGTTGTGGGGTCCCCAATCCATAATTCGTATCCCAAGATTGGTACTGACCCCCAATACTTGTATTTTCACTACTTCTTTCCCTTCCCCGTATTTTCTAAGTGCTTCCTCACTTCATTCCTGGTTCACCCTGTCTAATTTTATATTTGGAGCTATGCCGATCTGGCTTAATGAATGGGGATACAATATATGAAGGGAAGCCGGATACGAAGTGTTGTGATATAGCAAGTGATGGGGATATGAAATGGAGGCTCTCCAGTGGGATACGAAAAGTTGCAACATCGAGATATGAAATGTTACTTAGTAGATTTTGAGGAGGCATTCTAGATGTGGGATATGAAATTGACCTTAGCGGTCTTTTAACAAGGCATTGAAGCCTATGCCGATCCGCTTGTGAAAAATACTGATCCCGATACTTATGTTGTCTAAAGGGAGTTGTGGTGAGCCGTCACGACCATTCCCATACGACTCCATCTAGGTTCAAGCTTTGAACTCTTCAATGACGCTTCTAGGCCTTTGATCCATGCGATGGGATCAGTCGTGTGAGCTTGATTTGCTTTTGGGAACCAAACCAAAAGGCCAGTTAACGCTTTCCCTCCAAAGGATGTCTCGTGATAACATGGAATGATTTGAGATGAGCCAAGTATTCATGTTGATTGGAAAAATCTCCAAGTCATGCCTGGTCACTGGTCGTGACCTTTCAGTTGAGTAAATATGGTGCTTTGCCATAGCTTGATGATGCTAACAACACAGAGTTTCAACATTGTCGAAATTCCTTGTTGCTCAGACTGGAGTCATGTCCCACTACTTAGATGAATGTTCATTTCCTGTTAACTTAAGAAAATAGTGTTAGTCACCGACTCCTGCTTATGTCGGAACGTAAACGAGTTGTTGTCAACTCAGCATTACGTATGCACTCACACGTATGCATGTGATTTTGCACAATATGATTGGAGTCTGAAATAAGTTGCGTGATGTTCGAGTGGTATGCTGTATGCACACGATCATGCAAGTAAGCCTTCGAAAAGTTGCTGAATTGGGATTCTACCGTTTGGCACGCACTCTTAGATTCATTAAACTTATGAGTGCATGATTGGTTAACAGATCGAGTCAGTTTGATAGATACGGATCTCGAAAGTGTGTATGCATGATGGACGCCATGGCTTGGGGGACTGATCAAGTAAGTATGTTACCAAAATGTCAACGAATTGAGACTTAATCATCGTGTTCCATGGGACACCCAAGCACACGATTGTCTAGCGATTCAAGTCGGTCTCGATGGTTAAAGTTTCGAAAACTCGTATGCATGATCATCATTGTTATTTGAATTAGGGGAAGTGTTCACTGACCCAAAGTTGTAATGTTTGGTATTCCCCCTCTACCTCCTGACACGCGGTTCTCTTTTGGGACCGACACTGATTCGGGGATCAGTACCGATTTGGGTACTTAGAAACTTTCCTGAGTTTTTGCTGAGAGACCTCCTGAGTATAAGAACATGACTCCTGCTTCCTCACTTGACCATTTGTACTCCAAGAACTCTACCGATTTTTCGAGAAGACCAAAAACTTAGAGACTTCGAACCCTTCCCACCCCCTCTCGACCTAAGTTCAAGTAGGTTTTTCCTTTACTCGATTCGATTTCGGGTTGAGGATAGAGGAGACAAAGCAGCGCTAGGCTTGGTGGTCGAGATGATTAAGTATCGTCGCCATGGAGTTGGGGGCTGTTGTGAAAGCATAGAGTTGTGGTTTGGGAGCAGGGATACGAATCACGCTTGGGCTTGGTGATTTCAGACTAGGCAACGAATACAGAATGGAATTTCGTACCCTGAGTCTTTTGGCCAAAACCATTTCCACATGGTAATCGCGTATCCTAACGGAGAGGAAGGAAGTTCGGTGGGGATGTGAGATCGGCTGATGCCTACACAGTGCACTGAATATGAAAAGTTTAAGTGCCAGGGGATGAATTTATTTTCGCATCCCTGGACTTAGGCATCTTCGTAAAGAGTTGGGTAGGACACCGTGGGGAAAATAAATTCTGGAAATTGGAAGGATACAAAATTTTTACTTCGTATCCGGGAACTTTGAAATTTTTGTGTCTCGACAATTGGCGGTTCTTGGGTTGAGATATTCGGGATGGAGATTTTTTTCGAGCCTGTGGAAATTCAAAATAGGATTTCATCTCCTAGAGGCTTGGACAAATTCCAACTCTGAAATCACAACTCTAGACATTTTGTGGATCTGGATTGACTCGCGACACTGTGCGACCGGATTGAGTTTAGATACGAGCGATGCACTGCATAATGTGCCAATTGAATGATGAATCTTTCTTGAAGTGACGATTGGAACATGCATATAGGATTAGAGCGTAAACTTGGACTATGAACATATAATTGATTCCTCGCGTCTAAGATTAAACTCTTAACCTAATCGCGTCGTAAATGCGGTTCGACCTGAATTTTGTCGACTTCGGGGCGTGGCGACGATAGTTTAGGTTCATAGACTGGCAATTGTTATTTCATTCCGAAGGGTATCAACACAACCGCATTAGCATTCACGACACTTTCACATTCCATATTAGTTTACACCAACACAAGGGGTACAAGTCTTAGTGCATTAACTAATACAATTGTCTTGCAAGTACAGTTTGTAATGGCAATGAGAAGCTCTAGATGACTTCAAGGGTTGGAAGGTGAGCCCGTAGAAACATCTCCAAGCTCTAATGAGTCTCTATATCATTCTAAACCATCAGTGAGCGACAACGGAATCTTAGGAACTTCCACTCCATCTTAACAAGTAGGCCCATCCGACACACAAGAACAAGAGGGACAACCCAGTGGGTCTCTGCATTCAAGCGAGCATGTAGATGAACCGGTAATAGGAGGTGAAGCAGATATCATTGGAGAGGACCCATTAGAATGAGAGGGTGGCGGTGGCAAACAAAAGGAGGTTTTGTGGCACCAAACATGGTGGGAGGTACTGCGAGTCTCAAGAATCCCTTTGATTCGGTTGTCTCGCGGATAGACAAAGCTTCATTGCGGTGAATCCTCATAAACCTTGGAATACTCTAGGAAGATGTCATGGTCCCCAGAAGGGAAGTTAGGGCGCACGCTCCTCTAGAAGGATATACTACCTGGAATTGGCATATGTGTTCCGTCGGACGCGTGCCCCTGTCATGCTTGTATATCCGGGATATTCTATATTTCCTTCGATTGGCGCCAACGCAACTTCATCCAAACGCATATGCCTTCCTGCTTGGCACCTACATCCTATAGATATAATTGTTGGGGGTTCAAAATGACTAGGGAAGACATCAGATATCTCTGTTCTTTGAAGAAGAGAAACACTGTGACGCCTTCCCTCATCTATATGGAAGCACAACCCAATACTCTCTTTATCCTGGGAGCATGGAACAAGCTTAGCTATTTTAAAGATGATTGGTTCTATGTTCGACTCAAACCAGGATTTGCAAGGAGATGGCTTGTTGGCCGCAAGTACTTGGAAACTTAGTCTGTACCCCGAGTTAATTGAGTCGTAAGCTCGAAACTAACTTGGAGTTTTGTGTGGCAGGTATACCAATGATTTCGAAGAGCGGTCAATATCTAGAGCGATTCTTGGCTTTATGGGATGTCCTAAGAGGGTATCACAATGCTCAGACTTTACTATCAGACCGTTTCCTTCATCTATTGGACTTGCTTCCTGAAGTCCATTCGATAGATTGCAGGACGACGACAAAGAGGAGGAAGAAACAGAAGAAACAGAAACTAAGTGGAGGATAATTCTTCGGGTCTATAGGAAGAAAAGGTGCCCTTATCGTTCCTTTTGATGTGTCCCTAGTTGAGGAGGAAGTTACAGAGGCTCAAGCGGATACACTCGGCGACATCGGCGATGGAAATGAGCCCGTTGGAGGGCATGGTTCATGTTCCGCTCCCATTCCTTCTCTGACTGGGGAGATAAGGTCGGGAGAGGCTTCAGAACCAAGTTATCAAGCTATGACCTCTGCGACCATTGTGCCGATGGAGGTTGAAAATCAGTTTAAAGACATGGATAAGGCCCTAATAGAGACATCTTCATTCGGGTTAAGTGGAGCTTACGTTGGGAGTTAATTGTTGAGCATTGGGGGAATTACCCTTTCAAGCAAACAACGGATCTGTAGGGGGAACATGTAGGACACACACTCACAAGCATTGCATAGCACAACACTTGATTTGTATGTGTTAGATGTTCAATTCTAATTCAGTGTTTGCTCTATGAAGGTATTATGTCTTGCAAAGGTGACAAAGATCATGGTTGAGGTGATTCTCGACGGTTGAAGAAAAGTCCCAAGAGCGACTTCTATGCGAGTATTGAACTGTGTACAAGGAAGGAGCCATATGACTCTAAGAGTAGTCATAGCCAATGAGAACATTCCCCACACCTGAAGCCTTTGCAACTAGGCATGAGACCGGTGGATGCAAGGAGAGGGGCTGAAATATTTATAGTGAGGCAACAAGTTGCGATTGTCCCACCTTCGTATGCACCAACCCCGCACCAGTGACGACAGCTATTGTCAGGTGTAAGTCTGGTGAATTAGGGTCGGGAAGTGGACGAAGGGATGTAAGAGGTCGGGGACCAACGCTACCCGACATGTCAGAAGTTCTAAAGTTAAGCCATGAGGGGAGGAAGGTGATACTGAAGAAGTCATTTCCCGGCTTCTATTTCAAGGAGCTGATGTGGTTACCTGACATTAGACCAATCCCACGCCAAGGCGATGAAGATGTATGGAAGCGAGTGTATGTGGTCTATTATAAGTATTGGGAAATATGTAAATACGCGAAGAAACTCTTGGAGTAGATCAAAAAGAAGATCCCAGAGATTCAAGACTTAGAGTTTGCACTCAAGATTGAGATGGAGAATATCACGACCTGAGATAAGTAAAATCTGGCTTCAGACCACATCAATTCCTACATATTCGAGTAACATTTTTATGTGCGAACTCTCTGTTGTCGAAATAGATGCGTTGAAGAAGGAGCTAGCGGAGACGAAGTTAGCAATGGCAATGGTTGGTGCCTATTATAAAGGTGTTTTGGCCTCTACGTCAACCAGTGACACCAACTTGGAGAAATATAATAAGGCACCAGTCGAAGAGAACCGCAGACTACAGGAGGAGACTAAGTCAGTGCAGCAGCTGAGGGCATACAACCAGGCATTGGCCGAAGAAAATGAAAGACTCCAGAAGGAGAATGAAGAGGCCCAATGCTTGATGAAGGAGAATAAAGAGTTCAGAAAAATGCTTGATAGGAATCTCACTGAGCTCAAGCTGGCCAAGAAAGATAAGGAGGCAGCTGAAGCTTCAAATAAAGAGGTGCTCAGCCAAATAGATGGGATCAAAGCCGAGCATGAAGCTAAGTTAGAGGAGCTAAGACAACAAGTTCGGGAGGCCCGAGTAGTGGTAGAGAGGGACATGGAGCCGACGATCTAGGGTTTCTATGTCAAAACACTTCGACATCGTGGGCTCTCATACATCCGTGACTACCCTCGGAACCCGGGCTTGACTTGGGAGAAGCTAGTAGAAGATGAAGTTGCTGCTCTGGGAGTAAAGAGCATGGATGAGACTCAGTTGATAGGCCGATACCTGACGGTGGATGAGTGTCGGGCATAGGTGAAAGGAAACTTCTTGAGAAAGACGCCACAACGTGTTGTTGAGAGAGGGAAAACACTTATGACCGAGAGCATCATAGTGGCTCAGTAGTTGTTCCCCAACAATGATAAGTCATTCTTGTCACTTAAGCCGGTGGTTCTTTTGTTTCAGCTCCATGTACACTTTTGTCAACAGCCGAAGGGTCGACGTCAGGGGATGCCACATAGTAGGTGCCATAAGGTTTATCCACTTACTCGATGGAAATCAAGAAGATGATAGCATAAAGTAGAAGTAAACTGATTTGTTTATCTCTAACGTGCAGGTACCTCTGAGGAGGGGATGACGGTCGGGATTGAAACGGCGACGACCACTGCGATTGGGATGGATGAGGATGTCTATAAGAGTAGATGGAGGAAGAGTATGGGTTCCTCACAGGCTTCGATCTGGAAATGGGAGTTCTCAAGTTGGATGATTTCGCCAAAGTGCTTGATGAGGGGAAGGACCCAGAGGACAAAAATTCCCAAGTGACATAGCAGACGAAAGTAGTTGGAAAACCATGCATGAGCTGGTCGAAGAATAGAAAGCTCAATTTCTTATGAAGTCTGAGGAACTTGAGTCGAAGAATAAAATGGACGAGGAGGCCAAGGTCGAAGCTCAGGAGGAGGTGAGGAAAAATGATGAGGAGGATGCCTAAGCTAAGGCATAAGAGGAGACTCGGAGGAAGGCCGGGCTCGAGGCCACCCAAAAGAGAGCAGATGCAGAGCTTAAGACGCTGAAGGTCCAGAAGGCAACAAAGCTGTAAGTTGGTCGCATGACCATGAAGATAGAAGGTTGAGTGGGAATCCAGGAAAACTCAGAAAAAGGAGGCGAAGCCTATAGCTTCGGGGCCCTTATCGAAACTTTCCATGTTCTATTTAAGGCGATCCTCCTTGAGGAAGGGACCAAGGATACCCCGAGCAAGAAGGAGGAAGGAAAGACTCCCCCAGCGACTTCCGCTGATGGATACGAGTTCAGACCTCGACCTACTTTGACTCGGACGAAAACGAAGGGATTAGGAGGGAGTGGGGAGCCGAAGAAGAAGGAGAAGGATGAGCCACCCGAGATTGAATCTGAGAAGGAGAAAGGGAAAAAAGGCAGTTCATCCAAGTGATAGTTGTAGATATGTTTTATTTTTGTAGGCCGATGTAATGTGCGGGCATGGCCCTCGCTTTTTGGAGGCACGATGTGGTTCCGATGTACATCGTGTCATTGATAAAAATATGTAATTTTGACATGTGAATAAAAGTTTATTTTCTTCTATTACATATCGCCTTACATGTTCAATCACTCTTTACATTTTCTAGTTCTGTAATCATGTAAATTAACTGACATTACACTTAGACTTGAGTGAGTTTGGGGAGTCTCGAGACCTCGAGAATTCGAAGGTAGAGTCAGAAAACATGAGAACTTATCGCAAGTATATGGAAATACGAATTTTGACTTCATATCCTAGGGACTTAACCAATTTCTCTTGTTTTCCTAAAAGTTGGAAATTATGTCATTTTCTTCGATCCCGGGTTCGAGCTTGTGAGCCTGGGTTGCCACGCGATGTTGCATGATTAGACTGTGATTGATGTCGAGCGTGACGCAACCGACTAGAGAGGCACTCGAGGATCGAACTTATTTAGTCTGACTACTTAGACATGCACACCGGATGTGGACATTTAGTAGGGTCATTAATTTCAGGGTTCGATTATTTATCCAACCATGTCATGATCGCAATCCAGTCCAAGTGTTGTTTTTGTAACCGGTGATGACATTGGTTTTAGTTGTAAAACTAAAGGCGTTCATCGTATTTAGGGATGTTTATTTATGGGGAGTCTCGGCCTCGAAGGGTGTCAAGAACGACTTCTGTGTTGCCAAAACTCCGGTTTTGGGCCATCTTCTCCACGTGGTGGGTTTGCGCCCGAAAGGTCGCTCCGCGTATCGCAGGGAAGATGGTTGTTGTGAGGATGTAGGACTAGTGGAGGTGGTATGCTCACGGGCCTATTCTTTGTTGTGGGTGCCTCCGGTAGTGCTTCCTGATGTGCCCCAGCTAGCTGAGAGGTGGCCAGAGCTCAGCTAGAGGCGAGGTATAGCAACAAAAACAATGAGGAGGCATTGGTTGGAGAATGACGGTTTGCTTTTCGTTCCTGTTTTGTCTCTAATAAGGGAGACAAAGGTTGGATCGAGTCGCAAGTCAACTTTTCTGATGACAGTCTCAGAGACCACTACGTCGATATAGACGATTGTGGGAACTTGTGGTAGACTGATGCCTTAGGGCCCTCTTCGGATATGCCTCTGATAGTGCTTCTCGACGTACCCTCAACTAGCTGAGAGGTGGTCGGAGCTCAAGTAGAGGAAACGTATATCAACGACAGCGAGGAGGTGTCGGTTGAAGAATGAGAGTTTGCATTTCGCTCCCATTTCATATCCAACATAGTTAAAAAGGGTAGGAGTGAGTCGCAAAACGATTTCTCTGATGACAATTTCAGAGACCACTACATCGATATAGATGGTTGCAGGAACTAGTGGTGGACTGATACCCCCAGGCCCGCTTCTGAATGTTCCTCAGTAGTGCTTCCCAATGTGATCCGAGCTAACTGGAAGGTGGCAGGAGCTCAAGTGGAGGCGAGGGGCCATGAGACAACGAATAGGAGGTGCCTTTCAGAGAGGAGGGTTTGCTTTCTTTTTTCATTTCGCCTCCGACAAGGGAGGTAAAGGTGGAATGGGGCGTAAGCTGGTATCTTCGATGATGACCCGGGGACCACTACATAATCCGAGCTGTTGGTCTGTGCGCTCGAGTATTCCTTACACTTTCCAGGAACCGTACTCGCGCAATGTGACTCGGCAGTGTGCTTATATTTGAGTTGATCGAAGCTCCATTCTCAAGGGTTTTGATTCGTGTGAAGCTCGAGTGTGCGAACTTTGCTCGTGATTGGCTCAGGGCATGTAAAGTTCTTCGTTACTTCACTCTCAATTGGCTTGTGACGTGTGAAGCTTGGTGGCCAAACTCCGCTCTCGATTGGCTTTATGCGTGCAGAGTTCTTTGACGCTTAACTACCGATTGACTCGAGGCATGTGAAGCTTAGGTGGATGAACTCCACTCTTGATTGACTGGAGGAGTGCAAAGTTTAAAGAAGTGAACTTCCCTCTCGATTGACTCGAGGAGTGTGAAGCTCTTAGCTGTTTTTCTCTTGATTGGCTCAAGGCGTGCGAAGCTAAAATGGTGTCAATGAACTGTCGCCCGTATATGCCAGAGCATAGGTAGGCCTAGGCCGGGCTAAATCCATTGAACTTGGTGGCGGTGCCCACAGATCGCCACCAGATTATGCCAAAGCGTAGGTAGGTCAGGATAAATCTGTTGGACTAGATGTCTTCGCAGTAGCGGTGCTTCGGCAATTCACGGGTGAATCTTAGAGGCTAAGGCTAATGTTTTTATACCTCGTACAAGAATTGCAGCTAAGTTGGTTACAAGACAACCTAAATTATTTATCGAAATACAACATGGCTTGGAAATGAAAAAAAACTATGTGAGTAGTAAGATCCGGTGTTGATATCCGAACCGCTTATTGTTGCTACAGTCTTGCTAAGCCAAAAGGATGATCCTAAGGGATCTAGTTGTCAAGCAAGGTCCTAGATGGTTTAAATTCTTGGCGAGCATTGGATGGCTTGGAAATTTCATGCGATGGACCCTGTCGGTACTAGTCAAGTTTTCTCTTGTGGACGAGCTTTTCAATGTTGTCCTACAAGTGATGACATTCGTTTGTGTTGTGCCTATGGACGTTGTGGAACCAGCAATGCTTTGTTGATTCTCTTGGTTCGTCCGACGGACCTTTGAGCCTTGGTTTCTTATACGGTAGGACATTGATGGTCTCAAGGTAAATGATCTTAAGGGAGTCGTCGAGTGAAGTATAGTTGCAGAAAGATGGAAGTCGAGGATGCTTCCTCTTGTCGTTGCAATCACCTCTATTGTTGTCGATCTGGGAAAGATTGCACGGAGCATTAGGACTAGAGCCGTTGGAGCTGTGGGCTTTATTTCAAAGTAAGTTGTTGAAGTGAGAAGCTTGATTCCTTTGTGTCAACTCTTGGTGCAGGAAGTAGTTGGCTTTCTCATAGAAGATTTCTAGAGTCTTAGGTCGCTCATAACTAACTAACGCTTTGAATTTAGAATCGAGGAAAACACCCATGGTGAGTTGGGCCAGGATAGCCCAGGGCTTAGGTCTCCGACGCCTTCCAAAGCGTTGTCAAATATCTCAAGGTAACTTGTCAGAGCTTCGTTAGTGCCTTGGAAGATGTGCATGTTGAATTGATCGATTAAGCCCCTGACTAGCTAGCCAAAGGTCGGGATAGTTCTTAGCGGAAGTCGAGTGGACCACAAAAGAGGTATGCCTTCTAGAAAGACGAGGAAGCACTTGCACTTCATGGCGTCTGTGGCTTGAGCAAAGTTCATATAGGATTCGTAGCGACATATGAAGTCTCGAGGGTCAGAGTTTCCTGAGAAAACTCCAATCCACAGCGTATTGAAATGTGCGGGCCATTCAGCGTTGAGCACGTCTTCAGTGATAGGGTTTCGTCTCGCACCGGTTTCCCAGTCCTCGATGACATGACCCTGAGATTCTTTCAAGATGTTATGAAGTAGGTTGGTGAGAACTAGAGTTTGGACCTTTGCTGGATTGCAACGGTTGTGGTCCGACTTGGAAGTGCACATCCTTGGACGTCTTCTAGAATGAACGTCATCTTGATTTAAAGAACCTTCGACCTCGGTTCTTTGATTTGTGGAGATCAGTGAGTGGGAACTTAAGCCTGGTTTGTTGCGCGAAGCGTAGGCAGCAAGTTCCTATTCGAGATAGGGTTGAGTGCTAACCCGTGGGTCGGGTTAAGCTCGAGGTGGGAACTGTCAAAGTGACGGTTATCATGGAAAGAAGCAGGGGCATAACTCAGAGAGACGTAATTCGAAGGGGGATGAATTCCCAAAACTGCTTGAAGGCGAAGGATGTTTCGTTGAGCGTATTGTTGAAGTTGTTGCGTCAATCTAATGTTTTGGTGGATTTGCTCGACGATGCTTCTTTGGGTGTTGCTCAATTTCCTCGAGGTTTCGTCAAATTGAGCTCGATCGATGAGTGCATTGAGATTGGAAGTATTAGAGGTTTCCACATTGTTTGGAACTTCAGCGAGTTGAGGCTGAGAAGGATTTTCTTAGTCAGAGTCGATCGTGGAAGGTCCAACCATAACATTCTTTCCTTTGGTCACCATTATTGGTAGACTTGGTCGATAAGTTTCAGAAGACTTAAGTAGCGTTCCAAGTCTCGATCGAATGGTAGGAAAGGCAAGGTTTCAATTTTTTCGTGGAAGTCACAGAAAATCAACCATAGGTGCGTTGTTATTGCTTTCTGGCATATCAAAATGTTGACGTCCAAAAGTGGTTGCCAACACTTGAGATTCCATGACAGTGAAAATAAGCGTTCAAAATGGAAATTATAAGGTAAGCGATGTAAATATGTAAGGGAAAATGCAACTAAACAGTCACACAGAATTAATAATGGTTCAGCTCGTTGGAACCTACGTCCACTCTAGAAGTTTGATATTTTATTACTTCTCATTTATAGATTACAATGTGGAATTGGATTATTTTCGACTGTACATGAGTCTTGATGATTTCAGGTACAAAATATGTGATTCCTGAGTGCTATGCTTGGAGGGGGAGGAAGTCACTTCTTCGTGATCCGGACGTTTGAAAGTGAAAGGAGGAGGTTTCAAGTGCCCGTGAGACCAAGCTTACTCAAGTGGGGATCGAGAGGCTAGGATGCTCTCATGAAGCTACCATGCCCATCGTGGCAAGAAGGTCCAAAGATGGTTTTTATGCCTTCTTATCGGATGCCCAAGCAACCCAAAAATAGTCCAAGAATCCAAGAAGATGGTTCCTTTTCTTCCTAGAGTCATGGAAGGTGCTTAGGAGGGTGTAAGGAAGTTATCTTCTTCCTAGGAAGCCATGGAAGCTTGATGCCAACCGCTTTATCGTTGGAGGTAATAGGGTATTTTAGAGGAGGCAGGTGGAGTGTGTAAGATTGTGGGTTCGTTCATCCATAACTCATATCCCAGGATCCGTACCGACCCTAATACTTGTATTTTCGTTGCTTTTTTCCCTTCCTCATATTTGCTGAGTGTTTCTCCACTTCATTCTCGGTTCACCCATCCCTATTTCGTATCCGGAGCTGTGCCGGTCTAGCTTCATGAATGGGTATACGAAATCCCAAAGGGAAGCCGTATATGAAGTGTTATGGCATGGCAAGTGAGGGGGATACGAAATGGAGGCTCTCGAGTGGGGTACAAAAAGTTGCAGCAACCGAGATACGAAATGTGACTTAGTGGATTTTGAGGAGGCGTTCTGGATGTGGGATACGAATTTGGCCTTAACGGGCTTTTGAGAAGGCGTTGAGGCCTATGTCCATCCCACTTGTGGAGACACCGATCTCGGTACTTAATGTTGCCTGAAGGTAGTTGTGGCGAGCCATGACGACCATTCCCATACGACTCCATCTGTGCTCAAGCTTTGAATGCTTCGGGAACGCTTCTGGGCCTTCGATCCACGTGATTGACCGAGTCCCGTGGGCTTGAATTGCTTTTGGGAATCAGACCAAGAGGTTGGTTAACATCTTTGAAGATGTATTCCTTTTTCGGACAATGGAAACTCTTTAAGTATAGGTTGATAAGTTCCTAAATTAACATAAGCACGTCTAATTTCATCTTTCTTATGTAAAGGATAATCATATATTTATGAGTGCAATCCAGGATCACGTTTTAAAGTATTTTCTTCAATATCTATAATCTCAATTCTTTGATATTTTGGAGTTGAAAAAACATCGTGAGTTTGGCGGTCGTTACTGGAGATTGAAGAAGATCCAATAGAATCTCGAGTTTTAGCAACTTCACTTTTAAAAAAGTCGTGTATTTTAGAAGATCTGGCCAAAATATCCAATATATCTAAAAGAAAAAAATGTGAATAAATTACATTTCAATTCGTAAATTCGAAGAATAAAATTGATCGTGATTCATGATTATATGAAATTGTGAATTCATATTTATAGCTTATAACATTGCATATTAGCTTGAAACTTGAAACATGAAAATTAAAAGTTGTAACAGTTACCTCAGTTTTCTTAAAATCTGAATTTGATCTCTTTGTGAAACTTGAAATATTGGAATTAGCTCATAACATTGCACTAATCTTGAAATAGAAAATTAAAAGCATAAAGTAATTGCCTTGTTTAGAAAATAAGAACCGATTAGATTAGTGAACTTGAAACTAGAAGCATAAGAAGAAGGAAATGAGCCTGCTACAAAGTGACAACAAAGCATAAGGTGAACGTGTACTATAAAATGAGTAGAAAATGTTGAAAAATAAGTATTTTTTTAGACTTTTAAAACTTAGGCGGTGGGGCATGACCCTCACTTGTCCCCCTAAAGCAGTCTCGTCCACGTACAACAGGAATATTTTGAGAGCATTATTATTTACACTCAAAAAACGCTTAAGGAGGAGACACAAGTGAAATTTGGCAAGGATTTCCGTATCTATTAATGGAATTCAATGTGGGTGTAGTTTAGTTTCACTTTTAAATTCGACAAAGGGCGGCCTAAAAATGGAAAAAAAGAAATACGGTGAGTATATATCGAATTTTGTTTTTGAATGTGTCCCCCTCTTAACCATCTTTGAAGTGTCAATAACAACACCCTATTTTAAAAAACCCAACTGAATAATAAGAGGATATATTTACAAATAATAACTACCCGTTACATAACGATTCCACTAATTCTATGCAAGAAGACACCACTTTCCTCCATTCTCCCAAAGCAGAACAAACTTCTATTTTTAAAAGGGAATGCATAACCAAGCGGACATGGCAGAAGCATCTACAACACACTCAACAAATGGTTTATGATAGCGGACGTGATCCAACTAACTAAGGAAGTTGTGACAAGAAGATAATCCTTTTGAATAATCATGTCTAAAATTTTAACCTTACTAACTAGGGTTTCGGAATTTGATTCAGTAGATGATTTGGAAATTTGAATCGATCATGTGTTTGGAGCAGTGGAAGGAAGCTGCGAAGGAGAAGCACTGAAGGCAGAATCACAACAACAATGAAGGAAGAAGCAAAAGGCAATCAATTTGGAAGAATCGACCAACAACAAAATATAATTATCTCCTAATTATTTTTGGCTTGGGCTATTGCCATTTGCCACCCCTCCTTTTACATTACACCCCCAGTTATAGTATAAAATTTTAAATTTCATTTTTACCTTTTATCCATAATTAAATATTAGATTTTTTTTCTTTTCATCTACCACCTGTTCCGAATAAAATTGTGAGATAAGTGAAGTTTCACAAATGAGAAATTTCAATCCATGATTGAAAATCAACACCACCACCACCGTCCATTTATTAAAATAGACAAGGAAAAAAAATTGACAACATTACTTTGATCTTCTTTCTTCTTATCTTTATTCATGTTTATCCGTCTCCGTTGTTGATCGTCGGAGAAAACCGAGGTTTTGAAATTTTGAAGAAATAAGAAAGCAGTAAAATAATAAGAGAGAAATAAAAGAATGGGTAGAGTATTAAACATAACCATAAAGAAAGTAAGGATAAATATGGAATAAGTGAGGCGAGAAAAATAAAATGTGGGATAAGAATTTTGTTTTTAAATTAATGGGGTGGGAAAAACAGTCGATGGTAAGAGAATAGACACAGCCTTTGTTATGAAATAAACGCAGAACATAAGAGATAAGGGAGAAAGAACATTTTTATTCATTCAGATGTATGTCTTTTCTATTACATTGGTTCTTATATATATAGTCTTTGGAGCTGGTGATTAACTTATCCCCATGATGTGGGACTAAACAGAAAATTATAAAAGCATATTCACTCCTGTATATATTACAACATATATATATATATATATATATATATATATATATATATATTACAACACTCCCCTTTGAATATGCGTCTTCAGAATCTGGAATGTTCTGCTAATTTGAAGTTGTCCATATATGATGATTGCTCCCTCTTATTATTATCTTGCTTGCACGCGTTCGTCTAGTCAATACAGCTGTTGTTTGTTGCCTTAAAAACTCTGTCAGGAAAACCCAATGGGAAAAACCTTGAACGAGAAAAAGAGTGCAACATGTACCATTATGGATATCATATTAAAATGATATTCCTTCTAAGAGTTTGATGCTTCTGGATCAATACAATGCCTCATTAAAACCTTACTAAGAAAAACCCAGTGGGAAAAAATCTTAGTGAAGGAAAAAGAGTACAATTAGATATTTTAATATTTCATTTCATCTAATGAAATTTTAATTCTTCTGGATCAGGATAGTTCCTCATTAAAAACCTTACTAAGAAAAACCCTGTAGGAAAAAATCTTAGTGAAGGAAAAAAATATACAATTTAAAATGTCATATTACAATCATTTATTATGCCAAATGGAATTTGATACTTCCGGATCAATATAATGCCTCGTTAAAACCTTAATAAGAAAAACCCAATGGGAAAAAAATCTTAAATAAGGAAAAATAGTACATTATAACTTACTTTCAATTATGCTTTGAGGATGATACTTCTGGATCAATATAATACTGATTAAAACTTTACTAAGAAAAATCCGGCGGGAGAAATCTTAGATAATGAAAAAGAGTGCATACTTTTTGATACTCCCCCTAATTTAATTTCCTCTAAGTATATAATTATCCTTTGATATCTCAATTTCGTTATAGATACTTCTGGATCCAAAAATATGTATCTCATTGACAATATTACTTAAACAAATCTTGTATAGAAAATAAAATCAAGAGATAATAATCTTTAGTCTTCATACTTCTGATGTTCATCATTTATTAACATTTGTGTAACGACCCGCATTCTACGCATCGTAGGATCGTAGAATATTTATTTCTTTCACATACGAAGTCGTATGGTCATGTAACTTTGGGAGACGACTGTTGTGGTCATTTCCCATGTTCATGATTTTTCCCGATTTTTAAATGACCATTTTACCCCTAGTTATCACTGTTTTGGCCATAACTTTTGATTGGAAAGGAATTTTGACCTCAAACCACTTCCATCGGCTTCGAATGATGGTTTCTCTTTCCGTAGAGTGGTCACATTAGCCAAACGGACTCGCTGTTTGGGAGATATGGCTGAAACAAGTTTCAGATGGAGAAAAACAGCTTAATTGGGCTTAACCGGGTGATTAGCAGCTAAGCCCAAAGGGAATTTCGGGTTTAGAGGTATAGGAGGACTGATTAGGGTTAGGTTATCACTTTCATTTCAGTTTTGAGCCGCCACAAACCTCCTTGAGACCTTAGTAATGGCTTCCTACATCTAAAACACCCCAAATCACTCTCTAATTGAAGATTAGGCCTAGCAACACCAAATTAAGGAGAAAAAGCATCAAAGCAAGGTTGGGGCTGCTGTTAGACATCAGTATTCGCCCCAAATCAGAGGAGTTTCAGTTCTGAGAATTTCATTTGTGGCCAAGGTGAGTGATTTGCATAGTTTTTGCACTAATTACGGCGAATAAGGGTAATTAGTGAAGATTAGCGAATTTATACGTAAATAAATTCTGGACAAATTCTTAAAATTCTAAAATAAAGTTTTAAGGCTCTGTTAGAAATTTGGGTTAATTTCGATGTGTTTTGCTAATCGTATGCTTAAACATGATTAAGAAGGATTATAGGAAAATGTGAGGTTTTAACCACTTTTGATCCATTTTGGTTCATTTGAATTGTTGTTATGGTGTTTGCAATTGATGTTATATGTTGCTATGACAGTTTGACATGAATTATAATTGATTAGAATAGTTAGATTTGTCAAAAACGTCGTCGAATGGCGTAAACAAGTTGCTGGAAAAAGTTGCAGAAAGCTGTGCAGGGCTTCGGATCGGATCGGATGGGGGGGGGGGGGGGGCTCGGATCGGACATGTGAACTGGGCAAGGAAATCCAACCCGAACCGGAGTTTAGCACATAGAAGACGTGGCAAGAAGGAAGGCCAGTTCCTTAGGGTTGGAGTGGACAAGGGGATCGGATCGGAAGGGTAATAGAAGCCAAATCAGATCGGCTCAAGATGAAGGCTACGACTAGAGTAAGGCGAGGTGATCGGATCGGATCGGATTAGATAGGAACGAGGGAGCTGATTGGAAAAGGAGCATGAGCTGGAGGAGGACAGCACCCCGACCCGACCCGGAGGAGGAGGACCCCGACCCGACCCGGAGTGAAGCAACCGACCCGAACCAAAGGGAAGATGGCAAGGATGGAGGACCGACCCGAACCGACGCTACCGAACCGAACCGAGTTCTATGACTGTTACTGCGCGACAACTCTTTTGAAGACCCACTCCAATTCGACCAAACCCGAGAGGCAAAGGAAGTCCAAATGAGAAGTTAGAGCTTAAGATTCAGATGGGAATCAACGAGTTCACTTCATGGTTGGGCTTTGCTGCGGGACGCGTGCTAAGGAGTTATCGACGTCTATAGCTTTGGACCACTATGGTAGGAGGTACGAAGGCGGATTCAGGGCCATTATGGCATCGGTAGAACCAAGGGCTACGACCAATGAAGTGGGTCATTGAAATGTTTGGTCATGACTCCAAGTGTTTGGCTTGGTCATAGCAGGGTTTCTACAAGTCGGGATTCGTCGTTGCCTCAGTTTTGTCTAGTGTTCCAAAGTGGTAGATGTCGTACGCTTTACGCACTAAGTGAGAGATGTGAGGATGGTTGCTATGGATGATTTGTTTGCTATCATTGTGACATGCACACCCCACCCCCGTGTTCTTACACTATTTATTATGGCACCTTGGAGTATTGTACGGTATGTGGTACTAACTCTTTGGTTGCAGGTCCAGGTTCAGGTATGGTTTAGTATACCTGTTATTACTCTGTTTAGATGCTTATCGCTCATACCAGGCTTTATGTCTGACCCAGAGTTTTATGTCTCTTCTTATTACTCTGGGTGCTCACACGAGCAGACTAGAGACAGGTTAGCTGGTGATGCACGGGTAGATGATCCGGAGACGAGCAGGAGGCTTCCACGTAATATATGTAGTATTCTCCCTGTATTGTTGAAGATCACTGCTTGGGCATTGGTGGTGTATCTTCTACTTTAGTTTCCTTTTTATTAGAGACAGTAAATTTGAAAAGTTGTAATAAGCTGTATTTGGATTTCCGCTGCCTTGATGTTGACATTGATTATTAGTTATCAGCTTATACACTGTCTCACCTGTTTTATGTCAAGTATGTTATTATTATATTTTATTCCATGCGTTGTGAGACATTCTACAGGTTCCTTGATTAGTTCATTCCCTTCTTTCCTTTCTTCTGACGACCGTCTTGTGCTAGTCGGGCATGTGTTCAGCGCACTTTTGGAGGAAATGCAGGCTGGTGCGAGGCGGGCGTCACACTTGGTATCAGAGCTCTAGGTTGCGTAGTTAACCTAGGGAAGTTATCAGGGAGAGATAGTATACGTATACGAGAGAGCGTATTTGTAATTATTTTGGTTTTCAAAAGCTATATATATATACTATTAGTAGTATAAGGATGAAGTCGCACTGCACTGGCACCACTATGGAATCGTTAATCATTTTCTTTTTCAGATTGACGATGAGCCGATATGTTAGAGGTACCGGTAGGGGAGCCAATAATGGGAATGCTGCTGACATGAGGACGATGTTTACTGACCTCATGAGAGAGATGCTTAGAGATGTTCAGAGGGCAGCTCCCAATGGTGGAAATGGTGGTGGTCCAATGGTGCAGGCGCCAAGAGTCGACTTCGCCAAGCTGAATAAGGATTATACTAGCCTTGGTGGGAAGCCGTTCCACGGAACGGAGTCGGCCACGGATGTTCAAGATTGGGTGGATAGTTGCGAACGTATCTTCGAGGATTTGGGTATCGAGGATGCGATGAAGAGAAAGCTAGTGTCCCGTCAGCTGCAAGGGCGGGCAATGAATTGGTGGAATGCTATAAAGGCAGCTACTCCCGAAGATCAGATTACTTGGGAGCAGTTTAAGGCTCGTTTTAGTGAGAAGTTCATTCCAGCTGCTCAGAAGTCAATGCTGTTTAAGAAATTCTTGGAGCTCAAGCAGAATGGCAGGGCTGTCTCGGAGTATATTGCTGAATTTGACACTTTGTCAAAATATGGATTATCTCTTATTGATACTGCCGAGAAAAAGAATGAGAAATTCATAACTGGTTTGGATCAATACTTGGGGGAAAAACTTATTAACCACATCGATGAGACGTTTGAATCAATTGTGGGGAAAGCGTTAAGGTCAGAAAGTCTCTACCCTAAGCCGAAGACTGAGGTTGCATCCGCAGATGAGCCAAAGCCTCAAGCTAGTGGTGGAGGCAAAGGTGGTTCCCAGAATAAGAGAAAGCAGAATCAGGCTAAGGATGGCCAGAAGAAAAAGAATAAGCAAGATGTGGAGTGCTTCAGCTGTGGTAAGAAGGGCCATTATGCTAGTAATTGTCGGGCCAAGCCAGCAGATAGGAAGTGCTTCAACTGTGGCCAAATGGGACATCACAAGGACAAGTGTCCCCAGCCCCCTAAGGAAAAGCAAATGGTGAAAGCATATGCTCTTAATGCTATTCCTTCTTCGTCGAATGCCCCAACTGCGGCGGAGAAGGGAAAGAATGTCGTCATTCAAGGTATGCTTTCTGTTTATGATGTTCCCGTTAGGGTTTTGTTTGATACCGGAGCTTCCAGTTCTTTCATATCTAGTGACCTGGTAGATAGGTTGGGATTGGAGCCCGAGATTGTCGATAGACCTTTAGTAGTGACGAACCCGATTGGTGGTTCGACTAGTCTTAGCATGATTTGTCGTAATGTGGTCCTATCGAGTCATGGATGCATGTTTGTTTGTGATTGCTTTGTTTTGGGCTTTACTGGGTTTGGCATTATTTTGGGAGTAGATTGGCTCCAAAGATACGTGGTGGTGGTAGACTGTGAGGGCTTGTTGGTGACAGCTAGAGCGGATGATGGGCGGAGGATAGTGTTTGGTGGTCTACCCAGTAAGGGGGTATTGGCTAGTTTTCTAAACTCCCTCGACATTCCGCATAGTGAGTTGTCAGGTTTGCCCGTGGTTGGCCAGTATCCGGATGTTTTCGAAGAAGTGACCGGACTTCCACCACACCGAGAGATTGAGTTTCGTATTGATTTGGTAAAGGATGCCAGGCCTATAGTGATGCCACTTCGTCGTATGGCACCAAGGGAGCAGCGAGAGCTCGAGGTGCAAGTCAGCGATCTTTTGAAGAAGGGATTTATCAGAAGGAGTGTTTCTGAATGGGGAGCACCAGTCGTGTTTGCTACCAAGGCGGATGGTTCCCTTCGTTTGTGTGTAGACTACCGCGAGTTGAATAAAGTGACGAGGAAGAACAAGTATCCTCTACCGCGGATAGATGATTTGTTTGATCAGTTGAGTGGCGCGAGGGTATTTTCTCAGTTGGATCTCGCGACAGGTTTTCATCAGCTTAGAGTGGAAGCTGAGAGTATAGCTAAAACGGCATTTCGAACGCCGTCAGGGTTTTATGAATGGTTGGTTATGCCCTTTGGGCTGACTAATGCCCCGGCATATTTTGTGGACCTTATGAATAGGGTATTCAGAGATCAGCTGAATAAGTCTGTCCTTGTGTTCGTTGATGATATTTTGGTCTATTCGAGGACAGAGGAGGAACACAAGGAACATTTAAGAGTAGCGATGGAGGTGTTGAGAAAACACCAATTAAAAGCAAAGTTTTCTAAGTGTCACTTCTGGAAGAGGGAAGTGAGGTTCTTGGGCCATGTTGTATCAAAGAGTGGTATTGCCGTGGACCCAGCAAAGGTGGCTACGGTACAAGATTGGCCTACGCCCAAGAATGCAACAGATGTAAGAAGTTTCTTGGGGTTAGCGGGATATTATCGTAAGTTTATCCAAGGTTTCTCCAAGATAGCAGCACCGTTGACCCAGTTGACCAAGAAGAATCAAGCTTTTGTCTGGGATGAAAGGTGCGAGAATGCATTTAAAAGCCTAAAGGACAAATTGACAAGCGCACCAGTGTTAGTCATTCCTAAGGGGGATGAAGAGATGACGGTATACACGGATGCCTGTGGTACCGGACTGGGTGCTGTATTGATGCAAGGCGGTAGGGTTGTAGCTTATGCAAGTCGGCAATTGAAACCGCACGAGAGAAGGTACCCTACCCATGATTTAGAATTGGCGGCGATTGTGTTCGCGTTAAAGATGTGGAGACACTATCTCTTGGGAGAAAGATTTGAGTTATTTACAGATCATAAGTCGTTGAAGTATCTGTTCTCCCAGAAGGATTTAAATCTCCGTCAGCAGAGATGGTTAGAGTTCTTAGCTTCCTATGATTTTGACATCGCATACACACCGGGAAAGGGCAATGCGGTGGCTGATGCATTGAGTAGAAGACATGCCAGCTTAGGGGCCATGTTCCTTGAATGGAAGCAACTGGAGTTTATCGCGGGGTTTGATTTCAGACCAAAGTGCGAATTGGATCCAGAAATGTTAGCAAGTTTGACGATCAGACCCACTTTGATTGAGCGGATCGGCTCTAGTCAGAGGGACGATCCTAACCTATTGGAAATCATCTCCAAGTTAGAGATGGGTATTGATGAGGAGGTGAACAAGTATGGGCTTGATCGAGATAGATGGCTTAGAAAGAATGGAAAGCTTGTTGTACCCAATGTCAATGGATTGAGGGATGAAGTGCTTAGAGAATGTCATCACTCAAAACTGACTATACACCCCGGTGGTAATAAGATGTATCGAGATATGAAGCGGACCTACTACTGGGAAGGGATGAAAAGAGATGTTGGGAAATTTATATCCAGGTGCATGAATTGCCAGCTAGTTAAAGCCGAGCAAAAGAAGCCTAGTGGGTTGTTACAGCCCTTAGAAATTCCCAAATGGAAATGGGAGCAAGTCTCGATGGATTTCATCGATGGATTACCAAGAACTAAATCGGGATATGACAGCATTTGGATAATTGTAGATCGACTGACTAAAAGTGCAAGGTTTATACCAGTCAAATCGACTAGAACGGCAGCTAAGTTAGCAGAATTATATATGAAGTGGGTAGTGAGATTTCATGGAGTACCTAAAAGCATTGTGAGCGACCGAGACCCGTTGTTCACTAGTGGGTTTTGGAAGAGCTTGCAAGAGGCGCTAGGGTCAGAGTTACATCTCAGTACCGCATATCATCCTCAGACCGACGGTCAGACGGAGAGGGTGAACCGTATTTTGGAAGATCTCTTGAGAGCATGTATATTGGATTTTGGAGGATCATGGGATGACCATTTGCATCTAGTAGAGTTTGCATATAATAATAGCTACCAATCCAGTATCGGTATGGCTCCGTTTGAAGCTTTGTACGGAAGGCCGTGTAACTCACCATCATGTTGGATAGAGACTGGCGAGAAGTTTATGCTTGGACCAGATGTGGTGAGGGAAACTTCAGATAAGATCAAGATCATTCAACAACGAATGAAGGCAGCCCAAGATAGGCAGAAAAGTTATGCTGATAAGAGAAGAAGAGACTTAAAATTCTCAGTTGGTGACTTGGTATTTGTCAAGATTTCTCCGTTGAAGAGCGTAATACGATTTGGCAGGAGAGGCAAATTAACACCAAGATTTGTTGGTCCATTCCCTGTTCTTGAACTAGTCGGGAATTTGGCATATAGGATTGACTTACCAGAGAAGATGGCGGGAGTTCATAACGTATTTCATGTTTCCCAACTAAGGAAGTTCGTTCACGACTCAGATATGACTATTTCACCTGATCAGTTAGAGGACTTCGAAGTAGAACCCGAGGCGGTTGGGAACCGCAAGCCGGCCCGTATTGTCGCACACGACATGAAGCAACTTCGAAGGAAGTCGGTGAAGCTAGTCAAGGTACAGTGGAGCGAAGACGAGAATGATTGTACTTGGGAAACAGAAGAGGACATAAGGAAGAAGTATCCAGAACTCTTTGTCTGGTAAGATTTTGACTTCGATTTAGTTTTTCCGCATGCTAGGATAGGCTTGTTTGCTTGTTTTGCATATTTGATTGTCGTATATGGTTGTTAGGCATGCGGGATCCCTTGTATGTTTAGGGTTAAGGAATTTCGGGGACGAAATTTCTTAAGGGGGGGAGAATGTAACGACCCGCATTCTACGCATCGTAGGATCGTAGAATATTTATTTCTTTCACATACGAAGTCGTATGGTCATGTAACTTTGGGAGACGACTATTGTGGTCATTTCCCATGTTCATGATTTTTCCCGATTTTTAAATGACCATTTTACCCCTAGTTATCACTGTTTTGGCCATAACTTTTGATTGGAAAGGAATTTTGACCTCAAACCACTTCCATCGGCTTCGAATGATGGTTTCTCTTTCCGTAGAGTGGTCACATTAGCCAAACGGACTCACTGTTTGGGAGATATGGCTGAAACAAGTTTCAGATGGAGAAAAACAGCTTAATTGGGCTTAACCGGGTGATTAGCAGCTAAGCCCAAAGGGAATTTCGGGTTTAGAGGTATAGGAGGACTGATTAGGGTTAGCTTATCACTTTCATTTCAGTTTTGAGCCGCCACAAACCTCCTTGAGACCTTAGTAATGGCTTCCTACATCTAAAACACCCCAAATCACTCTCTAATTGAAGATTAGGCCTAGCAACACCAAATTAAGGAGAAAAAGCATCAAAGCAAGGTTGGGGCTGCTGTTAGACATCAGTATTCGCCCCAAATCAGAGGAGTTTCAGTTCTGAGAATTTCATTTGTGGCCAAGGTGAGTGATTTGCATAGTTTTTGCACTAATTACGGCGAATAAGGGTAATTAGTGAAGATTAGCGAATTTATACGTAAATAAATTCTGGAAAAATTCTTAAAATTCTAAAATAAAGTTTTAAGGCTCTGTTAGAAATTTGGGTTAATTTCGATGTGTTTTGCTAATCGTATGCTTAAACATGATTAAGAAGGATTATAGGAAAATGTGAGGTTTTAACCACTTTTGATCCATTTTGGTTCATTTGAATTGTTGTTATGGTGTTTGCAATTGATGTTATATGTTGCTATGACAGTTTGACATGAATTATAATTGATTAGAATAGTTAGATTTGTCAAAAACGTCGTCGAATGGCGTAAACAAGTTGCTGGAAAAAGTTGCAGAAAGCTGTGCAGGGCTTCGGATCAGATCGGATGGGGGGGGGGGGGCTCGGATCGGACATGTGAACTGGGCAAGGAAATCCAACCCGAACCGGAGTTTAGCACATAGAAGACGTGGCAAGAAGGAAGGCCAGTTCCTTAGGGTTGGAGTGGACAAGGGGATCGGATCGGAAGGGTAATAGAAGCCAAATCAGATCGGCTCAAGATGAAGGCTACGACTAGAGTAAGGCGAGGTGATCGGATCGGATCGGATTAGATAGGAACGAGGGAGCTGATTGGAAAAGGAGCATGAGCTGGAGGAGGACAGCACCCCGACCCGACCCGGAGGAGGAGGACCCCGACCCGACCCGGAGTGAAGCAACCGACCCGAACCAAAGGGAAGATGGCAAGGATGGAGGACCGACCCGAACCGACTCTACCGAACCGAACCGAGTTCTATGACTGTTACTGCGCGACAACTCTTTTGAAGACCCACTCCAATTCGACCAAACCCGAGAGGCAAAGGAAGTCCAAATGAGAAGTTAGAGCTTAAGATTCAGATGGGAATCAACGAGTTCACTTCATGGTTGGGCTTTGCTGCGGGACGCGTGCTAAGGAGTTATCGACGTCTATAGCTTTGGACCACTATGGTAGGAGGTACGAAGGCGGATTCAGGGCCATTATGGCATCGGTAGAACCAAGGGCTACGACCAATGAAGTGGGTCATTGAAATGTTTGGTCATGACTCCAAGTGTTTGGCTTGGTCATAGCAGGGTTTCTACAAGTCGGGATTCGTCGTTGCCTCAGTTTTGTCTAGTGTTCCAAAGTGGTAGATGTCGTACGCTTTACGCACTAAGTGAGAGATGTGAGGATGGTTGCTATGGATGATTTGTTTGCTATCATTGTGACATGCACACCCCACCCCCGTGTTCTTACACTATTTATTATGGCACCTTGGAGTATTGTACGGTATGTGGTACTAACTCTTTGGTTGCAGGTCCAGGTTCAGGTATGGTTTAGTATACCTGTTATTACTCTGTTTAGATGCTTATCGCTCATACCAGACTTTATGTCTGACCCAGAGTTTTATGTCTCTTCTTATTACTCTGGGTGCTCACACGAGCAGACTAGAGACAGGTTAGCTGGTGATGCACGGGTAGATGATCCGGAGACGAGCAGGAGGCTTCCACGTAATATATGTAGTATTCTCCCTGTATTGTTGAAGATCACTGCTTGGGCATTGGTGGTGTATCTTCTACTTTAGTTTCCTTTTTATTAGAGACAGTAAATTTGAAAAGTTGTAATAAGCTGTATTTGGATTTCCGCTGCCTTGATGTTGACATTGATTATTAGTTATCAGCTTATACACCGTCTCACCTGTTTTATGTCAAGTATGTTATTATTATATTTTATTCCATGCGTTGTGAGACATTCTACAGGTTCCTTGATTAGTTCATTCCCTTCTTTCCTTTCTTCTGACGACCGTCTTGTGCTAGTCGGGCATGTGTTCAGCGCACTTTTGGAGGAAATGCAGGCTGGTGCGAGGCGGGCGTCACAATTTGTCTCATTAAAACCTTCACAATGGAAAACCCTATGGGAAAAAACCAAAGAGAAGGAAAAAGAGTACAACATCACAAGATAATTCTTAATGAACTTTTCTTTTAAAACTTTTGTGTGCATTTTCATGCTTCAGGCATGTTTTCATATTTAAAGCACCTTTTGTTTGCGCTTGCTATTGGTGTTTATTTATAAATAAACTTTGTGTGTTTACAATTTTATGTTTCAATCGAGTTTGCATATTGCAATACACATTTGATGAATAACACAACTTTCATTACAACAACACTAAGCAGGAAGTAATCTACTCATCTTGAAGTATATCAAGATTTTCATTACAACAATACGTAGAATAATGTTGTAATCTATCGTCAAAGTCCTTGGCATTCTTTATAACAACAAATGTTATTTATATTCTTCAGGAATATATTTTAATAGGTTTTGTGTATTACACCTGCCACTTCAATGAATATTAAGTGTTTCATGACAACAATTCTTGAAAGTAGGAAGTGATCTACTCATCATGAGTTATATCAAGATTTTCATCACAACAATACTTAAAAGAATGTTGTAACCTACATTTCTTGCTCTTTGCAGTCTTTATCTCTATCAAAATTATTTAAATTCTTCCAGAATTTGTATACTTTCATCATTTATACCTTCAGGGTATTTTAAACGTTTTAAACACTTTCACTACCTTGATCAATTATCACTGAAAGTACAATATGCTCATGGCATAGAACATGTTGTGCTCAGGTAATTTTAGTGTTCTTTTTCATTATATATATTTCTATTTTTATCTTATGAACTACAAGTTCATATCTTATGGACTACAGGTTCATATCTTATGGACTACAGGTCCATATATCTTATTTAGGAGAATTTCATGATGGCCAGTCATGTTTCTCTCTAATATAGGATTTTTAATCCATTTATAAATAAGCGCTTTATTATTTATTAATTTATCATCGATGATTATTTCTTGTCAGTTCTATAGATGATTTATTGAGATCCCAAAACTTATCATGTTTTAGCTACCTAAACCACTTCTAGGGTTATTTGACAATCATGTCATCGGACGCTTTCAATGCACCCTTAAGTGTTTCTTCAAGAACACTCACCTCCGTTATTTGGCATCTTTATGACTTACTTCAAAAATATTTTGAATTGACTTTTATACCACATTTTCAGCTGTGGTTTACACCTTTTGATCCTTCAGGGATTCAAATCTGTATTGGAGAAAGTATATTTGGGACAATATTGATAACTTATGCAAGTTATTTAATATTTTGCATCATTTTATATGTTAGCATCAATGATCAACATGAACTTATATTCCTTTATCCTCCCCCTCAATGTTGACAAACATTGTCACATTAAATAATATACCATCTTTGGATTCTCATTTTTGATCCATTATCACTTTATTGCCAGCAAATACATTATATGTATTTCAATTGTAGGAGGATAATGCTCCTATTAATTGATAAGATGCATTCATATTATATTGTTTATTCTCTTTCATTGATCTAGTAATTTGGAGGAATTTTCTAATTATATAAATCATTTGAATACGCATATGACTTCAGGTCATTCAATATTGATGTCAATCGACTTTTTGAATTACTAAATAATATGAGCTCATAACAACTTCAGGTTGTTAATTAAATATTCGCATATATGTATAATACGTGCGTCCACGTACTACATATGCAATTGATTTTCATATTCTCTCTCATTCGAGTTATCGATTTTAGAACAAATTGTTTATAAGGTTCCAAATCATTTATTTTTGCTTATCAAGCAATCTCAATGTGAATCTTAAAGATCGTATCATAATATCCAAAACATCTGGTTTGGAGCTGTATTGAAATTTTGGTTCAAGTAAAATATATAAACAACTTCAGGTTGATAAATTTTATTCCTCCGTTATACCTCAAATATTATTTTTGAACATTAGTTATGATAACTTATCAGAGGATAATTTATAACTGTATATAAACATTTCTACACATCTCTTCTGGAGAGTGCAATAAATAAATAAATATGCATGATGAATGACAAAACATACAATTGTATTAGCTAACCCAGTTTATATCATTTACTAATCTTAACATACACTGATTGTTGACCAATGTAAGATCATTCTCTGCCTTGTTTAACTCTTAATCTTTACTATCCTTGTTAAGTCTGAAAAATTAAATCTCTCATAGCACATGGAAAATATTATGTCTAGTAACAAAAATGTATATTGATCAGGTATTCTCTGAACATGCATAATTGGTGAAAATGTGCACCAACATTACAACTACCAAATTGCTCTCTCAACATTACAACATACCTCATGTGCCCTTTATAATATGCGCATCTTAATCTAATTCTAAATGCCTTCACATCCTTCTATATGCTAAAAAAAATTCCATATGCACAAGATCAACTTTGTATATTGGAGTTCATATAATATCTCATGATTTCCATCCTGATGACTTTGTATGTTTTATTTAAGCATGTCTATATGTATTCCTTATACAAGCATATTAGATATGCACTGAACAAAATAATGCTAATATAATACAGTATTATAAATGTATCATAAGTTTCACAGAAGAGGAAAAAAAATGAATACATTCACTCTTACTCAAAAAATGTATAACTTAGGCTTTTGTTTCTTTAAGAACTAAATGGAAGTACAAGCATCTGATTTTCTTACGTGATATAGTTTAAATACCTGGTTGAATTCTAAGTGCAAGAAGTTGAACACAGAAACAGATTTATGATATTTGTTTGTCAATGGCTTAGGAATAAAAACAATAGTACTACGTTAAGCATAAAAAGGGCAACCACGTTTTCCCATTCATAGCTGAGAGTTCCTACACTAACAAATATTGTTAGAAGTCGGTAGGATGTGTCCAGGAACAAGATTTATAAATTTTCCACATGTACTCTGATGGATTGTAGTACTTTTCATTTACACCGACATTCTCAGAAATTACTACATTGACAAACTATCAGCGGTAGAATTTACCAGAATGACAACTATAAAATTAACAGTGCTAAATTAAATAAAATATAAATGGAAGTTTTGCCATAAAAATATGCAGAACTCACATATGTCAGCTACAAAGGACAGAAAATAAGCCAAGCAACGCATTGATGATGGGAAACTCAATAATTGATCATATGGAGTTACAAAAACAACGAGATGCAGTTTTATACAGGCTTATTTAACTCTTCAAATAGTCACGATAGTCTACCCAGTATTACACGGAAAAAGATATTAACAATACAGGTTCAAAAATAATGTTTTATAATCAAAAATAAAATAACAATAAAAACGTCCAAGTATTTTGGGAGACTAAGTATTATCCAGATAATGGTTCAGCATATGGATAGATAATATGAATATATTTTTAGATTTGAAACAAATTACAATGAGGTGGTTGTACGCGTCAGTTCATGATACCGAATACAATGAAACATACACCTCAAGCTAGGTTGCTTCAACATAAACTTTTACCAGACGTAACATATACATTCAGTACTGTTTAAGAAAAAAAAAAAAAACCCAGTGTTTATCATAAAATAATATGTGGAATATCTACCCGGTGAGTTGTAGAAAGCAGGAGAATAGGTATTAAAAGATTCTCAGGTATTAACTCAAAATGGATAAGAGCAGGTCCATTACTTGAGGATAGCAAGTTGTTTGACCAGGCAAAAAGAAAACACATAATTACTTTGGAATATCATGTACTAATGGACGCATGTATATTCAAACAAGCTACAAAAGTAGCTTTGAAAAAAATTCTGTAGCAATATTGGATGCATGTATATTCAAACTATTAATAAAATGGCATATTTAGCTATGAACCTATGCATAGATAATATCACTTAAATCATCGCCTTTGAATAAAAAAATTAAAAAAAATTGTTTGAAAGTACATAAATTCAACATTCAACCACAAGTTTTCAGCCTTTCAAATGAATGAAGCCTAATTTTTTTTTCTTTTGCTACATTGATTCACAATACAAGAACTAATCATTTTAGTTCATCATAAACATGCAACCGTTAAACTTTTATTGAAGGTCTAGTAAATTACTGCCAACGTGTCAGGTTATTTACATGTTATAGATTCTGCAAAAGAACTCCCATTGCTCTGTCTGAGAAAACAAATCAATAATGCCTACTAAACCAAGTATAAAAACTACCCTAACACTTCACTCAATACTCAATTTTTCAGTATAAGCATGCATATATGTATAAATATAGCAGATGGATCAGAAACCAAACTTGACTAAAATGCCAAGATACTTCAACCTAGTTGAAGAAAACGGGAAGGGCAAGAAAAGCAAAATGTTACCTCCCGAGTAGACAATTGAATAGGGCAGTTATAGCGCCACCAACATGCAAATTTCTGGTTGGAGATGGAGCGAATCGAACTCTGACCCGACCTTCAATTGGACCGGCAATCAACGAAGATGGTTCACTCGTTCCAGAAACAGAGAAATTCCTTCCACTTCTTTTGCTCGTGTTGCTTCTATTTGCACCCGGATTTCGCGGATCTGAGATCCGAATTGGAATCCGGATTTTGTGGATCTGAGATCCGAATTGGAATCCGCTTTGACGTTAGATGATTTATTATTATCATCTAATGGATAGAATTTGTGAATTCTCCTGATGGAATTCAGTGAGTAGATCCCACACCTCCATTCCGCAATAATATGCTATAACTGCAGCTTCTCGCAATTTGTTTGGAATAATTATTAACATAAATTGTTGGGATCTCAATTGTTAGAAACTTCATATTCTTTCTTTCAGAATTTGGAATTTTGGAACTTCGGGTTCCAAGTAAACTCGTGCTGATAACGTGTTATAAAATAAACGCAGAACATAAGAGATAAGGGAGAAAGAACATTTTTATTCATTCAGATGTATGTCTTTTCTATTACATTGGTTCTTATATATATAGTCTTTGGAGCTGATGATTAACTTATCCCCATGATGTGGGACTAAACAGAAAATTATAGAAGCATATTCACTCCCATATATATTACAACATATATATATTACAACAGCCTTCCATTTTTCTGTAGGGGTATAATTAATTACTGATTAGATTATTATATAATTTCAAAATATATGTTTGGGCCTGGAAAATAATTAAAATGTCCACCAAGGCCCTTAGAACGATAATGAAAGTGTCTGTAAGCTCAACTCATTGAATCGTCGTCACTAACGCCGAATTTCCACTTTTTCCTCTTATATTTTCGTTTCCACCATCTCATCTCCCCTGTTCATCCGTATCCCTCTGCTACCCTTCACTTTACTGCTCCGGTTGTTCTAGCACTAGCAGCATCTTCTCTTCCCCGCAGTTGCTGTTCAACCCGCTGCAAAACATAGAAGCTTCAGCCGCCTGCAACTAACTTAATGTCTCCCCAAAAACCTAATTCAGTCCCGCCTCCTCGAGCTCTAAACGCTCAAAAATTTGCTGAGTCACGTGCGCCTGAACTAGAGTCCCTCCACTCGGTTATCTCGAACCGTCTGAACCACGATTTCAAAATATCGCGCAACAAACGCAGGCGAACAAACGGTTTTTCCAGAAAGAGAAAACATTTCAAATCGGGTTTGGTTTCGGATCAAAATCCTGAACGTAAACAGTCGCGTAAAGTTAGGAGGAGACTGGAGCTTCAGGAGAATCCGGAATCAGGGTTTGTGAAGTGTGGGGATGGGACAAAAAGGCTGCGGACGCATTTGTGGCATGCGAAAAGATTTACCATGATAAAAAAGTGGGGATTTTATTTGCCTCTTGGATTGCATGGCAGGTAAATTGTAGAGTTTGTTTGCTTGATTTCTTATTTTTGGTTAATTATAGAGTTTTCCGAGTCTATGCATACAGTGGCATAGCCAGAAATTTGGATTGGCGAGGTCACGATCTCCAAATTTTTGTTAGTTATGGAATAATTGTACATGAAGAATAATTGTACATGAACTCATGTCAATTGCTAAACCGCATAATTGTTTTTGAACTAATTTTATGACAGAAAAACCATTAGCCAAAATACATTTTGTTAATGTCTCGGAATGCACATTCTCTGTTAATTAGTTTGCGCTAATTCAGCTTGTGAAATCATTTTATCAGAAGCAATTTTTTACAAAACTCTAGAAGGTAGTTGCTGCACTGAAAATTGGGAAGCTGTAGTTTGAACTTTGAAGAACTTGGTTAGGGTTAATAAGGTAGGAAAAGGACGACAAAAATTTCTTCTTGTTGCATTTTGTTGAATTCCTGGGAGTCAGTGACCTCCCAGTTCTCACCTGGCTCCCCCCTTGTCACCTACCAGCAGAGACCATGAAGCTATAAAAACTTAATAGAAAATAATTTCAGTATTAGTGTAACTGCAGAAAAAAAATCAAATTATTTGATTTAGAACATGTCCCCGTCTTTTGTGTCAAATTGCAGTATTAGCGTAATTTTAGGTAAATAATTCCTATTTGTTTCTATTGTTTAAGTAGATGCAACTGCTTCATCTCCGCTAATATTTTATTTTGATGTAAAGCATGTCGTTTGTTCTAGCTACTAGGTGTTACATTTCAAATAGATGGAGCCCATATGCTACACTTAGGTACATAAATGAAGCTTAACGTTGCAATGTTGCCATTTGAGTCCTTTCGGCTGTTGGTATATAAAAATAATTAGATAAATTTCACATTTGATAGGTGATGCAAGTTGCACGTTCTTTTGCATTATACATAGTTTACTAGAATGAGGTCCATGCTTCGCATACGGGCCATTGTTTTTTTTTATTGATGTTAGATGTGACAGATGAAAGTGGTCGAGCTTGGTTGGTATTAAGCGTAGATTCTTCATTTGCGCAAAGGAGAATATAATTGTTTTCTGTCAGTTTATATCAAATGAATATATATTTTCTCCAAGCTTGATATTCAGTCCCTACTGCAAGTTATTATGTTATGTAGTAGGCATATAGTAACTCCACTTAACACCCTCGTAATTACTTGGTTCACATGAAAGTGTTTGCGTACTTCATATTCCTTAGTGGCAAGTTTCATTATATCTGCAGTCAAATCAACGTGGCAGTAATACAGAATTTCTACCGAGTAGTTATATACTTATATTATCTATCCTTGACCAATGTTTTTGACCATGGACATGTACCTTTTCCGCCTTCTTGTGCTTTATCATAGACTTGTTTCATAATGCCATACCTTGTATTATGAAATAAAAAATGTACGAACTCTATAAGACTGCGTGCATACATGAAAGCCTCTCAGGTGGATGGGGTTAATTTGTGTACATGTAAATATCAAAATCTGTAAAGACTGTGAAGCAATAGGATAAATATTAATTCAGACAGCAAGCAAAACATCAACCAATTTTCAGATAAACATCAAGTAGCAAGTAATATATACACAGTGGAAATTGGTTGCAAATACGTACAACACATGTTATAATAAACGTTAATTCACACAGCTATGTACATGAATTCGTGTGGACATTTATTCATCATCTAATTCTGCACTTCATACACCATTCACATGTTATAATATAATAAGGATTTGTGATTCCTGCTGATGCAATGCTTAAAGAAACTCAGAAGGAATTGTTGGAAGATAACAAAGAAAAGATTCAGAAGCACTGTATATTCTACATCATGCTATAGAAGAAACCATACTTTTAGGTCCCTTTATCTGTAAAAATATGTTTTTTTTTTCTATAACATGATGTAAAATATAGCATGAAGTAATCCAAAATAATGCAGTGAATTCAAAGAAAAAGTTTGAGAAAAAAAAAGGCAACTAAGGTAATACAATAAGAATATGTTTTTGTTGATATAATTACATTACTTTTGACATCATAAACTACAAATTTTATGGCTTGATAAAAATTATAACTTCGTATTATCTACTTATTTTTATATTTATTGTATGGAAAGCCATCCACAAAATATGTTTATAATTACAACCCTTGAATTACATCTGCAAAAGTTTCTCCGTTTCGAAAATTTAAATTTGCATTTTATTGTCGGTTTCAATAAAAAAATGATGTACTTCTATTTTATTATATATTTTCTGCAAATGTACAAAAATTTGTCATTTTAGTGGAACTCTTTGCGATTCAAAATGGTACAAAAATTTATAGCTTAAATTATGAAAATTGTTTGTATAACTTCATATTTTAATTATGAAATTCAAATATTATTTGGCGAAACACAAAAAAGCTAGTCCTGTTTCCATAAATGCTTTTAAGGAATGAAAACTATGTATTTGAAAAAATAAAGAGGACGTTTTACAAATGTTGCCTGATTGAAAAATAGTTGATTGTGGAAAGTCGTTTGATAATATAGACTGGTGTGTGTGGTCTGTGCTATGCACAAGGGCGGCTGAGTTGTAAAGATAGTTGAAAATTTAAAGTTATTTATTTTCTTGTTCTAAAAATTTTGCTAGGATGGCTGAGTATATGCTTTTTCAACTATATTTTGAGTTTTTTTTATTATTATGGTGGCAGCTATTTGAACACACAAATTTGGCACAAATTGAAAAACACAAAATCTCAAATATTAGATTAATTTGTCTTCATATGAGGGGTGAAATTTAAGGGGTAGTCCAATGGTTGAGAATTTGTATCTCTAAATTTGTGTCAAATTTTTGGGTCTAAATAGACTTTCCCTTTTATTATATTTCTATATGTAACAGAGTAGTACATCATAAATTACCAAAAAAAAAAGACTTTTACATCACAACAATTCAACTTAACTTCAAACTACCAGTAGGCTGAAAATAATTTCATTACATCTTCTGGTTATATTATAATTTACAATGAGAATACCAACAACATGGTTGAATGAGACAACAGTGATATTTTCTTTCAGGTCAGGATATATATATATATATATATATATATATATATATATATATATATATATATATTGACAAAAAGAACATGTACTGGAAGAAATGAAATATAATTTTTTAGTTCTGTATAGAAATGATAAGGTGGTTACAACTTTGTTGTATGGTTGGAGATAAATATATTATCAATTGCAAGTTAAAAAGATTAGATAACTAATGAATTAAATAGAATATATTAGGGTCTTTTAAGAAATTTTGTTTGAAGTGCAAAATTAAACAGCCTATTAAGCACCTAGATTTCAATTTTGAGTAAAATTATTAAGCACCCTATTGATTCTCCTTATCAAATTGACATCTTATATTAGTAACAGAAAGCATGTTAATATGCCTTCAAAACAGAATACTAAATCCAAATGTTAAAAAATTCTAATATCTATGACAAGGATCTTATTTGAAGTACAGGAAAAATTATACTCATTATAGCTGCATACTAGAAATGGAAATAAAAATAGGAAGTTAATCTACTACAAGAAATTGATGAATCTTATCCGATAAATGAATATGGTCTCTTAAATCTATAATACGTAAAAATAGCTTTATTCATGGAAACAAAAATTTGGACATGTTACTTATAGCAAATGCAACAGGAATTAATTTAGATAGTCATGCCATAGAAAAGCAATGGAGTGAGGAGAGTTTATTTCAAGCACCACTCATTATCGTAAGTGAAATATCCAAGCAGAATACTTTTGGTAAGAAAACAACATTCATTAATTATATGTAGTAGTATCAGTTAGGTTAGTTATAAATATGTAAACAGTTTTACATATTGTACATTGAAGATTAATGCACATGCATTGCAGATTGGTAGTCCTGATAAAAGAAATTATGAACACAGATATTACTGTGAAACAACAAAACAGGGCCATAATAGAAATAATTGCCGTAACAAATACTCATGGGATGATAACCCTCTCAATTTTATTGTTTTCTACGTAGTAACTTAAAAAAATTAAGAAACATAGAACTATTATTAATGTAACTCATGCTCCAATCATTAATTATAAGAAATCCTTGATTCCATTATTTTTTCTTTTGTCCTTGGGTATTGTTTTCTGGTCAAGTAATTTTTTTTGCCTATTCTTCCTAAAGTGCAAAGTCATAAATCAGCTACATGTGACAAATTACACTGTCATTTAATCATAGCCTCCAGTTAAATATGTTGTCAAAAGAAAAAACAGCAAGTATGAACTGTTAAATTGATTTAAAATATTGGATTAAGCTCTTTATGCACATTCTGTTATGTATAGCAGATAACTCAAATAGCAGCAAGGTACGATTAGCATTGCAGCTGGTGTTTAAAGAGGGATTAAATGCCATCCACCAATACATGCATAATTAAATAATTTTAAATAAAAATTAGCAAAAGCGCGCTCCAGCTATTTCAAAGCCTAATGTTAGTGTAACATGAAATGCCTTTCAACCAAATAAATAGAAGACCTAATAAATCATGTGCCTCAGGTAGTTAGCGTTGCCGGCTCATTGAATTGTGGGACTATCAATATAATTTTATCATAAATTTATAAGCTGCACGTTGATTTTTTAAAAATCTGCATGTAAATGGTCCATGCTAAGTTGTGGCAGGTGTTGTGAAATAACTATTGCTTCTAATTTGAGGCTTAAGAATATCAAGAGCTGATTGTTTTATAGATACTCGTTTCATATTTTTGCTATCTTGCCGAACTAAGGCTAATTTTGGACATTACGGTTTACGAGTATTCATTCCTGTAAGTCTCACTATTTTATTTAAGTAGTTGTTATGTTGCTTGTATTCGTAGCTGATCGTCACTTCAATATTACAAGTTTGCTTGCTTAGTTATTAGTTGGTGATGATAAAAAATTAGCATGTACATACGTAACTATATATCGTCCAACATAAGTTGTCGGTTTTGAATAAATTCCACATTCAGTCAGTTACAACTAACGCGTTAGAGGTCTTCCTACATGGTTTCATACAACTTAAGCAACAGTACGCAGTGTGATAACTGTCTAAAAAAGTAGTAAAATATCTTGGGCAATCATGTTATATAAACTGCTGGTTCAAAAAAAAACCTGAATATCGTACTGGATGGAAGATAGGTAATGTTAGCTAAATGATCTGACTAAGCCGATCGCGCTAACAGCCCCGCAGGCCCTGGAAAGAAAATTCAGCTTAGCGTATGACGTACAACGTTTGACACTTGCCTAACCATAATGCATCACACCTTAATGCTTTGTATATCATTATATTGTGACCGTGTTGTATTTAATAATCACACAAAGTTCGGGTAGGACCTGCTGTAGGTTTAATTAAAATAAGATAGGCGGTTTAAAAGAACTTGTATGTAACCGTATTTAAGTGGACATGACTCAAGGTTACCTCCGTGCATGGTTATGGAGCCTTGTTGGTTGGGTAGTGTGTATTGTTATTGATAGAAAATCTTAAGACAACGCACATTTGGAGCAGAATGGACCATATGCACCGTTTACCACAACGATATCAAGAAATATGTACCTTTTACTAATACATATGACTATCGGTTTGGGAAACACATTGCGGTCAATGCTACTTACCATTAAACACTTGATATTCAGATCTTGTATTTAAA
The DNA here is from genome assembly GCA_030737875.1 of Allium sativum. Taxonomy (NCBI): domain Eukaryota; kingdom Viridiplantae; phylum Streptophyta; class Magnoliopsida; order Asparagales; family Amaryllidaceae; genus Allium; species Allium sativum. Next base: position 28,556,053 of record CM060925.1, on the reverse strand, counting down.
ATAAATATAATAGTCATATTGTCAAATATATATTCTAAGTGAATATGGGAGGCACTTCATATTTATTGCATGATTTAGAAGTATATGTATCTTTGATTTCCAGCAAATAGCAGAACAAATCATCTTTATTTATTTTTGTGTCTTGTTAACGGATATTAATTACCCCTACTAATAATAAATATTGTATCACAAATTGTAAAATAAGTACAGTTTTGTACACATGGACCTATGAGCAGGAAATTGTAGATTAAGGGAAACAGCAAACGAATAATATGAAAGGCTGAAAGAATTAGTTTAAGTAGAAATAAATTTAACAAATAAATTCATAATAAATTGTTATAATGATATGTGGACAGTTGGATGGTAATTGAACAGATCGCCAGTAGGCATCCATACTGGGAACAAACTGCAAAATTTAAGAGTTGTGGAAATATGATGGGAACCTAGTACAGTCCAGAAGTAGTATTAAAACTAATGTTTCCTGCTTGTAACAGTGAATAATACTTACTGTATAATAAGCAGTATCGTGTAGAACTTCTTCCTGTTAAATATGCATGACCATGTACATAACAGTAAACTGCTGTATGCTTGTAAAAGAATATATTCGAAAGTTAAAAAGTGTTACATTAATCAGGATAAACTGTGTAATTGTTTAATAAGCCATGGAAAGAAAATTATAAATGCCTATTTTCCACTTCCATACATGTGGTTATTAGGAATTCAGAGAGATATTTGAATAAATTAACAGTGCTAAAATATTATGCCATGAACCGGTAAGCAGGTAAATGTGGATGGAGAAGTGCACACAAGTGCATGCAATGTTTTTCGGAACATAAGTTTAGCAGATGACAGAACTTGCTATGAATATTTTACCAGTGAACTAGGATTATTAGTACGGTGACTAATTTCAACATCATGTCATGGTGGGCAAAAATTAGCAGAAGATTGTAATTGGGAGAAAACAAACCTGCGATCCTGTTAACTTGACAGTAAGTAGGTTTGCAGAACTACAAAACTTGAAACCGATGGCTTCCGGCTGATGACCGATGATTCAAAACTTGGATGGACGGCGGTTGGCAGAAGCGGAGTTTGAATATACAGTAGCGGTAGAAGGGTAAGAAGTGCGGAGTGTGGAAGAATGGAAGGACCTCTGATTTAACCGTCTTCAATTTTGGATTTTTGGAAGGAGACCATGGCGGCTGATCTGTGGGTGTCGGTAGGGGTAAGCAACAGACAGACACGATTCGGGTGAATGAGCAAAAGTGGTTTTGAGGTTATTCGTGGAAGGAGGCAACTAGTGGTTGCGGTTTAGAAGTTTTGGTTTTTTTCCCCTTTTCTATTTTTGGGGGAGACGACTGAGGATTAGTAAAAAGGGTAGGGGAATGGTACGGAGAAGGATGGTTGTAGTCTCGTTATTTGCCAAAATTGAAAGAGTAAGTTGCCACGTGAGAATATTTGGTTTCCTGCTTTCTTGTTTAAGTAATAGATTTGGTTATACAATGGAGATCCAACGATTTTATTATCTGTATAGTTATAGTGAATATGTTTAATGGCTTTCCAATATCAGTGAATGTTTTATACCAACATTAAGACAAATTGGAAGGGTAAAAACATTATAGTTAGTTAATGATTGAGAAAAAACAACCTGTTGAGAGGGCATAGGGGTCCCGTAGTAGTTGAAAACAGTGTTATTACGGCGCTCGAGTAATCACGACTAGTCAGCCACTAGTCTGTTAGTCGACATCGAAGCATCGACTGGAAGAGTCGACTTGCCATTAGTCGAGCTCAAACCCTAAATCACGAAATCGCACTCGAACTGGAACCCTAAACCATGAAGTCGAAGTCGAAATCACGAACTTGAACCCTAAATCACGAAGTCGAAGTCAACCCCAAATCACGAAGTCGAAATCGAGAAAAATTCACCTGCAATCACGAAGTCAAATACGTACTCGAGAAGAATTAACCTGAAGTCGATTTATTTATACTTAGGATCTCATCTTAATTAACCTGAAATAGACCGCAAACCTCAAAGTGGAATGCGGCATGGAGAAGAAGTAACCCGAAGTGGAATACGAACGACAATTATCATGTATTAATATATTCGTACTTATTAATTGAACTTCTATCGACTAGTTGAACTTCTGTCGACTCGACTCGACTTGCCGCCGTAATAACCTTAGTTGACAATTTAGTGGGTCTTTGTTAAATTCCGTTTTCAATGACCTGTTTGTGGATTATTCGACTCTTTGCACAGTTATATATAATTAGCAATAAACTACTGCCATTATTTTTCTGTCTGGCTACCTAAAAGGACAATAATTATATTACAAGAACTGAGTTATCTGTCCATAACATGTAATTGACTTGTACAGTTTGACATTTCTTCTGAACCCTGTAGATGATTGTCTGTCTATATAACAATACAAAATTACCCGATTGAAAAGGTACTAATAAACTTTAGGTAGAAGCTACAGTTGGTGTGAACTAGGGAATGCTTGGCAACAACCTCCCTCCTTCGGACAAAGTAGTATCTCTTTACAAAGCAAGACAATCTGAAATGATACATGTTTTAGTTTAAGACAATTAGCTGAATTGGCTGATAAAAAATCCACCTATGTATAAATTTGAAGTTTGAATGCTATGAACTTTGATGAAATACTATGCAGTCCTGTGAATTTTTGGAAATGCTTGTTTAATGTACCTATTGCTCGTGCACGAAAATTGGATCAATAGGAGAAGACAGCTGCACTGCCTTTTTGACTGACTTCTGCGTGTTTTTTCTTTTTAAAGAAGAAAATGCGTTATGTTTTTTTTTTTTTTTTAATTTAAATAATGTATCTTGTTTCTAGTGAGGTCACGAGACCTCACCAGCCATAACATGCCTTCGTCCCTTTATGCATATATAAATCGATTTTCATAGGAAGCTGATAGATAAACCTACATCAAATAGTTTTGTCTAACCACATCATTCTAGAATGTGTTGAAGCTAGATAGAATAAATATGAGAGTGGTTATTTTCTATTTAAGGCGGCATTGTTTTCTTTAAAAATTGAAAAAGATAGACAATTTGATTTATTGTTGAATGAATTTAGTGTTGGTTTATCTTAAATGTCAATAGTCCGCTTCCAGTATTATAATATGAATTTCTAAATTCATTTAGTAATTTTTTTTATAAGATATCAACATTTAGGGAATAATAATGTACTGAATTCAAAATGAGATATTCTATGCAAACTGAATACAAACCTGAATCATTTCTACCTACACCCTTAGATCTCATTAATCACTATTTTTTTTATTTTATTGTAAGATATCAACATTTAGGGAAGATCAACATGTTGAATTCAAAATGAGGTATCCTATGTAAACTGAATATAAACCTAGATCATTTCTGCCTACACCCTTATATCTCATTAATCACTACGTTTATGTATTTGTCAAATGAATTCTCTGCAGAAATTCAGTTACATGCGACATTTAAAAAATATTAATAATAATTGAAAATTTCCCACTTATGAATTTTAGTATAAACAAGTCAAAAAATGATAACTTCCACAAAATACTTTTTCTTCTGAAGAAGAACTAGCCAATAATCTAATTATATATATGTGTGTGTGTATATATATATGTATATATGTATATATGTATGTATATGTGTGTGTATACATGCATCCATGCATGTATGTATATGGAGAGAGTAACTTTTATGTTCTCCAACAATAACAGAAAACTGGATGCTTTGTTTCGTGGTCCATATTTTAATTCATTGTAGTTATCCAAATTTGATATATTGGTTTTTTGTTTTAAGTAGTCTCATGCAACTAGACACTAGATTGATTAAAACTGAACCATGCCATTTACGCAGTAACTCTGTGCTGTAACCGATGATGTAAAAATCACTAGGTGGGTGTTAGGCGATAGCCATGGACTTTGGATAAAAATTTAATATTTTGTTTAGTACCAACTTATCCAAATTGTACATTAGGGATTTTATTGGATCTTGGAATAACCATTGAGACAAAATCGTCAAAAACAAACATTTTAATGATTATAAGAGGCATCAAGCCTAAATTAGTGCATAGATGGTGCATACATACTTGTGTATATGCTTATATAATATCGTAAGTATCATCCAGGCGGACTAGTAAAAAACCGAGGCGGTGAGATGAGACTAGCTTAGCGCCTAGGCTGAAGGTAGAGGGATTTTTACAACACTGACTATTAAATGTATATAGCTTATCAGTTTGTGTTGGTTTATCGTGTAAGCCTAAGAACAAATTATTATAGATGAGTGATACTTCTGCTGTTATCAGATAATAACATTGATTTTGATGTTGTCATTTGTTTTGGCAGCTGATAACTGAGTTATAATGGTATAATACAGGAAAACCACAGTTTGGTTGATTCCTTTGTTATGATATAATAAATAGCGGTTTTCTTGCTTGCATCATTTGTTTATATATTAACATAACGCAGGGGAAGAGGTTCAAGAGCTGTCTTGAAATGGTTTAAATCTAGTGCACTTGTACATGATCTCATTAATCACTATGTTTATGAATTTGTCAAATGATTTCTCTGCAGAAATTCAGTTGCATGCGACATTTAAAAAAAATATTACGAATAATTGAAAATTTCCCACTTATGAATTTTAGTATAAACAAGTCAAAAAAATGATAACTTCCACAAAATACTTTTTCTTCTGAAGAACTAGCCAATAATCTAATATTATATATATACGTATATATATATATATATCTATATATATGTATATGTATATATATGTACGTATGTATGCATGTATATGTATATGGAGAGAGTAGCTTTTATGTTCTCAAACAATAACAGAAAACTGGATGCTTTGCTTCATAGTCCATATTTTTATTCCTGGAGTTATCCAAATTTGATATATTGTTTTTATTTTAAGTAGTCTCATGTAACTAGACACTAGATTGATTGAAACTGACCCATGCCATTTACTCAGTAACTCTGTGCTGTTACCGGGGATGTAAAAATCACCAGGTGGGTGTTAGGTGATAGCCATGGACTTTGGATTAATCGCTAATGCTAGGATTAATGGAGAATTAACCAGAGATATGCGTTTTTGACAAATTCATGCATTTTGGATAAAAAATTAGTATTTTGTTTAGTACCAACTTATCCATATTGTACATTATGGATTTTATTCGATCTTGGAGTACCCATTGAGACAAAATCGTCAAAAACAAACATTTTAATGATTATAAGAGGCATAAAGCCTAAATTAGTGCATAAATGGTGCATACATACTTGTGTATATGCTTATATAATATCGTAAGTATCATCCAGGTGGACTAGTCAAAAATCGAGGCGGTGAGACTAGCCTAGCGCCTAGGCGGAAGCTAGAGGATTTTTACAACACTGACTATTACATGTATATAGGTTATTAGTTTGTGTTGGTTTATCGTGTAAGCTGAAGAACAAATTATTGTAGATGAGTAATACTTCTGCTGTTATCAAATAACATTTATTTTGATGTTGTCATCCATTTTGGCAGCTGATAACTGAGTTATAATGGTATATAATACAGGAAAACCACATAGTTTGGTTGATTCCTTCGTTATGATATAATAAATAGCAGTTTTTTTTGCTTGCATCATTTGTTTATATATTAACATAACGCAGGGGAAGAGGTTCAAGAGCTGTCTTGAAATGGTTTAAATCTAGCGCACTTGTACATGATCTAAGCTACTGTCACCTCATCCAGCTGGCAGGTGTAGAGGCAAGCAGTCTTTTTTTCCTTCGTTGATATTTTATTTATTTGACTTGATTTGATTTCATCTCACATCCTACACAAATTTTTTCCGGCATAAGACTGATGCCACAAATAATCTCATAGAACTCCCGTTATTACTCTTGTATACCTTTTTTAGGTTACTGACCAAACTATCCTGAATTTTCAGTACATGTTGACAGAAGTATGATTTTAATTACCAATCCCCTGGCTTTTAGCATTATTTGGTAGTTCCTTATAATTGAAGCTAATTTCTTATACCAAGATAAAAATTACTGGTTTAAAAGGCATTTTGGTGAAAGAGATGAAACACACGATACTTTAATCTAACTCAATTATGTTATTTGTAGTTTTGTAGCACGACTTTCATTTTATTATGCTTTGAACTATATTGATCTGTTGTTCACCTTCTCAAGGTGTATTATTTCCATTTATATAGGATTCTGTATTAACAGTTTTGAGAATGGTTTTACTGCCTATGAATTTCACAATACCTGAAGAGATTTCTCAATTGGCTAGATATGGGATGCGTTCCGAGAATGGTATGGTGAGATATCACATATGCTCATATTAGGCTCATTTCATTAAAAGAAGAAAGAACGAATATGAAAAACTAAAATAGTTGACATTTTGATTGTTTTCTTAGCTTTACCATGTTGGAGCACCGTTTTCCCAGTTCATTGCTCCGGTAAGCTATCTGTGGTGTCCATCTCCACATGAAAATGCTGTTCATGATGAACAAGGTCATATTAAAAGCATATCCGCTAAACAAGAATCTGTCACCTCAAATCGGCAACTGTGGATATGGATACATGCTGCAAGCTTCGAAGAAGGATTCGACGCGTTGAAAACTGCATGTCAAAAACAGGTACACACATCTTATTCAATGTGTTGTTTGGTTTATACTACGCTTGGAAGGTACATCTTTATCATATTTAGTATCATACTGTTCCTGATTTGAAGTTGCTTTCTACATGCATCATATTTTCAAGATAGAATAGTATATTTCTTATTCACTGGGTATTCATAATTTTATCAAGGAAGGACAAAACATCTTTTTTTTTATATTCTTTGATATAATTTTCAATAAATTATTTTTGTTTCAATTTATAATATTATATATATGTATATGTATATGATTTGTATAGTTTAAACAATAATTCATTTGAAGATGACAAAAATATATTGCTATAATAAGTTAATAACCACTTAACTATACCTACTTTTAATGGCATTTACAGGTTTGTTTAAATAAATATTTTGTTGGATACTTCAAAAGATTATCGACATGAATATAAATTTGCATTTCCCGAATAAATTAGAGTAGTTGCCATTCCATTCCTATGCAGTGCTTCAAATCTCAGATTTTCAGACCAGATCTTGAATTGGCATTGCAGTCTGATTCTGGGATTGAAACCTTTGTATCTTATGTGACTGTGCCAAAATTAGATAAAATTTATGATTGAAATTTCATCCTGCACAAGTGAACAAAGGAGATCTCGCGCGAGATGTAACTGATTCAAAACTCAGCATGTGATAAATTTACCCCTTCACATGCACAAACACATATAGATAAACATCAAGGATAAACAAAGGCACATTTACAAGCGTATACATTACATGCACATGCATTTGCTGGTGGGAGCGATACCAAGTCATTTGGTAACTGATTCAAAACTCAGCATGTGATAAATTTACCCCTTCACATGCACAAACACACATAGATAAACATTATAGGTAAACAAAGGCGCATTTACAAGCATATACATACATGCATATGCATTTGCTGGTGGGCGCGATACCAAGTGATTTACTCTTCTTATTTTATTTTTTTCATCTTTAGATGATGAAAGTGGCATTTCTTTCATTTGTGTTTCACCAGCGTAAAAATATTCTTACATACATGAATGAATATAACGTGTTATGCTCATTTTGCTTTTTTTTTTCCTCCCAATTTTAGATGCATGAAAGTGGCGTTTCTGTCAGCTGTGTTTCACTGAATGAGCGTATTACAAAATTGGAGATTATGGGATCAAAGGCTCTCCGGATTCTTCAAAAGACACTTCATCCTGTACCTGAGTAAGATGTGACATATTTATTCACTGTATCTTTCATTCTACTATTATAACAGATATTATTCTGAAGGTATGATGTGGAAGCACTCATTTTCTTGAGCTGCTAAATCCCTAAAACAAAACATATATTGACAAACATTTTGTGTATGATAATCAGCTTTAACAAACTTTGTGTTCCTTATCTTCTTTGTTCCTTCTTTTTTTGAACATATTTACTTCATCTATTCTTTTACTTGCCAGATCATTTACAGACTAATATAGTTAACTCACTGAAATTAGTTTTATGGAACAATCATATATAAGCATGTGTGCGAGCACACATCCTTTTTGGCATAAAAAACCTTAAAATTAATAAATAGTCCCCCCCCCCCTTTTCGTGTCCTTCCACGGGATTCAGAAGCTTCACACAGAAATTTAAACATCATAAATGAATTACGATTCACATTCAATGATTTAAACTGGTTTGTTTAAATTACAAATCTGTTTTGTTTTTTGGAATTGCACTTGAAAATCATTATTGCCGAACTGCTATATGCTATTTATGTTCTATAGTGTTATATATTGTCAACAGAACAACATATGAACCAAACCATCATTGTTCAAAGTGCTCGTATTTGAGGGCTTGTACCAGCTCAGAAGTTCGAAAGCCTTTTCTTTCAAATGCAGAGAACCTCCCATTTAATTCAGTTATATCTACGACAGTAAGCGATCCTCGGGATTTTCTTCTTCGCAAATCTTATGCTGACCTTGAAAGTTCAAGGAAGCAGATTGATTTGTCAGAAAATGACACGCTAGCATCATGGTCAAATTCCGAGAAAAAGGCAGTACATCTATCGGAGAGCTTACAGTTGTGGGATTCTAATGCAAAGCTGAATCCTCCTCTACCAGAAAAGTTAGTTTCTGCAGATAGACATCAGCAACGCCTGAAAGATTTTTACCTTGATTCAGACATTGGTGAGGGGTTGGCACCTGAAGCAAGAGATGGTTTTGGTCGTCATTGCCCAATTTTGCTCTTGAAGCATGCTACTCAAGATAGCTTTGTTACCAGGTAAGATCTTGTTAGTCTGCTGCCAATATATATGTATATGTGTATATGTGTGTGTCTCTGTCTCTCTCTCTCTCTCTCTCTCTCTCTCTCTCTCTATATATATATATATATATATATATATATATATATATATATATATATATATATATATATATATATATGAAAGCGGCTATTTGAACACAAAAATTTGACATAAATTATAGAACAAAAAATCTCAGCCACATGATTAATTTGTCTTTATATGAGGTGTGGAAATCAGGGGGCAATCATGTGGCTGAGATTTTGTGTCCCCCACTTTATGTCAAATTTTAATGTCTACATAGACTTTCCCTATACATACATATATATTGGCGCCTATCGGGACAAAATTAGATACACGAATTGTGGACCATTGGATTTGTTTGTTTTCACATGAAAGTTGTGATTCAGTGGAAGATTCAATGGTTTAGAAATTTTGTGTTAACCTTTTGTGTTAAAATAAACTTCACATATGTATATATTATTATACACACACGCGCACGCACACATGCACACACATATGTATGTATGTACATGTATGTTCCATAACTGCTGCATAGTTGTCGACTCTCTTTGAAATATATGTAGGTGGTCCATAGTTCTTCCTTTGAGTTGGACGAAGGTGGTTTGGCTTTCTTTACTCTCACATGGAGCTCGTGCAATTGGATTAAGAGAAAGGAGGTGGATTGCATGTGATGTTAGTACCTCCTGAAACTCATTTCGTTAAACATGATACTTTGACATTATTTCGTAAAATGCTTGATTCTATCCACTCCTGCATATTGCAGGGATGGCTTTATTATAGTTGATAAGTTGTACATTTAGAACATAACATTGTTTTTAAAAATCTTAAAATCCTATGGTTAAAATCCCGTTTTGGATCAAATGTCTCCTTTTACGATACAATTTGCATTCCAGTTCAAACCTAGTTAAAATCGAAATCATCATATACTGATATACTTGATATACTAGTTTGGATTCATAATTCCAGATATAAAGTTTTTCAAAATAAAATAAAATGTAATAATAGGAGAGAAAACTGAGCTTTAAGTTTATTGTAGAAGTTTGAACACTGAAATCAACCTCAGAGCTTGTAGAGATCTTAAAATTTGGGTCATTTGAATCTACAATAATCCCCTTTCGATTTAAAGCTTGAACTTCATGATTCATGATTTATTCCAGTTTTCAGTACATATCAGTCATGCAATTAAGCCTTCATTTTGTCAACTAGCAGTTTATAAATTTTACTTGGGCATCACATTTGTCATGTGTGTGTGTAATTTATGTTTATTTCTTTTGCAGAGTGAGTTGCCATGCTTCCCATATGATTTCCCAGACGCTAAATCATATTCATTGCTTATGTCTGATGAAGCCACATCATTTAAAAACCATGCTGAACTTTGTCCTCCTGCCGTGAGACCGGTAAATCTCCCTATACCTCCTCCTTGGCATTGTATAGAATCTACCTGCAACGGTCTACTTGAAATGAATGAAAGTTCAGAATTTTCAGATAAACAACCATGTGATGTATACTCTTGCCACCAGTCGGAAGTACTGTTTAATGGTTTTATGGTCAGACAATCGAAGCTCCTAAGGGACTATTTGATGAGTAATGCACACCGAATGGCGACTAAGAAGGGGTTGTGTTTTGTAAGAGTTTTAGTACGAGCCTTCAAAGAAGGTGCTTTTGAGGATGGAGCAGTCATTTGTGCTCCTGTTCTGGCTGATCTTCCACTTTGGAAATTCAGGTCTACAAGATGTTTTTTATTCTTAATTTTTATAGCTGGTGTCATCTTCCCCTTAAAATAGTCAGATTTATGAATTATTTGCAAGTTGCAACTCAAGGTAGCTTTGGCAGTTGTAAACTTTGTGTGTGTTTTGTGTTTTGTGTTTCCGTGGAGCACTCCAGGTAGGGCTGTCAATGGATACCCAAAAAATTCGAAATCCGTACGCATCCGTATCCGAAAAGCGGATAAATATCCGATATCCACAAAAACGGATGCGGATATGGATACATAGATATCCGCATCAAAAAATTATCCATCCGAATTTTTTTAACATTATGCTCAAAATTATTGTATTTTAGTACAATGAATGAGATTTATTTATTGCTTTACTAAGTAGAAGGTTTATATTATATGCACAAAATGCATATTAGCTACTCAAATCTATTTAATTTCATCATATATGTTTATTTTTAACACTTTTGTGATCAATGGATTTGAAAAATATTTATTTTCATTTATCTTGATTTATCGATCGTTGGCCGATAGGATAATTATTCAATATCCGTCCGCATCCACAGATACGGATATCCAATATCCAAAAATGATTTCAGTTACGGATACAGATTAGCACTATCTGTATTCTAGAATGTATCCGTTGACAACCCTAACGCCAAGTATGATAGGCTGATTTGTCTCTGTGGAGAACTCCAAGCAAAATTTGTTATTAATATTCAAGTTTGAGCAATATAAGTGACATTTGCTGACTAGTTTCCACCCCTAACATCGTTTATATCATCTATATTGAACATCCAGTGGTGGAAACATGACAGAATTTAATTTGCTCAGATTTGCTGACAAAACCGATAGTATACACAAAGGTATTTTTTACTGTCATATGCTGTATGGCAACATTTCATTCTCAAATATAAGTTTTGAGCTCAAGTCATCTATGTGATTGGCATTTGTGTCCTTTTCTAACGATCAACCTATATTAAATTTTTGCAGATCAGAAGAACTGGATGAACTTCAAATCCCTCATACTGTTATAAAATCATATTTCATAAAACATGAGTCTGGACGATGGGACTTACAACTTCCGCACAATTGTCCCAACCAAGAGTCGTATAGATGGCCAGTAGGCTTCATCACGACTGGCTTTGTTCGAGGAAGGTATTCGATTTTTCGAACCAAGCATTTTGCTTGTGCACTTCTGATTTGTTTATTTACTAATAGGGTCATAATGTACCTCAATAAAATGGAAAATTTGGACCAAAAACCAAAACCTGAACTGCAGATTGCTATGATAACGGGAAAAAACTCACTTTATGTTCTCCATTCCTTCTAATGATAGATCTGTTGTGTTACTAACTGCACTCAACCTGATTTCACTTAATATGGTATATGAAAAATGCTAGCAACAGTTGCTTGAGTGCTATTGTTACATGGATTGGCTGTATTATTGGCTGATTCAATAATTATGGCACCCACTCTGTTTGATTTACATTGTGCGTATAGATGAATGAGTCACTCTCAAGTGACAGTTGCCAGCATTTCTCTATGGTATGTAAAATGTACTTCCGTTCGATTGCTGGAATCATTTTAAATTCTTTATACAAATAGTATTGAGATTCATTGTTGATAGTAGGTTTATTCACATTTTAGTTGTATATAATTTCAAATTGAATAACTGTCATCCAATCAGATCAAGTTTTACTGCTTTTTCATTTTATCCCGATATTGTCATTTCTATTAATCAGCATGAAATTGCAACTTTGAAAATGATTTTCTTTGTAACTTCTACTTTTATTCATTGAAATACAACCCAATATTCAAGAGAAAAACGCAGTTGTAAAAAACAATTGTTTTTCACTTTAAAGTATATTGATGTTTGAGAGGTATTTTTGTAATGGAAAATTTTAGTGTTATTTAGAAAATAAGAATGATAATTTTGGATGGACGGTCAATTGTAAAGTGAATTTGGTTCAACTACTTTTTGTTAAATCGTAAATTTTATTTTGTATAAATATTTTTTTGAAGAAAACTATTTTATGGATTTTAGACTGAAAGATTCGTGGTACTTTATATTATTAGCAAGAAATCCATTTAAAAAACATGAAATCCATTAAAAAAAAAAAAAAAAAACGTGAAATCCAACTTGATTCTATCATAAGATTTTATATTTTATTAACTTATTATATTAGATATTTTTAGTAGTTTAAGAACAATTGCAATAAAATATTCTCTCCACACATGTATACTAATTATCACATCCAGAAGGCAGAATCTTATGTCAGTGTTAGCCATTTGTAATACTTAAAATATCCAATCAAAAATATAACAAGTTCTATTTTTGAGGAAAAAGATATCTTGATAACATAGAATCAATCTTTCCCTAATGTATTTCAGTTGCAATAAACATATAATCATTTTGACATGTACTGATTAGTACGAGTTACTATTACCCAAAGTATACATTATTTTATGAAATAAACTTGTTACCAAATCTAGGTCAAAACATAAACCAGTCAAAATCCGCTACAATAGACAGAGATGGGTCTCATTCAAAACTCTTATATCCGGGTCTATTCAAAAATTACATGCAGGGCCACCAGCCTTTGCACGAAGTAGAAGTAGCTGCTTTGGGCTGCAAAAACTTAGGGCACCAAAAAGGCTCATTCCCCTGCGTATCAAATAAAATAAACGTGCTTCCGCTGCAATAATATTGAAGACAATTAACGGATAACAAGTTAACAACACATCAAGCATAGGCCGCCGCGGAAGGAAATAAAAAATACTGAAGGCTAACCTTCAGGTTACGGTTTTAATTTTCAAATTTAAAAAAATCAATTAGTAGTAATTTCAGTCTCAATCTGTCAATCTGGCAATTGCTGAAGTGGGAAGATGGGAATCAGCAATAGTTGTTAATTGATTAGTTTTTATATTACATGCAGAATGATTAGTTATTTTCTGACTTAGATAGAAGAAAAATGGATATCAGTAGATTAAAATGAAGTATTGACGAAGCATACTTATTATACATCAAGAATAATTCTTTCCTAATTAATGAATTTCAAAACCAATTAAAAGTTCGAGTTTTATTATTTATTTTGAATTTTAATCAAGTTGAAAATTAATTTCATGTTTTGAATTTAGTGATAGATTTCATGTTAGATCAATTTGAATGATAAATTTAATGATGGCAAGTTTTTGTTCTTAGTGGTTAATGTGTCTTACTCAAATCGATTGACTAGAAATGATTTTGCTTCAAATTTTCGTGTGTATGTAATTTTTATCAATCATTGTTTTCAAAAAAACATAGTAAATAATTAATTCACTTTGATCCTTTCAAATATTAATTTTTGATCTATGAATTTGACAAATTAATTTTTTATTTAGATAATTAATTTTCATGAGGTGGAGCCTTGGCGCAACGGTAAGGTCACCTGGTTAGTGATCTGGGCACCCAGTGCGGGACCCTCGTACACTGGGTTCCACCTTTAGATAATTAATTTTTATATCATACTCACTTTGTTGTGTTAACCATGTATAATTTTGTTGTTTGTGGGAAAGAATATGCGTTTAAAGTATATTGATAAACTGAAAATATGGAGAAAGAATTTGTTATTAACGGATTATATTCTCCAAGCATATATTATTAATAAGTCAAAATAAATTCAAAATTTATTAACAAAAATATATGCAATAGTTATGAATTTTTGTGTTTGTTGACGTTGCATTTAGTGTCTTTCAAAGTATCAGTATTGAAAAAAAAAGGAAATTTATCTGAAAGGTTTTGTTATATGTTATTAATAGATTTTATTTTTGTATCTTTGTATACTTTTCGAAACGCAGAACTAGAATTTGGAAATGCTAAAATGGTTTTAAAAGGATAGACGAACTCATTAATTCATAGAAAGGTGGTCTAAGTAAATTGTGATTAAAAAAAAAAAGAAAGAAAAAAACTCAAGTTTGAGTTTGAATGCGACTCTTATTGATGAGTGACAAAATCAGTGATAATGTTATTAGTGTAGAAGATATATCTGGATAATTACTATTGTAAATAAAATTGTTTTTTTTTCTTGTATCTATTTTTACCTGTTTAGTGGTCACTATAAACTAACTTTTCTCAGGTATTTGTGGTTGCCTTTTCTAATAAACATTGGTTACATCTGTTTTATTTGTGCGAGTGGCCCAGTCATCGGTTTATGAATGACCGAACTTGTGGTAGTTTGTCCGTCTTTCAACTAAATTTGATTGTTTGATGCTCAAATCTTTTGTTTAATCAGTAGTACTTATATAAAGGCCTTGGTTTACAACTTGCTTTAGTACCAAAACTTCTAGTCCAGCCCTGATTACATGCACGCACATATCTGGGTTGTTTGATAACCTATATAGATAAACCCTCTTTATTTACAAATTTTTGCTTGTGTAATTACAAAAGATAATAAATTATTTCCATTAGAATTTAATATAAATATGTTTAAAAATGCAAAACAATCATTATCTTTTAATTTCTGGATTATTTAGACTATTTCACACATTTTGATTACATGTTTATGAATATGGTTCTAGATATATAGCCCACTCAGCAATTGAATGCATGGATGTACATTGGTACATCCCATTTATTCTTAGTTTCTTGTTTTCAATCTTGTAGCACTTTTGATGTACAACCAAATTTCCCTCAAGTCTGAGCACTGTAATAAGGTGTGAATTTGCATAATGCAGTAAGAAACCAAGAGCAATTGGTTTTTGTGAAGCAAAGCTGCTTGCCCAGTTGCGAAAGCAGCAGTCGACGGTGGACAGTGAATCGAGCAATGAAATTTGCGTACTAGTAAGAAATATGCGGTCTACTGTATATCGCCGTGCTTATGCTAACATCGTTGTGGAAGGGGGAAAAGATGATGCAGAGTTCCTATAAAAAGACTGATACTTCTCTGCGGTTTAAGTATTGTCAAAACAGCTGAATTTTGAGTCTCACAGCTGTTTGTTCAACCGGCTTAGTTATATTACATATTTAATATTATTGGTAAGTTTTGAGAAGAATGATTGTAGTTTGTCACATTGTGTGATGCTGTTTGCTAGAGATATTCGTTGTATTGAGTTTTAACTATGATCATGTTTCACCATTGAAATAATTTATTCCACTTAACTGCTAAGTTGAATGAAACATTTTGTATTGAAACTCCATATTTTGTTCTTTGCTTGAATAAACTCGTATTATTTTGTGAAAATTAAATTGAATTTTTGCAGAAAGTTCTAAGCATCCATTTTTCATTTCAAACTGGTTTTTATTCTATTTTTTTTAATGACCGTGAGATCTACCATTCTCTAATAACTTTATTTCCATACTTTTGCTTTCATTGGTTCTTTTTCCATACGAACGACATCTCAGTGGCTCCTTTTTTTTTTTTTTATTTTTTTTTTTTTTTTTATGAACATTAATTGCATATATTCAAAGGGTTTTTCTCTTCCTATAGCATTCCAAATAGCGCAAGACAGGATTACTTATGTAGAGCTTTACCGTTTACGATGCTTTCGCTTGTGAGCAAAACATGAATTAAACAAAGCGAACTCAGTTTTGGCTTTCATTGTTCATCCCACTAAAAATCAAATCCGACAATACATGGAAAAAAGCACATGCTGGACTTACATATTGTAAGCAGACTGTACCCTACGCTTTAAAGTACATTAACGCTAGTATATGTCATCATCCCTTAATCCAAGGGATACATCTAGTAAACAGCCGGGTGGATTTTCTTGCAGTGCTTAAAATTCTTACAATATAGATCATATACGAAAATTAAACATGATTCTTGATACTCAAAATTGTTCAACGGTACATCTTTATTCAAATCACAAGCAAAAACGAACACCACAGAGCAAGTTGCTCAATCTCTCCACCTATGGCCGCAGTTAGGATTGCAACAAACAAAGAAGAGAGTCATTCCTTCTTCCCCTCTAGCTGCTGCCTGCACAATCAACCAAATTGCCATTATCATCATTTACTTACTTATATGTAAAACACATGTATATCATCCTGATTCGTAAAAAAGAACAAAGGATGGAACATACCTGGAAGAAAACGGCCTCACCATGACCGCAAACGGCGCAGCGAACGGTCTTCGTACGAGGCAAAGTCGGATCCGATGCAACATCCTGTAGCACTTGTGTGAACTCGTCTGCTGAATGGTCTACCACATTCCTATACACACAGTTGCTTTCTGCTACTTCCTGCATATTATCCATATACATCATAGATTCATACTCCAACCCAACATCAATCAACAAAGATATGCTTATTTGTAAGGCTGTTTCTATAATTCAGCACATAAAGATTGTTCCTTGTTTGCATGTTTGTTTTTACCATAATCAGAAAAGCCTGAACATACTGAAAAGGAAAGATTCTCTTCAAAAAGAAATTAACCACACAGTAGTTAGTCCTAAATGAACAGACCTGATGGTCGCAGTTGCGGCATGCATAAAGGAGTATCCTTTGCTCCTTGTCCTCCCTTGGATACAGAATATTGTTGCTGTGATATACATCTATGGTGTTAGCTTAAGCTTTTTTTACAAAGGAATATATACTGATGAAGAGCGAACTATATACCATTCACGGCAAAATTTCATGGTACTCATAGCTGCGGTAATCTTCTTTCTGAGATTTGAAGCTCAACTGGATATGATATATACTCCTGTTTTGATCTGCTTTTTTTTTTTTTTTTTTTTTTTTTGATAAAGATTGTTCTTTGATTCTTAAGGCTAATGATTTTGTAGATATCTATGCTCGAATTTTTTTATGAGCACCTATGCTACTTGAAGTCAAAAGTTTGATGCTTCAGAAATAAATAATGGATTAGAATAATTTTTGGGGATGAAGAATCTTCCATGAGATGCCACTGGGTTCCAGCTGCTATCTGGAAGCAAATGCTGGAAAGTTACCAACGAAGTTAGAACACTTGCAGTAGAGGCTGACACCTTTCCACTTATCTCCGCCTAAAATTTACTAGGCACACTATACTTATTATTATTATTAATTTTTTTTTTTTTGGAAAATTATAGCAAATTAAATTTACTTCATAAAAAAAAAATATTATAAAATTATATATAACCGCTAAAAATGGTCAAATTTCACACGTTGATGACCATAGAGAAATATCGAAAAATCACATTGGTAAATTCTATTCCACCTATTTTTTAGTTAACAGCCCTCCAAAACGTGAAAAAACCCGTATATAAAATTGATTAATCTTATAAATAGCCCCTCGCTTCTTCCAAGCCTACTCCTCTAACCCTTAATCATTTTTTCCACTCCCACTCATTTCGTTCGAAGACGCGAAAATCATCTATTGATTTCGAACATGCCATATATCATCTCGATTGCGTTTGGAATTACATCATTTCGAACTGCGCTTGGATTTCGAAAACAAGATTTTGGACAAGGTAATTTTGATTTAATGTGTACTTAGTGTAGTTGATGTTTGAATTTTTTGCGTGCTTTGCATTCCACTGAAATTAGGGTTTGGATTTCAATTGAAATTAGGTTTGTTTTTCTTTCATGTTCCAGGGTATCATGCAAGAACAATACATAGAAAAAATCATAACCACGAAGAAAGACTACACAAAAACAATTTTTTCCACGCAGGACTCCGTCGTGGTAAGAACATTTCCCATGCATAAACCTCTCGCTGTAACCTGCAATTTTGGTCATATATGCAGATTACCACGTAAAAGCCATACATGGAAAAAATATTATCCATGAAATAGGATAGAGATATTATCGTGAAAGACAAACTTCGTAACTTTTTCAAGGCCAAAGACAACCCAACAAAAATTTACTCCAAATGACAAAACACACTGTAAAGCTAATACTTAAAAATTGATAGCTAAATTATGATATTATACACACTGTAAAACTGATACCTAAAATCTAATGCTTTGTCCTTTAGAATGAAATTTCAGCAAGTCGTTTTACGGCTGAAAAAGCGCGTAACTTCGTCCTTGACACTATTTTCCTGAAATAGAATTACAAGGAAATGTTTCTTCCCACGCATGTCTTCTACGTGGTTAGAGTTTTTGTCCACGTTTTTTCTGTTCGTGGTATCCTCAAATTTTTGTAAAAAAATACGATATTAACTTGAGTAACATGCTTACTTTCAGATGTCACCTCGTACACGGATGACAGCTTCTGAAAAGAGAAAGAGAATGGAGAACGGGGAAAGCAACTGAAGGTACAAGTGCGGACAGGAATGAGGATAGGGACGAGGAGCAGCATGATGAAGATATGAATGAGAATTCGACTGTAGTAAGATAAGGTGTAGAGCACCAAGAAGAAGATGAAGAAGTTAAGGGGGACGAGGAACAAGGAGACGATTCTGACTTATCTGGAGAAGACGGAGATGATACAGATGGCAATTCACATAGTGATGCTGATAACGCGACAAATGATGAGATTGAGAGAGAAACTGAAGCCGAAGAAGCCGCAAACGAGAAAGGTGGACCAAGAATCGGTGATGTGATTAGAGAGTTTGGTACTCATGTTGCTTCTATGATATGCACTGGCCTGATACGTAGCTGATAATTTCAAACGATTAAATTTTAATTACTTCATTTACTAAATTAAAATTTTATTTGTGCAGGAATGAGCACCGCTTACATGTGTCAACCATACACAAAAGGTATCACAGTGGAGGATTCCAGATAATGCTAATTGATTCAAAGCCATCATCGACTTGTTAGGGTTATTTCCCATTGTTAGCACTTGCTACAAGAGTGTTAACAAGAATTTGATATCGGATTTCGTAGAACGATGGTATCCCGAGACTAATACCTTCCATTTACCATTGGTGAGATGATTATTACTTTTGACAATGTAGCATCTTTATTACACATTACAGTCGAAGGTAAACCTATACAGAGTAGTTCATATGAAATGGAGCAAGCAGTTAGTATTGTTTTAAAGTATCTTGGCCTTTCTAAAGTAGAAGCTAGGATGGAAATGAATGAGACGGTTGGTTATTAACTAAGTTTGTCTACATTATTTGATATATTTGAAGATGTGAGTGATGAGTGGACTGAATGGGCAATTAGGTGTGTCGTTCATGCTTATTTGTTGTTCTTGGTTGGCAACGCATTATTTGTTGGTAAAAGCAAGACACATGCGCACATTTCAGTTTTGGATCCACTTAAAAACTTAGACATTGTCAATGCTTACTCATGGGGATTCATCAACATTAGCTTTTCTCTTCAGGCAGCTTGGATTAGTGGCTCGCATGAGTGTGAAACATATTGTATGATTACTTTGTTTACTTGAGTCATGGACATTTGAGTATTTTCCTTACTTTCATCCTTCAACAAATCTGTACTACGATAATTTACCCCGTGCTACTCGATGGAATCCATCCATAGATTGTGGTGCATCACTAGTCAATCTATGTATATTCCTCGACAGGGGCGGAGCCAGGAATTGGAATTGACCTGGGCTATTGTAATATTGGTACTTCCTCAAAATGACCCAAAAAAAAGTAATTGCTAAAAAAATATCTAACTCCATAAAACTAGAAGTGAATGAAAAATTGAAAATTTTAAGGATAAAACATGAATAAGAAAATTATATAATTGAATGTAGGAACAAATAATTTAAATTTCAAATACAATATGAACAAAAAGTGGTAAAATAAGGATAAAACAACAAATACATAGTGTAATAATTTAAGCATTGCTCATTTTTCATCACTGCTGCAGCTGCAACACAACCACTGCTACTATATTTATTTATTTAGCCATAGTACGTACATTACATTTTAGTTTAATTTTTAACTAAAACAACCAACAACATTGCTGTACTAATATATAATCAATTTTTTTTTAAAAGAAATTGGTACTTTATTAAAATAGTAATAAAAATACATAGTTTTAGTTGTACAAACTCAAAACACATGTAGGTACAAGACTCACTACCTATAAAAAAACACCTGTACTGAAAACTCCGACAACCAAGTAGGCCTAAAGCGTTAATATCAAGTTTATAAATTAAACATAATCACATAGAGAAAATAACAGCGCATAAATAGACGGGTCACTTCTAACATGGAGACCACGTGTCCACCCCTTTCATATTATACCATCGGTTCTCCTTTGTCATTCTTCTTGCAGAAATTCCACTTTCCCAGTCTACATTCTCTTGCACCTGGCAAAATCAGCATCGAATACTTAAGTCGCAGCATCAGCTTCAACTTCGAATCATGGAAAAAAATTAGAGATATATAGATCAGTAAATAAGCACGACTCGTTGTGACTGGAGCTATCATAGCAAGCAATCGGTGGAGACATCTAATATATAATCATTTCTGGTTCCTAGAATAACATACCTGTTGCAAATTAGTGACCCGGGCTGTAGCCCAGGGTACATGTAACGTGGATCCGTCCCTGTTCCTCGATAACATTCAAATTGAACAGATAATTATCTTCATTTATTACATAATTAATAACACCTATGATAAAATGTATGTAATGAATAAGTAGATCATTTACTAAAAATAATTTTGATTTCTTACATCTGTGATATGTTATTTTTGATTCTTACATCTTTGCACGACACTATCATCCATTCCATCCTATGTAACGACCCGTATTTTTACGGTATATAAATAATTTATTTAATTATTTAAATAATGGTTTGGTTATTTAAAATGACCAGAATTAATAGTATTGAATATTTAGTTAAAATAAATAGTATAATAATATATTTAATTCATGAAATAGTCAGAAATAGTGGAATTCACAAAATGGTGTGAATTGGATCATCTGTGATATTTAATTCAGTTTAGAATTAAATTAGAATAACGAATATATTATTTGAACGACAGTTTGAACGTATAATTATATTTTAATTAAAATCGAGCTCGAAATGGCGCTGTAGTCCGTAATTTGGTGATTTGAACTTCAACTAATTGTACAAGATTCGTTTTAAATCGGATTTCTGTGAAACAAGAAACGATAGGAGCTGGTGAAGTATATTTTTCTAGTGGAAGAGAAAAATCGGGATTTCGTCGTATAGATTTTTATTTGTGTCCAAATCAAATTTTAGAAAAGTCACTATGGAATTCCTTTATAATTTATATCGATTTATTTATATTTTAAAATGGATTTTTAAATATAAATCGAATATCGATGTAACACTGGATTTGAAATATCGAGTTATAAATCCCATTGGAGCTGTATGATATTCTATTGTGAATATATACGATAATATTTATTTTTAAATATTAAATTTAATTATTTTTAAATATATTTATATATTTAAATAGGTCTATTTAGAGCTTTAAAAATGGCCAGTTTTGCAAACGACCTCAAAATTCGACGAAACTAATTTTATTGGATCCGCAATATTAAATTATTGTTAGACTTCAATTTCCGTGATTTTTGAAGTCAGTATGTGGCCGTACCGATTTTTAATGTGAAAAACAGTCAGTATTTCGACGGTTAAAAATACGTTGTGTGAGCATACAAAGTCGGAATTCGATGAAACCAGTTTCGTTGGGACCGTAATGTCGAACTCTAACTTCGTGTCAATTTTCATGATTTTTGGGTATCGTATGTGATCATAGGAATTTTTATTCAACAGATGCACATAGCGATGGCTTAAAATAAAATAAAATAATAAATATAAAAATAATATTTCTTCACTATAAAATACCCTTAACTATTTCTAAAGCCTAACTCATCTCTTCATCTGGTCAAACCCAAATTTCCGCCGTAACTTTTGTTCAGGAAATTATTTTCAATCTTCAAAATTCCACAACAAACCAAAATAAATTCTATAAATCACAAGGTTTATATTTTTGCACTCCTGAATGATAAGGCTTCAAGTTAGTAGGGGTTTTAGCTCGTTCGACAGCACTGTTGTTCGTTGTCCAGTAATAGCGTGAGTTCTAGGGTTCACGAAATCGGGAATTCGAAGCAATGGATGGAAGCATGGTGGTTGTAATCGAGTTTGTGAGGAGGGGAGACACTGGTTTGGAAAGTTTTGAAGGGTTCGGTTGAAAAAAAAATGTCGCGAGTACCAGTGGTTGCGTGGAGAGGGACTGTTCGATGGAAATCAAAAGGGGGGGGGGGCGAGTTGATAATGGAGTGTGCAGATTTGGAGAGGATTGAAGTAGATGAATTTTGGTATGTTTGGTGAGATTTTAAGTGATGTATTGATCGAGCTTTTGGTGAAAGTTGTGGCGTGAATGGTCATTGAGGATACAGCGAGAGGCACGGTTTAGTTTTGGGGAAAAAGGAATTAAAGGGGGGCGGATCTGGTACGTTGGGTTTATGGGCCGGTATATCAAATTGGTAAGGCCCAACCATATTAGAGAACTATTTTAATTTATTTAAAAATAGTGTATTAACTTTAAAATGGTATAACTCTTTTATACATTATCAGTTTCACGAATGGTCGGATCCGTTAGGATCGTATGGACGATGGCTACACGCTGGAACTGACTGGGAGTGGATTCGATCTCGTTACAATTTATGGTGAAATAAATTGTCTGATCAGAATCAACTAACGCAAATCATTATTTAACGGTTAACGCGAAATGTGAGTAATCTCACTAACTCTGCTCAATTTATATTTTTATAAAATATTTTTAGAATTTATAAATAATGGTTGTTTGCTGTGTGTTTGCTGTTTGGTTGAACTGCTAGTTAGTTGATTGAAAATATAGATAACGATATAGATATAAATCGTTAATCAAATGTTGATTCTGTTTAGCAGAATATTTCATAGTAAAATGAAATTGATGTTAATTTTATTGTTTAACATATGTGGATGCAGGGAAACAGGTCGGAGGGACCCAACCGGGTTCCTCAACATTTATTTTACTGTTTTATTTTCATATATTGTGTTATATGATGTGATATGAAATCTGTTGTTGATTTTGTATGTTGGAATGATACTGATCATTGTTATATGGTATGTTAAATACCATAAGGAATACTGGAATGTTAAAAAGGAAAATTTTAATGTTATATTGAAAAAGAAATATTTATAAAATCAAAGATTTTATAAAAAGAAAACCATTTATTTAGGAAATAAATAGATTAAAAAGGAATATTTATTTGTAAATCAAATAGATAGGATTGAAAAAGAAATATTTGTAAACCATTTACAAATAGAATTGAAAAGGGATATTTATTTGAAAATAAATAGAATAGAAAGAGGAAATATGTGCAAAACAAATAGAAAAGAAATAGTTTGATTATAAAAGGAATTACTTACAAAATAAATGGATCTTATATAAAAATAAAATAATTTATAAATAAATAGAATTACCAAAAAGGGATTTATTTGGTAAATAAATAGATTATAAAAGGAAATACTTGAAAAGTGAATAGAATAGTATAAAAGAGGATTTTATATTTGGAAAGGTTTAGACCCGTGCTTCGCACACTGGTACAACATGATATGGATTTAAAGCAAAGATTTTAAATAGGATCTATTCTGACCAATAGATTGAGAAGATAAATTTATAAATAATATTTTATAAATTAAATAAAATTGGATAAATAGAATATATAAGTCGGGACTTATATAGAGAAGTGAGAATCGATTTCAACATCGACAATTGAAACTGAATAGGGACGATCGAGGCCCTGATTTGACTTGCTCCCAATTTAAGGGTCATGGTCATTGCCCAGACGTACGTGTTGATTTCACGGGTTTGGCTTTCGCTCAGACCCAGAGCATAAGCTAATAAATGGATTGTGTGTCTGACATCATACTCTATCAAATATCATGTTATTGATCTTTTGTCGAAGGTATGGATGTTTGGTGGCGGGGAATTTATTCTCTTGCTTAACACCCGTTCATATATTTCTTCAAAGGATTGGTAGTGCGATATGGAGTGATGATGTGGCATGCTAAGATGCATAAGATCAAGGCTTTGTTGAAAAGCAGGCCTTGTGGGACGATCAAAGCATAGCCTGTTTAGGGAAAGCTTTGTGTATAGCGTGACTTCGCGAGCCTCACACACCGGCGGAGTCTAAAACGGGAGAAGGGAACGCAGGGAGAGCAGCACGTTTCTTTCTAGCTAGAAGTGGTGATTGGGCTTTAACACGACCCAACATTTTACTTATGTGGACGATGGAATGAGGCGCCTCGGATGATAGATCCTATAGGACTGGGAAACATGTGTTCAGGAATAACTAATCTGCAACTCGTATGGTGGACCTGCCCTGCAGCTTTCCAAGGGTTCACTGCGGGGGATCCTGAGACATTAGCTAGAGTGTCTCGAATCGGTAGGATCTCCTCCCTAGCCTTGACTCATGATGGAAACCATAATCCAAATACGACCCTACGAATTTGATTGTATTACTAGTATGGAGGCATAGTAGTATGAGATACTATTCTTCCTAGGATTTATACATTTACTTTGAAATATTTTGATATATACTAATAATAATATTAAACTCGTATTAGCCGTATTTAGCATGTTTAATCACTATAAGGTAAAACCCTATCATCTGGTTTGTGTTGCATTGTGTGATGGGACCTGAGTCTTATGGTGATTCCATTTTTCTAAAAAGCATAACGTTGTTGTACGATTTTCTCATTATTTGTTCTGACACTTTTATGCATGGCAATCCATTAGAGCAAACCTGTTCCGCTTTAGCGGCGTGGTCTTTAGATTTGCCTTATTAATAGTGATTAATTAGTTAAGAATTCTCACACCAGTCCTTGTTTGGCATGCCTGGTATCAGAGCTTTGGTTAAACTTAGCTTTGGGATATAACATATTTATGATAATTCGTTTACATAGAATCACAATATTCTATGGCGAACATTTCATGAGATACATAATAGCCAGTCACTTTATCATCATCTTTTCATTCATCCTTCGATCTTTTCTATCTCTTAGAATCACCATTACCGTTGTTTTGACTCTTCCCTTGATTGTACATTCGAAGAAGACTAAGAGAAGTGGCGATGCTCAAGTGGAACATGTTTACGAAGGAGCGAAAGGACCAACTTCTTCAGTGCCAGCTTCTACTGAGGGAGGAGGAAAGCCTGATGTTTAGACGGTACCATCTCTGTTAAAAACATTTCTACGACTGCTTTGTTTGACACAAACACATCGAGGAGCTTTATTTCTAGCAACACGGTTAAGAAATTAGAAATTAAAATATTTTCTATTCTTTATGTTGGTTCTTACCCTTCTATTCTTCCCTTTTTCTTTTCGAGGACGAAAAGTTAAGCGGGGGAGATTGTAATAACCTAAAATTTGGGGCCAATTTAAAATTTTCATTTTAGAGATTTTAGGGGTGTTTAAATATTTAAAATAAATTATTTCAAATAAAAATGAATGGAAATTTATTTTGAGCAAAGTTAATGCAAATATATTCAAATAAATTACATAAAGAATTAGAAATAGGATGGTAGTTTGAAAAGTCAAACTTGAAATTTGACTAACTACACAGGATGCAGAATAAACCGGATTTTGATGAAACGAAAAATATTTAAATCTGTTAATGAATATCTTTCTAACGAATCTGAAAAATCGAAGTTTCATAGCGAAAATCAAAAGTTATGGCCAAATGAATTTTCAGAAAGGTCGCAATAGAAAATATATCGCCCTTGAAAATCGATATTTTGCATACGACCTCGAAATTCAACGAAACCACTTTTGTTGGATCCGGGATGTAAAATTATTGCTAGGTTTCAAATTTCATGAATTTTGAAGCTAGTATGAGAGCGTGGCAAAAGAAATTGTGTTTTGTCAATTTAAGTCAAAATTAATTGACTGAAAAATAGCCATTTTTCAACCAGTATCAAAATTCGACGAAATAAATTTTGTTAGGATCGTATCGTCATAAGAAAGCCAAAAATAATTTTTCTGGATTTTTCTGACTTCATTTGTGACCCCAGTAAAATTGGAAAGTACGTTCGAATTAAAAATAAAAGAATTAATTTGAAAATAAAAGAAACATGCTTTTAACTTCAGAATTGGACTTCGGCAATAGCGCCATTGCGTTCAAAGGCATCAAAACCTATTGTTCGACAGTCGTTGAGCGCGAATTGGAGTTCGAACGAAAAAACCCTATTTTCCGGAATTAAATAAATTAAATAATATGGGAAATACGTGGAAAATACCTGTATAAATACGACCCTGTACAGCGTCTTCTTCCCCGATCGCAAGAACCCATAGCCGCCCCCCCTTCGAAATTTCATCTCTATTTTCCCATCAATCCACTCACAATTAGACTTAGCCGTAGTTGAACTTTTTGAAGCTCTTCCCTTCCTCTCCAATCTCCGACAAGTTTCATTCGATTTCACGCCCTGTAGCTCTCGAATTTCGAGCCCCAACCCGCGACATTAGGACCGGCGCCACACCCCCCTATATTCCCGGCGTGGATGCGCCTCTCGTGGCTCTCCAATCTCCCGCAAACCGTTCGCAAAACCGTCGACTATAGCTCCCGAAATCTGAATTCAAAGTTTTGAACTTTTCTGAAAATTTTAAGGTATGAATATTTCAGATTTGCGACGCTTTTAAGCGTTACATCGACAGTTGTTAAAAGTCAATTCTGATTTATTTGTATGAACTTCGAATTGAAATCTTTCAGATCTGTAACTGCCGTGACCTTGAACACGAGATCTGATTGAATCCGAACCTTCATTCCAGTCCCGAGCTAGGTGAGAATTTATTTTTAATTTAATTTAATTAATTTAATTATTATTATTATTGCGTTATGTGAAATTGAAAATTAAAAACAAGTAGATCTGTGATGAATGTTACCATGGGATGGATTCAAATTGTTGTGATGCTATGATTTTAGATCCGTTATTTTTATTTATAGATCTGTTAATTAAAATCATAGATCGGTGGAAAAAAAAATAGATTTTTCCTCGTTTAAATTTGTTTGAAGTATGCCTTGTGGATATGAATCATGTATAAATCTATCATCATTTACATCGTTATGTAATTCACATTATTTTAATGTGAATTAAAATAGGAATTTACATCGTCGGGAAATTTACATCGATATGTAATTTACATTATTTTTATTGTGAATTAAGGTAGGAAAAATTACATTTTTATAATGTTAAATTAAAGTAGATTTTGCATAGTGTTAAAAATTACATTTTTCTTTGTAATTAACATATGAATTTCATCGTATGTAAAATTTACGTTTTTATATGTAAATTATAAAGTGAATTAATGTTATATGTTAAAAATTACATTTTCCCTTGTAATTAACATGTGAATTTCATCGTATGTAAAATTTACATTTTTATATGTAAAATATAATGTGAATTAATGCTGTATGTTAACAATTACATTTTTCTTTGTAATTAACATGTGAATTCCATCGTATGTAAAATTTACATTTTTATATGTAAATTATAAAGTGAATTAATGCTGTATGTTAAAAATTACATTTTTTTTGTAATTAACATGTGAATTTCATCGTATGTAAAATTTACATTTTTATATGTAAATTATAAATGCTGGATGTTAAAAATTACATTTTTCTTTGTAATTAACATGTGAATTTCATCGTATGTAAAATTTACATTTTTATATGTAAATTATAAAGTGAATTAATGTCGTATGTTGAAAATTACATTTTTCTTTGTAATTAACATGTGAATTTCATCGTATGTAAAATTTACTTTTTTATATGTAAATTATAAAGTGAATTAATGCTGTATGTTAAAAATTACATTTTTCTTTGTAATTAACATGTGAATTTCATCGTATGTAAAATTTACATTTTTATATGTAAATTATAAAGTGAATTAATGCTGTATGTTAAAATTTACATTTTTCTATGTAATTAACATGTGAATTTCATCGTATGTAAAATTTACATTTTTATATGTAAATTATAAAGTGAATTAATGTCGTATGTTAAAAGTTATATTTTTACCATGTAAATTAGAAGTAGAGTTTACATAGTAATTAAAAGTTATATTTTTACAATGTAAATTAGAAGTAGAGTTTACATTGTAATTAAAAGTTATATTTTTACAATGTAAATTAGAAGTAGAGTTTGCATTGTAATTAAAAATCATATTTTTGCAATGTAAATACGAAGTAGAGTTTACATTGTAATTAAAAGTTATATTTTTACAATGTAAATTAGAAGTAGAGTTTGCATTGTAATTAAAAATCATATTTTTACAACGTAAATTAGGAGTAGAGTTTACATTGTAATTAAATGTTATATTTTTACAATGTAAATTAGAAGTAGAGTTTGCATTGTAATTAAAAATCATATTTTTACAATGTAAATAGGAAGTAGAGTTCGCATTGTAATTAAATTTACATTTTTACATGTATAAAAAAAAAAGGAATTTGCATAGGAATTAAATTTACATTTTTATGTAAATAAAAAGGATGGAATTTACATTTTCAATGTAAGTAAAAGAATGAATTTAGGATGCGATAACATTATTTTCATTTTCAAATGAATTAAGATTTAATAAGTATCGGTAGTTGTGTAGAGCGTTGTTTTAATCAAACGACGTTATTACGATTCAATGATTATATATATATAAATATAATAAAATTAAACGAATGGGGCGTGGTAGTTCGCGTTTTGAAATCGTACTTTTAAACGACTATACAAGAAGATCCGACCGTCGGATTTTCTTGAAACTGAAACCGTTAGGACCGTCTTGGAAAAATATTTCCAACGATATATATTACGTTAAGATCCAACGGTTAGATTCTGAGAAATGTGAAAATCAAAATTGGTTGAATGCAGCGCCATAGTCGCCCATGGACTTAAGGCGTCGTTATATAAAAATTTAATTATTTTAAATGATTAAAATAGGAATGAATCGTTAATAAAAATAATTATTAATGTATAAGAAGGATTTTAAATATATATATATATATATATATATATATATATATATGAGGATTATTTGGAAAGTCCGAGTTCTCTCATTCTAAATAATCAAACGATGTTAATTGAAGTATAAAGATGGCGTATGAAGACCGTAGATTCTCCCCTCGAATGGACAACGATCGAGGCCCTGATTTGACTTGCTCCCAATTCAAGGGTCATGGTCATTGCCAAGACGTACGTGTTGATTTCACGGGTTTGGCTTTCGCTCAAACCCAGAGCATAAGCTAATAAATGGATTGTGTGTCTGACATCATACTCTATCAAATATCATGTTATTGATCTTTTGTCGAAGGTATGGATGTTTGGTGGCGGGGAATTTATTCTCTTGCTTAACACCCGTTCATATATTTCTTCAAATGATTGATAGTGCGATATGTGGCATGCTAAGATGCATAGGATCAAGGCTTTGTTGAAAAGAAGGCCTTGTGGGACGATCAAAGCATAGCCTGTTTAGGGAAAGCTTTGTGTACAGCGTGACTTCGCGAGCCTCACACACCGGCGGAGTCTAAAACGGGAGAAGGGAACGCAGGGAGAGCAGCACATTTCTTTCTAGCTAGAAGTGGTGATTGGGCTTTAACACGGCCCAACATTTTACTTATGTGGATGATGGAATGAGGGGCCTCAGATGATAGGTCCTATAGGACTGGGAAACGTGTGTTCAGGAATAACTAATCCGCAACTCGTATGGTGGACCGGCCCTGCAGCTTTCCAAGGGTTCACTGCGGGGGATCCTGAGACAATAGCTAGAGTGTCTCGAATCGGTAGGAGCTCCTCCCTAGACTTGACTCATGATGGAAACCATAATCCAAATACGACCCTACGAATTTGATTGTATTACTAGTATGGAGGCATAGTAGTATGAGATACTATTCTTCCTAGGATTTATACATTTACTTTGAAATGCTTTGATATATACTAATAATAATATTAAACTCGTATTAGCCATATTTAGCATGTTTAATCACTATAAGGTAAAACCCTATCCTCTGGTTTGTGTTGCATTGTGTGATGGGACCTGAGTCTTATGGTGATTCCATTTTTCTAAAAAGCATAACGTTGTTGTACGATTTACTCATTATTTGTTCTGACACTTTTATGCACGGCAATCCATTAGTGCAAACCTGTTCTGCTTTAGCGGCGTGGTCTTTAGATTTGCCTTATTAATAGTGATTAATTAGTTAAGAATTCTCACACCAGTCCTTGTTTGGCATGCCTGGTATCAGAGCTTTGGTTAAACTTAGCTTTGGGATATAACATATTTATGATAAATCATTTACATAGAATCACAATATTCTATGGCGAACATTTCATGAGATACATAATAGCCAGTCACTTTATCATCATCTTTTCATTCATCCTTCGATCTTTTCTATCTCTTAGAATCACCATTACCGTTGTTTTGACTCTTCCCTTGATCGTACATTCGAAGAAGACTAAAAGAAGTGGCGATGCTCAAGTGGAACATGTTTACGAAGGAGCGAAAGGACCAACTTCTTCAGTGCCAGCTTCTACTGAGGGAGGAGGAAAGCCTGATGTTTAGACGGTACCATCTCTGTTAAGAACATTCCTGCGACTGCTTTGTTTGACACAGACACATCGAGGAGCTTTATTTCTAGCAACACGGTTAAGAAATTAGAAATTAAAATATTTTCTATTCTTTATGTTGGTTCTTACCCTTCTATTCTTCCCTTTTTCTTTTCGAGGACGAAAAGTTCTTAAGCGGGGGAGATTGTAACAACCCGGAATTTGGGGCCAATTTAAAATTTTCATTTTAGAGATTTTAAGGTTGTTTAAATATTTAAAATAAATTATTTCAAATAAAAATGAATGGAAATTTATTTTGAGCAAATTTAATGCAAATATATTCAAATAAATTACATAAAGAATTAGAAATAGGATGGTAGTTTGAAAAGTCAAACTTGAATTTGACTAACTACACAGGATGCAGAATAAACCGGATTTTGATGAAACAAAAGATATTTAAATCTGTTAATGAATATCTTTCTAACGAATCTGAAAAATCGAAGTTTCATAGCGGAAATCAAAAGTTATGGCCAAATGAATTTTCAGAAAGGTCGCTACAGAAAATATACCGCCCTTGAAAATCGGCATTTTGCATACGACCTCGGAATTCGACGAAACCACTTTTGTTGGATTCGGGAAGTAAAATTATTGCTAGGTTTCAAATTTCATGATTTTTGAAGCTAATATGAGAGCGTGGCAAAAGAAATTGTGTTTTGTCAATTTAAGTCAAAATTAATTGACTGAAAAATAGCCATTTTTCAAACAGTATCAAAATTCGATGAAATAAATTTTGTTAGGATCGTATCGTCATAAGAAAGCCAAAAATAATTTTTCTGGATTTTTCCGACTTCATTTGTGACCCCAGTAAAATTGGAAAGTACGTTCGAATTAAAAATAAAAGAATTAATTTGAAAATAAAAGAAACATGCTTTTAACTTCAGAATTGGACTTCGGCAATATCACCATTGCGTTCAGAAGGCGTAAAAACCTATTGTTCGACAGTTGTTGAGCGCGAATTGGAGTTCGAACGAAAAAACCTATTTTCCGGAATTAAATAAATTAAATAAAAAGGGAAATACGTGGAAAATACTTGTATAAATACGGCCCTGTACAACGTCTTCTTCCCCGATCGCAAGAACCCATAGCCGCCCCCCTTCGAAATTTCATCTCCATTTTCCCATCAATCCACTCACAATTAGACTTAGCCGTAGTTGAACTTTTTGAAGCTCTTCCCTTCCTCTCCAATCTCCGATAAGTTTCATTCGATTTCACGCCCTGTAGCTCTCGAATTTCGAGCCCCAACCCGCGACATTAGGACCGTCGCCGCCCCCTGCACAGGCCGCCGCACCCCCCTATATTCCCAGCGTGGATGCGCCTCTCGTAGCTCTCCAATCTCCCGCAAACCGTTCGCAAAACCGTCGACTACAGCTCCCGAAATCTGAATTCAAAGTTTTGAACTTTACTAAAAATTTTAAGGTATGAATATTTCAGATGTGCGATGCTTTTAAGCGTTACAGCGACTGTTGTTAAAAGTCAGTTCTGATTTATTTGTATGAACTTCGAATTGAAATCTTTCAGATCCGTAACTGGCGTGACCTTGAACACGAGATCTGATTGAATCCGAACCTTCATTCCAGTCCCGAGCTAGGTGAGAATTTATTTTTAATATAATTTAATTAATTTAATTATTATTATTATTGCATTATGTGAAATTGAAAATAAAAAACAAGTAGATCTGTGATGAATGTTACCATGGGGTGGATTCAAATTGTTGTGATGCTATGATTTTAGATCCGTTATTTTTATTCATAGATTTGTTAATTAAAATCATAGATCGGTGGGAAAAAAAATAGATTTTTCCTCGTTTAAATTTGTTTGGAGTCTGCCTTGTGGATATGAATCATGTATAAATCTATCATCATTTACATCGTTATGTAATTCACATTATTTTAATGTGAATTAAAGTAGGAATTTACATCGTCATGAAATTTACATCGATATGTAATTTACATTATTTTTATTGTGAATTAAGGTAGGAAAAATTACATTTTTATAATG
This sequence comes from Allium sativum, assembly GCA_030737875.1. Lineage (NCBI taxonomy): Eukaryota > Viridiplantae > Streptophyta > Magnoliopsida > Asparagales > Amaryllidaceae > Allium > Allium sativum. The sequence goes on along the minus strand of CM060925.1, from coordinate 28,522,931 downwards.
TTAAATTAAAGTAGATTTTGCATAGTGTTAAAAATTACATTATTCTTTGTAATTAACATGTGAATTTCATCGTATGTAAAATTTACATTTTTATATGTAAATTATAAAGTGAATTAATGTTGTATGTTAAAAATTACATTTTTCCGTGTAATTAACACTTTTCTTTGTGAATTTCATCGTATGTAAAATTTACATTTTTATATGTAAATTATAAAGTGAATTAATGTTGTATGTTAAAAATTACATTTTTCTTTGTAATTAACATGTGAATTTCATCGTATGTAAAATTTACATTTTTATATGTAATTTATAAAGTGTATTAATGCCGTATGTTAAAAATTACATTTTTCTTTGTAATTAACATGTGAATTTCATCGTATGTAAAATCTATATTTTTATATGTAAATTATAAAGTGAATTAATGTCGTATGTTAAAAATTACATTTTTCTTTGTAAGTAACATGTGAATTTCATCGTATGTAAAATTTACATTTTTATATGTAAATTATAAAGTGAATTAATGCTGTATGTTAAAAATTACATTTTTCTTTGTAATTAACATGTGAATTTCATCGTATGTAAAATTTACATTTTTATATGTAAATTATAAAGTGAATTTATGCTGTATGTTAAAAATTACAATTTTCTTTGTAATTAACATGTGAATTTCATCGTATGTAAAATTTACATTTTTATATGTAAATTATAAAGTGAATTAATGTCGTATGTTAAAAGTTATATTTTTACAATGTAAATTAGAAGTAGAGTTTACATTGTAATTAAAAGTTATATTTTTACAATGTAAATTAGAAGTAGAGTTTACATTGTAATTAAAAGTTATATTTTTACAATGTAAATTAGAAGTAGAGTTTGCATTGTAATTAAAAATCATATTTTTACAATGTAAATAGGAAGTAGAGTTTACATTGTAATTAAAAGTTATATTTTTACAATGTAAATTAGAAGTAGAGTTTGCATTGTAATTAAAAATCATATTTTTTCAATGTAAATTAGGAGTAGAGTTTACATTGTAATTAAAAGTTATATTTTTACAATGTAAATTACAAGTAGAGTTTGCATTGTAATTAAAAATCATATTTTTACAATGTAAATAGGAAGTAGAGTTCGCATTGTAATTAAATTTACATTTTTACATGTATAAAAAAATATAGGAATTTGCATAGGAATTAAATTTACATTTTTATGTAAATAAAAAGGATGGAATTTACATTTTCAATGTAAGTAAAAGAAAGAATTTAGGATGCGATAACATTATTTTCATTTTCAAATGAATTAAGATTTAATAAGTATCGGTAGTTGTGTAGAGCGTTGTTTTAATCAAACGACGTTATTACGATTCAATGATTATATATATATAAATATAATTAAAATTAAACGAATGGGGCGTGGTAGTTCGCGTTTTGAAATCGTACTTTTAAACGACTATACAATAAGATCCGACCGTCGGATTTTCTTGAAACTGAAACCATTAGGACCGTCTTGGAAAAATCTTTCCAACAATATATATTACGTTAAGATCCAACGATTAGATTCTGAGAAATGTGAAAATCAAAATTGGTTTAATGCAGCGCCATAGTCGCCCATGGACTTAAGGCGTCGTTATATAAAAATTTAATTATTTTAAATAATTAAAATAGGAATGAATCGTTGATAAAAATAATTATTAATGTATAAGAAGGATTTTAAATATATATATATATATATATATATATATATATATATACGAGGATTATTTGGAAAGTCCGAGTTCTCTCATTCTAAATAATCAAACGACGTTAATTGAAGTATAAAGATGGCGTATGAAGACCGTAAATTCTCCCCTCGAATGGACAACGATCGAGGCCCTGATTTGACTTGCTCCCAATTCAAGGGTCATGGTCATTGCCCAGACGTACGTGTTGATTTCACGGGTTTGGCTTTCGCTCAGACCCAGAGCATAAGCTAATAAATGGATTGTGTGTCTGACATCATACTCTATCAAATATCATGTTATTGATCATTTGTCGAAGGTATGGATGTTTGGTGGCGGGGAATTTATTCTCTTGCTTAACACCCATTCATATATTTCTTCAAAGGATTGATAGTGCGATATGGAGTGATGATGTGGCATGCTAAGATGCATAGGATCAAGGCTTTGTTGAAAAGCAGGCCTTGTGGGACGATCAAAGCATAGCCTGTTTAGGGAAAGCTTTGTGTACAACGTGACTTCGCGAGCCTCACACACCGGCGGAGTCTAAAACGGGAGAAGGGAACGCAGGGAGAGTAGCTCGTTTCTTTTTAGCTAGAAGTGGTGATTGGGCTTTAACACGGCCCAAAATTTTACTTATGTGGATGATGGAATGAGGGGCCTCGGATGATAGGTCCTATAGGACTGGGAAACGTGTGTTCAGGAATAACTAATCCGCAACTCGTATGGTGGACCGGCCCTGCAGCTTTCCAAGGGTTCACTGAGGGGGATCCTGAGACATTAGCTAGAGCGTCTTGAATCGGTAGGAGCTCCTCCCTAGCCTTGACTCATGATGGAAACCATAATCCAAATACGACCCTACGAATTTGATTGTATTACTAGTATAGAGGCATAGTAGTATGGGATACTATTCTTCCTAGGATTTATACATTTACTTTGAAATGTTTTGATATATACTAATAATAATATTAAACTCGTATTTGCCGTATTTAGCATGTTTAATCACTATAAGGTAAAACCCTATCCTCTTGTTTGTGTTGCATTGTGTGATGGGACCTGGGTCTTATGGTGATTCCATTTTTCTAAAAAGCATAACATTTTTGTACGATTTACTCATTATTTGTTCTGACACTTTTATGCACGGCAATCCATTAGAGCAAACCTGTTCCGCTTTAGCGGCGTGGTCTTTAGATTTGCCTTATTAATAGTGATTAATTAGTTAAGAATTCTCACACCAGTCCCACGACTGACCCGTTGTTTGTTTCCACCTTTTTGCAAACTCGGGTGCCCTCGTTTCTACACGGGCAGCCAAGTAAACAGGTTTGTTCTTCGCTTGGAGTCTCTTCTTTGGAGCTGCTTATTATCTTTCTTGGATTTGCTTGTGGAGAGGTGATGACTAGAAGCTTGAAGACATCTATCATTCGCTGCTTTTGCTTTTTTTTTCCAGACATTAAACTTGGTTTATTCCACGTTGTTTAAGTTGGAGTTGGAACTTATTTCTTTTTCTGCAAACTTGATGTAATAAGTTAAAATTCTGTGACTGTGGATTTTCTGTGGTTGATGACATTTTATTTCCGCTGCTATGATCTTGTTACTCTATGAATTTACTATGCTATGTTGTATCTGTGATATGTATTATTGTATTTATGTTGTATTCCAAATGATTATTCCTTACTTTCATCTCGTGGAAGTTTGGGGTTATCACACAAACATAGTTACTTAGGATGTGTTACCATTTCGTACGACTACTAGAGAAATTCACAGGGATGTAGATAGCCTACGGCGGTCGGATATTTCCTGAGGGAATCAGGCGTAACCTTTGTGATCGCTGCGATCTAGAGTCAAGCGAATGGAGTTAAATCGAATATTAGCCATTCGAAATAAAGTTAAAACAGATATAGTTATCCGAATATAAATTAATCAAATATTAGTTATTAGATAGGAATTAAATAAGTTGAATTAAATAAGTTAAGTTAATCAAGTAAGTTAATCGAGTTGAGTTAGTCAAATGAGTTAATCAAACCGAGTTAATCCAAATGAGTTAAATCAAAGGAGTTATTCAAAATAATTTATTCGAATAAAATTAAGGGAGTTAATCGAATATAGTTTATTCGGAAGGAGATTAATCGAATGTAAATCATTTGTAGAAAGTTAATCGAATGTAAATCATTCAAAGAGAGATTATCAAATGTAGTTATTCGTAGAAAGGGTTATCGAATATAGTTTATTCGAAAAGGAGCTATCGAATAGAGATTATTCGAAAAAAGAATTATACACTGAATTCGATTATATCGAATTCGGGAAAGTAATATTTACTTTCCGGTTTAATCAAGATTTACTTATTTATTAATAGATGAGTGGTTTAGTTATTTAGTTAAATTAGGAATAAAAGTTACATTTTGAAGTTGGATATTTTAGAAGAAAGGAACTATAACGCTATAGTTAAAATCAATGTTTTAAAATAAAGAAGGGGATTCATAAATAGAATCCGAGTTACGTAAGGAAGTGTTAAAGGTTTAAAAGGTGAACTTTGTCTATTTCGAGGTTAGAAATGTTGTTCAGTTAAGGTCTGAGAGGTAATTATACCCTAACTTGATTGACTTCGTTTTTAACTAAGGGATGGGTAAGGTTCGATAGTGAAGATTGATTAAGTGAATTTAGTTAATGAGTGTAATGGTTTAAATTGGCTTAGTGATGTTTTATTTAACATCTGTTTAAAATCAAATGAATGAATTTTGGAAACATTTTCCAAATATAATCAGAGATATTTTCTAATCATAGAAAATGAAATGTTGATGAGAAAGAATACTGGAATGACAGTGATACGTGAAACAGAGATGGAAATGTTTTCCAATGATTGATGACGTATATTTCATAAATTTAGAAAATAAGAAATGTTGAGTATATCGGAATGGGAAATGAATAAATTTAATGATAAATTAAACTAAAGGAGATTAATGATGATTGATCGATCAAATTTCTATCTAGAAATAAGATCGTTGGTTGTACACCTATTTTTCTTTGATAGTTAAATCACCAACTATCGAAGTTTTTGACCATTTTTCCGTTGTCAATACTTAGAGACCGGGATCAGATTCATTATCTGAAAACCACTATGTATGGACGTTAGCGTTGCGATTAAATATGATGGAGATAATGAAAACGGAGTTATTCAAGGGCTATCTTGTTTACAGAATAGTGCCTTCGGTTTGTCCAATCCCAGGACAACGTGAATGGACGAATGTCTGACAAAGTATATCTAACGGATCGCATAAGTTGATCTCTTCAAACGTACTTACATTTGGTGGTGGAGGAATTCGTTTCTCTTAGCTTTATACCCATGGTATTTTTGAGGAAATCAATTTGTGATTTGACGGGTATGACAATGTGGCATTCAAAGTGAATTGTGGTCAGATATTCCAAAAGATACGTTATGACCTCAAGCCTCATCAGCCGGGAAATGACAGAAATTGGGCAGGCAGCATGGCTAAGTGGGTCGCTCCCGTTAGGGTGTATATCACCTATCTAGGGAAAATCCATTTCATTCTTTTATCTATGTTCGATGCTGTCCCTTTTCGGGAAACGGTGGGTAGCTCCCAACCATTGGTGATATACATTCGATACACTCAAGCGAAATGAGTGGTCGGTCATGTGTGGGCCGGGTTGCAAGACGTTATTGTTGAACCCAGTGTATTCGTCTCTAGAGATACACTATCGGCAGGTGGTCCCATGCCTTGTCCTAGTTGGAATCCAATCTCCAATAAGCGCCCGCGGTTTTGTTTGTGTACTATATATGTGGAACGTGAGATGCAAGCGTTCTGCTAGATTGTTAATTACTTGTGATTAGACATTATTATAATATCAAAGAAGTATTGATTTCCAAAACTGTTTTGGGTTATCGTAAGGTAAAAACCATCTGTGTTTATGTGTGGATCGGTCTTACGATTATCTTTTCTTTTGAAAAGGATTTTAAAAGTTAAACCAAATGATTTGAGTTTACTCACACCAGTCCCATGACTGATCCAGAGTTTATTTTGTTTTGTTTTCCCTAAACTCTTGGATGCCCAAATTTGTATGGGCAGTCAAGTAGTTCAGGTCTTTACAGATATACTTGGAGGAGCTTGAAGCATGAGGTTTCGGGATTATATAGCTATTTATATTTCCGCTGTGTGTAAGTGTCGTACTCTGATAATGTTATTGTATATATATATATTGTAACAACCCGAAAATTTGAGCTAGTTTAAAATTTTTATTTTGGCAATTTTAGCGAATTTTGAATATTTAAAATGAATTATTTTAAATAACATCGACGAGAAATTTATTTTGAATAGAATTTGAACGTATATATTTATATACGTCATCGTTAGAATATAATAATTATTTATAATTATAAATAGAATTGAAAATGGCGCGGTAGTTCGATAATTCGATTTCAAACTTCAATTGAATGTACCGGGTGCAAAACAAACCGGATTTTAGTGAAACCAAAAATAATAGGATCTAATTGAGAATATCTTTCCAACGAATCCGAAAAATCGAAATTTCATAGCGGGAATCAAAAGATATGTCCAGTTGAAAATTCTGAATAGTCGCTATGGAATTCAGGCCATTAAAAATAGCCATTTTGCAAACGACCTCGGATTTCGATGAAACCACTTTTGTTGGATCCGTGATGTCAAATTATTGTTAGATTCCAAATTTCATAATTTTTCGAATCAATATGTGAGCGTGGCAAAGGAAACGCGTTTGACCAGTTTTAGTTGATTTTAATCGACTGGAAAATGGCCATTTCTCCAACGGTCTCAGAATTCGACGAAACTAGTTTTGTTAGGACCGTATCGTCAATACGAAGCTAGAAAATAATTTTTTGGAATTTTTCTAGTTAGTATGTGACTCCGGTAAATTGAAATGCGTGTTCAAAATCAATATATAGAGTTATACGTTGATTTCGACGAAAACTGATCGAAACAGTCAAATCAGCTTACGATACATATCCCATTGTGTTCGCGATGGGGGTAATTAGCTATGGACGACAGGCGGTGGGTCTCGTTTCGAGGTCGAAAATAAAAGTTGCTTTTTGAAATTAAATAAATTAAAAATTAAAATCTCTCCCTTCCCTCTCCTTATTCATTCAGGCCCCCCTCCGATTCAATTCATTCAAAGAAAAAAAATAAAAAAAGAAAAAGAAAACAGGAGGGAGGAATCGCGCGCCCTAGGCGCTGGCCATCGCGCCGCCGGAGCGGGCGCAGCTCCGATCAGTCCCCCTCTCTTCGATTTCCCCTTTCTCCTCCTCCTCCTTCTTCTCCACCACCTTATCCTTTCTTCCTCCATCGCGACCTAGCTGACGCGCGCCCTCATCAGCAACCGCCACCCAGAAACCGACGCAACCACCTGCCACCGACCCCCAGCGCCTAACGCCTCTCCCCATCCCCTTTCCGGCGCACCCCTGACGATCTCGAGCGACTGTAAGACCCCCCTCTCTCTCCTTTTTTTTCTCTTTGCAAGTTTTCTCTTCTTTTGTTTATTATTTTAATTTGTTTGAATGGCATGGTTGTTATTAAGGAAAATATGATTTTTAGTGATAAGAAAAACATGATTTTTATGAGTATAAAAATACGATTTTTAATCGTGTAAAGATGGAGTTTTTATTCATATGAATGGAGTAGAAAGATTTGATTTTTACTTAAGAAATGATTTTTGCTTTGTAAAAGAATTGATTTTTATTGTTTTAAATGTAATATAAAAATACGATTTTTATATATTGAATAGCGAAGTAAAAATTCGATTTTTATATATTGAATAGCAAAGTGAAATTTTGATTTTTATATATTGAATAGCAATATAAAAATGTGATTTTTATATATGTAGTGGCTACGGGCAACGAAAGTGACAAAAGGTGAGAACGACGAAGATTTCTATAAATTAAGTGTCGTGGAGTTGGGATAGCTATTGGTGAGAACTTCTCACTCAAATTTCTTTTTCTAGTTATATATATACTTGGATGCAGACGGTGCTTAGTAGCACCCGACACCCGTCATCCACAGACCATGGATGGCTTGTATGCTTGTTTGATGTGTTGTGAAAATTGTTTGTGATGTTGATGTGAAATCGATAATAAAATGTGGATGTGTTGAAATAAATTAATTATCGTTAAAAATATAATTTTTAGCGTGAATGTGAAGAAATAAATATTTATAAACAAATCGGCCGATTTGTTTATATACACTGATTTGACTGATATTGATTGGGTCGATAAATTTTACACATTGCCCAACTTCACAAATAAAAATCTGTGTTTGTTGATTTGAAACCCCACACGGGTGTTGGGATGATATTTGGGTACACTAATCCCAATTATTTAATTGTATGTCGATCGATTGGTCGACAGGCTATGTAAGCGTTAATTATTTATATTTGATGCTTGCGCAGTTGTGTGGTGCACCTTGGATGATGTTTGATTGTTTATCGTTGCTATTATATGCATGTGTTGTATGGAATCCATATAATTAACATTATATGGTGATTGATTGGGCCTTATTCCAATCGGGAAAATAATGAATATTATAAAAGAAAATTCATGTGTTGAATATAAAAATAGTCATGTGTTGACGAAGTTCATGTGTTGAAACTATTTATGTGTTGAGTAAAATATTTTAACAATAAAATCTACATCTTTATCATATTTAAAATTAGAACTACTTCACGGTGGAGTCTAATTAAAAATCAGACAATAAATACCATAATTTTATAAAATATTTTACATACCAAAAATAGTGATGTGTTGACAGTACTCATGTGTTGAGATTAGTCGTGTGTTGAAAGAAATATAGATTCATGCGTTGAATAGAATAAATATTCATTTGTTGAATAGAATAATGAAGTTTTTGAAAAATATAAAGTCGTCTTGATTAGAGATGCGTTATTTTGACGCGAACGATATTTATATCGATTTTATTCGTTTTACAATGAATATTGAAAAGTGATTTCAAAATTTAATATTTTGAAATGAAATTCAAATTAAATTAGATTAAAATTCAAATTGAAATTTTATTGAATCAATTTGAAACGAATTCGAATCGAATAGAAAATGAATTCGATTCGAATTGAATAGAAAGTGAATTTGAATTCAAATTAAATAAAAATTAATTCAAATTGAATTAAATTGAAATTGAATTAAAAACGAATTGAAATCGTTTTGAATGAAATTTAAAACGAACTGAAATTGAATAGAAATCAAATCGATTTGAAATTGAAGATGAAGTTGAAATTGTTTTTGAAACGAATTTAAAACTATTTATAAAATTCATTTTAAAAGGAAATCGACGAAATATATATAATATATATATATATATTATATATATATATATATATAATGGCTTGAATAGAACGCGCCGCGCCGCGGCAGTTCGTGAATTTCGACCATTAACTTCGAATTGACGTTGCGGGAGATCCGACCATAAGATTCTCCTAAAATCGGAACCGTTGGGTTCGTATCGAAAAGAGCTTTCCAATGAATATTAGAAATTTGAAATCTAATGGTTGGATTTGGATTTATGTCCAAATCAAATTTGAAAAAGGTCGCTGTAAGTGCAGTTCAATAGCCGTTGATGGAAATCGACTGTACGGGCCTTGATAAAATTATTAAAAATATCTATAATTTGTGTAAAATCATAAGAAATGATTTGGGAAAAATTGGCTGAAAATTCCATATTTGAAAAGATAAAAATAGATTTTTATCGAAATGAACTAGTTTTGAACTAGGATTAAAATCAATTTATTTTTGAAATAAATAAATTGAATTTGAAAGTGATTTTAAAAATAATCAATATTCCCAATACGTGAATTGGGCTGGAGTTGAATCAAAATTATCTTCGGAATATTTCGATGTTGGATTTCGTGACTATACAGATATTGTTATGGGAATTTGAAAGATATATTTTATATCGTTATTTCCAATACGATATTTGTTGGTTTCAGAATTTGATATTGAATATAAGCCGACATATTTTCTATTCAGAGTCTTGTATTTAATATCAAATATGATTTGGGTTTATCGTGAATCGTGTTTTAGATGACATTGGTTCTTTAACCCAGTTAAAGGCAGGATGTTGATTTTTGAGAAGATTAAAACTAAGTGGAGTTTTATTGAATCTTTAATTAGATTAAAATGTGAATTGATAATTTAAATTATCAAATCTGATAGGTGATCTAGAGTGGAGTACCACCAGTTTTGCTCCAAAGCGATAGTTAAATCTTTAATTAGATTTGAACGTGAAATGGTAATTAATTTTACCGATAACACCGTGGTGTTAGATGTGGAGTATTACCAGTTTTCTCCATAGGATATATAGGTTGGGATTGGGATTGGGAAATAAAATAAATAATTACTTCGGTGTGGCTAGCTAATCCCGACTAGTTTGAAATGATATCCAAAGGAAGATTAAAGAATAAATTTAGAAGAATTTATCTTGGATAAAATTAATGGGAACATTTCCCTAAGAATGTGATTTTGTGAATAAAAGTATATTCTGAATTGGAATGAGGCGTTTGTTGTGTTTGTGTAACATTTGTTTATTATATACGTGGGTTATTCAGAAAGGCCGGGTTTCTACCCATTCTGAATAACCGATTCGACGAGATGTCGAAGATAAAGACGGTGGTTGAAGACCGGAAGTCTTCACATCGTTCGGGTGATTACTGATGATCTTGATTGGGCTGTACTCCCAAGATGAGGGAAACAGTTGGTGATCATCCAGACGTAATTGGAGATGGATGGATATGCGAGGAAAGTGCATCCGGTTTCGTTCAGACCCAGAATGAACTTGTAAATGGATTGTGTGTCTGACATTGGATTTTATTCTGTGTTGATTGATCTCTATTAAATATACATCTGTTTGGCGGCGGAGAATTTATTCTCTTGCTTAACGCCCTTCTCTGAGACGTACGAGCTCAGAGGTTGTATATCGATGGACATCAGTCGCATGGAGTGAATTGCCAGTGTGGCACGCGTAAGTGGCAATTGATCGAGGCTTCTGTTGAAAAGCAAAGTCTTGTGGTTGATGATCAAAGCATGGTCTGTGTGACGTAGCTTTGTGTATAACGTGGATTCGCAAGCCTCACACCTCGGTATGAGTCAAAAACGGGATACGGACCCAAGAAGTGCACAAAGACCTTGGCCAAAGGCATCTGGATCAGGATCGCGCTAAAAGCCAGGCAGGGAATAAGCGCAAGCCTGCTGTAAATCAAGGCGAGTCAAGCCAAGCGGCATCTTCGAATCCACAAACCGGTAAGCCGCCAAGAGGAAACTGCTTTAACTGTGGCAAGCCGGGGCACTACTCAAATGTCTGCATAGCTCCGAAAAGGCAGAGAACCAATTCTCAAGGTTCGAGCCAAGGCTCCCAGAACCATCGCTCGTGCTTCAATTGTCGCAGGACCGATCATCTGGTCAAAGACTGTCCTCTGCTGAAGAAGGCCACAGTAGCTCATGTATATGACGGGTCGAGCCCGCCAGCTGCTTCCGACGGAGCAGGTAAACCCGATGTTTTGGGAGGTACCCTTACAATTAAAAATATTCCTGTCTCTGTATTGTTTGACACAGGTGCATCACGTAGTTTTATTGCTAGTAACACAATGCACATATTAAAGTTAAAACAGAGGAAGCTTAAAGAATCGGTAGAAGTACATAATCCGATAGGTGGTTCTATTACTCTCAGTTCAAGTTGTAGAGTGTCAATCTCTTATTCTTTCTACAAGTTTCCTTTCAATCTAGTTGTAATGGACTTTCCCGAATTCGATATCATTCTCGGACTTGATTGGTTAACGAAATATGAAGCCGAAGTAAAGTGTGCGGAAAGAATCATTAAAATTCGAACGAAGCTTGGACATATATTTATACCCTGTCATGGTTCGAATCCAAACAGAGAAGAATTTTGGTCGACATTAGCACTTATCCCCACTTCCATAGAAAAGATTCCTATTGTTAGAAACTATGCGGATGTGTTTGAAGAAGTTGAAAACTTACCTCCGCAAAGAGAAATAGAATTCCGAATCGACCTAATTCCCAATGCCAGACCAGTAGTACATCCAATTCGCAGAATGACTCCGAAAGAAAAAGAAGAATTAGGCGATCAAACTCGTCAACTGTTGTGGAAGGGTCTAATTAGACCTAGTTTTTCTAATTGGGGTGCAGCTGTTGTGTTTGTCCCAAAGTCAGACGGTACTCTTCGATTATGCGTTGATTACCGAGACCTCAACAAACAGACGCTCAAGAATAAGTATCCATTACCCCGCATCGATGATCTGCTAGACCAATTAAATGGGGCGAAATTATTTTCCCGAATGGACCTAGCTACAGGTTTTCATCAATTGAGAATAGCAGAAGAGTGTGTTCCTTTGACAGCTTTCAGAGGTCCAGACATATTTTATGAATGGTTAGTAATGCCGTTCGGCCTTTGCAACGCTCCAGCATACTTTGTCGATCTAATGAATAGAGTGTTCAGGGAAGTTCTGAATAAATTTGTCCTCGTATTCATCGATGATATTTTAATCTACTCCAAATCAAAACCCGAGCATGAAAAACACTTAGAACAAGTATTGGAGATTCTAAGAAAAAACGTCTTCAAAGCCAAATTCTCTAAATGTGTCTTCTGGCAAGAAGAAGTCAAATTTCTTGGCCATGTCATGTCAGAGAAAGGAATTTCTGTTGACCCAAGCAAAATAACAGCGATTCAAGACTGGAAACAACTCACTACTCCCACAGAAGTTAGAAGTTTTATGGGGTTGGCTAGTTATTATCGAAAGTTCGTTAAGGATTTTTCGAAGATATCCGGTCCGTTAACGAAGCTCACGAAGAAACATGAGAAGTTCAAGTGGACTTCCGACTGTGAAGAAGCTTTCCAGGAATTGAAATCAAAACTGACAACTGCTCCAGTGTTAACCATTATTGATGGCAATCAGGATTTAATGGTTTGGACAGATGCTTCTATTAGAGGTCTTGGTGCAGTGTTAATGCAAAGAGGCCAAGTAGTCACTTATGCAAGCCGCCAACTGAAACCGCATGAGAAGAATTATGTGACTCATGATCTTGAGTTGCTAGCTATCGTTTTTGCCTTGAAAATCTAGAGGCATTATTTATTGGGCGAGAAAATTATACTGTACATAGATCATCAATCATTGAAGTATTTATACACTCAGAAAGATCTGAATTTGAGACAGCAGTGTTGGCTAGAATTTCTTGCAGCGTATGATCTGGATATCCTATATACGCCGGGGAAGGCTAATGTTGTAGCGGATGCGCTTAGTAGGAAAACCGCAATCGTTGCCCATCTTATAATTACCCCTAGCTTGATCGATAAGATATGTGCTCTCCAGAGGGATGATTATTTCATTCAAAGGATCAAAGAAAGAATCCATAAGGGAGAGCCCTCAAGTTTTCAGGTAGATAAAGAAGAAGTTCTGAGGCTGAATGGGAGAATATGTGTTCCCAACCTTCCTGAGCTCAAAAGAGAAGTGTTAGACGAATGCCATAAATCCAAATTTTGCATCCATCCTGGTGTGAGTAAAATGTGCAACGATATCAAACGCACTTTCTGGTGGAGGGCAATGAAAAGGGATATTTCTTTGTATGTTAGTTGATGCCCTACTTGTCAATTGGTCAAGAGTGACCAACAGAAACTAGCTGGATTGTTGCAACCATTGGAAGTCCCAGGTTGGAAATGGGAACAAATTTCAATGGATTTCATAGATGGCTTGCCGCGAACTAGGAAAGGTAATGACAGCATTTGGGTAATCGTAGATCGCTTCACGAAGACTGCCCATTTTATACCTGTCAGATCCAATAGAACCGCTCAAAGTCTGGCACAGATATATTTCAAAGAAATCGTTAAGTTGCATGGAATTCCCATCAGCATAGTCAGTGATAGATATCCCCTATTTACTAGCACATTCTGGGAGGCTTTCCAGACAGAATTGGGAACGAAACTGAATATGAGCACCGCTTATCATCCTCAAATAGATGGCCAAACTGAGCGGGTGAATAGAATTCTAGAATATTTATTGCGGGCTTGTATAATTGATTTTGGTGGGTCATGGGAAGATCATTTGCATTTGGCAGAATTCTCATATAACAATAGCTATCAAGCAAGTTTGGGAATGTCGCCATTTGAAGCATTATATGGCAGACCCTGCAGATCTCCAGCATGTTGGGTAGAACCTGGCAATAGACTTGTGTTAGGACCCGATATGATTAGAGAAGCATCTGATAAAGTCGACTTCATCAAAAAGCGTTTGAGAACCGCCCAAAGCCGACAGAAAAGTTATGCAGATTCTAGAAGGAGAGATTTGACATTTGCTATTGGTGATCATGTTTATTTGAAAGTTTCTCCGATGAGAGGAGTAATCAGATTTGGCAAAACTGGGAAGTTGGCACCGAGATTTATTGGTCCCTTTCCTATACTCGAACGAATTGGAACTCTTGCTTATAGGGTTCAATTACCTGATTGGTTGCCTGGAGTGCATGATGTATTTCACATATCTCAACTTAGAAGACATGTGCATGATCCGGATCTTGTTGTAGAAGAAGCAGCGCAACAAGATATAGACATAACTCCAGATTAGCACTCAGAAGAGAGCCATTAAAGATTGTTGGCAAAGAAACTAGAGAACTAAGAAGTAAAAAGGTTCATTTAGTTAAAGTGCAGTGGAGCAGTGATCCTAGAGACTGTACTTGGGAGACTGAGGAAAGCATTAAGCAGGCTTACCCCAAATGCAGAGTGGACATCTCTGACTAACTCCGGTGCAAGGTACCTTTATAATACTTTGCATTTACATTTTGTTTCCTACTTTACTGTTGTTTCCTTTTCGAGGACGAAAAGTTTTAAGTGGGGGAGATTGTAATAACCCGGAAAAATACGATCCAATTTAAAATTTTTAAATTGGTGGTTTCAAAGGAATTTGAACAATTAAATAGAATATTTCAATAAAATAGTGAATTAGAAATAGCGAGTCAGTTTGAAAATTTGAATTCAAACTTTGACTGACTGTGCAAGGTGGAAAATATAACAGATTTTAGTGAAACCAAAAATATTTAAATCTGTTAGTCAATACCTTTCTAACGAATCTGAAAAATTGAAGTTTCATAACGGGAATCAAAAGTTATGGCCGAATGAATTTTCAGAATGGTCGCTATATGGAATATATAGCCCTGGAAAATTGATATTTTGCATACGACCTCGGAATTCGACGAAACCACTTTTGTTGGGTCCGAGATGTCAAATTATTGCTAGGTTTCAAATTTCATAATTTTTTAAGCTAGTATGTGAGCGTGGCAAAAGAAAATGTGTTTGGTCAATTTCTGTTAAATGAGATCGACCAGAAAATGGCCATTTTTCAAACGATCTCAGAATTCGACGAAACTAGTTTTGTTGGGACCGTAGCGTCAAAACATAGCTAGATTTATTTTTATGGAATTTTTCGAATCAGTTTGTGGCCCTGGCAAATTGAAATTTACGTTCAAAGTTAAAAATTAAATGTTTTATACTTTAATTTGAAAAATAACTGACTGTAACAGTCGAATTGGCCTACGAAACATATCCCATTGTGTCCGGGATGGGGGTATTTAGCTAGGGGAGATAGTCATTGGGTTTGAAAAGGAGTTCGTTTGAGAAAACACTATTTAAAAATTTAATAAAACTATCGACCAATCATATTTCTCCATTCATAAATAAAAAAACATCAGAAAACCCCCCCGACCCCCTCGACATCGACGACGGAAAAGCTTCCCCCCTTCCCTGGCGATTTCCGATCGCCACAGCCCAAATCAGCCCCTCCCCCAGTTCAACTTTTTGTAGTTCTCCTTCCCCTCTTCAAATCCATATAAGGAGCTCCCCCTATCGTTGCTTCTACGTCGAGATATCTCCCTCCAAAGTTCCGACCTTTAAACCGCCGCCGCGAGCTCTGAGCCCCACCGAACGCCACCAAACCGCCGCGCGCCTGTAGCCCTCTCGAAGCTCTTCCCCGTCCAACTCGCCGATCATCCCCTCGTGCCCCGGTTCTCGCGAAAACCGCAAACCTAGTTTTGAACCTTCGTGAAAGGTGAGTTATTTTTGATGTTTGCACTTTGAAAAATCATATCTTTTTGGTGTGTTGACGAAATTCGATGAAACAGGAAACATCGGGACCGCAAGGAAGCTCTCTACCTAATAGAAGAAGCCGCGGATTTTTCTGAGTCATCTACGATTTTTAGCACTCCGAAAACCAATGTGAGAAATCTAAATTAAATAAATTTGAATGGAAAATGTCGTGTATAAATTATATTAGCAAAATATAAATTACATACGTGTTGTATACCTCATGTACATGCGGGGTGTAAGCTATATGAGCGAAGTATGAATTATACATGCATAGAATAATTGATATATGTGTTGAAATGCAAGTGAAATATAGCAATTATATATATATATATATATATATATATGTATATATATATATATATATATATATATATACTCCCCTTGTCCACAAACCATGGACGATATTTATTGTTGTGAATTGGTGCGAAATATTGGATGAAAAATACGAATGGTTGAATAATTGTTTGTGGTTGATATTGTTTGGTTGTGGTTGAAAAATACCCATTGGTGATTGAAATGAATTGGAAATATTTGTGGAAATAAAAATAAAACATGCCGCCTGCGTGCGAATTAGATGCATGAATCCCCATTGTCAAAAACCGCGAGGTTTTAAGGTAGAGCGAGGAGTCGTACTAGGGACGGTGCCGGTTTTAACTACCCTGCCGTTATGCTGCCGAAATTTTGAATAATCTTTATGTGTTAGAATTATTTTCATATGTTGAAATTATCTTCATGCGTTGAAATTAAAGCCATATGTTGAAACTATATCCATATGTGGAAATGTTTGTGTGTTGAAAAGTGATGTGTGAAAATTAAATCCATTTGTGAATGAATGATGTGTCTAAACAATAAAAATCACATTTTTATAATATATAGGAAGTATAAAAAATATTCGCCTTATATATAAATAGTTTTAACAATAAAAATTCCATCTTTCTAATATGAACAACATAAATAAAATATCCATGTATGGAAATGCTCACGTGTTGAGAAGTGTGTGTAGTGGAAAAGTTCATGTGTTGAATAAAAAGACCGAACAATAAAAAATTACATTTTTATTGAAACTATGAAGTGTTGAAAACATCCATTTGTCGAATAAATATTTTAAATGATAAAAATATCATTTTTATCATATATGTGATATGCTAAAGATATGCGGATGTTGAAATAAATATTTGTGAATGAAATATTATTTTTAACATGCATAGGAACTAAATAAAATAGTCATGTGTTGAAATATATATTAGTTTGCCAAATTTATCATCTTTGAAATGTGAAGTGTTAAAAATAGCCACTTGTTCAAATAAATGTGCATGAGTTGAAATATACATTAATTAGCTAATGATATGATTTTAGCCTATGCATGCAACATTAGAATGAATGGTGTTTTTAAAACCAAAGTAAATCAAATATGAAGTTGAATGGAAAATGATAAGTGATAGAAATTGTATATATGTACATGCATATCTATTGAACAGGTTATAGCAAAGGGGCTAGAGAAGAGGAATAAAATTTTGTGCCCGACAAATAGGTACACATTTACTGTTTTGTTTGGGTGACAATTTTATGAGCCTGTTGGCTAGCCGCTTGGCTTTTTCTTTTTCTTTTTGACATGAGACGCCCGTGTGGCTATTTGGGAATTTTCCCAGCCCCTCCCGTACAAAGGAGGTTATGGCAAAATTTTCCAAAATTTAAAGGCGTTAGTGAAATAATTGAAGTGGAAACGATATAGGAATTTTTGAATGAGCTATATTTATATAAATATAAATAAAATTAAAACGAAACGTGGCCGTGCAGTTCGTGTTTTGAAACCGTGATTTCAAACGACTAATGCGGGAAATCCGACCATTGGATTTTCCCGAAACAGCAACCGTTGGGTTTGCCTTGGAAATATCTTTCCAATGACGCCAACTTTGTGAAGATCCGACGGTTGGATTGTCTGGAATGTTTAATTCAAATCTGAAGAAAAACAGCGCCATAAACGATTATATTTATATATATATATATATATATATATATAATTAAATTAAATCGAATAACGACGCTGCAGTTCGTAAATTGAAATCGTAACTTCAAATGGCTAGTGTGGAAGATCCGACCGTCGGATTTTCCCAAAAATGAAACCGTTGGATTCGTTTTGAAATGACCTTCCTAATGATATAAAATTTGTGAAGATCCAACGGTTAGATTTTCAGATATGTGTAAAACAAAATTAGTGAAATGCAGCGCTAAAGCATCGACACGACCTGAAACGTCGTTTAATTAAATATGGTCGTTTTAAAATAAATAAAAATGGCGACATATCGTTATAAAATACTATAGACGATATAGAGTGAAAATAATCCCATTTTGTTGTGTTTGCTTGATATGTGATGGTTGAATGTATTTAACATGAAAATTATAACTAAAGAACTGAAATGTGAATGTTAAATAGTCCAACCATGTGACAAATTGATTTGAAAATCTAAATATACGTGGATTATTTGAAAAGGCCGAGTTCATCTCATTTCAAATAATCGATCGACGTTGAGAAGTCGAAGAGTCGAAGATGGTTGAAGACCGACGATCTTCACATTGGATGGATGGGCGCTACCGATGCTCGTGATTGGAGTAGCTACCATGAAGGAACTGAAGTAGCAGCCGTCCAAACATACTGTTGATTGTACGGATATGCGAGGAATTGGTGCCTCCGGTTTCGTTTAGACCCAGAACGGACTTGTAAATGGACTGTGTGTCTGACATTGGATTTTGTTCTGTGTTGATTGATCTCTGTTAAATATATATCTGTTTGGCGGCGGGGAATTTATTCTCTTGCTTAACGCCCTTCTCTGAGACGTACGAGCTCAGAGGTTATATATTGATAGAAATCAGTCGCATGGAGTGGATTGCCTGTGTGGCACGCCTAAGTGGCATATGATCAAGGCTTCTGTTGCAAAGCAAAGTCTTGTGGTTGATGATCAAAGCATGGTCTGTTTGACGTAGCTTTGTGTATAACGTGAATTCGCGAGCCTCACACCCCGGTATGAGTCAAAAACGGGAGAAGGACCCAAGGAGTGCATGACGTTTCTTTCTAGCTATGGTGGTGTCAGTGACCTCCCAGTCCTGACATTTATATCTACTTTTCACCTGTGTGGTTGTTGGAATACGAGGCGCCTCGATTATAGGTCTGTAAGGACCGGGAAACGTGTGTTCAGGAATAACTAATCCTCAAAAGTAAGAGAGGACCGGCCTTGGAGGATCCAGGGGATTGCTGTGTGCGGTCCCGAGGCATTTGCTAGAGTGTCTCGAATCGGAGAGGAGCTTGCCCCTTGTGAACCCAATTTCCAATACGAAATATGCGAATGTGATTGTATTACTAGTATGGCGACATGATATATGGTACCCGTGCCGTCTAGGATTGATATTTATGATTGAAATCGCTATTGAAACATATATGCACTAGTAATAATATCAAACACTTTTGTTTTATACGTATGAAGCATTTTTGGCCATTATAAGGTAAAACTCTATCCTTCGGCTTGCGTTGCATTGTATGATGGGACCTAAGTCTTATAATGGCTTCATTTTATAAAAAGCATTGCGATGATTTAATCATCTACTTTATTTCATGCACCAGCACTCATTGGAGTAAACCCGTTCCGCGAAAGTGGCGTGGTCCTTTGATTTGCCTTATTATTGTTGTTAATAAGTTATGTAGATTTCTCATACCAGTCCCATGACTGACTCGTAGTTTGTTTCACCTTGCAAACTCGGGTGCCCTCATTTTCACACGGGCAACCTAGTTACTGGTTTCTGACGCACCTTTTGGCTCATGGCAAGGCTTAACTACACCGTGCTGACTTGGATTTTCTCCGCCATTATTGTATCTATATTATGATTCCGCCATTGGCGATGTAGACTGATATTTATTTCGAGTACTCTTTATGTACGATTCCGCCTCAGGCGATGGTGACTGATTATGTATCATTATGCACTAAGTTGTATCCTGTACTGTGCTTCTCTGATGTGATGATATCTATATGATTCCGCTGTCATATGTGTGTAAATTATTCTATTTTCTGTTTATGCTATTATCTGTGATCTGCTAATGATGACTAATGTGTTATATTCCAATGATTATCCTTAACACCGTGTAACGGGGTTTTGGGATCGCCACAGCTGGCTGTTTTATTTCAAAGTTATGTTATAATATATTTTATTCGTTCGGCTGTGAGATTCGTGTCACTCTGATTTTGTTCTGTGGTATTTTCTTCTTCTTTTATTCTAATTTTCTATCTTATCTATTCTCACCCTCTAACTTCTTTCTATTAATGATCTGGAACGTTCGATACTTGAATAATTAACATGGGTTTTATGTTGATTTTCTAGGTCAAAAATCCCAGTTCGTTACATCCTATATCTTGGTATAGTGGTTGCTTTTTCTGCCTGATAGAATACTTAGACAGTTTGATAAAGTTTAGAATATTCCCATGGCTCTTATTCCTCATGTAGCAACAAACGCACGTCGAGGTACAACTTCAACTACATACATACACTCTGGTGCATTATCAATTTTTGGAAAGTATATGGGAGAATTGGTACAATGATATGATAGCAGAATGGCGTAGATCAGTACCACTCCATCATTCTTTTTTGATTTACATTGATGATTATACGAAGTGGTTAAGGAACACAGTGCCTTGCGGGTTCATAATCCACTACCCCTACCCGATAATGTAATTATTGAAGTTTCACATTTTCAGCTGACCTATAACAATTGTACTCGGTATGTTTCATTTTGGTTCACTGTATACTATCATTCCATAATATGCTTTAACTCACAACAAATTCTTTTTCCCAGACCCTTCATGATGTTCATGGCTTGTTGAATGAACCTAACCCTCAAATTGTTAATACTAGAGTTGTTGCTGCAAGCTACATAAGACATCATGTTTAGATTGTTTACTAGTTTTAGTTTGATGGAAATTTATTTTGGTTGTGGTTTGTAATGTAATGGTTATGGTTATATGATGTTTAACTTGAATGGTCATAGTTATGTTTAAATGATATGATGTATTTTGGTTGTGGTTTGCTAATGTGATGGTTGTTGATTTACTTGAGTTGTTATTGTCATGATTTTTATTTCTGTTTGTTGTGTTTCTTGGTTTGAACATATTTTTTCTACTTTCTATTGCAATAGTACTCCGACAAAATGTGGTTTGATGCAAAACCACGTTGGGCTCCTATGTGAGAAGAGTAGAAACTAAGTAAAGGCTCTACGTGGTTAAGTAAACAACTACGAAGTGTTTCTACGTGGTTTAAATCCAAACCACGAAAAAAATTAAATATAATTTTTTTTTAGTTTCTGTTTTTCACCACGCTTTGACAAAACGTAGTTTTCTATCAAACAACGTAAATGTAAAAGGAGGATAGATTGCTTACCATGTAGAATTTATACGTGGGTGAGGCACCTATGACGTTGAGTCCTTACGCGGTTTTTCTTCATTCCACGTTTTTACAGAGTGTTATGGAGACAGCAAGTCAAAAAAAATAAGTCAAACACAGATTAACAAAGCTTATAACAATCCTAACACACTACTTAAAAAACATAGCATTTCCCGTCGCATTTCCAAACATTTGCATTACTAGCTGGATTAATAAAAAAAGTTTGTTACAAAAAATTCAACATTTTCCTATACGATTTATATATACTATTTTGAAATACTTGCTTTTTCTTTTTTCAGATTTCTATCGACTTAAATGATCATGATAAAACGTTAAAATGGATTGCTTATGACCCTAAAAATACTGCATTGTCCTGCAAAGGATTTATTATTAATGGACAACGATTCCATATAAAAAATGTTGATAGAGAAACTCAGAATAATGGAGTGACATATGATGCGACCACCATGTGTAGAGCAAGTGTAAAAGACAATTCTCAAGTGGTTGAAGTGGTCACTTACTATGGAATATTGACTGGTATATTTTTATTGGATTGTAATATTTTTTATATTCCTATTTTCAAGTGTCATTGGGCGAATATAGGAAACGGGACAAAAGTTGAAGATGAATTTACTTTTGTTAATTTGCATCAAAGTCAGGTTTCTTTTTCAAGAGACCCTTATGTTTTCGCATCTCAGGCGAAACAAATTTTTTATTCAAGAGAAAATGATTCTTTGAATTGGTATTTTGTGATGAAAGCGCCGCCAAGAGGTTTTCATGAATTAGAAATAGATGTTTTTATTGAAGAAAACAACTATGTTGTAAGAGATTGTGAAGAAACCGAGGACTTGGTTGAGGATGCTAGTTATGTTAGGGAGGATTGCGAAGGCATAATTGAGTAGTTCTAATGTCATGTTTTATTTTGGGTAGTCAATTAGAAGTTTTGATTTAGATTTGATGTTTTATGGAATGTTGAATTGAAAAACCAATTGATTTGGAACTTAATGTAAGTCATTTAGGCTTGGCATGTTAGCAATTAAGCATTTGAACTTTGGCAGTACCATAATTTTATGTTTTGATACCTCGCATTTTGAGTATTTTCTTGTCAATTTTATATTCATGTTATTGGCAAATAATTTTGTTTGATCACAAGGTATATTATCTAATTGTTCTCCTTTTTGGCATTTATAAATGTTACGTAGTCGAAGGTGTTCGAATAAGTAATTAACTGGAGAAAGAAAAGGGGAAGAGTGTGTTGCTGCTACTTCTCTTCTTTTGCCTCAATGTACAAGGTTTGCAATCTTTCACATATTCATTTTATTTCCAGCATTGCATATAGGGCGTCATCCTCGATTAGCTCTTACTGTATAGTTATTTCAGTTCATAGATACACAATTATATTTCTCAGTAAAAATGATATACAATAATACGCCAAACTGATGATGGATGTCCTTTCAGTTCATAGATGCACAACCATGATATATTTTCATTTTAATCGTGTTTCCAACTTCATGTGGTATATGCTTATAGCACCGGAAAGAACTTGACATTACAACTTACCATCGTAGGCAATTTTGTGTATAAAATGAGATAATGCATAGGAAAGGTGCAACCAATTGAAAATATAACAATATAAATAGAAGTGGTATATGCCCACTTATTATTGATGTCAGCTGGTTCATGCGTTTGTGAAACGTCAAGTATGATTTAGTTTATGTTTAATAATTTGTGGAGATTGCTTACTTTTTGGTACACATAATATAGGAGATGCCAAGTACAGCTGTACTTTACTAATATAGGAGATGCCAAGGACAAGACGGTGGCATGATCAGTGGATAGAGTTGTTATCGGCATAAGAGAGAATTTCGGAAAAGAAAACGAGGTACGAAAAGAAAAAAAGGGCAGAGAAGAAGACGCTCGAGAAGAGAAAGGACGACGAAGAAGAAGATAACCCGAAACATCGGATTTGTCGCAATCTTATAAGCTGTGCTTGCTGTGTCTTGAGAATTATGGAGGGCAGATGTAATGACCCGGAAAATCTGAACCAATTTAAAAAAAATTTAAATTGGCTAAAATAATGGATTTTAAATATTTAAAATAAATATTTTAAATAATAGAAATGAAAAGTGAGTTTGAATCGACGTTTGAAAATGAATATAATTAATTCTAATTATAAACAAGGCCTAAAATGGCGCTGCAGTTTCAAAAATTGAATTCAAACTTTGTCGGACTGTACCGGGTGCAAAACAAAACGGATTTGAGTGAAACCAAAAATATTTAAATCTGTTAGTGAATACCTTTCTAACGAATCTAAAAAATCGAAGTTTCATAGCGGAAAGCAAAAGTTATGGCCAAATGAATTTTCAGAAAGGTCGCTATGGAATTTATATAGCCCGTGAAATTGGCCATTTTGCATACGACCTCGGAATTCGACGAAACCACTTTTGTTGGATCTGGGATGTGATGTTATTACTAGGTTTCAAATTTCATAATTTTTGAAGCTAGTAAGTGAGCGTGGCGAAGGAAAACGTAGTGTTCAGGCATTTTAATCCACTCCGTGTGGACCGGCCCTGACGATCCAAGGGTCGATGCGTTCTGATCCTGAGGCTCGGGCTAGGCAGTCTCGAATTCAGTAAGGACTATCTTTTGCCTTGGTTCATGACGGAAATCCAATTTCCAAATACGACATCGTGCGGTTTTGATTATATACCGATATTTGGCGACATAGTGGCATGGGACGCTCATGTCATCTATGATTGATAGTTATGATTGGAAATTGTTTTTGAAACATATAAACACTAGTAATAATATCAATTGCTTTTGTTTTATTCGTATCAACCATATTTTGTCCACTATAAGGTAAAACTCTATCCTCCGGTTTGCGTTGCATTGTATGATGGGAACTGAGTCTTATAATGGCTTCATTTTTATAAAAAGCATTGCGATGCTTAAAAGAATGATTTTTTTTATAGCACTGGCAATCTAATGGCGTAAACCCGTTCCACGAAAGTGGCGTGGTCCTGTGATTAGCCATATTATAAATGTGTTGAGTAGATTTCTCATACTAGTCCCGTGACTGACTCGTAGTTTGTTTCACTTTCAAACTCGGGTGCCCCTTTTTCTACACGGGCAGCCTTGTGTTCAGGTATAGCAGGCTTTTCTGGATAGCTGGAGCTGAAGATGGATTCTATCATTTATCTATTTTATGCTGTTCAGCTCGTATTGTACATATTTTGTTTGTTTTCCGCTGTAGACATTTATGTATAGCTGAACTGTATTTGTACTTAGTATGATCCTGTATACTGTGTAACTCTGATGATTACGTTTATCCAGTATATTCTATTGTTCATTATCTGGTGTATTTATTTAATTCTGCTCTGTTGTTATCTGTTTCTGTGTTATATTCCAAGGATTACCCTTACTGCCGTCAGTACGGGGTTTGGGGTCGTCTCAGCAGACTGCGTTCTCTTTTCCATTCAGAAAAAAAGGCAATTAGGTATATTTTAATTTTTTCGATTTTGTTTGATTATCTCCCTTCTGTTCTGATTCTCTGTATGAATACTAGATTGCGAATTAGTTTCCCCTCTTTCCCTTTTTTACTTGATAAGTTTAATTATGGACATAATTCATGATTGTTCTAAATTAGAATGGATGAAATAAATTAGTGAATCAATAGGAACATACATGTATTTTTTATTGATTTTAAATTTTTATGCTATTAATTTGGAAATGCATACAGGTAGTATAGGAAAAAAGACAAAGAAGATAAAAAATTGTATTAGAGTTGGAAAATTTTGACAAAATTTTTTTTGTACCCAAGTTTATTTTACAATACTCATGCATGTATGAGCTGATTGCAAGCCCCTTCTCCCTTTTACTTTCAGATATAACTAATCCTGTGAATTTTTCTTTATTATGTTTTTATTGTAACTGCAGCAAAGTGGAAGACAATCACATTCTAGGAAAGTTACAACCTAAAAGCGTCCGGTACCTCATCGGTCTTGGCTATTTGGCAACCATTCAGCGTGAGTATTTGCATTGCATGAATTTATCGTCTAAGCAAACAAGTTAGAATTTATGAGAATGTTAAAATTATCGCTGGAGTTGTTGCTACAAAAATTTTCAAAGTAACTTATTGTCAGTAATGCCTGGTAGAAATGCAAGTGTTAAGGGCAGCAAACTACAAGCTGATAGATCCTTTATACACCTTTAATTATATAATAATAATTACATGCATAAGTATGAGTGATACTGTGGTAGTAACATATGATTTTATGGCAGCCCAGAATTGTTTTCTAAATATGAAAAGCAACCTCCTGCAATGCCAGAATTATGGCAGCCTACTTTTTCTTTTCTTAAAGGGCAACAAATTTTTTTGTCGTCCAGGGCAACCCAATGATCCGAGCCGGCTCTGCGTATAGGACTGGGGAAATACTGGAAAGAAACAGGACTTTTTTGATTCTTAGGGTAGGTTTTGTGTTTAGGGTAGGTTTTGATATTTATTTGTAGGCAAACGTGTGTGTGTGTGTTCAGCAGTGTATCATCATGCATGTCAATTAATATATGTCATTTTCATAGAGCATGAGCAATAACATAGAAGCAAATGTAGGTTGTATGATTGGGGTGGAAGCAAAGAATTGGTTGCCGAAGGACGAATGCATCTACCCCCGTGAGCAATTTTCCTAAATCTGTTACGGTAATACGTTTACATTACTAGTATCTTTTTTTTTAAGAATTTTAAATTATGTATCAACAAATATTGGTTATATGATAGAGTGCAAATTTCCCGGTGAATGCCAAATGCAAGCTCTATGGAGGCGTAACTCATTCATGGAATGCTTATCAGATGCTTTTGGTTCGACAGTAGCATGGCCTGTTGCAAATGTTAGACTGGATTCAACTTTTATGTAAGTTTCACAAGATCTTGTGTGTATATGAACCCGTCACTAACATTTAATATTCCATTTTTTACATCTGTTTGTGTATTTCATATACTTGGTCTGTTTGTGCACTCAATAACTATTTGAAGTATTATAACCTTCATCACTTACTATTTTTATTTTGGAAGCATAAAAGCTGGAATCATATAAAATTAAATTCTTTACAGGAATCAGTTCTTAATCAAGTAGAGAATTTTAACTTTATCAATAAATTAACAAAATTTGGTCACTCAGGTTGGTTCTTGGTTATACCTACTACATTCGACTTAAGATACACAGATACTTAGGTTGGTTCAAAACATGCACTTGGGTTATAATGCTACAACAACAAGTAAACACTCTCCATACTATTTGCTTGATTTCCTGGGAAAAGCAGTGCATGAACATTAGAGATCACCAGAAAGAAGTGTTGAATCCAGCGAAAAAATAATAATAATGACAATTGCGAGTTTTGTTAAATAAAAGAAAGTATACACACCTGTAATTTGGAAACATCTTTTAATCCTAGTTGTTTTCACGTCGTCTCCTTTGTTTTGGCACTTTTTTTACATCTGAAAGTGAAACCTGTGGAAAGAAAATTTATTTTATTTAAAGAGAGCAGAAAAGTCTAACATAAAAATTGCATGGACATACAATTTGCTTTTGTCTGAAAACTGGTTATTGATACCTGAGGTTTAGGTGGATATAGTGCTTTTTTTTGTTATGGTTGCTGTTTTCTGTTTGAAGGGGTGTTTTGTGCTATGTAAATGAATGTGGTGATGCCCAGTTGTTGACATGTGAGTTGTAACATCCGTGATTTTTGACCGTTCAAATCGATAATGATCCTTAATGTTGACAAAAATAGATCAAAAATACGGATAGTTATTGGGATTAAAATAAGAAAAGGAAGAAAGAAGAAAACAAATACAGAATCTCGCAGCGGAAGGACAAAATATAATACATAAATAACAGTTCATGAAGCTGTTAAAACATACAGTTTCTTATATTTTACAACGATTATCAGAGTAAATTAACATACAACGTGACAATGCATTTGCAGCAGAATAATAATAATAATATGTCTGTTGAGCTCCATCTTCATCTTCATAATTGTATTCTTCAAAGCAAGTGAATCTTCGCTAACTGCAACTCGGTCTGACCCGAGCGTATTGCAAAAAGAAACACAACTAACACTCGGATCAGAACTAAATCATTCTCATATTAGTTAAATCAAATTTCATGTAATAATATGAGTGCAATAACTTAAGAGATGTTACGGGAATTTCCATCTCTTAAGGATCCATCAAACTAATACTATATAATATAATACGCTATTATAATAGTGTCTATGGTTAAATATAAAATATTAAAATAGCGTAAGCGGGATTACATCTTTACTCTTACACCGTTTATACGTTGTCGTAAACATTGCATATAAAACACCAGTAACGGTCGGTGGATAGGGATACGCCGCTATACGACAACGTTAAATCAAAATCATAGGGGGCTCGATCAGGATAAATATGACAAGGCATCGAGGCAATACCCATCAGTAGTGATTCTACCCGATTGCGGACCCAGGCCTGTGGTAACGCATAGCCGCAACTACCGCCCACCCCAGACATACCCCCAAAATCAATCAAAGGCGCCAATCAATCAAAAAGTATATATATGGTATCGAAGAAGTATGCCTGCTCAGAGTAGCTAACTCAATTAACCTGGGTATGGCTCCTGTTTTAGTCATTTCAATTATGACCCGAAGGTCAGGGCTATCCATCATCGTTCTCTTTCTTCAAATCCAGTAATCGCCTCCAAATCCATCCAACACCATTTCTGGAACTTCACCGCATACACAGTTGTTAAAGTGGTTATCGGTATTGGCAGAGAGTAAGACAATATTCGATCCTGGTCTCTTTAACAACCTAACATTTTACATTTTTCACACCGGTCAGTTCTTTTACATCTCGAAGAGGTTAATACTTCATATCAAAATATCAGATTTCCAAAATCATTCAATATTCAAGATAGAATATTATTCATATTAAATATCCATTTAAACCAATTAAAATCTTGAAACAATACCAACTTTAATAATTTGAATATTAAAATAGTTAACAGTATATTTAAAATAGTTTGGATATATAATTGAAATAGTTTGAAAATAAATAGTTTGTAATTAAAATAGAATTTATCAAATTTATTAAAATATATATATTTAAAACATTAAAGAAATTTATAAAATAAATAGCTGATTATAAAATAATTTATTTAAAATAATTTGTAAAATAAAATAGTAAATAAAGTAAAATAGTTTATAAAGAAAAATAATTATTATTAAAATAGTTTATAAAATGGTTTAAAATATTATTGTTGGAATTAGAATCGTTTCTCTAAAATTACAATTAAACTTGAAGTCATACTCCAACT
The DNA here is from genome assembly GCA_030737875.1 of Allium sativum. Classification (NCBI taxonomy): domain Eukaryota; kingdom Viridiplantae; phylum Streptophyta; class Magnoliopsida; order Asparagales; family Amaryllidaceae; genus Allium; species Allium sativum. The sequence continues at coordinate 28,494,324 of CM060925.1, read as the reverse complement.
TTCAAATCAATCAACTCAAATTCAATACTTCAACCGATTAACTTTCTATACATTTCAGTTTAATCCATTTACTCCAATTTTTAACTTCAAGTTACACATCAAAATTTACTTTAGCGTTTATTTTCCAAAATCCAACTTTAATATCCAAAGGAAAACAGTTTATAAAACAACATCTAAACTGTCTTTAAAACAATATTTTCAAATTTCATAGTTAAAACAAATTTTATTTAACCGACCGGTGTCCATATATAATTTTCTATCCTATGGCCAAGTGATACTTAAATTTTAATTTTAGTATTTTGGGAAAGGATATATATCATTTCAATCCAGATCAGGGTCATAGGTATTTATCATTTCAACCTACGTTCTTAATTCATTTTAATGATTAACCCCGGGTTTATTCGATGCCCATAACATCTAGGGTAATGATTGGTATTAATCAACACAACAATGGTCATACATAAATAAATGTGAATAACAGGTAAATTCACCCAATTAGCATCAATATGTCAAACATATCAAATTCAAGTCATTCATCACATCAATACATACAAATAGTCTAATATCATATAAATTTACCAATTATCAGGCGTTAGGTTTTTAAAACAGTAATTAAATGTCAAATTTTAACTTAACTGTAAAATTAAATCTAACAGTCAAATTAAACTACATTATCAATGAAAATCAATATAAATATGCAACTTAAACTATCAAACATCAATCCAAACAATCATATCATGAAATTATATTATTTTAACTAATATTAGAATACTTTAGTTAAGCATGAGTAGGTTACATCACTCACCTTGCTTCTATATGCGATTGAAATTCCAATTTTAGCCCAAAATTCAATGTTCCCAGAATCAACCCAAACTAGCGGCATCACGAAGAGCTCGTCGATACGATTCCAACGCAACAAACCGCATGTCAAACTGAAATAGTATGAAGAGGTTATTCGAGTTTTAGTGATTAGAAAAAAAATTAAAAACAAAAAATGGAACCAAATCATCAATACTTGCCACGTCACCAAGCCATATCCGCTCCTTACTCCTCCTTCACGCATGCGTTTGCTCCAGGAAAAATAGAACCCACCGTCGTTGCTATCCAATCCCAAACCGCACCATCCATTTGTCCACCCGAATCCGATCGAACGTCATCACCGTGTTCGCCATTGAAAACTCCACTTGCGCCCCAACCGCCTTCCCTTCCAGTCACCCATAACACTGCCAAAACGCTGAAACTCACGCAAGATTTGAGACCAAATTCTGAAAAATCTGTGAAGAGGTGGATACGATCCACCCTGTGGATCCGAAGAAGCTGTGACGCTCTACAGTTTTGCTCCATAAATCGTTGAATTTCATTTGGAATTGAAGGAGAAATTAATCAATGAAGTTTCGAAAAATTTCAACAATTGAAAATAAAGTGGCGGCTGTAGGAATAACGAGATTAGGTTAAGAATGAATTAGATTAGAATTATGATTATTTATTTGTAAAAGAATCTCAATGGTTAATGAGATAAATAAAACATTCAAGCTTTTCTTATTCACAATTAATATAATTCCAAACGTTGCTAACCTAGATTAAGACAAATATCAATAATATATGTTACAATTGCCAAATTCAATTATTATTTACCAATTTATGTTGAACATTAATTATATTAAATTAATTAACTTTCCTTTTTATTCAACTTTCATAAGTAGCAAATTTTATCGTTTTGATTACTCAAAATTTACCATAGCTCAAAACGAATTCACATATAAAATGCAATGTTAAATATTACACTAATTTTCAATATATAAGGAATTCCAAAATTATAAATTTGTTTTATATATTGTTAATTCATTGTTAATTTCAAAAGTCGTAATAAAATACTTTACTGAAAAATCTTTCTTATATTACCAAATACAAGTTATAATCATATATAACTATTGAAAGTTCATCGCTTAATAAACTAGATTAAATTCATATCGTGTCGATTTATAAAATGAATCCTAAATTTTTGATTTGATTCCATTTCAAGCATTATTCACAAAATCAATTCTTTATTTACATTAAATGTCAACAACAATTTTTGTCCATCGTAAAAGGAAGTACAGGCTTTGTTTGCCTACAAATATGAATGTTCCCCTTTTCTTATTAATCTATTTGTTCGTTCGTTGAAATTCGAAATAATACAATGTGCATGACAATTCAAACATTTACAACAATCAATGATATTAAAATACAAAACTATCTACATATGAAAACGTATGTAAAAGATATATCATTAAATCATACCAAAAATTAAAGATCATATTAAATTGGATATACAAACTAAACTGAGCAATTAGTTTTAAAATTAATCAACTTCAATTTAAGTCTTAAAAACTTTCTATAAATTCCTCAATTACATTTCTGACCAATTTCTTCCAATTAAACATTTCTTTCAATTTAATTTCAAAGCATGTTTGTTTTACTCAAATCAAAATAAAATTCAAACTAACTTTGCGAATTGATTTTATTTGTATTTAATTCCAACATTGATTTTTTTCTTTTCTTTTTACAATTCAATTGAATTTCAACTATAAATTCTTTAACTCAATTCCACTCATTTTCTTTAGGATTTCAATTTTCATTATTAATTACTATAAACAAAATCAAAGTTAAGTTTACAATCAACTCAACTTATTATTGTTATAATAAGTTGAAATCCATTACCTAATTCTCTTTAATTAAGTTCACACATCAAAATTTATATAGTTAAATCATTAAATTTTGTTTATAACAAAATATATATTCAAAAGTCATATTAAATTTAGTAATCTAAATTATCGAAAAATAGGGGTTGTTACACTCTCCCCCACTTACAACTTTTCGTCCTCGAAAAGGCGTAGTAAGGAAGTTGTCAATTTATAAAACAAATCACATATATATATATATTAAGCGATATATGTAGAAAATTATATAAGGCTTAACAAATACATCTAACAAACTAATAACTAGTATTCATCCAAAAATTTAACAATAATTTCATTCAAACTTTCTAATATCAATATTTAATCTATTATAGTACCACTTCTTACAAATATACAATTAATTACATTTATTGGTAGCATTCACTTTTATTGCACATTAGTTGTTTTCATTCTTTTCAAATTTGATTCGTTGCAATTTATTTGGGTTATATAATTTATTTTAATATAATGAATTCATATTCAATTTATGCATATTACTTCATATCCAATTGACTCATTTACAATCATCTATGTTCACTATTTTTGTTTCAATTCACCAATTAGATTCATTTCCTTATTACATCAATTTCATTCCATATTCCTTAAGTTAATGTATATTTTATCATTTCTCTTATTTTTTACACAAGTTCAACCTTTTCAATTTGATTCAAATTCACTATTTAACATTTCTAAGAGTTCCCACTTTATTTATTTCTCTTAGATTCATTTCATAGTTCAATAATTTTATTGTTCATTTCTTCAATTATTCTAGAACCTAAGAATTTAACTTCAGGTTCATTTCCAAATCAAATTTCAAATATTATATATTTTATATTTTATATAAAAACATAGTATAAAAGATTTAAATGAAATCCAGTTTCACAAAATGAAGTATAAAAGTTCTAAGTGATCTCCCTCCACATAGTCTCTTGAAAATAAATGTCGATGATGCGTGCACTCGTCACTGAAATCATTTTTCAAAGGCAAGAGGAAAGTATACACTTATTTCAAAAATTCATTTGAAAACAATTTCTATATGAAACAACTTTTAAAATATAATGACATTATTAAAAAATCATTTTTAAATTAATTTTACAAAACCACCCAAAATTAAATTCCCAAATTCATATTTAACTTCTTGTTTCATTACCAATTAAATTTTCAACATTTCATTTTTCTTAAACCATTCAATAACTAATAGCCTTAATTATTGATTAATCGAATAATAAACGATGAAAATCCAATGTTATCATCGACCAAAATAAAGATTAATAGATTTTCAAATAATTCTTATATATATAAAATATAATTCAAAACAATATTATGTCGATAAGCCCTGTTCGAGTGTTTAGAAATCCCTATCGATGCCTTGGCGTCCAAGTACCGACCAGAATTCATAAATACTCAACAGAATAACCAACACAATATAAAACCATTTTTATATCAGAATACAAATACGCTATCTCATATACACTCCAACTCATTCTAGGTTATTACTACCCCATCTCTAATGAGATAATCCCAAATAGAGCCAAGGTTTTCGCTAAACCAAAGCTCTGATACCAAATGTAACATCCGTGATTTTTGACCATTCAAATCGACAATGATCCTTAATGTCAACATAATCAGATCAAAAATACGAATAGTTATTGGGATTAAAATAATAAAAAGAAGAAAGAAGAAAACAAATACAGAATCACGCAGCGAAAGGACAAAATATAATAAATAAATAACAGTTCATGAAGCTGTTAAAACATACATTTTCTTATATTTTACAACGATTATTAGAGTAAATTAACATACAACATACCAATGCATTTGCAGCGGAATAATAATAATAATACATCTGTTGAGCTCCATATTGGTATTCTTCAAAGTAAGTGAAACTTCGGTAACTGCAACTCGGTCTGACCCGAGCGTATTGCAAAAAGAAACACAACTAACACTCGGATCAGAACTAAATCATTCTCATATTAGTTAAATCAAATTTCATGTAATAATATGAGTGCAATAACTTAAGAGATGTTACGGGAATTTCATCTCTTAAGGATCCATCAAACTAATACTATATAATATAATACGCTATTATAATAGTGTCTATGGTTAAATATAAAATATTAAAATAGCGTAAGCGGGATTACATTTTTACCCTTACACCGTTTATACGTTGTCGTAAACATTGCATATAAAACACCAGTAACGGTCGGTGGATAAGGATGCGCCGCTATACGACAACGTTAAATCAAAATCATAGAGGGCTCGATCAGGATAAATATGACAAGGCATCGAGGCAATACCCATCAGTAGTGATTGTACCGGATTACGGACCCAGGCCGGTGGTAACGCATAGCCGCAACTACCGCCTACCCCAGACATACCCCCAAAATCAATCAAAGGCGCCAATCAATCACAAAGTATATATATGGTATCGAAGAAGTATGCCTGCTCAGAGTAGCTAACTCAATTAACTTGGGTATGGCTCCTGTTTTAGTCATTTCAATTATGACCCAAAGGTCAAGGCTATCCATCATCGTTCTCTTTCTTCAAATCCAGTAATCGCCTCCAAATCCATCCAACACCATTTCTGTAACTTCACCGCATACACAGTTGTTAAAGTTGTTTTCGATATTGGCAGAGAGTATGACAATATCCGATCCCGGTCTCTTTAACAACCTAACGTTTTACATTTTTCACACCGGTCAGTTATTTTACATTTTGAAGAGGTTCATACTTCATATCAAAATATCAGATTTCCAAAATCATTCAATATTCAAGGTAGAATATTATTCATATTAAATCTCCATTTAAACCAATTAAAATCTTGAAACAATTCCAACTTTAATAATTTGAATATTAAAATAGTTAACAGTATATATAAAATTGTTTAGATATATAATTGAAATAGTTTGAAAATAAATAGTTTGTAATTAAAATAGAATTTATCAAATTTATTAAAATATATATATTTAAAACATTAAAGAAAGTTATAAAATAAATAGCTAATTATAAAATAATTTATAAAATAAAATAGTAACTAATGTAAAATATTTTATAAAGAAAAATAATTATTATTAAAATAGTTTATAAAATGGTTTATTGTTGGAATTAGAATCGTTTCTCTAAAATTTCAATTAAACTTGAAGTCATATTCCCACTTCCAAATCAATCAACTCAAATTCAATATTTCAACCGATTAACTTTCTATACATTTCAGTTTAATCCATTTACTCCAATTTTTAACTTCAAGTTACACATCAAAATTTACTTTAGCGTTTATTTTCCAAAATCCAACTTTCATGTCCAAAGGAAAACAATTTATAAAACGACGTCTAAACTGTCTTTAAAACAATATTTTCAAATTTCATGGTTAAAACAAATTTTATTTAACCGACCGGTGTCCGTATATAATTTTCTATCTTATGGCCAAGTGATACTTAAATTTTAATTTTAGTATTTTGGGAAAGGATATATACCATTTCAATCCAGATCAGGGTCATAGGTATTTATCATTTCAACCTACGTTCTTAATTCATTTTAATGATTAACCCCGGGTTTATTCGATACCCGTAACATCTAGGGTAATGATTGGGATTAATCAACACAACAATGGTCATACATAAATAAATGTGAATAATAGGTAAATTCACACAATTAGCATCAATATGTCAAACATATCAAATTCAAGTCATTCATCACATCAATACACACAAACAGTCAAATATCATATAAATTTCCCAATTATCAGGCGTCAGGTTTTTAAAACAGTAATTAAATGTCAAATTTTAACTTAACTGTAAAATTAAATCTAACAGTCAAACTAAACTACACTATCGATTCAAATCAATATAAATATGCAATTTGAACTGTCAAACATCAATCCAAACAATCGTATTATGAAATAATATTATTTTAACTAATATTAGAATACTTTAATTAAGCATGAGTAGCTTACATCACTCACCTTGGTTCTATATGCGATTGAAATTCCAATTTTAGCGCAAAATCCAGTGTTCTTAGAATCAGCCCAAACCAGCAGCATCACGAAGAGCTCGTCGATACGATTCCAACGCAACAAACCGCATGTCAAGCTGAAGTAGTATGAAGAGGTTATTCGAGTTTTAGTGATTAGAAGAAAAAAATTAAAAACGAAAAATGGAACAAAATCATCAATACTCGCCACGTCACCAAGCCATATCCACTCCTTACTCCTCCTTCACGCATGCGTTTACTTCAGGAAAAATAGAACCCACCGTCGTTGCTATCCAATCCCAAACCGCACCATCCATTCGTCCACCCGAATCCGATCGGACGTCATCACCGTGTTTGCCATTGAAAACTCCACTTGCGCCCCAACCGCCTTCCCTTCCAGTCACCCATAACACCGCCAAAACGCTGAAACTCACGCAAGATTTGAGACCAAATTCTGAAAAATCTGTGAAGAGATGGATACGATCCACCTTATTGATCCGAAGAAGTTGTGACGCTCTATAGTTTGCTCCATAAATCGTTGAATTTCATTGGGAATCGAAGGAGAAACTAATCAATGAAGTTTCGAAAATTTTCAACCATTGAAAATAAAGTGGCGGCTGTAGGAATGACGAGATTGGGTTAAGAATGAATTAGATTAGAATTATGATTATTTATTTGTAAAAGAATCTCATTGGTTAATGAGATATATAACACATTCAAGCTTTTCTTATTCACAATTAATATAATTCCAAACATTGCTAACCTAAATTAAGACAAATATCAGTTATAGGAATCAATAATATATGTTACATTTGCCAAATTCAATTATTATTTACCAATTTATGTTGAACATTAATTATATCAAATTAATTAACTTTCCTTTTTATTCAATTTTCATAAGTAGCAAATTTTATCGTTTTGGTTACTCAAAATTTACCATAGTTCAAAACGAATTCACATATAAAATTAAATGTTAATTATTACACTAAGTTTCAATATATAAGGAATTCCAAAATTATAAATTTATTTTATATATTGTTAATTCAAAGTTAATTTCAAAAGTCATAATAAAATACTTTACTGAACAATCTTTCTTATATTACCAAATACAAGTTATAATCATATATAACTATTGAAAGTTCATCGCTTAATAAACTAGATTAAATTCATATCGTATCGATTTATAAAATGAATCCTAAATTTTTGATTTGATTCCATTTCAAGCATTATTCACAAAATCAATTCTTTATTTACATTAAATTTCAACAACTATTTTTGTCCATCGTAAAAGGAAGTATAAGCTTTGTTGGCCTACGAATATGAATGTTCCCCTTTTTTATTTATCTATTTGTTCTTTCGTTGAAATTCGAAATAATACAATGTGCATGACAATTCAAACATTTACAACAACCAATGATATCAAAATACAAAACTATCTACATATGAATACGTATGTAAAAGATATATCATTAAATCATACCAAAAATTAAAGATCATATTAAATTGGATATACAAATTAAACTGAGCAATTAATTTTAAAATTAATCAATTTCAATTTAAGTCTTAATAACTTTCGATAATTTGCTCAATTAGGTTTCTAACCAATTTCTTCCAATTAAACATTTCTTTCAATTTAATTTCAAAACATGTTAGTTTTACTCAAATCAAAATAAAATTCAAACTAACTTTGCGAATTGATTTTATTTGTATTTAATTCCAACATTGACTTTTTTTCTTTTCTTTTTACAATTCAATTGAATTTCAAATATAAATTCTTTAACTCAATTTCACTCTTTTTCTTTAGGATTTCAAATTTTCATTGTTAATTACTATAAACAAAATCAAAGTTAAGTTTACAATCAGCTCAAGTTGAAATTCATTACCTAATTCTCTTTAATTAAGTTCACACATCAAAATTTATATAGTTAAATCATTAAATTTTGTTTATAACAAAATATATATTCAAAAGTCATATTAAATTTAATAATCTAAATTATCGAAAAATAGGGGTTGTTACATGAGTCTTGTTCCTGTCTATGTAAGTGCAGTCACTAATTGTATTGCCATTGAAGTTTCTTGCCTTTTCAATGACTAGCGACTGCTTTGGCTTACTGAATTGCTGAGCCAAGAGTGGATGTACCTACGGCTTGCTGCTCCGAAACTGCAAGCGCAAGCTTGCTTCTCCAAAACAACAATCCATGGCTTGCTGTTTGGAAGCAGCAAGCTCAGGCTTTCTATTCTAACAATCTCACGCTTTCTGTTCCAACAAGCCATGGCTTGCTGTTTCCGAACAGCAACCCACGAATACATCCACTCTTGGCTCATGTTATTTTGCTGTAATTTTTTGATTGCAGATATAGTAAAAATAGATGTTGAGTTCATATTATTTTGTAGTAGGTATTATAAGTTAAATATGTTAATTTTAAATTTTTATTTGATCACTAACCGTTAAATTTCATCCTTTTAGATAGGTGAAGAATAATGTTGATGCAAGGAATGCACATAATGTTTTCTTGAAGTTTATTTTGGTATCTGTGTAGTAAGTTTATTTTGTAGTAGAAAAGACTTTTATTTTGGTAGTGGCTTTGTGTACTATAGTTTAAGTATCGTCTTTGTTTACAAACTTTAGTTATGGATTGAGTTCAGTTTCACTAATGGAAGCGACTACTAGTCTTGTTTTTATATAATTATTTTTCATTTGATTTTTTGGTGAAGAAGTTGTACTATGATATTAGTATAGTTTAGGGTAATGATATGTGTGCAAATGTTACATAATGATATGGATGCTGTACATTTAGCACCAGCAGACGACAACATAAACAAATTGCTGTGCAAATATTAGTGATGGCGTTTCGTAAACACTGATATAACCTTGTTAATTTTTTACAATGCGTGACAAACGTTGTTGAAAAATTAATAACAGCATTTAATATATGTTGTGCATATTTCCACAGCACAGATGACATGCAATGTAAATATTACTAACAGCGTTTCATGATTGCTGATAAAATGAGAGGGAACGTTTTTATAGCATGTAAAAACGCTGATAAATATTATTAACGGCATTTGAAATTAGCTGTTGAAAGTCTGTGTGAAGTTGTACATTTTTTGACAACATGTTTCAAATGTTGTCTATTTTTTAAAACAACTAAAAAAAGCTGTGTATGGCATATTAACAGCTAGTTCAAAACACTGTAAAACGTGAAATGTAACAGTATTTATTCTACCGTTGTTGAAAAAAAAGGGCCTACGACAACATGTCGTTATACAACGTTCATCAAAACACTGTAAAATTGTACAACAGCGTTTTTGGGACGTTGTTAAAAGCATTTTTTGGTGTAGTGAATCCTCATAAGAAGGCTTTGAGATTTGTGAGAGGGTTGAATCAACCTCTCCAAGGACCGGCGTTGACGCATATCCCTATGGGAGCACATTTGAGAGGGCAGTGGATATGGCCTTGATGCAGGAGGATGGGAAAGTGGACAAGCAAGAAGTTAAGAGCGAAGAGGCCACGCCCAAGACTAAAAAGAAAAGGTGTTAACCCAAGAGGGGTGCAGCGAAGAAAGGAGAGAAAGGACAAATCGAGACAGAAGTCAAGTGTCATGGCTATGGAAGGGGCACTTTGTCAGAGACAGCAAGAACACTAAGAATGCTTGTTTCAATTGTGGACAGAAGGGACACTTCAGCAAGCAATTCCCTCAGAAATAGAGTCAGAGGGCAGGATCATCCAGAGCACAATTTCGTGCGCTTGAGGCGACTCAGACTAGTAGTCAGGACTGAGGTAGGAAAGTCACCGCATAAGGTTTGATTTCTCTTTTTGACTCTCCTATTAGGACTTTATTAGATTCGGGTGCTTCTCATTCTTTCATATCCAATTCAGTTGTTGATAGTCTGTACCTAGATACTTGTATAGTTTCCGATCCTGTAGTGGTCTCAAACCCCATAGGAGGTATGAATCACATGTTTATGATATGCAGGGGTTTGAGAATTTCTGTTCCGGGCGTCAATTTTGAGTGTGACCCATATGTTTTGGCTTTATGGATTACGGGCTTATTCTAGGGATGCATTGGCTAGCCTTGTATGGTTCCATCCTCGATTGTGAGAGGATAATTTTTAGTCTTTTGACATGCCAGGGTAGAACTCTCGAGATTTCTTGTGACCAACAAGGGTCAGTTATGCATTCTTTAGATTAAAGAAGGCTCTTACATCATCTCCAGTTTTGACTCTTCCTGTTGGTACCAAGATGTTTACCATATACACGAATGCTTGCAGAATGGGTTTGGGTGCAGTGTTGATGCAAGAAAGTGGGGCTGTCTCCTACAGTAGGCACTTGAGGGTATATGAGAGGAACTACCATACCCACGATTTGGAGTTGGCGACAATAGTGTTTGCATTTAAGTCTTGGAGACATTATTTACTAGGAGAGAGGTTCAAGCTTTATACAGATCATAGGTCTCTAAAGTACCTATTCTCGCGGAAAGATCTCAATTTGCGACAGCAGCATTGGATGGAGTTCCTTATGTCCTATGACTTTGAGATAACGCATAGCCCAGGGAAAGGGAATGTGGTTGCAAACACATTAAGTAGAAAGAGAATGGCCTTGAGTCCATTATTCATAGAGTGGTAGAGCTTGGAGTTTATCTGGTCATTCGATTTTATACTATCTATGGATTTTGCACTCAGATTATTGGCATCATTGAAGGTGCAACCTACTCTTTTATAGCGCATTGGATCCACTCAACGTGAGAATCAACAATTAGAGGATATCATGGATCGACTCGGTAGAGGAGAAACCTCTAGTCACCTTTCTAGGTATTCTATGGATGAGAGAGGGTGGCTACATCGAGATGGAAAACTGTATGTTCCCAAAGTTGATGATTTGTTGAGATCAGTTCTAGAGGAATCTCATCACTCTTAGATGACTATCCATCCAAGTGGTGACAAGATGTACAGAGATATGAAGAGAGTTTTTCATTGGATTGGAATGAAAAAGGACGTGGCAGAGTATGTATCCCGATGTTTGACTTGCCAGCAAGTGAAGGCTGAACAGAGGAAACCTGGCGGATTGCTTCAGCCTCTAGACATATACGTAGGAAAGCGTCACTATGAATTTTATAGAAGATTTGTCTAGATTGAGGAAGGGCTACACCAGTATTTGGGTTATAGTCGAAAGATTAACTAAGAGTGCTCACTTTATTCTAGTCAAGAGCAAGAGGACGACAACTTAATTAGCATTAGTATATCTTAGAGAAATCGTCCGACTTTATGGGGTACCCTTCAGTATAGTTAGTGACCGTGACCCGATCTTTACGAGTGAGTTTTGGAGGAGCTTGCAGGAGGCACTAGGAATATAGATACGACTTAGCACTGCCTATCACCCTCATACGGATGGAAAGAAAGAGAGGGTTAATAGGGTTATCAAGGATTTATTGAGACTGTGTATCCTAGATTTCGGAGGGACTTGGGAGGAGCATCTCCCATTGGTAAAGTTTGCCTACAATCATAGTTATCGGACGAGTATTGGTATGGTTTCCTTCGAGACACTTTATGGACGACCCTGCAGATCACATACATGTTAGTGGGAGTCTATGGATAGACTTTTCTTGGACCTGAGATGGTTAGAGAAACTTCAGAGAAGATAGACCTGATTCGGAGATGAATGAAAGCAGCTCAGGATTTGCAGAAGTCGTATGTCGATCGGAGGAGGACTGACTTAGAGTTCGAGGTAGGAGATATGGTTTTTATCAACGTGTCACCTATAAGGAACGTTGTTTGTTTTGGCTCGGCAGGGGAGTTTGCGGCAAGGTTTGTAGGTCCCTTCCCAATAGTAGAGAGGATAGGTCAGATGGCCTACAGGGTTAGACAACCAGGGAGACTGGTGGGAGTTCACAACGTGTCCCTTGTCTCACACTTGAGGAAGTGTCTACATGATTCCGTAGGGATAGTAGAGCCGAGTACCCTTGGGTATTTAGAGTTAGAGAAGGAGGCATCAGTCAGAAAAATTCCTACCTAAATACTTGGATCGAAAGTTAAAAAGCTACGAAACAAGGAGATCAAGCTGGTTAAGGTACAATGGGGGGAATATCGTGACGATGTGACATAGGACACTAAAGACAATATTAGCGCTTATTTCCCGTTTCTCTTTGAGATTACATTCTTAATTCCTTTCTAAGCTTTCGAATTTGAATCTATTTTTCCTACCGTTTGAATCTCAATTCTTCGGTAGAAGCCTATGTGACACGACCCAAACTTCCCCATAAAGGAAAGCCCGGATTGAGTTGAGAAAACGACAAATCAGAATACAAACGACAGAACATTTCATTGCTTATTATAACAATTTACATCATAATACAATAATATACAGAGTATGAACAAATAATATACATTTTATAAATATCGGAGATTTACGATTTACAATGCAGCGGAAAATAATACAAAACACAACCGAAAGAGATACACGAATAAAGAGCTTTCCGAATATTATTCCAGCTGTAAACCAGGATCCTGTGAATATACATCTGCAAAACCAAAACTACTAGCTGCCCATGTGGAAAATAAGGCACCTAGAGTTTAGGTTAAAACAATAAACTCCAGGACAGTCATGTGACTGGTGTGAGAACTAAAACAATTATTTAAAACTTTACTTCTAAATCAGATATATCAAGGGACCACGCTGTATAACACGGAATGTATTTCCTACCAAGAATACCAGTGCATATAACAAAATAGCGCAATGCTTTTTGAAAAAATGAAGCTATTATAAGACCCAGTCCCATCACACAATGCTACACAAGCCGGAGGATATGGTTTTCCCTTATAATAGCCAAACATGCTTGGTACCTTTAAAACAAATCATTTGATACTATTTTAAGTGCATAGTGTATAAAACAACTTCAAATCTAAATGTATCAATCATAGACGGCATGGGTACCATCTATCATGTCGCTGATACTATGCTCTACAATCAAAACCGAAATGTCATGCATTGGAAGTTGGATTTCCATCTGTGAGCCAAGGCAGGGGATCGTCCTTACCGCTTCGAGACTGTCTAGCCCGAACCTCAGGAACAACCGCAACTGCACCTTGGATCGTCAGGGCCGGTCCATACGAAGTGGATTAAAATGCCTGAACCATGTGTTTCCCTGCCCTATGGGGCGTAAACTGGTCATATATCGACCAAACCATCCATCGGCACCATAGCGGCCGATATAACCGAGGCGCCTCGCTTTCCATCATCCACATAAGTAAAACGTTCGGGCTTGCAAAACCCGGACACCACCCCTCATTAGAAAGGAACGCATGTCCTCCCTGATGTCCTCTCCCATTTCTGGTTCACACCGGGGTGTAAGGCTCGCGAATTAATGCTATACACAAAGCTATGCTATATTAAAGCTGTGCTTTGATCATCAACCACAAGACTCTGCTTTTCAATAGAAGCCTTAATCATTTGCATATCAGCATGCCACACAGGCAATTCACGCTATGCAACTGATGTCTATCAATCACACAGAATGAAATATGATGTCAGACACACATCCATTTAAAAGTTCGTTCTGGGTCTAAACGAAACCGGAGGCACCTTATTCCTCGCCCCATATTTCCAATATAGGAGAGAGGTCCTCGCATATTCGGTCGATCTCCAAGTATGTCTGGACGATCGCCACTTATTACCTCGTCTTGGGTGTACAGCCCAATCAAGACATCGGTAATCATTCAAATGATGTGAAGAGCTCCGGTCTTTAACCACCGTTTTCATCCTCAACATATCGTTGAATCAGTTATTCAGAATGGGATAAACCGGGTCTTTTTGAATAACTCGCGTATATAATAAACAAGTGCTATAAAACACAACATATGCCTCATTCCAATCCAGAATATTCCTTTATTCAAATATTCTTATATTTTGGGAAAGGTTCCCATTAATTTTATCAAAGATAAATTCTCTAAATTTATTCTTTAATCTTTCTTTGGATATCAATTCAAACCAAATTAAGGTTTATCCAAACTAGTCGGGATTAGCGAACCTTACCGAAGTAATCATTCATTATATTTCCCAATCCCAACATATTCATCCCATGAAGCAAAACTGGGAAAACTTCGTATCTAACACCACAGTGTTATCGGTAAAATTAATTACCATTTCACGTTCAAATCTAATTAAAGATTTAGCTATCGCTTAGAGCAAAACTGGTGGTACTCCATTCTCGATTATTTCATGAATTTGATAATCTAAATTATCACATTCTCATCCCAGTCTAATTAAAGATTCATTAAAACTCCATTTAGTTAAATCTCCAAAAATCATTGCTTAATGATTATTCAAATTCAGGAAATAATTCTGCCTTTAACTGGGTTAAAGAACTAACGTCATTTAAAACACAGCTCACGATAAACCTAAAATCACATTCCATCAATTATGGAATCTTCACAGAAAACATATCAATATATATAATCGATATAAACTTCCATATCCGACTAATAATATAAATGGAATAATGTCTAAGCCTTTTAAATTTCATATATATTAACAGCCTTCCTCCATAGAAGCTCACTTCGATTATTATCAAATCGAATTCCATTCCATTCCAATTTACTATATTAAATTGGAAAACTTTACTTTGGAAAAATTCCTTTAAATCTTAATGAAAGATTAACAAATTACAAATCACATTTCACACTGTAAATCAGGTTAAAGAATAATTGTCGTTAAAAACACAGTTCACAATAAACCCGATTGACATTCCATTTTATTCCAATTACCAAATATAATTGGAAACTCTAATAATCTTAATTAAAAGATTTATTTTTTTCGCACGGAGTTCAAGAACAGTGTTAATGAAGACACCATTCACGATAAACCCAAAATCCCATTTGATATTAAATACAAGGCTCTGAATAGAAAATATATCGACTTATATTCAATATCAAATTCCGAAACTAACAAATATCGTATTGGAAATAACGATATAAATATATCTTTCAAATTTTCACAATAATATCTGTATAATCAAGAAATCCAACATCGAAATATTTCTAAGATTATTTCGACTCAAATCCATTCCAATTTACTGTATTAAATTTTGGTTATATTAAAACCCATTCTCAATCCAATTTATTTTATTTTAAAAATAATTGGATTAAAATTCTAGTTAATAACTAGTTCATTTCGATAAAAATATATTTTTATCTTTTTAAATATGGAATTTTTCATCCTAATTCTTTCCAAATCATTTATTATGATTTTACACAAATTATTAATATTTTTAATAATTTTATCAAGGCCCGTACAGTCGATTTCCATAAACGGTCATCAAACTGCACTTACATCGACCTTTTCCAAATTTGATTTGGACATATCTCCAAATCCAACAGTTAGATTTCAAATCTCTTATATTAGTTAGAAAGCACTTTTCGATACGAACCCAACAGTTCCGGTTTTAGGAGAATCCAACGGTCGGATCTCCCGTAATATCAATTCGAAGTCAATGGTCGAAATTCACGAACGGCCGCGGCACGGCGCATTCTATTCGGGCCATTATATTATATATATAATATATATTTCTTCGATTTCCATTTAAAACGTATTTTATAAATCTTTTATAAATTCATTTTAAAATGATTCTAACTTCATTTCGAATTTCAAATCAAATTTGATTATTCCTTAATAAATTCATTTTAAATTCATTTTAAAACGATTTCAATTTCATTTAAAATTTCGTATCAAATTTGAATATTCCTTAATAAATTCGTTTTAAATTCATTTTAAAACGATTTCAATTTCATTTCAAATCAAATTTGAATATTCCATAATAAATTCGTTTTAAATTCATTTTAAAACGATTTCAAATTCAGTTCAAATTTCAAATCAAATTTGAATAGTCCATATCATTTTAATATTAAAATGATAATATTTTCAAAATATCAAATTTTGAAATCACTTTTCGATATTCATTATAAAATGAATAAAATCGACAAAATTCCCGTTTGTTTTAAAATGGCGTTTAACTACTTAACACAGCTTCACATTTCAATATTCACTGAATATTATTTTAAAATATTCGTTAATTCTAAACTGGAATCAAACACAGTCAATTACCATATAATTTTATTTATATGGATCTCATACACACATGTTCACAACAATAACCAAACACAATCAACCATCATCCAAGTGCATTACACAACTGTATAAGCGTTAAATATAAATAAACTTACAACAGCCTGTCAACCAATTGATGGACATACAACTAAACAGTTGGGACTAGTGTATGTCAAATATCATCCCAATAACCGTGTGGGGTTTCAATCAACACACATAGATTTTATTTGTGTGGTTGGGCGATGCGTAAAAAATATCGTTCCAATCAATATCCGTCAAATGTGTGTACATTTACAAATCGTCTGATTTGTAAATGAATATTTATTTTCATTCATATACTCATTAAAAATTATATTTCTAACGATAAAATATTTATTCCAACATATGAATATTTTACATAGTTCATTTACACAATAAAAATGATATTTTTTTTGCTCAAATATTTTATTCCATACACATGAATATTTTATATATACATGACAATCACAATCAAATTCCACAACACAATATAATCAAACAAGTCGTCCATGGTCTGTGGACGATGGGGAGCAGTTCATATATGCAGTTATAAAATAAACAACTGTACATAAATTATTTTAGTGAGAAGTTCTCACCTTTGGGATCACTCCATCATTCTTTATCGGACAGTTTGGATTTGGATTTGGATTTGATTCCTGTCTGTTACATCGCAATATGTTTCATGCGGTATGTATATATTAAAAATCATATTTTTAAGAGGATTCTATGTATAATTAGAAATCACATTTTTAAACTGTTCTATACATTTTGAAAACAAAGTCATTTATAATAAAATCATATTTTTATTTAAGCTATATATATATATATATATAAAGATCATATTTTTATTTACAATGCTATTTTATAAAAATTATATTTTTGACACTGCTATTTTTATTATAAAAGTCATATTTTATTTTTGCCATTTCTATTTTAAATACACTGCTATTTTTCTATTTTTAAAACAACAATATTTATATTTTCAAATCAAAGATATTTATATTTTCAAAATCATGTATATTTATATTTTCAAATCAAAGATATTTGTATTTTCAAATCAAAGATATTTATATTTTCAAAATCATGTATATGTATATTTTCAAAATCAAAGATATTTATATTTTCAAATCAAAGATATCTACATTTTTAAATCAAAGCTATTTATATTAATCATATTCTTATCATTGCTATATACATAAAGAAAATTAGAGTTTTTATCAATGCTATACATATTAAAACTGAAAATAAATTCACTATTTATTTAAACTAAAACTGAAAATAAATTCAATTAAACCTTAGTCATGCTCTAAAATGTTGTCGTTGCTCCCTTTTCATCTACTTCCTTATGTTTTAAACAAAACCCATCAGTCGATGGAAAACCTTCTACGCCGCCATCACCAGAAGACCCCGGACCCAAATCAAAAGCCACCACGTTGAGCGTCGTCATTCACTCCCCATATCGCCGGAGGTCTCACGAAATCCGGTGCCCCCCTTGAGATGAAAAATGCCAGTGAACCCTCTGACTTTTATCCCCCAAATCGAAGAGAATACTCCACCATTTCAGATCATAGACGTTCAATGTTTGGACCCGTCATAGTTCTTCGATTTGGCTTTGGAAATTTCGAATTTTGTTGAGTGGATTTCAATTTTGAAAGGGAGAAAGGATCGAACGAGAGGATCGTCTATTTCGTTTTTCTTTGAAGGCGCGGAAAGGATGTTGACCACGGATGGAATTTTGGAAGGGTTTTGACCAATGAAAACTATATATATATATATAATATTTAATTTGTAAATAACTTGTTAATGCTTTGAACTCCAACGACTGTCGCCCGTAGCACAATACCCCCATTCCGAACACAATGGGACATGTCGGGTAAGCCAATCCAACTGTTACGATCAGTTTTTCTTCAAATTAAAATATAAATCAATATATATTGAATTTGAACAGACATTTTAACTTACCGGGGCCACATACTGACTCCAAAAATTCCATAAAAATAAATCTGGCTATGTTTTGATGATATAGTCTTAACAAAACTGATTTCGTCGAATTTGGAAATCGTTTGAAAAATGGCCATTTTCCAGTCGATTAAATTCAAACTGAATTGACCAAACACGTTTAAATTCACCAGGCTTACATATTGATTCCAATAATTATGAAAATTGGAATCCAGCAATAATTTGACATTACGGATCGAACAAAAGTGGTCTCGTCGAAAACAGAGGTCGTTTGCAAAATCTCCACTTTTAAGGGCTATATTTTCCATAGCGACTATTCTGAATTGTCAACTGGGCATAACTTTTTATTCCCGCTATGAAATTTGGATTTTTCACATTCATTGGAAAGATATTTTCAAACAGATTCAAATATTTCTAGTTTCACTAAAATCCGGTTTATTTTGGATCTTGTACGTTCATTTGAAATTTGAAATCGAATTTTCAAACTACCGCGCCATTTACAATTTCTTTTATAATTAAAACAAATATTTATATTATAACTTTGATTTGAATAAATATATACATTCTAATTCTATTCAAAATAAATTTCTAGTCGTTATAATTTAAATTAAACCATTTTAATTATTAAAAATTCATTAAAATTGCCGAAATAAAAATTTTAAATTGGTTCTGATTTTCCGGGTTGTTACAATCTTCCCCACTTAAAATCTTTTCGTCCTCGGAAAGGAACGGAGATGAAAGTTGTTTTACAAACCAACTCAACTTTCATTCTGGCTTTCATTCTTCAACTTTTCAATTTCTAAGAATTTTCCAGTTCTTAAAAAATTTGGCTAACACCCTAAATTTTTGAAAAATTTCGCCATAACCTCCTTTGCATGGGGAGACATTTAAAACCACAACTAGCCTTATAGGGCCCTCATCCACCCAAAAGAAAGAGAAAATGCCAAGCGGCCAGCCTTAGGCTCATAATCCTTTGAAAGAAAAAAAAGAAAATTGCCAAGCGGCCAGCCTTAGGCTCATAAACCGGCTCATAAACCTTTAAAAGAAAAAGAAAATTGCCACGCGGCCAGCCTTGGGCTCATAAACCTTTAAAAGAAAAAGAAAATTAGTAAACACGTACCTATTTGTCGGGCATACAATTTAATTCCTCGTCTTAGTTTCCCTGTTATGACCTGTTCATTATATACATGTAAAGATGTATGCAATTCCAATCAATTTTCAACTCAGTTCAATATTTGTTCAATTTGGCTAATTTTACTTTCCTTCACCTGTTGGTTTAACCGAACAATTACACAACACAATCAGCAATCAATTAGTTGATTAAAGTTTCAAACACATAACTTTAATACATAGTCGAAAATCATATTCTTGATGCCAATTTACAAATAACAAACCCTACCTAGTTTTGGTTCTCATACCAGTCAAGTGGAAATATATAGATATCACCCTTTTGAAACTCGAAAATAAGTACTGACGATGCCGCGACATCACCAGTATTATTCTCGGACATATAGAGTGTGATTCTATATCTACCCAGTATATTGGAGGCTTCGTATACACATGGATCAGACGTATATGCAAAATCTTTATATACTGGATTGTCTAAATTCAATCTAAAATAAATATTCAAATACATATAATACAGTTTTGAATTTTCAAAACAAAAATTTGTTTTTGTTTTTATTTTAAAAACACTACTATTCACACTTGTTCTTGGATACTACTGATCCTATCTCTAACGAGTCATTCTTATTGGATATTACTAATCCAATCTCTGATGAATTCTTTCGTTTGGTTCTAATGTGTCTTGTTCTCGAGCTCTATAAACCAAAGTTCCGATATCAAACTGACACGACCCAAACTTCCCCGTAAAGGAAAGCCTGGATTGAGTTAAGACACGACAAATCAAATACAAACGACAAAACATTTCATTGCTTATTACAACAAATTACATCAGAGTACAAGAATATACAGAGTATGAACAAATAATATACATTTGATAAATATCAGAGATTTACAATTTACAATGCAGCGGAAAATAATACAAAACACAACTGAAAGAGATACACGGATACAGAGCTTTCCGCATATCCTTCCAACTGTAAACCAGGATCCTGTGAATATAAATCTACAAAACCAAAACTACTAGTTGCCCATGTGGAAAATAGGGGCACCCAGAGTTTTGGTTAAAACAATAAAATCCAGGTCAGTCATGTGACTGGTGTGAGAACTAAAACAGTTATTTAAAACTTTACTTCTAAATCAGATATATCAAGGGACCACGCCGTATAACACGGAACGGGTTTCCTCCCAAGAATACTAGTGCATATAACAAAACAACACAATGACTTTTGGAAAAATGAAGCTATTATAAGACCCAGGTCCCATCACACAATGCAACGCAAGCCGGAGGATGAGGTTTTCCCTTATAATAGCCAAACATGCTTGGTACATTTAAAACAAATCATTTGATACTATCATAAGTGCATAGTGTATAAAACAACTTCAAATCTAAATGTATCAATCATAGGCGACATGGGTACCATCTATCATGTCGCCGATACTAGGCTCTATAATAAAAACCGAAATGTCATGTATTGGAAGTTGGATTTCCGTCTGTGAACCAAAGCAAGGAATCATCCTTACCGCTTCAAGACTGTTTAGCCTGAGCCTCAGGAACAGCCGCAACTGCATCTTGGATCGTTAGGGCTGGTCCACATGAAGTGGATTAAAATGCATGAACCATGCGTTTCCCCGCCCTATGGGGCGTAAACTAGTCATATATCAACCAAATCATCCATCGGCACCGTAGTGATTGATATAACCGAGGCGCCTTGCTTTCCATCATCCACAAAAGTAAAACGTCCGAGCTTGCAAAACCCGGACACCACTCCTAGCTAGAAAGAAACGCATGTCCTCCCTGATGTCCTCTTCCGTTTTTGGTTCACACCGGGGTGTGAGGCTCGCTAATTAACGCTATAGACAAAGTTATACTATATTAAAGCCGTGTTTTGATCATCAACCACAAGACTCTGCTTTTCAACAGAAGCCTTGATCATTTGCATCTCAGCATGCCACACAGGCAATTCACGCTATGCAACTGATGTCTATCAATCACACAGAATGAAATCCGATGTTAGACACACATCCATTTACAAGTTCGTTCTGGGTCTAAGCGAAACCAAAAGACCTTATTCCTCGTCCCATATTTCCAATACAGGAGAGAGATCCTCGCATATCCGGTCGATCTCCAAGCACGTCTGGACGATCATCACTTATTACCTCGTCTTGGGTGTAAAGACTAATCAAGACATCAGTAATCATCCAGACAATGTGAAGACCTCCGGTCTTCAACCACCGTCTTCATCCTTGACATATCGTCGAATCAGTTATTCAGAATGGGATAAATCCGGTCTTACTGAATAACTCGCGTATATAATAAACAAGTGCTATAAAACACAACATACGCCTCATTCTAATCCAGAATATTCCTTTATTCAAATATTCTTATACTTTGGGAAAGGTTCCCATTAATTTTATCAAAGATAAATTCTCTAAATTTATTCTTTACTCTTCCTTTGGATATCAATTCAAACCAAATTAAGGTTTATCCAAACTAGTCGGGATTAGCGAACCTTACTAAAGTAATCATTTATTATATTTCCCAGTCCCAACATATTCATCCCACGAAGCAAAACTGGTAATACTTCATATCTAACACCATGGTGTTATCGGTAAAATTAACTATCATTTCACGTTCAAATCAAATTAAAGATTTAACTATCGCTTGGAGCAAAACTGGTGGTACTCCATTCTCGATTATTTCATGAATTTGATAATCTAAATTATCACATTCTCATCCCAATCTAATTAAAGATTCATTAAAACTCCATTTAGTTATAGTCTCCAAAAATCATTACTTAATGATTATTCAAATTCAGGAAATAAATCATGTCTTTAACTGGGTTAAAGAACTAACGTCATTTAAAAAACAGCTCACGATAAACCCAAAATCACATTCCATTAATTATGGAATCTTCACGGAAATCAGATCAATATATATAATCGATATAAACTTCCATATCCAACTAATAATATAAATGGAATAACGGCTAAGCCTTTTAAATTCCATATATATTAACAGTCTTCCTCCACAGAAGCTCACTTCGATTATTATCAAATAGAATTCCATTCCTTTCCAATTTACTGTATTAAATTGGAAAACTTTACTTTGGAAAAATTCCTTTAAATCTTAATAAAAGATTTACAAATTCCAAATCACATTTCACTGTAAATTGGGTTAAAGAACGAATGTCGTTAAAAACATAGTTCGTGATAAACCCGATTCACATTCCATTTTATTCCAATTACAAAATATAATTGGAAACTCTAATAATCTTAATTAAAAGATTTATTCTTTTCACACGGGGTTCAAGAACAGTGTTAATGAAGACACCATTCACAACAAACCCAAAATCCCATTTGATATTAAATACAAGGCTCTGAATAGAAAATATATCGGCTTATATTCAATATCAAATTCTGAAACCAACAAATATTGTATTGGAAATAACGATATAAATATATCTTTCAAACTTCCACAACAGTATCTGTATAATCAAGAAATCCAACATTGAAATATTTTGAAGATTATTTCGATTCAAATCCATTCCAATTTACTGTATTAAATTTTGGTTATATTAAAACCCATTCTCCGTCCAATTTATTTTATTTTAAAAATAATTGGATTATAATTCTAGTTAATAACTAGTTCATTTCGATAAAAATATAAATTTATCCTTTTAAATATGGAATTTTTCATCCCAATTCTTTTCAAATCATTTATTATAATTTTACACAAATTATTAATATTTTTAATAATTTTATCAAGACCATAACAATCGATTTCCATGAACGGTCATCGAACTGCAGTTACATCGACCTTTTCCAGATTTGATTTGGACATATTTCCAAATACAACCATTAGATTTCGAATCTCTTATTTTCTTAGAAAGCTCTTTTCGATACGAACCCAACGGTTCCGGATTTTGGAGAATCTGACGGTCGGATCTCCTGTAATATCAATTCGAAGTCAATAGTCGAAATTCGCGAATGGTATATATATAATATATATTTCATCGATTTCCATTTAAAACGTATTTTATAAATCATTTATTAATTCGTTTTAAAACGATTCTAACTTCATTTCCAATTTCAAATCAAATTTGAATATTCCTTAATAAATTCGTTTTAAATTCATTTTAAAACGATTTCAATTTCATTTCAAATTTCAAATCAAATTTGAATATTCCTTAATAAATTCGTTTTAAATTCATTTTAAAATGATTTCAATTTCATTTTATATTTCAAATCAAATTTGAATATTCCATAATAAATTCGTTTTAAATTCATTTTAAAAAGATTTCAAATTTATTTCAAATTTCATATCAAATTTGAATATTCCATATCATTTTAATATTAAAATGATAATATTTTCAAAATATCAAATTTTGAAATCACTTTTCGATATTCATTATAAAATGAATAAAATCGACAAAATTGTCGTTCGTGTTAAAATGGTGTTTAACTACTTAACATGACTTCACATTTCAATATTCACTGAATATTATTTTAAAATATTCGTTAATTCTGAACTGGAATCAGACACATTCAATTACCATATAATTTTATTTATATGGATTTCATACACACATGTTCACAACCATAATCAAACACAGTCAACCATCATCCAGAGTGCATTACACAGCTGTATAAGCATTTATAAATAATTAATGCTTATAATAGTCTGTCAGCCAATCGATTGACATACAACTAAACAATTGGGATTAGTGTATGTCAAATCTCATCCCAATACCCGTGTGGGGTTTAAATCAACACACACAAATTTTATTTGTGCAGTTGGGTGGTGTGTAAAACATATCATCCCAATCAATATTAGTCAAATGTGTGTATATTTACAAATCGTCCGATTTGTAAATGAATATTTATTTTCGTTCATATACTCGTTAAAAATTATATTTCTAACGATAAATTATTTATTTCAGCATACGAATATTTGACACAGTTCATTTACACAATAAAAATGGTATTTTTATTGTTCAAATATTTTATTCCATACACATGAATATTTTATATATTTTATATATACATCACAATCATAATCAAATTCCACAACACAATACAATCAAACAAGTCGTCCATGGTCTGTGGACGACGGGGAGCAGTTCATATACGCAGTTATAATAAATAACTGTACAGGAATAATTTTAGTGAGAAGTTCTCACCTTTGGGATCCACTCCGTCATTCTTTATTGGACAGTTTGGATTTGGACTTGATTCCAGTCCGTTCCATTGCGATCTGTTTCACGTGGTATATATATATATATTAAAAATCATATTTTTAATACGATTCTATGTATAATTAGAAATCACATTTTTAAACTGTTCTATGCATTTTTAACACAAAGTCATTTATAATAAAATCATATTTTTATATAAGCTATATATATATATATATATAAAGATAATATTTTTATCTACAATGCTATTTTATAAAAATTATATTTTCGACACTTCTATTTTTATTATAAAAGTCATATTTTATTTTTGCTATTTCTATTTTAAATACACTGCTATTTTTCTATTTTTAAAACAATAATATTTATATTTTCAAATCAAAGATATTTACATTTTCAAAATCATGTATATTTATATTTTCAAAATCAAAGATATTTATATTTTCAAATCAAAGATATTTATAATTTCAAATCAAAGATATTTATATTTTCAAAATCATGTATATTTATATTTTCAAAATCAAAGATATTTATATTTTCAAATCAAAGATATTTATATTTTCAAATCAAAGATATTTATATTTTCAAGATCATGTATATTTTTATTTTCTAAATCAAAGATATTTATATTTTCAAATCAAAGATTTTTATATTTTCAAATCAAAGATACTTGTATTAATCATATTCTTATCATTGCTATATACATAAAGAAAATCAAAGTTTTTATCAATGCTATACATATTAAAAATGAATATAAAATCACTGTTTATTTAAAATAAAACTGAAAATAAATTCAATTAAACCTTAGTCAAGCTCTAAAACGTTGCCATTGCTCCCTTTTCATCTTCTTCCTTATGTTTTAAACCGAACCCATCCGTCGATGGAAAACCTTCTACGCCGCCATCACCAGAAGACCCCGTACCCAAATCAGAAGCCACCACGTCGAGCGCCGTCATTCACTCCTCCCATCGTCGGCGGTCTCATGAAATTCGGTGCCCCCCTTGAGATGAAAAACGCCAGCGAATCCTCTGACTTTGAGTGCCCAAATCAAAAAGAATACTCCACCTTTTCAGATCATAGCCATTCAATGTTTGGAGCCGTCCTAGTTCTTCGATTTGGCTTTGGAAATTACGAATTTTGTTGAGTGGATTACAATTCTGAAAGGGAGAAAGGGAGAAAGGATCGAATGAGAGGTTCGTCGATTTCGTTTTTCTTTGGAGGCGCGGAAACGATGTTGACCATGGAAGGAATTTTGGAAGGGTTTTGACCAATGAAAACTATATATATAATAATTAATTTGTAAATAACTCGCTTAATGCTTCAAACTCCAAACGAACTCCAACGACTGTCGCCGCTAGCCAAATACCCCAATTCCGAACACAATGGGATATGTCCGGTAAGCCAATTCGACTATTACGATCAGTTTTTCTTTAAATTAAAATATAAATCAATATATATTAAATTTGAACAAACATTTTAATTTACCAGGGCCACATACTGACTCCGAAAATTCCAGAAAAATAAATCTGGCTATGTTTTGACGATGTAGTCTTAACAAAACTAATTTCGTTGAATTTGGAGACCGTTTGAAAAATGACCATTTTCCAGTCAATTAAATTCAAACTGAATTGACCAAACACGTTTAAATTCACCACTCTCACATATTGATTCCAACAATTATGAAAATTGGAATCCAGCAAAAATTTGACATTCCGGATCCAAAAAAAGTGGTCTCGTCGAAAATGGAGGTTGTTTGCAAAATCTCCACTTTTAAGGGCTATATTTTCTATAGCGACTATTTTGAATTTTCAACAGGGCACAACTTTTTATTCCCGCTATGAAATTTGAATTTTTCACATTCGTTGGAAAGATATTTCCAAACAGATTCAAATATTTCTGGTTTCACTAAAATCCGGTTTATTTTGGATCTTGTACATTCATTTGAAATTTGAAATTGAATTTTCAAACTACCGCGCCATTTCCAATTCCTTTTATAATTAAAATAGATATTTATATTCTAACTTAGATTCGAATAAATATATATGTTCTAATTCTATTAAAAATAAATTTTTGGTCATTATTATTTAAAATAAATCATTTTAAATATTCAAAATTCATTAAAATTGCTAAAATAAAAATTTTAAATTGGTTTTGATTTTCGGGTTG
Source organism: Allium sativum (assembly GCA_030737875.1). Lineage (NCBI taxonomy): Eukaryota > Viridiplantae > Streptophyta > Magnoliopsida > Asparagales > Amaryllidaceae > Allium > Allium sativum. Next base: position 28,467,079 of record CM060925.1, on the reverse strand, counting down.
TTACACTATGGATGATGGGAATGGTTGAAAACATGTATTTGAGACATGTTATGTTTATGGTTGCAAGTGTTTGCTAGTGGATGCAGTGAATGCATATATTAGGCACTAGATTAGAGATCGTCTTAATTAGAGCACTTACATATTGCATATGGATGTGTGCGCATTTTAATTTTTTTATATATGGATGGAAATGGTTGAATCATCACTTCGATGTTGCGTTTTGGTGATTGTTTGTTGCACACATATAGAATTTATATGTACTATTATGGCTCTTTTGCATACATATTGGATACATGGTACACATGAGTTGAATTAAGGAGGTTAACTGAATCATTAGACCGCCTGATTTCAGCATTAGCTTAGGAACATACACACAACACCTTTGCATATGTTCATACAAAGCATTAGAAACTTTAAGGAAAATGTATGCCAGTGGGTGATGGATGACTAGATGGGTGTAGATAATGGTCGATAACATTCATAGCATTCTTCTAACATTGGAGATTTTGGGGATGAAATCTTTTAAGGAGAGGAGAATGTAATACCCCAAATTTTAATAAACAATAATTATATGAACAAGAATAATAAAACGAATATTAATTCATAATTGGATAAAATGGACTTCGTCGTTGTGTCCATTACGAAACTCTGGTTCAGATAGACTTTTGGTTTGCATAAATAGGAATAAGTATGAACAAGATATGATCAATAGAAGTTTGAATTAAATTAAATAATTAATTCAGAATAGCGCAACGGTCATTGGGAGACCCAAACCCTATATGGGTCGAACACTGGGTCGACACGTGTGTCGACCCACTTAGGAGGTGGGTCGACCCACTTCGAGACCAGACACGACCTATGCTTAGCCATATTAGCCTGCTTCTAGATCATTCTTTTGTTGACTAACATGTTTTCTATGGTTTGGATTGAAACTGTAATATCGTATGGCCTAAACCATCCTATCACAACTATAAATAGACTACCAACCCTCACTCTTTCCCCCATACCAATATTTCTTCATCTTCTTCCTCTACTCTACTATGTTCTAGAAATAAATAAAAAAATTAGCGAAAGGTTAGGGTGTTGTCCAAATATAGATCTGAAAGGATATTCTTTTTCTACTTCTTTTCTAAAGACCTTTTTTTGGATCTACAGCAAATCTATGAAAGTTCTATGTTATTTTTAGATTAGAAATCTAAATAAATAAAAATTGATAGTAAAATATATTGGATCTGAAATTATTAGTGTTTATAAGTTTACCTTTCACATGTTATTGTTCATTTTAAATTACTGTCAATTACTTATTCCCTTTTCAGTTATTATTTGTTTATATGTACATTCTTCTTCCTTATCCCTTCTTTGTCATTGTTTTATTTACAGTCTTATTAAGCCTATTTATTTATTTTGTTCTTTCTGAGCATAGATCTATTTCTCCTTTTTCCTTTGTTTTGCGCTGAGCTTAAGCCAAATAGAGCCTGCCTTTACCGTTTGAGTTGCGTGAAATCAGAATAAGTTGAGAAAATGTTAGAAAGGGGATTTAGGAATATTGGAATTTATGAATCATGGACTGTAAATTGAGGTTATTATAAAGGCAGAATATGCAAACCTATGAATCAGAATAGGTTATACTTAATTATATATTAAGTAGACATGTCGTATGAAAACGTATGAATTGGGGGTAAGATATACTTAGTTATACATTAAGTAAAACATGTTATTGTAACTTGTAAACATGTAATAATTGACATGGTAATAAGAAAGGTTGTAGATTACTTTCGTTAATTACAATCCGAGGATAAAAGGTTGTAAATTACTTTCGTTAATTACAATCTAGAGAATAACATGTTGCGTCACTAGGATTATTAATAAACATCACTTACATTAAGTTAGACCTGTATGATTAATAAGCGGGATAAAAGGTTGTAGATTACTTTCATTAATTACTATCTATGGAATAACATGTTGTGTCACTGGGCTTATTAATGAACTTAAATTATGTTAAGTTAAACCTGTATGATTAATAAGCGGGATAAAAGGTTGTAGATTACTTTCGTTAATTACAATCTAGTGAATAACATGTTGTGCCACTGGGCTTATTAATGAACTTAAATCATGTTAAGTTAAACATGTATGATTAATAAGCAAGGAGGGGTCCATTCCTTTTAGATATAAGGGGTCGTAGAAATCCTAGTTAACTTGGGGACCATGTCTCAGGTGGCTTGTGTCATATGCATTTTGTGTGGGAACCCATATCAGTCAGTATTCCTTGGTCATCAATGGGGCCTCGCACTAGGTAGGGGTCAAGGCACACTTATACTGAATTATATAGTAAGAGGTCCAAACGTGGGTACGGGCAAGTTCTAGCAGAGTCATGAGCTTGCACGGGTCCGAAAGTAGAAGATAAGACGTTGTAACGCCTGTGATTAAGGTTGTGTCTTTCCTTAGTTCATGGGTTCGGGACTAATAACCTTGAATGCCATAGATGGCACAGATTATTCACGTCCTGTTTAAGAAGCCGGTCACTGGGTAGAAATTAGGTGAACCTAATCTTTACGTTATGATAGTTGGTGTAGAAATTCTGGGATATGAATGAGAAGCTTATCTTATCTTGTTTTCCATATTTCCTACTTTACTGTATTTTCATGTCCAGTACTATTCATCTGTCTGAATACTTCTTTATTTTATGTTTATGCTAAAAATCACTGGAACTCGCCAGACTTATTGTCTGACCTAATTTGTTTCTCTCCCTCTCGTCCTTCCCCCCTTAGGTTCTCGGGGGGTGTATTGCAGCAATGACGGTGATCTTTTGATTCAGCTTGGACTTGGTCCATTTCTTACTCCATGTATTTCTTTAATACTTTTTCTATGACTATTATTATGACTCATGAGGGATATGATTTTTATGGCTTTGTATTTGTACTCTTAAGTCTTACTTTCCGCGAGACATATGTTTCATGATTATGGTTTTATGATATTTCAAATTGTAAGGTTGTGACTGACTAAATAATAATAAATGTTTTAAAAGTTTCCGCTGTATTTTATATTCTGTCCTGTTAATTTTAGTCTCTGATGTTAAAACTTTATACCTATTGCGGTTCACAAAACTTAATATATCCTCATATGGATGACATTAATGGATGTGGGGTGTCACATATGTTAAAGACTTAAAAGAGATGTTCAATATACTCTGGTATTATGGGATGAAACTTTTAACCCTTTGAAATTCTCTTTCAGCGTTGCTTCAGGGAAGTTTTTGGGCCTCATCATCAATTCGCGTGGGATTGAAATCAACCTAGACCAGATCGCAGCAATCAAGAACATCCAAGAACCCCGAAAGATCAACGATGTACAGAGATTGGCAGGAAAAGTGGAAGCTTTGAGCAGATTCATCTCCAGAGCAACTGATAAGTTCATTTCTTTCTTTGACTTAATAAAGCGAGGGAAACGCAACTTTGCTTGGACTCCAGATTGTGTCGAAGCTTTTAAAAATCTATTAAGTCACTTGGATCCCCAATATTATCTAAGCCTGTAGATCATGCGGACTTATTTTTATACTTAGCGGTATTATTGCATGCTATCAGCTCAACACTCATCCGCGAGGAGGACAGGATCCAGAGACCGATGTACTATGTGAGAAAGAAGTTGTCAGGGGCAGAACGCAACTATCCAAAGATTGAGAAGCTAGCTTACAGCTTGGTGACCCCTTCAAGGAAACTCCACCACTATATTCGGGCTCATTTGATTATGATATACACCGACCAACCGCTACGACATGTCCTTCAGTGACCTGAGGCGTCGGTTGACTACTTAAGTGGAATATTGAACTAAGACAGTTCAAACTCACTTTTCTTTCGAGAAAATCAATATGTAAACAAGCATTGGATGACTTCATAGATGAATTTACAACTCCCGAGGAGGATATCTTAGATGATGAAGCAGGCCTTTCTGAGGTCAAGTTAGAATCGAGCATTTGAAAACTATATACGGATGGTGCTCGTAATGATCGATGTTCCGGCGCTGGAGTTGTCCTAGTAACTCCTAAGGGACGATCGATCTATTATGCTTTGAGGATAAGTTTTCCCGCTACTAACAATGATTCCAAGTATAAATCCCTAATTGCCACATTGAAATTCGCGAAGAAATTGGGAGTGATTGTAGTGAATATTTTCTGTGATTCTCAAATTGTTGTATTCTAGGTTTAGAAAGATTATTAGACAAAGGGACCATGGTTTGACGCCTACTTGGTATGGGTGGAAGAACTGTTAGATGGCCTGGAGTATCATAGCACTTCCCACATTCCATGGGAGCAGAATCAGAAGGCCGACTAGTTAGCCAAAATGGCTAGCTCTGATAGCCCAAAAGAAACAAAAATGATCACAATTGAAGTACCGAATGCATCAAGCATCAATCAAATGGAGGTTGATCAAATATTAGAAGCCAAGCCTGAGAAGGAGTCATGGATGACCCCTATTAAGAACATCCCATAGAACGGAACCCTTCTATAAAGGAAGGAAAAAAAGCACGCTATTGTCCATAAAGCTTCAACATATATTATGCAGCACGATATGCTTTACAGAATAGGATTTTCAGTTCCTTTGCTTCGGTGCATTGCCAATGGCGGCATCAAGCATGTATTACGAGAAGTGCACGAAAGCGACTGTGGCGACCGCACCGAAGGGTAGATTTTGGCAAAGAAGATACTACAATACAGCTATTTTATGCCTATTGTAAATCGAGACGTGGCTGATTATTCACGACGCAGCGATAAATGCCAGAGGTTTGCTAAGATTCCTAGAGCTCCGCCTAATCAACTCACCCAAATGGTGAGTCCTTGGCCATTTGCAATATGGGGAGTGGACATTATTGGAAGCCTTCCAATATCCAAGGGCAGAACGAAGTATGCAATCATGGCGGTGGATTACTTTACGAAGTGGGCTGAAGCAGAACCCCTAACCACAATCACGACTAAGCGGGTGATCAACTTTATTGTTAGAAACATCATATGTCAATTTGGGCTCCCCAGAACCATCATTACTTATAATGGAACCCAATTTGATAGCGCGAAGCTCAAAGACTTTTGTCAATGATATCACATTGAGAAGAGATACACAGTGGTTGCGCACCCGCAATCGAATGGACAAGTAAAAGCCGTAAACAAGATCACCAAGTCCATTTTGAAGAAACAACTGGAGCAAGCAAAGGCCAAATGGGTTGATGAACTGCCATTAGTCCTTAAGGCGTATCAAACTACCCACATGTCAGCAACTGGTCATACTCCTTTCAGGCTCTCCTATGGCTTGGAGGCGGTCATCCCAGTAGAGCTTGTAGTCTCCTCCTACAGAACGACGTACTATGATCCTTTGACTAACAAAGCTCTTCTCCTCGAGTCATTGTATATGATCGACGAGAAGAGAGAGGAGGCGAACTTGCGTGCTTCATAGCTTAGACATCAGGTCGCTCAATACTATAACCGGAAGGTCCGACCTAGGAACTTAGAGCCTGGCAACCTTGTTCTGAACAAGTATTCCTAACCCCCATCTACATGGTCCCGAAATGGGAAGGACCATACGACATTCAACCGAAGCTGGATAACGGAGCTTTTAGGCTAACGACCGTTGATGACAATCATCTTCTGAGAGCATGGAATGCCAAGTATCTATGACATTATTTGACTTAAGGTTTTATTTTGTTTATTCTCAGATCATGTAATGAGACACGATTTGCCCAAAGTTATTGTTTATAAATAAAAGTTCTTTCCATGCTTTATGACTGTTTATTTTGATTTAGCTAACCTTTGTGATATTATTGGCTTATGCCAAAATAGAACGAAGGGAGTGATCGTCTCCCTAATGACATTCACTCGTTGACGTTTCGATGAGAAGACTCAACTCCATGATTAATTGGTCTAGAGTTAACCGAACTCGAGTTAGATATTGACACTCGAGTTGGCAAGCCTCACTTTAAAGACTTAGAGTGCAGGTTCAATACCGAGGCGAATGACACGACTGTTTGCATGACTAACTCTAACTCTCATGAATTGAGAGAGTATAAAACATTAGGTAAGTGTGAATGGTGTACCATAACTATATATTGACCCTAACTCAACTGGCACTTTTCGAGCAAGGCATGTTATGAATTAGATATGGGTCGAAGAAATCAAATCACAAGTACATTAAATGGAAAACAAGTGAAAGAAACACAATATTTCATTAATTACAGGTTTTTTTACAGAGATACAAAGCAAAAGGCGAGGGTCGCACTCACAACAACCGCAGCAGGCCAATGAAAGCAAAGAAATAAGTTAGAAAACCCTAAAGACTTGGAGGTTTTTAACTTTTTGAGATCCCTGAGCTTCTTCTGTTCCTCCTTCTCAGTCTCAGTAAGTAGACGCTTCTTCTTCTTAGTCTTTCCACTTGAAGACTCTTCTAGTTTGGCATAGATTTGGAGCTTGTATCCTTTAAAGGAAATTTGGGAAGCTGAGTGGAGACCTCTGTGCTGAAAGGAAGGATCATACTGATAGGGTCAGTAGGAAAAGGCGTCGGCAAGACCTCAAACTATACTTGCATTAGTTTGCCCTCATTCCTAACCTTCATCTGTATAAGTGTTAGCTCTACGGTCTTGCCGGTCTCTCCAGTATATATGATATCGTTATCGCCATCCTTACCATCGAGTTCTTTCAATGCAGCTATCATCTCCCCTTCCTTTGATACATTTTCACCAGGAGTCACTTCAGACTGGTTAGTAGGTTTAATTCCCTTCTCCACGATAACATCAGCAAGTTTGGTACTTAAAGCAGGGAGAGAAATGGTTGTTAGCCACGGAAAAACAATGGGCCTCTCAGGTGGAGACCCCATAGCACGACGACACGCCATCACAACTTTAGAAAATTGAGGAGAGAATGAGGAAATATCTTCGACAGAATAGTCTCCGAGGGTTGTAGGAGTCTTAACATCAATGATCAGGGAGAGAGACTTTCGAGTGACGAGTTCTAGATCCTCGAAATCGTACTCTTCTACCTCTCTAGGTATGTAAGCTACGGAGGAAGAGCCAGTACCACCAGTCATTATATCTTTACCCTTAGCCTGATGCTTTGCGACCTTCTATGCTTCTTTCAACTGTCTCCTTCCCTCCTCTAGGCGTTCAGGCTCATTTCCTCTTAAGAATGTTCTTACCAATTTCTCCTAATCCACAGTTTCAATTTTCTACCTATACCTCTCATTCTCGACCAGCTTACTCCAGGCATTGACTAGAGTAGTGGGATAGTCGACCACCCATGATATGTCATAATGCCGAAAGACTTGTGCAAAGAAAGAAAAAATGAGAGGTCCCATGTCATCCAGTTCTTGTATGGCTTCTAAGAGTTTTTCCTCTTGTACAGCCATTGAGTTAGAGGAGGATTATAGGGCAGTGTTGGCGTGCTCTTCAGCCCTTTTCACCATTTCCTCAGCTTCGGCCAACTTGGCCTTCAGATCAACATTTTCCTTCTCAAGTTCAGTTTTCTCATGTTGGGAGCGAGTGCGGGACAACTTTAGGTCAGTGTTTTCAGCTGTAACACTTTGGCACTTCTCCTTGAGGGTTGTACGTTCCTTGCTAGAAACATTAAGTTCAGTGTGGAAATGATGCTGCAACTCATTATATGATTTCTTTTAATTTTCTGTTTTTGCCCCCAACTAGTTACAACTTGTCTACGACTTCTGCTAATTCTTTCTCGACAACCTTAACGCATGACATGTCGCATTCCCAAAAATGCCTCTGATTGTCCAAGTCCAATTGGAGACTCTTTATGATTTCAAATAGCTTCTGAGCATATTTGCATGTCTCCTTGTATTGCTTATCGATGAAGTCTATCTCTTTCTTGACGTTATCGGACCAATTTTCGGGAACTGGTTGGATATTGGGTACAAAGTGAGTATGTCTGAAGTGATACAAAGGAAATTTCTCTTTCAAAACTTTATCCTCTCAGCAGCAAAGGCATCAAGTACAATGGGCTTTGAAGTAGAGATATCATCGGACTTGCGCTTGGATAGAACGACAGCTGCATTGTCCTTATCCTTGGGGTCAGAGTGATTCTTAAGAGGCCTATCTTACGACTCTTTTGGAAGAATTGGTGTCATGGTAATTTGTTTGTCCCCTTCGCGGGGACCCTGATAGTTCTTATACTTGTCAACATCGGAGCAAACTGATGAGCGGGAACATGAGGAGGGATAATGCTTCTGTTGGTACTGCCTTCTCTTCTCTCTGTCACAATCATCTCTATAGTCGCGGCAGGGTCATAATAAGACTTTGAGAGGCTACTGTAAAGCTTTCTGGGGTCATACCCTCGATGAGACACGGTTCTTGCGAATCAAAATAACCCAGTATAGAATCAGGAATTAAAGCAGCGAATAGTAGTGCATGTCCTAGTGACTCCCCCGATGGAAGGGAGCCTAGAGTTTGGCTAATTGTAGTTTCCAATCCCGCCTTTGTGGGTGTAATTTTCTCTTCGGAAGCTGGAAGGAAGGTGTTGGGGCCAAGATATTGAGAGGAATATATAGTGTCCGGCCAAGGCAGATCACCTAAACCTTAGAAGGGAGACACATATTTCTCTAGGTTAGAATCATGAATTTGAAATTTAGCTAGAGGTGGAGTATCGGGGGAATGCTGCTTCTCCGTAGTCGTGGAATCCTTTGAGAGGGATCCTCAGGCTCCTCCCAAACGGCTTATTCTAAGAACTCCGTTGTAAACACATTCATGGGAGAAGAGCTCTTAAGTTCTTCACCGGTTATTTTTTCCGGGGACTTCTCCTTATCCCCCGGCTAGGGTTCCCAACTGGGAACTACAACATCTGTTTTCTCCTAGGCCCACGTGACTCTGACCTAGACTTTGGTCAAAACTGCTGCATGTCCCCTTTCCGATTAGGGGAACGCCTTCCACCCCCGCTGACATCGGAGGATTGCTAGCTGGGGGGCATATATGTAGAGGCACGACCTCCACCAACTCCCATACTCCATTATGGACTGAGCAAGTTGTATCGATGAAGAAGGTCATCAATAAGGCAACTCTTGACACTAAGTGAGGCTAGCGGAGCATTTAGCAATGTAGTCAAGTGATCCTGGTATATCTAACCTTGTGTCTTCTTCATGTTTGGAACTGACAACCAAAAGAAATGTTAGAAATTCTATGCATAAAGTTAAAGGGGAGAGATTGGAACTTGAAGCTAACTAGATTGGAGCCATCTCCTAGAACACCCTGTTTGATGATGTATGTAAAAACAATTTGGCCTTATTCGCCTACATTATTGTATCCTTCAGTAATGATCTTCCTTTTGGACACAGACTCAAAATAAAGGAATGACAGGGTCACTTGTTGCCGATGCTTAAAGTTATAGAAAATGATGACGTCTTCAAAGATGGGCTCCATGCCCAGGATCTCCATCTATGCTATGAACAATGTATATACGTATGAATATGTTGTGGGATGAAGTTGCATGGGTGCTATATTTACTCGTTGACGGAAATCAACGACGAAGGGATGAAAAGGAGGAATGCTCCTGACTGAGCACATTTGTCGACTAATGTCCATATATCCTTCCGTAAGGTTATGAGGTCTCTTTATAACATTAGGAGCCCGAACATCATCCCAGGAAATCCCATGTTTTAAGTATAGCCGTCTTAACTTCGTTTCATCTGTGGTAGACACCTAGAATCATTAGGTTCTACCAGGAAAACAACATCATGAAATGTATCAAAGCCCTATTATCTTGTACTCCTCCAACCTCTTCATTCGAAGAAGTTCCCTCTATGGAAGATTATATTTCCTCGTGGATGTCAACTTCAAATCCCAGATCATCACCATCTGGATTAGAGTTCGGCGAAGGAATGTTTGGATTAGCCTTTGTCTCAAGAGCCTTGCCTTTCTCAGCTTCGGAATATCTTATGAGGTATCTTCTAGACATGCTCATGTAATATGTAAGAAATATTGGTAGTTAGAGTAAAATAACATGTGCTCGCTATGATGTGTACTAGTGTATGCAATGCAAGTGTGTTAAAGCAGTAAAGGAAGGAAGTGTCTAATGCATGCTATTGTTAGATATGTGTCATAGTATTGCGAAGAATTATAATTTTATGTCCAGACTGTCTAAAAGTGTTATGCTATGCTACTTTGATTCAAGTCCTGGAAGGCTCTGTCCTTTCATATGTATGTTTGTCCATTTCAGCGTTGGATTGTTCATTAGTTGTATATCATGCAAAGATATGATGGTCAATCACTTGGATGGAAGTACTAAAAGGGCTTATTCCAAAGGTACAAGTCTCGGGTCGAAGAGAAATTCGGGTCGAACTATTCTGGTTCAAAAATTATCCTGGGTCGAATTACCATTCAGATCAAACAACAGCTGAATCAAACAAGACCCTGGATCGAGAATTCCGGATTGGGTTGCCCGAATCGAATGGTTATCTCCTATCTGAACCGATATAGTTTCTCCAGGCCTTCATAGCTCCTCCTTCCCAATTCTTCGATCCCAACAAGTGTCTTCACCTCCAAGTCTCTTCGAACCGAAGTCTAGAGAACATCCATCCCTTCTCTTCTTCCTCTCCCTCACTGCCTTTTCTTGTATCTTCCATCCCACCATGACACAACAGATCGCCATTTCTCCATGGTAGTCACCAATAACCCATGAAGACAAGTATCACACCACCAAGGCGACGCCACGAACGTTGCCGACGAGATGGTGGAATCCCACGTGCCACCAATGATGGTTGTAACACCCCGTATTTCTGTTAACATTAATGTTCACAAATTAAAAAATAACTAATCTCAGATGTGAGAATTAAGGGAAATAGGTTGCGCCATTATGTTCGTCTCAGAATTCTGGTTGAGATAGAGTCCGAGTTTGCGTGAATTGGACTTCATATGAAGAAGTTATGGCCATCGGAAGTTTCAGAAAATTCAAAATAGATTTTGAAAATTCAAATTTCAGAGTCAAATTGGGTCAGCCGGGAAATTTCCCGCCAGGGCCAGGTCGACCATAGGGTCGACCTACCCTAACCAGGTCGACCATGGGGTCGACCTGGGGGTAAACCTGCCCACCTGGGCAGATTTGATTGATGACCTGTTTGTGACTGTATGCTGACTCATTAGGGTTTCTGATCTACTCTGATTGGCTGGGATTAATTCTGGGTTGATCAGACGACTTAAATTAATTCTAAACTCTATAAAAAGACATGTAGACTCAAACCCTAAAATCAAATTAAAAATTAGATTCATGGCCTCCATGCCGTCACCTTGCAACCTAGAATAGCCGCCACCAATTGGAGAGGAAGAAAGATAATCAAATTCGATTCTTTTCAACTCTAACAACGAATCTTCTTCAAAGGAAAGCTAATTCAACTTTAGAACTCAGATTTCAGAACTCAAGACCTTCTTTGAGTTGTGAGTTCGATTTCTTTAATAAAATAATTAACAATTTAATTGGATTGAGTTATGATGCAGATTATATGGTTATGTTGTGAATTATTGACCGCATGTTATCATCTATGTTGTAAAATTGTGATGTTATCATTTATTTCTTAAATTCTATGATGTTATCATCTATGTTGTAAAGTTGTGATGTTACCATCCATGTTGTAATTCTATGATTATGTATTCATAGTGATGTTTCATATGCTAGTTTGGTTATGTTGATTCATATGATAAATCATATGTATGTATGCAAGTTAGGATGTTAATTGAGACATAGATTATATGCAAGTTTGTTAAAATTTTATGCATAACCTTACATGTTTCATAACATCTATTTTAGATCTAAAGTTAGGCTATGACATGTGTTAGTTATATGCGAAATTTTACATGCTAGTTTATATGTTTAGATGTAAGTTTACACCTTTAGATGTAGATCTATGACATACATGATTTATGCAAGTTTGTGACTATTCCCTAAACAAATTCACACCTTTAGATTTGGATCTATGACATATGTTGTTTTATGCAAGTTTGTGATTTTGGCCTATGCAAGTTTTAGATGTAGAACCTTATTCACACATGCAAGTTCACCCCTTATGTTTAGATCTAGTTTTATCTATATGTATGTTGTGATGTTTTCTCTTTATTTCATGAGTTAGACTATTCGAGTCTAACGTACATTTTACGTTAAACGAACGAACGTACAACGTGGGGCCATGGGATAATATTAAAAGATTTAATATTGAGAATTGGCGTAAACGCCTTAAATGGCATAAAATAAATTTGTGATGAAAATTGGTATGATTTTGCATACCATAAATAGATGGACATAATTGAGTCAATTATGGCCATAGTCAATTTTGGAATTGATCGATAATTTGAATAGGGAAATTAATTCAAATTGGGGGAATAATTAATTTTGTGTAATTAATCGTCTAAGACACGAGGTTAGGCTCTTTGTGGTGTAAGACTGCCCAGACCCGCCCGGCAAATCCAGCTGCCACAAATGCCAGTCTAATGTGAGAGGTCTTAGGCATAAATTAAATACGTAACAGTTGTAAAGACATGAGGTTAGGCTCGTTTGTGGTGTAAGACTGCCCAGACCCGCCTGGCAAATCCAGCTGCCACAAATGCCAGTCTAATGTGGGAGGTCTTTATAAGGTTACGGTCTTGATGAATTAAGAAACACTTAACCAGATAAACATGTAGTGGGACATGAGGGGGTTAAGTGGGTGCCTTGGGTGGCATGTGGAATTAAGTGGGTGCCTTGAGTGGCATTTGAAATACGATTAGAAACACTTAACCAAAATTGAAACATGTAAGTGAACATGAATAAGAAGAGGGTTAAGTGGGATGTACTAGAGGGGACCAAGCTTAGGTGGATAGCTTGTGTCAAGTAAAGGGGGCCCGTTTCAACCAGTAACCCATAAGTTTCTTTGTGGGCTCGACCCAAGTCGAGGATGGGACACACGTACTGGGCTTGACTGTAAGAGGCCAAAACGGGATAGCGGTGGCAACGCAAGTCCAACGGGTTCATGTGCGTGTGTGGGCCCGGGCTGGTAGGTAAGACGTTGTTGCATCGTGCAGGTATAAACCGTGCATTATTTGTGGTATAGGGTTGCCACGTTGGGGAGTGATTCACCCCACTGTGGGGGCCAGCACGGGTATCTACGAGTTAGGGAGCCGATCGCATGGGGGTAGTGGGTACACCTAGTGCAGATAGGGGCAGGCGACACCTATGAAGGCAACAAGGGGTGCACGAAACTACCATTATCATTATTAAGTTCTGTAGGCGGGATCAACCTTAGGGTGACTAGTGGTGGTGCAGTATAGTAATTATCTTATAGTGATTTAGGTGTGCCTTTAACGTTATCTTTGTTCATCTTATTTCCTTGTTTACTCTGCCATACTCAATTGTTCATAGTCATTTCCTTATTTTCCAACTTATGCCTTAGCCTAGTTATTTTGGTAATCATATTGTTAAAGTTATCGCACTCGCCAGACTTTATGTCTGACCCCCTTTGTTTCCACCTCTTTTCTTCCTTTCCCCCCCCCCCTCAGGTGCTTAGGTTGGAACTAGCACCAGTGGAGCTTGATTTTGGAATGTTGTATCTCTTGCTTTTAGAAGTTGCTTGGATCGCTGAAGTAAATGTTCAGCCTCTCTTATTTATGGCTATTTTGTATTGGGGTTATGTCTTTCAATTTATGTACTTTGATTTAGTCAAGATGGATATTATGTACTTTGACTATGGTTTTTGATGATGTAATCAAGCTTATGTGTTTACCGCTGCAATGAATAAAGTTTTAAATTTTTAAGTACTATTTATATCTGTCTTGTTGTTAAGTTTCTGTTCTATACACACTTAAAACGCTCCATAGAAGTTAATGCATTCCCTTTGTGAGTGACATTAATGGACGTGGGGTGTTACACGTGGTATCAGAGCTGATGGTTACCAGAACAGATTTGAATTTTGAAAAATTGTTTTTCAAAAACACTTTTATAAAGAAGTACCTTCAAAAGTATGTTTTAAGGAAAGTATTTTCAAGAGAAAAGCTTATTTTAGAAAGCATAACCCCAAGAGCCATACATCTTTCCTTCAGTTCTTTTGTATTGAATCTTTCCTTTTTTGTTTCAGTATGTCTGGAATTCCCGAGATACCCGAGGGGATACCGATACCAGGATGGTTTGGGAGGTATTTGGAGACTAGGGCCACCACCGCAGGTCCAGCAAATCCTCCTCCTCCCCCTCCTCCTCGTGTCGATGCTTTTGCTAAGATATGTAAGGACTTCCGAGCAATGGATGGAAAACCTTTTCACGCGACAGAGACATTTGTTGAAGCTCGAAATTGGCTAAAGGAGGTGGAAGAATTGTATGGGATCTTTGAAGTGGAAAATGGAGGAAAGGTCAAGTTAGCTGCCTGGCTAATGAAGGATGAGGCCTCGTTTTGGTGGGAGGTCACTAATGGAGAACGTCCAGTCGATACATGGCCGGATTTTAGGCGTAGATTTGAGGCGAAGTTTCTCTCACGGGCTGAAGAGAATCTATACATGGAAAGGTTTCTAGCATTGAAGCAAGGGAATCTATCAGTGAAGGAATACGTCAACAAATTCAATCAGTTGGCAAGATTTGGCTTGGACTTGGTGAATACACCAAAAAAGAAGGCCCTGAGATTTGTTAAGGGTTTGAATGAGCCGCTTCATGGGTTAGCTATGACCCACATACCCATGGGGGCTACCTTTGAGAGACTAGTTGACATGGTGCTTATGCGTGAAGATGAGAAGGGCTCCAATGCTAATAAGGCACTCGAGAAGAAAGGGGATCAAAAGAAGCCACAACAGCAACAACAGAACAAGAAAGGTGGTAAAGGCAACAATGGTAAGGGAAAGAAAAGATGCTTTAACTATGGGACACCCGGCCATCTAAGCAAAGATGTAGGAAGAAAAAGGAGACTGGTTGTTTCCACTGTAGCGAAGCGGGACATCTGATTAAGGACTGCCCAAAGAAAGGGCAGAGGGCAGGGTCTACCTCGGGAGGACAGATGCAGGCTCTTATGGCACCAGGGCAGGCAAGGGGCAAGTTCAGGCTCTCGTGGTCCCACCGCTGCAAGAACGAGGTAGAGCGATTTCCATTGAAAGTTTAGTTTTTCTGTTTGATCATCCTGTCCGTACTTTATTCGATTCTGGCGCATCACATTCGTTTATCTCTACATCATTAGTTGAAACACTGCACCTAGATACTAGTCTAGTTACAGATCCCTTAGTAGTCTCAAATCCTATTGGTGGTTCAGATCATCTTTCTATGATCTGTCGGGAATTGAGAGTGTTTATCTTGGGCGTTGGGTTTGAATTCAACGCCTTTGTTCTTGGCTTCATGGGCTGCGACTTGATTCTAGGTATTGATTGGCTAACTAGATACGGGGGCATCCTAGATTGTGAAAGAAGGGTAGTTAGATTGTTGACTCATTGTGGAAAGACCCTTGATATTTCTTGTGACCCTAGAGGTCCAGTAATGCTTAGCTACCTAGAATCCCTTGACGCATCCGATGATGATTTACATTCTGTTCGTATAGTCCGTGAATATGTTGATGTCTTTGATGAGGTGAGGGGTTTACCCCCAAAACGTGAGATAGACTTTCGAATATATCTAGTAGATAATGCAAAGCCAATTGCATTGCCAGTGCGCCACATGGCTCCAAGAGAGAGAAGATAACTCGGTAAGCAAGTGAAAGAATTGCTTGAGAAGGGGTTCATCAGACGTAGTATATCAGAGTGGGGTGCTCCAGTAGTATTTGCCACGAAGGCAAATGGGTCCCTTAGACTTTGTGTGGACTATAGAGAACTCAATAAGCTTACTAAGAAGAATAGGCACCCACTGCCGAGGATTGACGATCTCTTCGATCAGTTAGTTGGCGCCTCAGTGTTTTCGCAGTTGGACTTAGCCACGGGTTTCCATCAGTTGAGAGTGGCTGAGGATAGCATAGACAAGACTGCCTTTAGGACTCCAGACGGCTTCTTCGAATGGCTTGTGATGCCCTTCGGTTTGACAAACGCCCCCGCATACTTTGTTGACTTGATGAGTAGGGTGTTTAGGGAGTATCTTAATAAATTCGTGGTAGTCTTTATGGACGACATCTTGATCTTTTCTAAAAGCGAAGAAGAGCATGCCCTACATCTTAGAGAAGTGTTGGAGACCCTTCGAGCACATAGCCTTAAAGCTAAATTTTATAAATGTCACTTTTGGAGGAAGGAAGTGCGAGTCTTAGGGCATGTGGTTTCCAAAGAAGGGATAGTTGTGGATCCCGCGAAGGTTGTAACACCCCACCTCCGCTAGGATCACTCACAAAGGGAATGCACTAGCTTTGGTGGAGCATTATCTAGGTAAACATACAAAGAAATATTACAAGACAGAACATATAAAACAGCGAAAGAAAAACCAAATTTTATTGCTTTAAAATCTAGAAAAGTCTAAGCCTTTTACATCAAAATCTGTCTTGCAATAGTAAAGAAGCATAAAACCATAGTCATAAATCATTCCCCAATAAAGCGGCAAAACAAGCCATAGCCAAGAGAAATCAAAGCAGTGCATGAAAGAGCCTTGGAGCTTGGTAAGATCCGAACTAAGCTGTATTCCCACCCTACGAACCTGGGGGGTGGGGGGGAAACGAAAGAAACAGAGGCGAAACAAACTGGGTCAGTCATAAAAACTGAGTAAGTCCTAGTGACTTTCAGCATAAAAACAGGTGAAGATAATATGGCATGAATAAAATGAAAGTAAACATAAGCATGATGACAAGGTAAGCTACAGGCACGATGAATCAAGTATAACATCCCCTGCTTCCTATCAAGAATATCAAGGTTCCTACCAAGTATCACATTGCAAGGTTTCTACTAAGTATAACATCGCCAAATTTCTAAGCTTCACCGTTCCACTATTTTCTTTGATTCCCTATATTCTCTGCACCAACTGTACTAGTATCCCAACCCGTATCATCCTTTCCATGTATATGTACAGTCCCTTACCGTATATCGTATGGGTTTCATAACATATCTCTATACTACTTCAACGTAGTGCCACCATTCTTGAAATCGTTTGGACTGCCACCCTTGTTCTGGCTTGGTTTCCTTATCATGAGCTATCGCGTGTTCAACTAGGATTTATGCCACCTAGGACCACTAGGGATTATGCTACCTATTGAACGTTTTCTAGATTCGTTTAGGGTTTATGCCACCTAGGACCACTAGGGATTATGCTACCTAACGAATTCCACGTAACGATCTATTAATCGATCAGCTCCCTACAAGTCCTAGCTCGTTCATGTGTCTGTGTCATACGACCCTATCATGAAATGTAGTTACCTGTGCTAGGTCCACCATAGGGTGTATCAAGCCCTAGGGTGCCAACCATCGACACGAATCAAGCACGCACAGTGTAAACCTACTGGTGCCCAATGCCTGCTTTTTCAACTCCGGACTACGTGCATGACCATAGTCCGCTTGAACCTACAATAGCGCACCAACTCAGCCGTCGTTTTGGTCGCTTACAATCAGCCCAGTAATCGTGCCCCACCCTGCCTAGTTCCAGGGTACCGTGATACATCTAGTGGGTTATTGCTGAAAAGGACCGCGCAACTAGGGTTTCCGTTCAGTAGGTTAAGTGTTGTCATTCAAGTTCGTGACTTAACCCGCCTACGTGTCATGTCAAATTGGCTAAGGGTTGTCGTTCAAGTTCATGACTTAGCCCTACGAATCATGTATCAAGTTGGTTAAGCATATTCAAGCGGTTCATGACTTAACCCTATCAAGTCATCGCGTTAAATTGGTTAAGTGTATTCAAGCGGTTCATGACTTAACCCTATCAAATCATCGTGTTAAATTGGTTAAGTATGTTCAAGCGGTTCATGACTTAACCCTATCAAGTCATCGCGTTAAATTGGTTAAATGTATTCAAGCGGTTCATGACTTAACCCTATCAAATCATCGTGTTAAATTGGTTAAGTATATTCAAGCGGTACATGACTTAATCCTATCATGTGGCATTAATTCATTAATGCACCCCAACCTCTCACATCAGACCTGTTGTTGTGGTCACTGGATATGCCGAGCGGTTCCGGGCAGATTTACACCACAACTCAGTCTGACCTCGGGTTTCAAGCGCGATATGACCAACTACCCACATTGGATCCTATTGTTTGCAGTAACTGGATTTGCCGGGCGGTTCCGGGCAGATTTACACTGCAAACTCAACCCAACCTCGAGTTGGCCATTTTCATGTTTATTCTAATGTCATGTCCATGTTCAAGTTTCATGTCGAGTTCGTATCAAGTTTCAAGGATAAGTTTCATGCCCACATCCAGATTCAAGTTATAACAATGTCCATGTTTCAAGTTTTGCCCATTATCAATTTCATAATTCATGTTCATAACCAATTCATGTTTTGCATAATCTACCTGAATCGTATTCCCGTCGCACGTGAATGTAAATCGATCTATACTACAAATGAATCCAAATCTCGAAATAGAGGGAATAACATCAAAACTATGATAGGCAAAAGGAACTAGTATAAAGCGATAAAAAGGGGTTACAAGACTAGTATGATATAACTTGAGATAATTGGTTACAACATCACTGGCATATAGGATTTCAAATATAGCAAAATAAGGCGATGGTCATGATAAACGCTGACATAAAAGAATAGGCATGCAAAAGCAAGCCAAATACAAGGATAATGGATCCAGTGGTTTTGGTGTACATAATTGCGAATAAACTAAGCAAGTCACACCCTAGGTATACGATCCAACAAAATGCCAATTCGGTGTACAACATGGTTTTCAACTATAGTGTTATGAACAATCAACTATAACAGTCTTAGGCAATTAACCCCAGTAGTCATAGTCATGGTCATAGGTAAAAATCTCATAGTCGTGAATCATAAGCGATTAATCACAATAGTCATGAATAATTATCAAAAATAGTTCTAACCAAATAGTCATAGGCAATTAACAGTAATAGTTTCAAAGTCATGGTCATAGATAATGGCCTTATGTTCATAATCATAGGTAATAATTCTCATAGTCAAAAGCCATAGGTGATTAGCCACAATTGTCCTTGTCATAGTCATAGGCAATAGCCTCATGTTCACTGTCATAGGCATAGGCAGAGTCTTATGTTCACAGTCATAGTCATAGGCAAAATCTTATGTCCACAGTCATAAGCATAGTCATAGTCTTATGTCATTAACAATGGTTTCAATGTCGTAGAAAATATTCTCAATAGTCAAGATCCAAGAATTTATGTTACAATCTAGTGTTTGAATAATAAACTAGGTCCAACAACATGAATAGGAATGATTCAATCGATAAGAAATAACCCCAAATCATAGATTCAAGAAGAGACAAGAACAGATCTAAATAGATAATCAAGCTTAGGTCCAATTTCATTTCATTCCATGCCCACATTAAATTTAACAAGTTTAAATCTCAAAGTAACTAGAACTTACAGAGCGCGGATCGAGAATTAGAGTGCAGAGATTTGATTATAGAAACGGTTGTTGCAGTTGTTGAATCTCTATTTGTTTAGTCTTGTTCTAGTTGAAAACCCCCAATTTGCAATTCCTAGATGTTGTCTTGACGAAGAAGAAGTAGCCATTCTCTCTTTAATTTAATTATTTCAGAAGCAGCGTAAGGACAGAAATGAAATGGTGTGGAGAGAATGAGGCTAGGGGTGAGTTTATATAGGGTTAGGCAGACGAATCTGATCACGAAAGAAGTCTAAATACATCAGAATGCATCTGGTGCAGGAAACAGGTTCGGGAGGCAGGTCGACCCCCAGGTCGACACTATGGTCGACCTGGTCCCTGGAAGGTCGACACTATAGTCGACCCCTAGGTCGACCTGGTCCTTGGGCAGGAATTTTCCCGCCCAGCCTGTTCTGGGGTTTGAATTCGAATTTCGAATTCGAATTTCGAGCTGTTTTTGATTCTGAAAATTCCTGAAACTTCGAAGGGTTATATCTCCCTCATACAGACTCCGATTCTCGCAAACTCGGACTCGTTTCCAAGAAGAATTTCGAGATGAATGCAATGGCATAACCCATTTCCCTTGGTTCTTGTTTTAAAAATTAATTCTGCCTTGATTTCTAGTTTCAACATGTTATAAAAATTCGGGTTGTTACAAAGGTAGTGGCCATCCAAGATTGGAAAGTCCCTAAAAATATTACCAAGGCGAGGAGTTTCTTAGGGTTAGCTGGCTACTATAGAAAGTTTATCAAAGACTTCGCAAAAATATTAGTCCCATTAACACGTTTGACGAAGAAGAACCTAGTTTACACATGGGACGTAGATTGTGATGATGCGTTCCAACGATTAAAGAGAGCTTTGACCACAGCCCCAGTCTTAGTGTTGCCAGATGGGAGTAAGCCATTTACCGTTTATACCGATGCTTGTGGGACAGGACTAGGCGCAGTCTTAATGCAAGAGGGAAGGGTAATAGCCAATGGAGGAAGGCAGTTGAGAGTGCATGAGAAAAATTACCCTACGCATGACCTAGAGTTGGCCGCTATTGTTTTCGCGCTTAAGTCCTGACGCCATTATCTTCTTGGCGAGAAATTTGAATTGTTCAATGACCACAAATCTCTAAAATATTTGTTCTCTCAAAAGGACTTGAACTTAAGGCAGCAAAGGTGGATGGAATTCTTAGCGTCATACAACTTCGAGATAGCATATACCCCTGGCAAGGGTAACTTGGTGGCAGACGCCTTAAGTAGGAAAAGGTTGTCCTTGAGTCCATTGTTTGTTGAGCGGCGAATCATCTCTATGTTTGACTTTAGACCTTCCGTTGACTTTGTACCCGGTTTGCTAGCATCCTTAAAGGTCAGACCTACGCTTTTGGGATGGATCAGTGAGCCACAGCGATATGACCCACAGTTGGTTGAGTTGGTAGAGAAGCTCAAAAGGGGGGTCATCGAGCCATCTCAGTAGGTATACCCTAGATGATAAGGGTTGGTTACGTAGGGACGGTAGACTTTGTGTACCACGGGACGAGAATTTGAGGAAGACCATTCTTGATGATGCACATCGTTCGAAGATGACCATCCATCCCGGCAGGGACAAGATGTACGTGGACATGAGACGAGTTTACTTTTGGGCCGGCATGAAGAAGGATGTGGCTGAGTTTGTCGCTAGATGTTTGGTGTGTCAATAAGTAAAAGCAGAGCAGAAGAAGCCTGGTGGATTGCTTCACCCATTGGAGGTTCCACAATGGAAGTGGGAAAGTGTCTCGATGGACTTTATTGATGGACTACCAGGATCGAGGAAGGGTAATACGGGGATTTGGGTCATGGTAGACAAACTTACTACGAGCGCCCATTTCATTCCCATGAAGAGTAAGAGGACTGCTCCATGGTTAGCCTCCGTATACATTCGAGAGATAGTTCGTTTGCACGGTGTTCCTTCTAGCATAATGAGCAACCGCGATCCTATCTTTACTAGCGAATTTTGGAAGAGCTTGCAAGAGGCTGTAGGGACTCAGTTATGTTTGAGCACCACATATCATCCTCAGACGGACGGCCAGACCGAGAGGGTGAATCATATTCTGTAGGACTTATTGAGGTTGTGTGTCTTAGATTTCAGAGGTACATGGGAGGAACATCTTCCGTTGGTGGAGTTCGCATATAATAATAGCTTTCATTCTAGCATTGGCATAGCACCGTTCAAGGCTCTTTATGGACGACCGCGTCGTTCGCCTACATGTTGGTGGGAATCTACAGATAAGATCTTGCTTGGGCCCGATATGATTAGAGAGACTTCGGAAAAGATCAATTTGATTCGAAGGAGGATGAAGACGGCGCATGATAGACAGAAATCTTATGCGGACAAGAGGAGGATGGATCTTGAGTTTGATATTGGGACATGGTATTTGTCAAGGTGTCTCCATTAAGAAATGTCATTCGCTTTGGGTCCGTTGGGAAGTTAGCACCAAGGTTCGTTGGGTCGTTTCCTATTAAGGAGAGGATTGGACAGATGGCATATAGAGTGGAGTTGCCCGAGAGACTTAGTGGTGTACACGATGTATTCCATGTATCACATTTGAGGAAGTGCTTGCATGAGACCGCGGAAGTGGTAGAGCCGAGCTTGCTTAGAGAGGTGGAGATAGAGCGTGATGCGAAGATTCGACGAGCTCCTACGTGCATTCTTGAGTCGAAGATTAATAAGTTGAGGAATCGAGAGGTCAAGCTAGTCAAAGTGCAATGGGGAGATGATGAGAGCAACGCTACTTGAGAGACGGAAGAGAAGATGCGTTCATTGTACCCTTTTCTTTTCGAGGGTATGTCCTTTAATTTCTCCTTTATCGCTTAGCTTATACTTATCTTATCTTTAGTGTGTCCTCTCGCTAGTATCTTTGACCTTTAGATAGGGTAGTCCTATGGTTGAAACATGTGTTTGAGACATGTTATGTATGATGGATGCATGTGGATGCAAGTGTTTGCTGGTGGTTGCTCGTGGATGCATATACACACAATTAAGGCACTAGATCGGCTCATTCACTTCATATTGCAAATTGCATATAAATGTGGGTACATATTTAAGTTAATGGATGTATAATGGTTGTGCTATCATATGGATGCTACATTTTGGTGAATGGTTGTGCATACATGTAGAAATAATATGTATCGATAGGATTTTTTCGCATACATAATGGATGCATAGCACTATCATGGTTTGCATTAAGGAGGTCAACTGAATCAATAGACCGCCTGATTTTGCATTAGATAAAGAACATATACACACACTTCCTGCATATGTTCATACAACATTAGGAATTTTATAAGGACAATGGATGCCTGTGTTTGATGGTTAAGTAGATGGTTGTTTGGATGGTAGGATATGCATTCTCCTTAACTTGGAGATTTCGGGGGCGAAATCCTTTAAGAAGGGTAGAATGTAGCACCCCGTATTTCTATTAACATTAATGTTCACAAATTAAAGAATAACTAATCTCAGACGTGAGAATTAAGGGAAACGGGTTGCACCATTGTGTTCGTCTTCGAATTCTGGTTGAGATAGAGTTCGATTTTGCGTGAATTGGACTTCGTATGAAGAAGTTATGGCCATCGGAAGTTTCAGAAAATTCAAAACAGATTTCGAAAATTCAAATTTCAGAGTCAAATTGGGTCAGGCGGGAAATTTTCTGCCAGGGCCAGGTCGACCATAGGGTCGACCTACCCTACCCAGGTCGACCATAGGGTCGACCTGCCCCCCCCCCCCCCCCCGGGCAGATTTGATTGATGACCTGTTTGTGACTGTATGCTGACTCATTAGGGTTTCTGATCTGCTCTGATTGGCTGGGATTAATTCTGGGTTGATCGGACAGCTTAAATTAATTCTAAACTCTATAAAAAGACATGTAGACTTAAACCCTAAAATCAAATTAAAAATTAGATTCATGGCCTCCATGTCGTCACCTTGCAACCTAGAATAGCCGCCACCAATTGGAGAGGAAGAAAGCTAATCAAATTCAATTCTTTTCAACTCTAACAACGAATCTTCTTTAAAGGAAAGCTAATTCAACTTCAAAACTCAGATTTCAGAACTCAAGACCTTCTTTGAGTTGTAAGTTCGATTTCTTTAATAAAATAATTAACAATTTAATTGGATTGAGTTATGATGCGGATTATATGGTTATGTTGTGAATTAGTGACCGCATGTTATCATCTATGTTGTAAAATTGTGATGTTATCATTTATGTTGTAAGTTCTATGATGTTATCATCTATGTTGTAAAGTTGTGATGTTATCATCCATGTTGTACTTCTATGATTATGTATTCATAGTGATGTTTCATTTGCTAGTTTGGTTATGTTGATTCATATGATAAATCGTATGTATGTATGCAAGTTATATGTTAATTGAGACATAGATCATATGCAAGTTAGTTAAAATTTTATGCATAACCTTACATATTTCATGACATCTATTTTAGATCTAAAGTTAGGCTATGACATGTGTGAGTTATATGCCAAATTTTACATGCTAGTTTATATGTTTAGATGTAAGTTTACACCTTCAGATGTAGAACTATGACATACATGATTTGTGCAAGTTTGTGACTATTACCTAAACAAGTTCACACCTTTAGATTTGGATCTATGACATATGTTGTTTTATGCAAGTTTGTGACTTTGGCCTATGCAAGTTTTAGATATAGAACCTTATTCACACATGCAAGTTCACCCCTTATGTTTAGATCTAGTTTTATCTATATGTATGTTGTGATGTTTTCTCTTTATTTCATGAGTTAGATTATTCGAGTCTAACGTATATTTTACGTTAAACGAACGAACGTACAACGTGGGGCCATGGGATAATATTAAAAGAT
Source organism: Allium sativum (assembly GCA_030737875.1). Taxonomy (NCBI): domain Eukaryota; kingdom Viridiplantae; phylum Streptophyta; class Magnoliopsida; order Asparagales; family Amaryllidaceae; genus Allium; species Allium sativum. The sequence continues at coordinate 28,442,769 of CM060925.1, read as the reverse complement.
TTAATATTGAGAATTGGCATAAATGCCTCAAATGGCATAAAATAAATTTGTGATGAAAATTGGTATGATTTTGCATACCATAAATAGATGGACATAATTGAGTCAATTATGGCCATAGTTAAATTTGGAATTGATCGATAATTTGAATAGGGAAATTAATTCAAATTGGGGGAATAATTAATTTTGTGTAATTAATCGTCTAAGACACGAGGTTAGGCTCTTTTGTGGTGTAAGACTGCCCCGACCCGCTCGGCAAATCCAGCTGCCACAAATGCCAGTCTAATGTGAGAGGTCTTAGGCATAAATTAAATACATAATAGTTGTAAAGACACGAGGTTAGGCTCGTTTGTGGTGTAAGACTACCCGGACCCGCCCGGCAAATCTAGCTGCCACAAATGTCAGTCTAATGTCGGAGGTCTTTATAAGGTTACAGTCTTGATGAATTAAGAAACACTTAACCAGATAAACATGTAGTGGGACATGAGGGGGTTAAGTGGGTGCCTTGGGTGGCATGTGGAATTAAGTGGGTGCCTTGGGTGGCATTTGAAAATACGATTAGAAACACTTAACCAAAATTGAAACATGTAAGTGAACATGAATAAGAAGAGGGTTAAGTGTGATGTACTAAAGGGGACCAAGCTTAGGTGGATAGCTTATGTCAAGTAAAGGGGGCCCGTTTCAACCATTAACCCATAAGTATCTTTGTGGGCTCAACCCAAGTCGAGGACGGGACACGCGTACTGGGCTTGACTGTAAGAGGCCAAAACGGGTTAGCGGTGGCAACCCAAGTCCAATGGGTTCATGTGCGTGTGTGGGCCCGGGCTGGTAGGTAAGACGTTGTTGCATCGTGTAGGTATAAGCTGTGCATTATTTGTGGTATCGGGTTGCCACTTTGGGGAGTGATACACGCCACTATGGGGCCAGCACGGGTATCTACGAGTTAGGGAGTCGATCGCATGGCGGTAGTGGGTACACCTAGTGGAGATAGGGGCAGGCGGCACCTATGAAGGCAACTAGCAGTGCACGAAACTACCATTATCATTATTAAGTTATGTAGGCGGGATCAACCTTAGGGTGACTAGTGGTGGAGTAGTATAGTAGTGGTGGTCCGGTATAATAATTATCTTATAGTGGTTTAGGTGCGCCTTTAACGTTATCTTTGTTCATCTTATTTCCTTGTTTACTCTGCCATACTCAATTGTTCACAGTCATTTCCTTATTTTCCAACTTATGCCTTAGCCTAGTTATTTTGGTAATTATATTGTTAAAGTTGTAATAACCCGGAAATGTGGGCCAATTTAAAAATTTTTATTTTGGCAATTTTAGCGAATTTTGATTATTTAAAATGAATTATTTTAAATAATAACGACGAGAAATTTATTTTGAATAGAATTAGAATGCATATATTTATATATGTCATCGTTAGAATATAAATATTTATTTATATATATAAAAGGAATTGAAAATGGCGCGGTAGTACGATAATTCGATTTCAAAATTCAAATGAATGTACCGGGTGCAAAATAAAGCGGATTTTAGTGAAACCAAAAATATTAGAATCTATTTGAAAATATCTTTCCAACGAATCCGAAAGATTGGAATTTCGTAGCGGAATCAAAAGATATGCCCAGTTGAAAATTCAGAATAGTCGCTATGGAATTCTGGCCCTTAAAAATGGAAATTTTGCAAATGACCTCGGATTTCGATGAAACCACTTTTGTTGGATCTGTGATGTCTAGTTATTGCTAGGTTTCATATTTCGTAATTTTCGAATCAATAAGTGAGCGTGGCAAAGGAAAACGCATTCGACCAGTTTCAATTGATTTTAATCGACTGGAAAATGGCCATTTTTCAAACGATCTCAGAATTTGACGAAATTAGTTTTGTTAGGACCGTATCGTCAATACGAAGCTAGAAAATATTTTTTGGGAATTTTTTAGTTAGTATGTGGCCCTGGTAAATTGAAATGCGCGTTCAAATTCAATATATAGAGTTATATTTTGATTTTGACGAAAAATGATCGAAACGATCAAATCAGCCTACGATACATATCCCATTGTGTTCGGAATGGGGGTAATTAGCTATGGACGACAGGCAGTGGGTTTGATTCTGAGTTCAAAATAAAAGTCAACTTTTTGAAATGAAAAATTAATAAAATAATAATAGAACCCTCTCTCTCCATTTATCAGCACCCCCCCCCCCCGATTTCATTTCAGAAAAAAAAGAGAATCGCGCCTCCCCAATCGCACACACCCCCACCCCACGTCGATCCGCCCTCCAACTCCTCCTTAGGCCACCGCCCTCCTCCTCTACGCCCTCTCCTCCTTCCTTTCTCCCTCCCTCTTCTGAAACAACCCAAAACCCTCCCTGCCCCATGAAGAACCACCGCCGCGCGCTGCTCCGCCCACCCCACCAGCATTGCTTCCCCCTCCGACCTCCAGCGCCCTGAGCCGCCGCCCTCGCCCCCGAATCCGCCCAGTAAGCTTTTCTTATACCATTTTGTCCATTTATTTCTATTTGTTTAGTGTAATTAGGAGAAAAAAATCTGTTTATATTTTAAGTCGCCATAAAGTATATATTTTATTTATACAAAGATTCCAGTTTTAACAATAAAAAGATTCGATTTTTGATTAGAGGAAGATTCGATTTTTAATAATAAAAGAGGGGATTTTTGTATGATAAAATATATGTGAAGTAAAGGAATAAAAATTAGTTTTTTGTCGCTAGAAAAGCTATGATTTTGTTGATAGGAAAATATGGTTTTTATTATGATGTAGCGAATATAAAAATTCGATTTTTATATATTGAATAGCAAATTAAAAATTTGATTTTCATATATTGAATAGCAAAGTAAAAATTCGATTTTTATATATTGAATAGCAAAGTAAAAATTCAATTTTTATATATTGAATAGCAAAGTAAAAATTCGATTTTTATATATTGAATAGCAAAGTAAAAATTCGATTTTTATATATTGAATAGCAAAGTAAAAATTCGATTTTTATATATTGAAAAGCAAAGTAAAAATTCGAACTTTATATATTGAATAGCAAAGTAAAAATTCGATTTTTATATATTGAATAGCAAAGTAAAAATTCGATTTTTATATATTGAATAGAAAAGTAAAAATTCAATTTTTATATATTGAATAGCAAAGTAAAAATTCGATTTTTATATATTGAATAGCAAAGTAAAAATTCGATTTTTATATATTGAATAGCAAAGTAAAAAATTCAATTTTTATATATTGAATAGCAAAGTAAAAATTTGATTTTTATATATTGAATAGTGAAGTAAAAATGTGATTTTTATATATGTAGTGATTACGGATGATGAAAGTAAGGAAAGAAGGAACGACGAAGACTTCTACATTTGAAGTGTCGTGGAGTTGGGATAGCTTTGGTGAGAACTTCTCACCTTTAATTTAAATTTTCTAGTAAATAGTATATACTAGGATGCAGACGGTGTTTAGTAGCACCCGACACCCGTTGTCCACAGACCATGGATGACTTGTATGCTTGTTTGTATGATTTTGATGTGTAGTTGATTATGTGATGTGAAATGAAATAAAATATTTATGTAGTTAAAAATATTTTATAGTTGAAAATATAATTTTAAACATGAACGCGAAATAAATAAATATAAACAAATAGGACGATTTGTTTATATACACACATTTGACTAATATGGATTGGGATGATAAATTTTACACATCGCCCAACTACACAAATAAAATCTGTGTTTGATTGATTGAAACCCCACATGGGTATTGGGATTATATATGACATACACTAATCCCAATAATTAGTTGTATGTCGATCGATTGATTGACAGACTGTTATGAGCGTTAAATATTTATATTTGATGCTTATACAGTGTAGAATGCACTTTGGATGATGGTTGATTATTCATCGTTGTTCTTATATACATGTGTTGTAGAAAATCCATATAATTAACATTATATGGTAACTAATTGGGCCTCATTCCAGTTTTGAAATAGAAATATTTGAAATAAAATATTTAAAAAGCAATATTTGAAAATAGAAATATATGAAGCCGTGTTGATTAGATTGACGCCATTTTTACGTGAACGATGTTTATATCGGTTTTATTCGTTTTATAATGAATATCGAAAGTGATTTCAAAATCTGATATTTTGGAAAGGATTGAAGTTCGAATTGAAATTGAATAGAAATAAATTCGAATTGAAACTGAATAGAACTGAATTCGAATTGAATTGAAAACGAACAAAAATTGAATTAGAAGTCAATTTGAAATGAAATCAATTTGAAATGAATTTAAAACGAATTTAGAAGGAAAATTTCAATTTTGATTTGAATTTGAAAAGGAAGTTGAAATCATTTTGAAAACGAATTTAAAACGATTTATAAAATACATTTTAAAAGGAAATCGACGAAATATATATAATATATATATTATATATATAATGGCCTGAATAGAACGCGTCGCGCTGCGGTAGTTCGTGAATTTCAACCATTGACTTCGAATGGATATTGCGGGAGATCTGACCGTCGGATTCTCCTAAAACCGGAACCGTTGGGTTCGTATCGAAAAGAGCTTTCTTACGAATATTAGAAATTTGAAATCTAACGGTTGGATTTTGAATTATTTCCAAATCTAATTTGGAAAAGGTCGCTGTAAGTGCAGTTCGATGGCCGTTGATGGAAATCGACTGTACGGGCCTTGATAAAATTATTAAAAATAGTAATAATTTGTGTAAAATCATAAGAAATGAGTTGGGAAGAATTAGGATGAAAAACTTCATATTTGAAAAGATAAAAATAGAATTTTATCGAAATGAACTAGTTTTGAACTAGAATTATAAATCTATTTATTTTTAAAATAAATAAAGTGGATTTGAAATGGTTTTGAAAATAACCAGAATTTCCAATAATTGAATTAGAATGGATTTGAATCGAAATTGTCTTTGGAATAATTCGATATTGGATTTGGAGATTATACAGATATTGTTATGGAAATTTGAAAGATATATTTATATCGTTATTTCCAGTACGATATTTGTTGGTCGTAGAATTTGATATTGAATATAAGCCGATATATTTTCTATTCAGAGCCTTGTATTTAATATCAAATGGGGTTTGGGTTTGTCGTGAACGGTGTCTTTATTAACACTGTTCTTAAACCCAGTTGAGAAAAAGATTAAATCTTTTTATTTATATTTAATGAAGTGTACCAATTAAATAATATTTAATTGGAATTGAATTGGTATTGATTTTTGGGTTTATCGTGAACAGTGTTTTAAATAACACTTGTTCTTTAACCCGATAATTAATGGAATGTGATTTTTGGGTTGTCGTGAATGGTATCTTCAATAAAATTGTTCTTAGACCCAAAGGAGTTAAGAAAATCAGAAACTAAATGTAGGTTAGCGAAGCAGAACAGTTTCCGGGGTATTGATCTGATGTTGGTTTCGGTCTTCGGGGTTAATATTTAGGGAATTATTCTCTTGTTAATTTACGGTTAGGGACTGATTGAAATGGAATGTGACTTTGGGTTGTTTTAAATGACTTTGATTCTTTAACCCAGTCAAAGATTAAAACTAAGTGGAGTTTTAATGAATCTTTAATTAGATTGAAAAGATCGAGAATGGAGTATCACCAGTTTTGCTCCAGGCGATAGTTAAATCTTTAATTAGATTTGAACTTGAAATGGTAATTGAGCTTACCGATAACACTGTGGTGTTAGATATGAAGTATTACGAGTTTTACTTCATGGGATGAATAGGTTGGGATTGGGAAATTAAAATAAATGATTAATTCGGTGTGGTTCGCTAATCCCGACTAGTTTGAAGTGATATTCAAAAGATGATTAAAGAATAAATTTAAAGGAATTTATCTTTGATAAAATTAATGGGAACGTTTCCCTAAGAAATGTGAAATTTAGAAACTAACTGTAGGTTAGCGAAGCAAAACGGTTTCCTGGGTATTGATCTGATGTTGGTTTCGGCCTTCGGGGTTAATATTTAGGGAATTATTCTCTTGTTAATTTACGGTTAGTGACTGATGAATTGGAATGAGGTGTATGTTGTGTTTGTGTAACACATGTTTATTATATACGCGAGTTATTCAGAAAGACCGGGTTTATCCCATTCTGAATAACTGATTCAACGTGGTGTCGAAGAATGAAGACGGTGGTCGAAGACCGGAGGTCTTCACGTCGTTTGGATAATTACTGATGATCTTGATTGGGTCGTACACCCAAGAGGAGGGAATCAGTTGGTGATCGTTCAGACGTACTTGGAGATCGATGGATATGCGGGGTACTAGGTGCCTCCGGTTTCGTTCAGACCCAGAACGAACTTGTAAATGGACTATGTGTCTGACAATGGGTTTCAGTCTGTGTGATTGATTTCTATTAAATATATATATATCTGTTTGGTGGTGGAGAATTTATTCTCTTGCTTAATGCCCTTCTCTGAGACGTACGAGCTCAGAGGTTATACATTGATGGATATCAAACGCATGGAGTGAACTGCCTGTGTGGCATGCCTAAGTGGCAATTGATCGAGGCTTCTGTTGAAAAGCAAAGTCTTGTGGTTGATGATCAAAGCACCGCTTGTGTGGCATAGCTTTGTGCAACGTGAATTCGCGAGCCTCACACCCCGGTGGTGAACTAAAAACGGGAGAAGGACCTCAGGGAGGGCATGCGTTTCTTTCTAGCTAGAAGTGGCGTCAGTGGTTTTACACGCCCTGACGAGTTTGACTTGTGTGGTTGTTGCTGTTGCGAGGCGCCTCGGTTTGATCGGATGATCCGGGTCCGATGGAGTCATTCGTTGGCTCATTTACGCCCCAATGGGCGGGAAAACGCAGTGTTCAGGCATAATAATCCACATCGGTGGACCGGCCCTGACGATCCAAAGGGAAGTTGCGGCTGTTCCTAAGGGGCGGGCTAGAGGGTCTCGAATCGGTAGAGGACTATCTTTTGCCTCGGTTCACAGACGAAAATCCAATTTCCAAATACGTGACTTTGCAGTTTTGATTGTAGAATCTAGTATGGCGACATAGTGGGATGGGGCGCTTATGCCGTCTATGATTGATACTTATGATTTGAAGTTGTTTTATACACTATACACTTATAGTAATAACAGATGATGTGTTTTAAACGTATCAAGCATTCTTTGGCTATTATAAGGTAAAACCCTATCCTCCAGCTTGCGTTGCATTGTGTGACAGGACCTGGGTCTTATAATAGCTTCATTGTTCTTTATTTAGCATTGCGCTGTTTGTTTTATGCATTGGTATTCTGGGGAGGAAACCCGTTCCCTGTCATACGGCGTGGTCCCTTGATTTACCTAACTTTAAAATAAAGATTAATAACTGTTTTAGTTCTCACACCAGTCCCATGACTGACCTGGAGTTTATTGTTTTAACCTGAACTCTAGGTGCCCTTATTTCGACACGGGCAGCTATTAGTTTTGGTTTTGCAGATTTATATTCACAGGATCCTGATTTACAGCTGGAACGATACTCGGAAAGCTCTGTATCCGTGTATTACTTCTAGTTGTCTATTGTATTATTTTCCGCTGCTATGTAATTTATTGTAATCTCTGATAATTTGTGATGTATATTATTTATTCATACTCTGTATATTCTTGTATTCTGATGGAATTGTTGTAATTAACAATGAAATGTTCTTCCGTCTGTGTTCCTTTGTGGCTTGTTCTCAATTCTATCCGGGCTTTCCTTACCGGGGAAGTTCGGATCGTTTCAGTTGGTATCAGAGCTTTGGTTTACAAAGCTCAGAGAACAAGACACATTAGAACCGTACGAAAGAATTCATCAGAGATTGGATTAGTAATATCCAACGGGAATGACTTGTTAGAGATGGGATCAGTAGTATCCTAGAACGAGTGTGAAGAGTGTATTTTTAAAATGAAAACAAATTTTGTTTTGAAAATTTAATTCAATTATTCGTATTTGAATAGTTATTTGTATTGATTTGGACAATCCAATATATATAGACTTTGCGTATACGTCTGATCCACGTGTATTTGAAGTTTTAATATACTGGATAGATATAGAATTACACTCTAGTCGCCCAGAGAAAATACTATGATTGAGATCTCATCATCAGTGTTTTTGTTCGAGTTTCGAAAGTGGGATTTCTATATATTTCCATTAGACTGGTGTGAGAACCGAAATTAGATAGGGTCTATTGTTGTGATTTGGCATCAAAAATGAGATTTTTGACTATGTATCAAAATTATGAATTTGAAAAGCTAATTCACTAATTGATTGATGGTTGTGTTGTTTGATTATTGGTTGATTAATTAAAATTGGAACCATTTAGCCAAATTGTATCAAATAGTGAATTATATTGAAAATTAGTCGCATTTGCATGCATACACATGTACTTACATTGAACAGGTCATTGCAAAGAGGCTAGAGCAGAAGAATAAAATTGTTTGCCCGACAAATAGGTACATGTTTACCGTAATTTACTGTTTTGTTTGGGTGATGATGATTTTATGAGCCGATTGGCTTTTTCTTTTTCTTTTTGAGATCAGAGGGCCTATATGGCAATTTCAGGATTTTCCCAGTGCTCCTGGTGCAGGGGAGGTTATGGCGAAATTTTTCAGAAATTTAGGGTGTTAGCCAAATTTTTGAAAAATTTGAAAAGTTCTTAGAAATTGAAAAGTTGAAGAACTTAAGCCATAATGAAAATATGGAAAGTTGAGTTGATTAGTTAAACAACTTTCGGCTTCGTTCCCTTTCGGGGACGAAAAGTTTTAAGTGGGGGAGATTGTAATAAACCGGAAATCTGGGCCAATTTAAAATTTTTATTTTGGCAATTTTAGCGAATTTTGATTATTTAAAATGAATTATTTTAAATAATAACGATGAGAAACTTATTTTGAATAGAATTAGAATGTATATATTTATATACGTCGTCGTTAGAATATAAATATTTATTTAGATATATAAAAGGAATTGAAAATGGCGCGGTAATTCGATAATTCGATTTCAAAATTCAAATGAATGTACCGGGTGCAAAATAAACCGGATTTTAGTGAAACCAAAAATATTAGAATCTATTTGAAAATATCTTTCCAACAAATCCGAAAGATTGGAATTTCATAGCGGGAATCAAAAGATATGCCCAGTTGAAAATTCAGAATAGTCGCTATGGAATTCTGGCCCTTAAAAATGGAAATTTTGCAAACGACCTCAGATTTCGATGAAACCACTTTCGTTGGATCCGTGATGTCTAGTTATTGCTAGGTTTCAAATTTCGTAATTTTTTGAATCAATATGTGAGCGTGTCAAAGGAAAACGCGTTTGACCAATTTCAATTGATTTTAATCGACTGGAAAATGGCCATTTTTCAAACGGTCTCAGAATCTGACGAAATTAGTTTTGTTAGGACCATATCGTCAATACGAAGCTAGAAAATATTTTTCGGGAATTTTTCTAGTTAGTATGTGGCCCTGGTAAATTGAAATGCACGTTCAAATTCAATATATAGAGTTATATTTTGATTTTGACGAAAAATGATCGAAACGATCAAATCAGTCTACGATACATATCCCATTGTGTTCGGAATGGGGGTAATCAGCTATGGACGACAGACAGTGGGTTTGATTCTGAGTTCAAAATAAAAGTTAACTTTTTGAAATGAAAAATAAATAAAATAATAATAGAACCCTCTCTCTCCTTTTATCAGCCCCCCTCCCCCGATTTCATTTCAGAAAAAAAAGAGAATCGCGCCTCCCCAATCGCATGCCGCCCCCCCCACCCCTCGTCGATCCGCCCTCCACCTCCTCGTCAGGCCGCCGCCCTCCTCCTCTACGCCCTCTCCTCCTTCCTTTCTACCTCCCTCTTCTGAAACAACCCAAAACCCCCCCTGCACCGTGAAGAACCACCACCGCGCGCTGCTCCGCCCAGCCCACCAGCATCGCTTCCCCCTCCGACCTCGAGCGCCCTGAGATGCCGCCCTCGCCCCCGAATCCGCCCAGTAAGCTTTTCTTATACCATTTTGTCCATTTATTTCTATTTGTTTAGTGTAATTAGGAGAGAAAAAAATCAGTTTATATTTTTGGTCGCCATAAAGTATATATTTTATTTATACAAAAATTTCAGTTTTAACAATAGAAAGATTCGATTTTTGATTAGAGGAAGATTCGATTTTTAATAATAAAAGAGGGGATTTTTGTATGATAAAATATATGTGAAGTAAAGGAATAAAAATTAGATTTTTGTCGCTAGAAAAGCTATGATTTTGTTGATAGGAAAATATGATTTTTATTATGATGTAGCGAATATAAAAATTCGATTTTTATATATTGAATAGCAAAGTTAAAATTCGATTTTTATATATTGAATAGCAAAGTAAAAATTCGATTTTTATATATTGAATAGCAAAGTAAAAATTCGATTTTTATATATTGAATAGCAAAGAAAAAATTCAATTTTTATATATTGAATAGCAAAGAAAAAATTCGATTTTTATATATTGGATAGCAAAGTAAAAAAATTTCGATTTTTATATATTGAACAGCAAAATAAAAATTCGATTTTTATATATTGAACAGCAAAGTAAAAATTCGATTTTTATATATTGAATAGCAAAGTAAAAATTCGATTTTTATATATTGAATAGCAAAGTAAAAAATTTGATTTTTATATATTGAATAGCGAAGTAAAAAATGTGATTTTTATATATGTAGTGATTACGGATGATGAAAGTAAGGAAAGAAGGAACGACGAAGACTTCTACATTTGAAGTGTCGTGGAGTTAGGATAGCTTTGGTGAGAACTTCTCACCTTTAATTTAATTTTTCTAATTAATAATATATACTAGGATGCAGACGGTGTTTAGTAGCACCCGACACCCGTCGTCCACAGACCATGGACGACTTGAATGCTTGTTTGTATGATTTTGATGTGTAGTTGATTATGTGATGTGAAATGAAATAAAATATTTATGTAGTTAAAAATATTTTATAGTTGAAAATATAATTTTTAACATGAATGTGAAATAAATAAATATAAACAAATAGGACGATTTGTTTATATACACACATTTGACTGATATGGATTGGGACGATAAATTTCACACATCGCCCAACTGCACAAATAAAATCTGTGTTTGATTGATGGAAACCCCACATGGGTATTAGGATGATATATGACATACACTAATCCCAATAATTAGTGTATGTCGATCGATTGATTGACATACTGTTATAAGCGTTAAATATTTATATTTGATGCTTATACAATGTAGAATGCACTTTGGATGATGGTTGATCATTCATCGTTGTTATTGTATACATGTGTTGTAGAAAATCCATATAATTAATATTGTATGGTAATTGATTGGGCCTCATTCCAGTTTTGAAATAGAAATATTTGAAATAAAATATTTAAAAAGTAATATTTGAAAATAGAAATATATGAAGCCGTGTTGATTAGATTGACGCCATTTTTACGTGAACGATGTTTATATCGATTTTATTCATTTTATAATGAATATCGAAAGTGATTTCAAAATCTGATATTTTGGAAAGGATTGAAGTTCAAATTGAAATTGAATAGAAATGAATTCGAATTGAAATTGAATAGAAATGAATTCGAATTGAATTGAAAATGAACGGAAATTGAATTAGAAGTCAATTTGAATTGAAATGAATTTAAAACGAATTTATAAGGAAAATTTCAATTTTGATTTGAATTTGAAAAGGAAGTTGAAATCATTTTGAAAACGAATTTAAAACGATTTATAAAATACGTTTTAAAAGGAAATCTACGAAATATATATAATATATATATTATATATAATGGCCTGAATAGAACGTGCCGCGCTGCGGTAGTTCGTGAATTTCGACCATTGACTTCGAATGGATATTGCGGGAGATCCGACTGTCGGATTCTCCTAAAACTGGAACCGTTGGGTTCGTATCGAAAAGAGCTTTCTAACGAATATTAGAAATTTGAAATCTAACGGTTGGATTTGAAATTATTTCCAAATCAAATTTGGAAAAGGTCGCTGTAAGTGCAGTTCGATGGCCGTTGATGGAAATCGACTGTACGGGCCTTGATAAAATTATTAAAAATTGTAATAATTTGTGTAAAATCATAAGAAATGAGTTGGGAAGAATTGGGATGAAAAACTCCATATTTGAAAAGATAAAAATAGAATTTTATCGAAATGAACTAGTTTTGAACTAGAATTATAAATCTATTTATTTTTAAAATAAATAAAGTGGATTTGAAATGGTTTTGAAAATAACCAGAATTTCCAATAATTGAATTAGAATGGATTTGAATCGAAATTGCCTTTGGAATATTTCGATATTGGATTTGGAGATTATACAGATATTGTTATGGATATTTGAAAGATATATTTATATCATTATTTCCAGTACGATATTTGTTGGTCGTATAATATTATATTGAATATAAGCCGATATATTTTCCATTCAGAGCCTTGTATTTAATATCAAATGGGATTTGGTTTTGTCGTGAACGGTGTCTTCATTAACACTATTCTTAAACCTAGTTGAGAAAAAGATTAAATCTTTTTATTTATATTTAATGAAGTGTACCAATTAAATAATATTTAATTGGAATTGAATTGGTATTGATTTTTGGGTTTATCGTGAACAGTGTTTTAAATAACACTTGTTCTTTAACCCGATAATTAATGGAATGTGATTTTTGGGTTGTCGTGAATGGTATCTTCAATAATATTGTTCTTAGACCCAAAGGAGTTAAGAAAATCAGAAACTAAATGTAGGTTAGCGAAGCAGAACGGTTTCCGGGGTATTGATCTGATGTTGGTTTCGGCCTTCGGGGTTAATATTTAGGGAATTATTCTCTTGTTAATTTACGGTTAGGGACTAATTGAAATGGAATGTGACTCTGGGTTTATCGTGAACCATGTTTTAAATGACATTGATTCTTTAACCCAGTCAAAGATTAAAACTAAGTGGAATTTTAATGAATCTTTAATTAGATTGAAAAGATCGAGAATGGAGTATCACCAGTTTTGCTCCAGGCGATAGTTAAATCTTTAACTAGATTTGAACGTGAAATGGTAATTGAGCTTACCGATAACACCGTGGTGTTAGATATGAAGTATTACCAGTTTTACTTCATGGGATGAATAGGTTAGGATTGGGAAATTAAAATAAATGATTACTTCGGTGTGGTTCGCTAATCCCGACTAGTTTGAAGTGATATTCAAAAGATGATTAAAGAATAAATTTAAAGGTGTAACGACCCAAGGATTTCGGCCCCGAAAATCGACATAAATACCTTTACTGTAACTCATGTCGATCTTCCAAGCACCGAAAACACTGGATAGTTATTAGAAAGAAATTAGAGGGTGAGATAAGAAAGAAAGAAATATTAGAATAGAAGAAGAAGAAGAACACAACACAGAGTCTTACATCGCAGCGGAATAAAATATAATACTGAAGTAAATCTTTATTGAGAGATTTAAAATATACTTACAAATATCAGAGCAACGGGATAGTGATAATAACCTGTTCCCATATACATCACACAGCGGAATAGTAGCTATATAATACCATACGACTGACATCTCTAGCTCGTCTCTTCACAGCTCTTGGTATCCTGATCCTGTCAACCCGGGCTAACCCGAGCATTTACAAAACACCGGGTCAGTCTGGTGAACCAGAGTGAGATAAACTCGCACAGTAATAAGGGGAAATCATCAAATCATGATTTTAAAGTTCTAAAATCCTTTCAAAAGAAAAGGATAATCGTAAGACCAAATCCACACATAAACACGGACGGTTTTTACCTTACAATAACCCAAAACAGTTTTGAAATCAATATCTTGTCTGATATTATAATAATGTCTAAATACAAGTAAATATCAATCTAGTGGAAAGCTTGCATCTCACGCTCCACATATATAGTATACAAACAAAACCGCGGGCGCTTAATGGAGATTGGATTCCAACTGTGACAAGGTATGGGACCACCTGCCGCTAGTGTATCTCTAGAGACGAATACACTGGGTTCAACAAGAACGTCTTGCAACCCGGCCCTCACATGACCGACCACTCATTTCGCTTGAGTGTATCGAATGTATATCACCGACGGTTGGGATCATCAACCGTCTCCCGAAAAGGGATAGCATCGAAACATAGATTTAAGAAGCAAATAAGATTTTCTCTAGATAGGTGATTATACACCCTAATGGGAGCGACCCACATAGCCATGCTGCCTGCCCGATTTTTGTAATTTCCCGGTTGATGAGGCTTGAGGTCAGAATTAACTTCTGAAACATCTGATCACCATTCACTTGGAATGCCACATCGTCAGATCCGTCAGATATCACTAATTGACGTCCACAAAAATACTCTAGCTGGAAGCTAAGAGAACGACAATTCTCCGCCAACAACTATAGCACGTTTGGAAAAATCAACGTACGTGACTCTTTGGAAATACTTTGTCAGACATCCGTCCATACAAGTCATCTAGGAACAGGATGAACCGAAGGCACTCTCCTACTGCATCCAATATAGGAATCATCACATGGATCAGTAGCGAGAAGTCCTTGCAACCCGTAGATTCCAACTACGACAGAATCACAACTTATCTCTGCTTGCCAGGCAGAGAATATTAGTGGTTCTTCCGTTTGTGAAAATCCACGGTCTTCACAGCACCATCTCGATCATCTTCTGATATCTTCACGTATTTGTTGGTCGGAATGGTTTTTGAATATAAATTCGATCCCGGTCTTTCCATACCAACAATCGTATTGGACATGATTTGATAGTCGGTGTTTTAACTATCAAAATATACAGTGTTTCAATCATGACACTCCAATGAGTTCATTGGTTCAGTATTCAACCTCACTTGGCCTTTAATAAACTGATTTACTTTTGTTAAATTTAAAACCTTTAACTCCTTTAAATATTCAAAAATATGATGTTTGAACAACTCAAATTCGATTTAACTCTAATCGATTATCTCTAATTGATTAACACTAACTGGTTTATTCTAACTGACTAATTCGACTTATTTAACTAATATTTGACTTAACTCCATTCGCTTGACTCTAGATCACAGCGATCACAATGGTTACGCCTGATTCCCTCAGGAAACATCCGACCGCCGTAGGCTATCTGCAGCCCTGCGAATTGCGCTAGCAGTCGTACGAAATGGCAACTCGTCCTGAGTAACTATGTTTGACTAACTGTAGCTCGAATAACTATATTATTATATACAAATGTCCTCAGAACCATTACGTTATAATACTTGGTAAAATAACTTATATCCATATATAAGTTCCACTCAATTCTCCTTTCAAACATTCGTTGTATTATCACGAACCTCTTTACGATTACCAACCAACATCATCTTCAGATAATCCCGATGTTGTTCAAGTTGGGGTATTTTAATTACCTCTCAGACCTTGATCAAACAACGTTCCTATCCTCAGATAAATATCAGCTGTAATCAACCCATATTCCATTTAAATCTCAAAACACTTTCCATTTCTCTGATTTGATTATATCACTTTATGACCCATTTCTTACCCAAATTCACCTTCGATCACCTTTGCCAATCTCCTTTCACTTAATTCATACAATTAAGTACATCTATTTCAAGCTATTGTATCCGCTTGGAAATTTCCTTTTAACTTCATTATGAAATTTTGGGTTTGAATATACACCTGTTCAAAATTCCTTCCACCATTTGATTCCATTTCTACCTCGATCACTTTCTTACAATTTTTCAAATAAAATTAATTTCTTAAATCACTATTAATCAGGATAATACTTTTCTTTACTCATTAACCATTGTAAAATAGTTAATCCCCTTATTAACTAGAATAAATAGTAAATCCCTTTTTAAAACCTTACTTAAATTTAAACCATATTCCTAAGACTATTTTCATCAAATGCATCAACTTGATAACCCCTTCTAATTAAAAATGTCAATTTAATTAACTCAACCTCGATTATCTAATTAATTGATCCCAATTACTCTTCACTTAAAATTAATTAAAAATATAATTAATTTAAATAAATCCATAAATTGTTTTTTTACAAACCAATTATCTCAGTTTACTCCCTTCGATTTATTTCTTACTCTCCTACTTGTAAATCTGATTTACCTCAGCATTTACTTTATAAAATAAGTTAATAACAAATTAAAGTCTTAAATCAATAACTATTTATTTCTCTTTAATAACTTTTATCCAAAATAATATATTTCAAAATCTAATTTCAGTTATAAAATAAATTTTATAACTTTATCTTTAGCGATTCACCTGGCGGTGAATCCATATTTATAACACTATTGCTTTTATAGGCCATACGCTGCCAAATACCCGACCAATATCACTCATTGGTTTAAACTAGCAGATGTTGAACATTCAATAATCAACCATCAAACAAATCACACCCAACAGGATAGTTCATATATGATAATATGGAAATAGATTATATATTTGAGGATTCCGGTTGGATCCCTCCAACCTGTTCTTCCCTGTATCACATTGGTTATCTCAAATCGGACCATTTCAGTTTCGTTTAACTGATAACAATAAATAATGGCCATTTAACATCAACCACAAGGAATGCAAACAATTCAACAATTTAAACACGTTTATAAAATAAACGTGACCAATAAGGTAATTTACCTTTGTTGGAACCAATCGTTAAAATAACGATTTGGTAGTTCACTGAAATTAAACACGGTTTAATTTCATCATTTAAATCAACAGATAAAGGTATAACTAGCAAACAAGCAAACATCAGCAAGCAGAGCACACAAAATAAAAACCCAATTTATATAAAATATAAATGGAAAAAAACTGAGTGAGTTTAACTCACCTTGATTTACTTGTCGCTGAGCGATTTGTTTAATTAAATTAAACTAATGTTTAATTTAATTAAAATTCTCGGATAATTCCAGGACTGTCCAGACTGGATCCAGAATGTAATGTTCATTGTAACGGTACCGGCATAGCTTCTTTGATCCAATTCTGATATCACAGACATAAATCATAAATGATATAAGTTTACGGTTTCTACGTTTTATTTTAAACAATCTATTTTCTTTAATTAAAAATTAACTATAACTAATTACTTTGTTAAACACAAGTATATGACGACTACTTTGTTTTGGTTTCCATCTCTTGTTCATCCCAGTTCGCACGTTATCCTATATTGAGTAAAATAGTGTTATTAAATAATAATATAATATAATTAATCTATTTATCATTTAATCAACACAAGTTAAAATTAGTTACTATGAAAATTCTGGTTTAGGCTTTCCAGTGGATCCTTTCCACTTTAATTGTATCGTTCCCATCCTCCTTCATCTAGAAGATCATTCCGCTGCCAAGTACCGTGTCTTCATTCTATTGGCCTTCATGATTTAAAAAGTCAGTAACTACTTAAACCCAAATCCCTTACTTAAATAAACTAAATACTTTAATTATGTTTTACGTGAAAATCGGTTTAACCACTTTCAATTGCTGCTCTCGTGATTCCCTTTTTGTCTTGTTCTACTCTTTGGTTTCGATCCCATTTCTTTTTCAACTGGTCCCTTCGTTCCCTTCTTCTAATTTGAAACGACGGTGCCAATTGAATTTTTTCATTTCTTCGTTCCTTCTTTGAAACAACCGAACATTGCTGTTCTTCCAAAAAACATCAGACCGATCCCCTTTGTCTTCATTGATGCCCTTGACCGTGGGATGATCCGACGCCACCATCTCGTTTTTACCTTCTTTGCTTTCCCTTTTCATACAGACCAATCCCCTTCACGTTACAAACCCCCAACAGTACTTCCTTTATATAATTGCTTTGGAAACAAAAGAGCTGTTGCTCTTCATTATTCAAACGTACAGAACCCTCACGGATCCACACCAGAATTCCCATTCCCGCTCCCAAGACCGTCCGCCTGAACTTCATCAGAACCGCCCCAGTCCCCTCTTCTCTCGCCTAGATCTATGGCTAATCCGAACATCCTAGTCATCGCCAGGAGCTCCACGAACGGCTGCTCTTCGGTGGCGGTTTTCGATCAGCTCAGATTGAAAATTCAGATCATGACTTATCAGATAATGGATCCCACTACTCCGATAAATTTTGCTGTAGAATATTTTGTGCAAGGATCAATGGATTTCGTGTTTAATTAAGGGGAATTTTCGGAGTTTTCTATTCGTTCATTCATGGAGTGGCGGCGCAAATGAAATGTTAACCGAGTAGAATTAGGTTTCTGAGAGTTGAGATGTATATATAGTGTGGACGAATATTATTATATTATTTTACGAAACTTCACGGTAAAGTAGTTGATAAAAACTACCATAAACGATTTCTGTTTACTGATAAAAAGGCTGTTCTTGGTGTAAAAAGATATTTCGGATCCAATGGGACCAGTTTCGACGAAATCCGATATCGTTTGGAAAAATTTCCTTTATAAAACCAGAAATACACACGCGTTTTATTTTTCCGCGATCACCAGATAAAAATATCAACTTGAAACTTTCAAATCCTACAATAATTTGTTGATACGAACTCAACGGCACTAGTTTCGTCGCATTCTGAGTCTGTTTCCCCGGTAGGCTATTTTCATGTGCACCGCAATGCCATTCTGAACACCA
Organism: Allium sativum; assembly: GCA_030737875.1. Classification (NCBI taxonomy): domain Eukaryota; kingdom Viridiplantae; phylum Streptophyta; class Magnoliopsida; order Asparagales; family Amaryllidaceae; genus Allium; species Allium sativum. Next base: position 28,424,136 of record CM060925.1, on the reverse strand, counting down.
AATTTTTCAGTCTTTAAGAATAACAAACTATATACCTATTTTGACTCTAATCGACGATACGAACTCAACGGGACTGGTTTCGTGGTCTAATTCGATCGTCTGCTCACGTTATACTCAAGTATCCCTTTATTTATTTAAACACACGCTATAGAAAATGAACGGGCGTTTATGGCTACTGTAGTCACATACGACATCGGTTTTCCACGCCATTTAATACCATACAATAATTTAACGCCGTGGTCCCAATGAAACTGATTTCGTCGAAATCCGAGATGCTTTGCAAAATGGCCATTTTAAAGGTCGATATTTTAGTAACGATTTCCATAGCGATTATTTCAAATTTTGATTTGGCCATAACTTACAATTTATAATACGAAATCTAGATTTTTCTCTTTCATATGAAAATTATCGTCAATACGGTTCCAACGTTTCTCGTTTCATAGAAATCCGACTTATATCGAATCATGTACATTCAATTAAAGTTCAAAATTCAATATTACGAACTGCAGCGCCGTTTCGAGCTCGATTTATATTATATATAAATATACATTGTTACACTTCGTTTTATTGTCGAATTAAATATTAAATTCCATTTATATTCCCAATATAATATTTAAAATAAATAAATTAAATTAAATATTTGACGGCCAATACACGGGTCGTTACATTCTTCCCCCCTTAAAATAATTTCGTCCTCGAAATTGCTTAGGTAAGAAAGAACGTTATAAACTCATTAATTTTCAAATCCAATTTAGTTTAAATCAAAAATCAATTCAATACTGTAAATAAATATTTTCAAAAATATCGAAAATTTTCTAATGCCTTAAATTTCCGAAAAATTTCGCCAGCACCTCCTTTGTACGACTCAATCGGTACAACTACAACTCGCCTTTCTAGGCCTTCTCCAATCCAAAATAAAATAAAATAGCCAAGCGGCTTGCCAAATAGGTTCATAAATCTCCAAACCCATATAAAAATAAATGTGTACCTTTTTGTCGGGCATATCATTATATCATTTCCATCTGCTGCTCTATCAGCATATACAAATGCATTCCCAAACAAAATTCCAGTTTTATCCCCAAAACCAAATCCTTCACGCATCCAAGCCAAATCCCATTCTTAACTCAAATTCCATCCATTATCAATTCCAACTCTTAACTTACCAATCCAATACCTTTTCAGATTCCTGTCTCCCAATTCAAAATCCGATTCTACTTGATATATTATATCTCGATTCAATTTCTAGTTAATTGGTTTCAGTTCGATTCATACTTGCTTGCACAAATTTCTATTAAATTTTGTTTTTGTTCAACAATTTCCTGGGAGTTTTAAAACAGTTTAGCTCTTTCAAAAAAATCAAATATTCCTTTTCAGGATTCAAAACAACTTGTTTTTTTTTTCAAAACAGTTCAAACTAAAATCTTTGGTAGTAATCTGTCACTTAGAACTCGGAAATGAACACTGATGATGTGGCCAGCATCACCAGAGTTATTTCCCAGCTACTGAAGTGAGTTCAATACTATATCATTTCAAAATTCCAATTTTAAACACTTTCATTTTGAAATCTATTTCAAAATACTAAACACAATGCTCGTAAAACCAATTAATATCTCCCAGGATTTTAAAATTCTCATATATCCAATTCAAATCCATTTCCAACACCTTTCCCACCTTTAGGAATTTTAATTCCAATTCTGATTTTAATTTCAGATTTAATAAATCTGCTTTTATATTATACGAATTCTAATTGGTTACTTATATAACCAATTCAACTAAAATCCCATTCGATAATAACAAACAACACATCCCATATATTATGATATTTCCAACATATATATTTTATTTATATCAAAATATAATTTGGGTAAATTATTTCATTTACCCTCTTTCAAAACCTACTGTGTCGGTTTATCGTACTTGAGTGTTTAGAAACCCCTATCGATACAGTGGATCAAACTGATCGACCAGAACTCATAAACAACTCAACCAATAAATCTCCACAATATAAAACAATTTTTATAAAATCTACAAATACGGTCACTCGTATATACACACTCAAACTCAATCTAGGGTATTGCTAACCCCATCTACTGAGTCACGCCACAGAGCCAAGGTAATTACTTAACCTTCAGCTCTGATACCACTGTAACGACCCAAGGATTTCGGCCCCGAAAATCGACATAAATACCTTTACTGTAACTCATGTCGATCTTCCAAGCACCGAAAACACTGGATAGTTATTAGAAAGAAATTAGAGGGTGAGATAAGAAAGAAAGAAATATTAGAATAGAAAAAGAAGAAGAACACAACACAGAGTCTCACATCGCAGCGGAATAAAATATAATACTGAAATAAATCTTTATCGAGAGATTTAAAATATACTTACAAATATCAGAGCAACGGGACAGTGATAATAACCTGTTCCTATATACATCACACAGCGGAATAGTAGCTATATAATACCATACGACTGACATCTCCAACTCGTCTCTTCACAGCTCTTGGTATCCTGATCCTGTCAACCCGGGCTAACCCGAGCATTTACAAAACACCGGGTCAGTCTGGTAAACCAGAGTGATATAAACTCGCACAGTAATAAGGGGAAATCATCAAATCATGATTTTAAAGTTCAAAAATCCTTTCAAAAGAAAAGGATAATCGTAAGACCAAATCCACGCATAAACACGGACGGTTTTTACCTTACGATAACCCAAAACAGTTTTGAAATCAATATCTTGTCTGATATTATAATAATGTCTAAATACAAGTAAATATCAATCTAGTGGAACGCTTGCATCTCACGCTCCACATATATAGTATACAAACAAAACCGCGGGCGCTTAATGGAGATTGGATTCCAACTGTGACAAGGTATGGGACCACCGGCCGCTAGTGTATCTCTAGAGACGAATACACTGGGTTCAACAAGAACGTCTTACAACCCGGCCCTCACATGACCGACCACTCATTTCGCTTGAGTGTATCGAATGTATATCACCGACGGTTGGGATCAGCAACCGTCTCCCGAAAAGGGATAGCATCGAAACATAGATTTAAGAAGCAAATAAGATTTTCTCTAGATAGGTGATTATACACCCTAATGGGAGCGACCCACATAGCCATGCTGCCTGCCCGATTTTTGTCATTTCCCGGTTGATGAGGCTTGAGGTCAGAATTAACTTCTGAAACATCTGATCACCATTCACTTGGAATGCCACATCGTCAGATCCATCAGATATCACTAATTGACGTCCACAAAAATACTCTAGCTGGAAGCTAAGAGAACGGCAATTCACTGCCAACAACTATAGCACGTTTGGAAAAATCAACGTACGTGACTCTTTGGAAATACTTTTTCAGACATCCGTCCATACAAGTCATCCAGGAACAGGATGAACCGAAGGCACTCTCCTACTGCATCCAATATAGGAATCACCCCATGGATCAGTAGCGAGAAGTCCTTGCAACCCGTAGATTCCAGCTACGACAGAATCACAGCTTATCTCTGCTTGCCAGGCAATGAATATTAGTGGTTCTTCCGTTTGTGAAAATCCACGGTCTTCACAGCACCATCTCGATCATCTTCTGATATCTTCACGTATTTGTTGGTCGGAATGGTTTTCGAATATAAATTCGATCCCGGTCTTTCCATACCAACAATCGTATTGGACATGATTTGATAGTCGGTGTTTTAACTATCAAAATATACAGTGTTTCAATCATGACACTCCAATGAGTTCATTGGTTCAGTATTCAACCTCACTTGGCCTTTAATAAACTGATTTACTTTTGTTAAATTTAAAACCTTTAACTCCTTTAAATATTCAAAAATATGATGTTTGAACAACTCAAATTCGATTTAACTCTAATCGATTATCTCAAATTGATTAACAGTAACTGGTTTATTCTAACTAACTAACTCGACTTATTTAACTAATATTTGACTTAACTCCATTCGCTTGACTCTAGATCACAGCGATCACAATGGTTACGGCTGATTCCCTCAGGAAACATCCGACCGCCGTAGGCTATCTGCAGCCCTACGAATTGCGCTAGCAGTCGTACGAAATGGCAACTCGTCCTGAATAACTATGTTTGACTAACTGTAGCTCGAATAACTATATTATTAAATATAATTGTCCACAGAACCATTACGTTATAATACTTGGTAAAATAACTTATATCCATATATAAGTTCCACTCAATTCTCCTTTCAAACATTCGTTGTATTATCACGAACCTCTTTACGATTACCAACCAACATCATCTTCAGATAATCCCGATGTTGTTCAAGTTGGGGTATTTTAATTACCTCTCAGACCTTGATCAAACAACGCTCCTATCCTCAGATAAATATCAGCTGTAATCAACCCATATTCCATTTAAATCTCAAAACACTTTCCATTTCTTTGATTTGATTATATCACTTTATGACCCATTTCTTACCCAAATTCACCTTCGATCACCTTTGCCAATCTCCTTCACTTAATTCATACAATTAAGTACATCTATTTCAACTATTGTATCCGCTTGGAAATTTCCTTTTAACTTCATTATGAAATTTTGGGTTTGAATATACACCTGTTCAAAATTCCTTCCACCATTTGATTCCATTTCTACCTCGATCACTTTCTTACAATTTTTCAAATAAAACTAATTTCTTAAATCACTATTAATCAGGATAATACTTTTCTTTACTCATTAACCATTGTAAAATAGTTAATCCCCTTATTAACTAAAATAAATAGTAAATCCCTTTTAAAAACCTTACTTAAATTTAAACCATATTCCTGAGACTATTTTCATCAAATGCATCAACTTGATAACCCCTTCTAATTAAAAATGTCAATTTAATTAACTCAACCTCGATTATCTAATTTATTGACCCCAATTACTCTTCACTTCAAATTAATTAAAAATATAAGTAATTTAAATAAATCCACAAATTGTTTTTTTACAAACCAATTATCTCAGTTCACTCCCTTCGATTTATTTCTTACTCTCCTACTTGTAAATCTGATTTACCTCAGCATTTACTTTATAAAATAAGTTAATAACAAATTAAAGTCTTAAATCAATAACTATTTATTTCTCTTTAATAACTTTTATCCAAAATAATATATTTCAAAATCTAATTTCAGTTATAAAATAAATTTTATAACTTTATCTTTAGCGATTCACCTGGCGGTGAATCCATATTTATAACACTATTGCTTTTATAGGCCATACGCTGCCAAATACCCGACCAATATCACCCATTGGTTTAAACTAGCAGATGTTGAACATTCAATAATCAACCATCAAACAAATCACACCCAACAGGATAGTTCATATATGATAATATGGAAATAGATTATATATTTGAGGATTCCGGTTGGATCCCTCCAACCTGTTCTTCCCTGTATCACATTGGTTATCTCAAATCAGACCATTTCAGTTTCGTTTAACTGATAACAATAAATAATGGCCATTTAACATCAACCACAAGGAATGCAAACAATTCAACAATTTAAACACGTTTATAAAATAAACGTGACCAATAAGGTAATTTACCTTTGTTGGAACCAATCGTTAAAATAACGATTTGGTAGTTCACTGAAATTAAACACGGTTTAATTTCATCATTTAAATCAACAAATAAAGGTATAACTAGCAAACAAGCAACCATCAGTAAGCAGAGCACACAAAATAAAAACCCAATTTATATAAAATATAAATGGAAAAAACTGAGTGAGTTTAACTCACCTTGATTTACTTGTCGCTGAGCGATTTGTTTAATTAAATTAAACTAATGTTTAATTTAATTAAAATTCTCGGATAATTCCAGGACTGTCCAGACTGGATCCAGAATGTAATGTTCATTGTAACGGAACTGGCATAGCTTCTTTGATCCAATTCTGATATCACAGACATAAATCATAAATGATATAAGTTTACGGTTTCTACGTTTTATTTTAAACAATCTATTTTCTTTAATTAAAAATTAACTATAACTAATTACTTTGTTAAGCACAAGTATATGACGACTACTTCATTTTGGTTTCCATCTCTTGTTCATCCCAGTTCGCACGTTATCCTATATTGAGTAAAATAGTGTTACTAAATAATAATATAATATAATTAATCTATTTATCATTTAATCAACACAAGTTAAAATTAGTTACTATGAAAATTCTGGTTTAGGCTTTCCAGTGGATCCTTTCCACTTTAATTGTATCGTTCCCATCCTCCTTCATCTAGATGATCATTCCGCTGCCAAGTACCATGTCTTCATTCCTGTTGGCCTTCATGATTTAAAAAGTCAGTAACTACTTAAACCCAAATCCCTTACTTAAATAAACTAAATACTTTAATTATGTTTTACGTGAAAATCTGTTTAACCACTTTCAATTGCTGCTCTCGTGATTCCCTTTTTGTCTTGTTCTACTCTTTGGTTTCGATCCCATTTCTTTTTCAACTGGTCCCTTCGTTCCCTTCTTCTAATTTGAAACCACAGTGCCAATTGAATTTTTTCATTTCTTCGTTCCTTCTTTGAAACAACCGAACATTGCTGTTCTTCCAAAAAACATCAGACCGATCCCCTTTGTCTTCATTGATGCCCTTGACCGTGGGATGATCCGACGCCACCATCTCGTTTTTACCTTCTTTGCTTTCCCTTTTCATACGGATCAATCCCCTTCACATTACAAACCCCCAACAGTACTTCCTTTATATACTTGCTTTGGAAACAAAAGAGCTGCTGATCTTCATTATTCAAACGCACAGAACCCCCATGGATCCACACCAGAATTCCCATTCCCGCTCCCAAGACCGTCCGCCTAAACCTCATCAGAACCGCCCCAGTCCCCTCTTCTCTCGCCTAGATCTATGGCTAATCCAACATCATAGTCATCGCCAGGAGCTCCACGAACGGCTGCTCTTCAGTGGCGGTTTTCGATCAGCTCAGTTTGAAAATTCAGATCATGACTAATCAGATAATGGATCCCACTACTCCGATAAATTTTGCTGTAGAATATTTTGTGCAAGGATCAATGGATTTCGTGTTTAATTAAGGGGAATTTTCGGAGTTTTCTATTCGTCCATTCATGGAGTGGCGGCGCAAATGAAATGTTAACCGAGTAGAGTTAGGTTTCTGAGAGTTGAGATGTATATATAGTGTGGACGAATATTATTATATTATTTTACGAAACTTCACGGTAAAGTAGTTGATAAAAACTACCACAAACGATTTCTGTTTACTGATAAAAAGGCTGTTCTTGGTGTAAAAAGATATTTCGGATCCAATGGGACCAGTTTCGTCAAAATCCGATATCGTTTGGAAAAATTTCCTTTATAAAACCAGAAATACACACGCGTTTTATTTTTCCACGATCACCAGATAAAAAAATCAACTTGAAACTTTCAAATCTCACAATAATTTGTTGATACGAACTCAACGGCACTAGTTTCGTCGCATTCTGAGACTGTTTCCCCGGTAGGCTATTTTCACGTGCACCGCAATGCCATTCTGAACACCAAATTTTCCGGTCTTTAAAAATAACAAAATATATACCTATTCTGACTCTAATTGACGATACGAACTCAACGGGACTGGTTTCGTGGTCTAATTCGATTGTCTTCTCACGTTATACTCAAGTATCCCTTTATTTATTTAAACACACGCTATAGAAAATGAACGGGCGTTTATGGCTACCGTAGTCACATACGACATCGGTTTTCCACGCCATTTAATACCGTACAATAATTTAACGCTACGGTCCCAATGAAACTGATTTTGTCGAAATCCGAGATCGTTTGCAAAATGGCCATTTTAAAGGTCGATATTTTAATAACAATTTCCATAGCGATTATTTCAAATTTTGATTTGGCCATAACTTACAATTTATAATACGAAATCTAGATTTTTCTCCTTCATATGAAAATTATCGTCAATACGGTTCCAACGTTTCTCGTTTCACAGAAATCCGACTTATATCGAATCCTGTACATTCAATTAAAGTTCAAAATTCAATATTACGAACTGCAGCGCCGTTTCGAGCTCGATTTATATTATATATAAATATATATTGTTCCACTTCGTTTTATTATCGAATTAAGTATTAAATTCCATTTATATTCCCAATATAATATATAAAATAAATAAATTAAATTAAATATTTGACGGCCAATACACAGGTCGTTACAAAAGGAATTTATCTTTGATAAAATTAATGGGAACGTTTCCCTAAGAAATGTGAAATTTAGAAACTAACTATAGGTTAGCGAAGCAGAACGGTTTCCTGGGTATTGATCTGATGTTGGTTTCGGCCTTCGGGGTTAATATTTAGGGAATTATTCTCTTGTTAATTTACGGTTAGTGACTGATGAATTGGAATGAGGCATATGTTGTGTTTGTGTAACACATGTTTATTATATACGCGAGTTATTCAGAAAGACCGGGTTTATCCCATTCTGAATAACTGATTCGACGTGGTGTCGAAGAATGAAGACAGTGGTCGAAGACCGGAGGTCTTCACGTCGTTTGGATAATTACTGATGATCTTGATTGGGTCGTACACCCAAGAGGAGGGAATCAGTTGGTGATCGTTCAGTCGTACTTGGAGATCGATGGATATGCGGGGTACTAGGTGCCTCCGGTTTCGTTCAGACCCAGAACGAACTTATAAATGGACTGTGTGTCTGACATTGGATTTCAGTCTGTGTGATTGATTTCTATTAAATATATATCTGTTTGGCGGCGGAGAATTTATTCTCTTGCTTAACGCCCTTCTCTGAGACGTATGAGCTCATAGGTTATATATTGATGGATATCAAACGCATGGAGTGAACTGCCTGTGTGGCATGCCTAAGTGGCAATTGATCGAGGCTTCTATTGAAAAGCAAAGTCTTGTGGTTGATGATCAAAGCACCGCTTATGTGGCATAGCTTTGTGTAACGTGAATTCGCGATCCTCACACCCCGGTGGTGAACTAAAAACGGGAGAAGGACCTCAGGGAGGGCATGCGTTTCTTTCTAGCTTGAAGTGGCGTCAGTGGTTTTACACGCCCTGACGAGTTTGACTTATGTGGTTGTTGCTGTTGCGAGGCGCCTCGGTTTAATCGGACGATCCAGGTCCGATGGAGTCATTCGTTGGCTCATTTACGCCCCAAAGGGCGGGGAAACGCAGTGTTCAGGCATAATAATCCACATCGGTGGACCGGCCCTGACGATCCAAGGGGCAGTTGCGGCTGTTCCTGAGGGGCGGGCTAGAGCGTCTCGAATCGGTAGAGGACTATCTTTTGCCTTGGTTCACAGACGGAAATCCAATTTCCAAATACGTGACTTTGCGGTTTTGATTGTAGAATCTAGTATGGCTACATAGTGGGATGGGACGCTTATGCCGTCTATGATTGATACTTATGATTTGAAGTTGTTTTATACACTATACACTTATAGTAATAACAGATGATGTGCTTTAAACGTATCAAGCATTCTTTGGCTATTATAAGGTAAAACCCTATCCTCCAGCTTGCGTTGCATTGTGTGATGGGACCTGGGTCTTATAATAGCTTCAGTGTTCTTTATTTAGCATTGCGCTGTTTGTTTTATGCACTGGTATTCTGGGGAGGAAACCCGTTCCGTGTTATACGGCGTGGTCCCTTGATTTACCTAACTTTAAAATAAAGATTAATAACTGTTTTAGTTCTCACACCAGTCCCATGACTGACCTGGAGTTTATTGTTTTAACCTGAACTCTGGGTGCCCTTATTTTGACACGGGCAGCTAGTAGTTTTGGTTTTGCAGATTTATATTCACAGGATCCTGATTTACAGCTAGAACGATACTCGGAAAGCTCTGCATCCGTGTATTACTTCTAGTTGTGTATTGTATTATTTTCCGCTGCTATGTAATTTATTGTAATATCTGATCATTTGTGATGTATATTATTTATTCATACTCTGTATATTCTTGTATTCTGATGGAATTGTTGTAATTAACAATGAAATGTTCTTCCGTCTGCGTTCCTTTGTGGCTTGTTCTCAATTCTATCCGGGCTTTCCTTACCAGAGAAGTTCGGGTCATTTCAAAAGTTATCGCACTCGCCAGACTTTATGTCTGACCCCCTTTGTTTCCACCTCTTTTCTTCCTCCCCCCAGGTGCTCAGGTTGGAACTAGCACCAGTGGAGCTTGATTTTGGACTGCTGTATCTCTTGCTTTTAGAAGTTGCTTGGATCGCTGAAGTAAAAGTTCAGCATCTCTTATTTATGGCTATTTTGTACTGGGGTTATGTATTTCAATTTATGTACTTTGATTTAGTCAAGATGGATATTATGTACTTTCACTCTGTTTTTTGATGATGTAATCAAGCTTATGTGTTTACCGCTGCAATGAATAAAGTTTTAAATTTTTAAGTACTGTTTATATCTGTCTTGTTATTAAGTTTCTGTTCTATACACACTTAAAACGCTCCATAGAAGTTAATGCATTCCCTTTGTGAGTACCATTAATGGACGTGGGATGTTACAATGGTGGTGAATCCTGATGATTAAAACACCAATGCCATGAAAAATTGAGGAACTTTAATTCGAATTCGGGGTGAAATTCGTATGTGGTTTCATACAAAAACACGGAATGAATGAATTAAAACCCACATTTAATTCGAGATTCGAAGATTGAAAGGGATAAAGTCGAATTGGGAATAAGATTTTATTTGGATTCAGAGTTATAGGTGATAGCAGTGGAAGGTAAAAAGTAAAAAAAGGAAGCTGACTGGTTTATATAGTATACAGGAGCGACTATTAAGCTTCCACTGAAGTGATAGGTTGACCATTTCCCCACTACAAAATTGGAACAAGTAAAGGGGGATCCAGATCGAACGAATTCAAACTAGAGTACCGTTGCCGAGATCGAAACAAACGAACTGGCCCCTGATCGAATCGTTCGACCCGGAGAGAGACAAAAATTTTTGATCTGAATATCAACATGCAAAAATAAGTCAAAGAGGTGCAGAAGCGCCACTATCAACCATCTAAAGTTTTTAGCAATATGATGGACCCATACGATACAGAAGGTTTGACTCGATCTCGACATTTACTAGAAAAAGTTGTTTGGAACGACTTGTATGTGTATACTCATGTATAAGAGCCTAAGGAGACCTTTAGTATATTAATTGGGTCCACACCTCGTCTGAGCGTAGTGATCAGGAGGTTGACTGGCTTCAAGTTCAACCAACTGCATATGAGACGATTGGAAAGCTGTTGACCTTCTTGCCCATCTGATTGAATGCATTGCGGCTTGTATCACTACCCCCAAGTTCTCGGTCTCCATCAATGGGGGAGTTGAGGGCTATTTAAGGATGAAACAGACATGTATGTCTTTCAATGCAATTTCTAACTATTCTAATCTAAGTGTACACTTTTCTTCGTTTTATACTTTTAAGTTAAGTTGGATCGAGACTTTTAGCTATTAGAGCTAGCAATTTAAGAAAGATAGGGTATTACTACAAGTCAAAGGAGAACGGCTCAACAACGATTCAACATGATTTGAAATAGATAAATCCGACCTTTCGAACAGGACAAGGTTTGGACGGTTTGCCTAGGTATTTGCAATTACTCTAGTCAAGGATTTTGGCCTGCTGAGTATGACGGAGACAATCCTGGATATGATCTTTTATTTATACATGGCATAAGAGATCAAAAGTCACGACTTTACAAAAAGACACGGTTTTCTACTATTGCTTGCTCAGAGATAGACAGATCAACACGTTCAAAGCACATCCCATCTATGGTAAGACATACTTTGAAGGCAAAATGTTAACCTGCCACTTAGCAAGGTCGTTCAAGGTCCAGAGGCTCAAGACCAAGAGTCCCAAAACCTCAAACACTTGTCGAACCAAAGATTTAGTCCCGGCTCGAAGTAGTTGAATCGAGGAAAAGATAGTGTGTATTGTTTTGAAGGCCCTTTGTTCGAACTCAACGGATCGAATAGAAGCGGCCCACATCATTTCTGTTCTCAGATCAAGTGAAAACTGGTCCAAGTTCGAAGACCCTGGATTGAATGAAGCCCCGAATCGAAAGCTTCGATCCAGATCCTATTTGATCCAAACAAGGCGATCGCTTCCTTTCCCACTCTCCCCGCGATCTCCTGATGGACCGAAGATGTTGCCACATGTCCATGTCCGAACCCACGTATCTCGAACTGGATGGCCTGCCTTCCTATATACATTTTCCAACTGGCGCCACTATCTCTGAAAACTCGGCTCGGGTTATGCGTATTCGATCATAGAATGGATTGTTGTTGTGCCTATAAATACACCACTTCGAAGAGATTTGAGGGACTTTTGGCAATTCTACTCTTCATAAACACTCCAACCGACAACCAACTACATCAGTTGAAGCTATTTTTTATTTCTATCATTGAATCTCAAGACCAATAGTGTTATATTTTGAGTGTTTGAAGATTGTACTCGTTGTAATTGTAATTTCATAGTGAATCAAGGAATTATAAAGTGGATGTTGGCTCGTTAACGCAAAACAACTGTAAATCATGTGTAATTGTTGTGAATTCCTCTTTTTGATTTTATATTTCTTCATTTTTCTCTACAAATTATAGTCTTTGCATGTTTGAACCATTTTTTGGTCAAACAATTTGGTTACTATTGAACATAGGTGTGTGATGTGGTTTGCAAATAGTATAATTTATGCAGAAACGAAGTATATATTATGTTAGGATTGATCATAGTTTTGGATAAGGGGAATTTTACAATAAGGGGTTATTTCCGTCAATGAATTAATTTTAAGGACACGCGTTCAAACTATTATTTTTTTTCAGGACAAAATTTCCTAAATCAGTAACGGCCGTTAATTTTCCTTCTTCTCTTTGTTTTTCATTTTTTTCGCTACTCACATTCGAAGCTTCAAACGAAAATCAAAATTAGGTTCTATAAAGCCGATTTTTTTTCTTTATTTTTTATTTTCATTTTCATCATTCAATTCACTTTGAAAACAAAAATCGTGTAGCCTACGTTGATGATTTGCTGAAGAAAGCATATTGTCTCACCTAGAACAGAATATCTTACACGGACAATCTACGCTGACGATTTGCTATGATTTAAATCTGCTGATTGCTGAACAAGTAAGTATTCCTTTACCAATTACATTTTGTTGTTCATCAGTTGCTTTCGTTTGCAATTTCTATTTAATGATTGCTGATTAAAGTTGTTGTTCATCAACTGTTTGTATTCACCGAGTACTAAAATTAAACAAGTAATGCCTGAACAAGCTATATATTAAAGATGCAATTGATTAATCATAAATTTATATTCATCGATTGTTTGTGTTTGTTGTTTGTTGAATAAATGAAGAATAATAAATGTTAAACATGTTTGTTGTTATTACATAACATGTAATGTTGACTTAAACCCTTGTTCGAAAATGTAAAAGCGTATATACTTTTATCTCTAACGTCGTTAATCTATTTGCATATAGCTCTTGATCTAGTTACAAAGAAAATACAAATATTCAATATACAGTCATATTCATTTTAATTGTAAAATAACACTCATACAGTTCACAATGATTTCAATGTTGTATGTATATTAGATCCAAAAAATTACTATAAAAGATTCAATGTCCTTTAATTTGATGTAAGTTAATTAAACATACATAAGTATGTACTACCAAATGTCGCAGTATTCAAGACTTAAGAAAGATAAATGCATTTATCTTTTAAGGTAAAGGGCTCAATTACATATTAAGCCTTACTTATATATCATAGTTAACACTACATGTTAAACATATTCATCATTTTTCTCATGATTTGAAGTTCTTATATACAGTTTTAGGACAGTTGTAGTAAACAGTTATTTTCTAAGACAATACTAAAAAATTAGTTTTTAGCATAAATGTTTGTTATTAAAACATTTCCCGTTGATTTTGTCCATTTGTTGTTTTGTTTTCTTCTTTCAACCTTCAAATGGAATACAAAATTATATGACATAAAGCTCTCAGCATACGTAGGTATTTAGTAATAATTATTTATTAATGTTACCTTATTCAACATGTAAAAAAGATAAACACGTTTATCTTTTACTGTAATTGATTTAAAAAGAATTTAAGCCTTAGTTATATTAAATAGCTACTGTAAATGTTAAACACATTTATTGTTTTCTTTCTAATTTAAAGTTATTATATAAAATATATAGCTAATTTGACACCATAGTTACAAAAGATAAAAGCATATATGCTTTTATAAAAACGATATAAATACATAATAAACTCTATATGAATTCTTCTACTTACAATTAAATATGAAAGACATGTAATGCATCAAACTTATTTATTTATTTATGAGATGGATTTATATAAAATAAACATATTTAAACATTTTTTGTACAAAAATAACATTTTTCATTATTAATGACAATATTGAACCACATAACAATCTTCATGCAGCAAAATATGACATTTTTTTAAGAGACATGCTCCTTCGTTTTTCAGGGAGACCTCCCTCCCACGAACCAATTGAGTTGCCTTTAGTTTCTATATCTTTAAAACTTCTTTCCATACTTCTAATCCTATTTTGTGTTTGGTTTTCTAGATTTTGCAAATTCATCTTCTTTATTGAATAAATGTATATTAACATACAACTTGTCAATATCTTCACTTGATTCAGGAGTTTGCTTTTGTAGCCTTTTAGCATGGGATTGGATTAATGACTCATTTGACCTTCCCTCAGTTGGCACATCAATGTCTACCATTGCTCATCACTTTCCCTTGTTTCTAAGGTACCAGATTTTCTGTCCAAGTATTACTGTAATTACTAATCTATTGTATATCTAATTCCAGCTCATTTTGTATGTGCTCTACTGACTCAGTAGATTTTATGCTTTGTCTTGATTAGAATTGCTCACACCTTTTACTATAAATATCTAGTGGCAGACACATACTTACTATTAATAATTGGGGGCATGATTATTTATAGTAAGTATGTGTAAGAATCACTTAAGCTATAAGTTCATACACAATAAGTATTAAAATGTTTTAGTAAAGCAGCAATTTGTACTCTTGAATCACTTAAGTTGTAAGTTATCTTTCATTTTTGCTGTAAATTTTTTTGCTACACGATAAACCCTAATTAGTTATTTATTATAATTGGTTTCTTTGAAAGTTTTTGTAATGAACTTTATGTCTATGTTGTTCATTGAATTTTTGAATTAACATAACTAGGAATTTATAACCATTTTTATCTTTTAATATTACTATATTAAATTGCAAAAAAGATAAAGACATTTATCTTTTATTTTAAGTGATATACTTACAAGTTAAGTCCTATTTATATTATAAAGTTACCGGTATATGTTATACATCTTTCTTATTTTTTTAATGATTCAAATTTATTGTGTAAGATGTACAATTGATCTAAACTGCACGTTGAAAAGATATAAACATAAATCTTTTATTGTTATGAATTTTCATAGTTAATGTTGGATATGAAAGATTTGTAATGAATTAAACTCATATATTGTTGTTTTGACTTTTGACTGATTTATGTAAAATAAACTCACACCAATATGTATCAGATCTGGTAAGTTTCTCCACTACAAATATCAGCTATTAAAAAAGTTGGAAATTAATAGAAGCAATAAGTATGTATTTGGAATACAGGTAGAGGGGTTGGTCTTCCTTTGACGGTTTCTGACTTCCACAAAAGAATATCTGGCGATCACTTTGTTGTTGGGGATGCAGCCACTACTGCCTCGAAGGTTGTTCCTTTTTAAAATAGTTATAGTATATAACATCAATTAGGCCAGCAATAGGTTTAACATCAATTCTCAGCTCGAGCACTTTCAGACTAAAAATATTGGAACTGGTCATGCTGACTTAAGAAAATTGTGAGTTCATATGTTCTTGTAATTTTTACCTTGTTTATTAAATATGATCTACTGATGTGTACATCATTTGACCGCTTTGACTAATAACGAGTGGGCAGTGAATATTCGGCGTAATAGCTATGCATCCTACGTTGGACACCATCCGCTATTGGCTTATTTTGCAGTTACAAAGAACGAATAAATTGGAAGAGAACGCTATAATATTATGCAAGTTAGCCATGGCTAGCTGTTTTTCCATTTAAAGTGAAAATCAACCATTATTTTAATTAGAGCCTTGAATTTTAGCTATTGCTTTACCATTAGGTGTACATAATTTCAAATCTCTTAGTTTACATTACATAAGCATTCGTGTAGTTAATAAAAATGAAGTTTAATCTAAATCATTTTAAGTTTGATGTCAGGTAGATATCTAATAGTATCGGATAGTTCCTCCTTTCAGGGAATTGTATCCCTTACTTGCTTTTTCAGCTATATACTGAATTCAATGTTAGTTTTATTTTAGCATTTTGAATATGCAGGAGGATACTACTGTTTTATTTAATAATCTATTTTAGTTGACAAAAGTATTGTTAGATTATTACATAATACATGCAAAATGAAATAAAGATCAGTAATGAACATATTCTAATGAAAACAAGCCTAGGCCTGAAAAGTTGTAAGATGTTCTATGGAAAGAAAAGCTTATATTATGATGATGATCGTTCTAAATTTTGAAAAGATATAATGAGTTATTTAATGTTACGTTTAGGTGCATTTATGGTCTAAGTAATTTCCTTCATTATGTATACAATAATATTTAATTCAGATGTTCATATCGTATGCATTTGTACTAAACTGGAAATTACATTCCAATATATATGCAAAACAGAACAAAAGTCTAACATATGATAAAATGGCTAAAAAGGATAAAACACGATATCTTTTTATTAAAATTCCTACAAACAATTTTTATAACAATTTATTAAATGATAATGTTGTTTATCGCTTTGCGAAATGATAATTCTTTTTATCGTTGTGTAAAAATGACTTTATTAAATAATGTATTTTTGAGTTTGTTTATTAAATAGTGGTTGTATTCATCTTTATATCAAAATAAATGTATTCATTACCTGATAACTTGTTTTATCTTTATTCCAATATAAATTGATTACATGATGTCTTTTTATATAAACAACTTCTAATCTACAACAGGTTGAGGGAAATAAAATTTAGCTCAACCTGTTCATTATGATTAATACTGCGATATTTACATTGTAAAAAATATGGCCTCTAAACCTTTGAAATTGGATTGATCATGATGATGCAAAATGATGGAGTTATAAACTTTTATAAACATGTAGCGACCCGAAACTTCCCCGGTCTCCGAAGAGATGAGAAAGAACGAATTACTGTGAGGACAAGACAAATCAGAACGCAGACAAAAGAACATTTCATTGTATATTACAACAATGCACAAGAATACAAGAATATACAGAGTATAAATGAATATTACACAGAAATATCAGAGATTTAAATTACATTTAAATACATCGCAGCGGAAAATAATACAATACACAACTAGAAGAGATATACGGATACAAAGCTTTCCGGATATCATTCCAGCTGAAAACCAGGATCCTGTGAATATAAATCTGCAAAACCAAAACTACTAGCTGCCCGTGTGGAAAATAGGGGCACCCAGAGTTTAGGTTAAAACAATAAACTCCAGGTCAGTCATGTGACTGGTGTGAGAACTAAAACAGTTATTAGTCTTTATTTTTAAAGTTAGGTAAATCAAGGGACCACGCCGCATAACACGGAACGGGTTTCCTCCCAAGAACACCAGTGCATAAAACAACAGCGCAATGCTAAATAAAGAAAAATGAAGCTATTATAAGACCCAGGTCCCATCACACAATGCAACGCAAGCCGGAGGATAGGGTTTTTACCTTATAATAGCCAAGAATGCTTGATACGTTTAAAACAAATCATTTGATACTATTATAAGTGCATATTGTATAAAATATCTTCAAATCATAAGTATCAATCATAGACGGCATAAGTGCCCCATCCCACTATGTCGCCATACTAGGCTCTACAAATAAAACCGAAATACACGTATTGGAAATTGGATTTCCATCATGGTGGCTCCTGATTCGAAAGATCGATCACGTAATGCAATTCACCACGGCTTACGTCCCCACAAGAGAAAACACCGTCTGCATCCGCACATTTGGGACCAGAGTACCACCGCGGCTTACGTCCCAGCGAGAGAAAACACCGCCTACTCTATATATCCCTGAGCACTAGGCTCATCTCGGTCGACCGAATCCACGACACCACTAAGGTGTCCATCCACGAAAAAGCATACTGATCAAACCACCAGTTTACCACCATACCGGGGTGTGAGGCTCGCGGATCAACGCTATACACAAAGCCATGCTATATCAGCTGCGCTTTGATCTTCAACCACCAAACTTTGCTTTTCAACAAAAGTTTGGATCACTGCATCTCAGCATGCCACACTATCAATCCATATCGTACCACTGATTTCTGCCAATATATAACCTCTGAGCTCATATGTCTCAGAGAAGGGCGTTAAGCAAGAGAATAAATTCTCCGCCGCCAAACAGATATATATTTAGCATAGATCAACAAATATAATATAAAGGAATACAATGTCAGACACACCATCCATTTACAAGTCCGTTCTAGGTCTGAACGAAACCGAAGGCACTTTCCTCGCATATCCATCCATCTCCAAGTACGTCTGGACGACTACCAACTATTTCCATCCTCTTGGGTGTACAGCCCAATCGGGATCGTCAGTAATTATCCAAACGATGTGAAGACTTCCGGTCTTCAACCACCGTCTTCATCTTCGACATATCGTCGAATTGATTATTCAGAATGGGTATAAACCCGGCCTTTCCGAACAACCCGCGTATATTAAAACGAATGTTACACAAACACAACATACGCCTCATTCCAATTCATATTCTCAGGGAAAAGTTCCCATTAATTTTATCCAAGATAAATTCTTTAAAATTTATCCTTTAATCTTCCTTTGGATGTCATTTCAAACCAAATTATGGTTTTCCAAACCAGTCGAGATTAGCGAAACACAACGAAGTAATTATTTATTTTATTTCCCAATCCCAACCTATTCATCCCATGAAGCAAAACTGGTAACACTCCATATCTAATACTATGGTGTTATCGGTAAAATTAATTACCATTTCACATTCAAATCTAATTAAAGATTTAACTATCGCTTTGGAGCAAAACTGGCGATACTTCATTTTCGCTCATTTCTAAATTTGATAATTTAGATTATAGATTCACATTTCAACCTAATTGCAGATTCGTTAAAACTCCTTTTACTGGGTTAAAGAACTAGGTGTTATTTAAAACACAGTTCACGACAAACCCAAATCACATTCTGTTTATTCTCGGGTTAAAAAAACTAGTGTTGTTTAAAACACAGTTCACGATAAACCCAAATCACATTCTATTTAATTCAAATCAAATATATTAGGAATTCCGATTATTTAAAACCCCTTTTTAAATCTAATTTATTTATTTAAAAACAAATCGGGTTTTAAATTTAGTTCAAACTAGTTCATTTTGATAAAAATCTATTTTTATCTTTTCAAATATGGAGTTTTTCATCCCAATTTTTCCCAAATCATTCCTTATGATTTTACACAAATTATTACTATTTTTAATAATTTTATCAAGGCCCGTACAGTCGATTTCCATCAACGGCCATCGAACTGCACTTACAGCGACCTTTTTCAAATTTGATTTGGACGTATCTCCAAATCCAACCATTAGATTTTGAATTTCAAATATTCGTTAGAAAGCTCTTTTTGATACGAACCCAACGGTTCCGGTTTAAGGAGAATCCGACGGTCGGATCTACCGTAACGTCCGTTTGAAATAAATGGTCGAAATTCACGAACTGCCGCGGTGCGGCGCGTTCTATTCAGGCCATTATATTATATATATAATATATATAATATATATTTCGTCGATTCCTATTTAAAACGAGTCATATAAATAGTTTTAAATTCGTTTCAAAAACAATTTCAACTTCCATTTCATTTCAAATCAAAATTGAATTCTTCCTTATAAATTCGTTTAAAATTCATTTCAATTCAATTCAAATTTCAATTCAATTTGAATTCATTTCAGTTCGTTTTTAATTCAATTCGAATTCGTTTTCAATTCGATTCGATTCAAAGTGGTTTTCTATTTGATTCAATTCAAATTGGTTTTCTATTTGATTCAAATTCGTTATATATTCAATTGAAATCAAATTCGTTATCTATTCGATTCAACTCAAATTCGTTTTCTATTCAAATCAAACTCATTATATATTCAATTCATTTCGAAATCGTTTTCTATTCAATTCATTTCGAAATCGTTTTCAATTCAATTCATTTCGAAATCATTTTCAATTCAATTCATTTCGAAATCGTTTTCAATTCAATTCATTTCGAAATCGTTTTCAATTCAATTCAAAATGAATAAAATCGATATAAATATCGTTCACGTCAAAATGGCGTCAATCTAATCAACACGGTTTCATATATTTCTATTTTCAAATATTCTATTTCAAATATTTCCTTTTTCAAATATTTCTATTTCAAATATTTCCTTTTTCAAATATTTCTATTTCAAATATTCTATTTCAAATACTCTATTTCAAATATTTCGATTTCAAATATTTCGATTTGTCAACACATGACTAATCTCAACGAATGAGTACCGTCCACATGTGACTATTTTTGTTAAAATATTGCGTTCAACACATGACTAATCTCAACGAATGAGTACAGTCA
Organism: Allium sativum; assembly: GCA_030737875.1. Classification (NCBI taxonomy): domain Eukaryota; kingdom Viridiplantae; phylum Streptophyta; class Magnoliopsida; order Asparagales; family Amaryllidaceae; genus Allium; species Allium sativum. The sequence goes on along the minus strand of CM060925.1, from coordinate 28,403,439 downwards.
ACACGTGAACCTTTATTTTATATTGATAAAGATGTAAATTTTATTATTAAAATATTTCGTTCAACTCATGACTAATCTCAACGAATGAGTACGGTCAACACATGAACCTTTATTTTATAATATTCTTTATTTTCTGAATTGGAATAAGGCCCAATCAATTACCATATAAAGTTAATTATATGGATTCCATACAACACATGTATATAATAGCATTGAAAAATAATCAACCATCAACCAAAGTGCACTACACTGTATAAGTATCAAATAAAGATATCTAACGCTTATAACAGCCTGTCAATCAATCGATCAACATATTTAATCAATCGGGATGAGTGAACTTCAAATTTCATCCCAATACCCGTGTGGGGTTTCAAACAATCAAACACAGATTTTAGTTGTGTAGTTGGGCGATGTGTAAAATTTATCGACCCAATCAATGTCATTCAAATAGGTGTACATAAACAAACCGTCCGGTTTGTAAATGAATATTTATTTATTCACATTCACGTTAAAAATTATATTTTAACGATAAAACATTTTATTTTAACACATGAATTTTTATTCAATTCATTTACACAATAAAAATGATATTTTTATTTTCTAACATATTTTAGGAAATTTCGGCGGCATAACGGCACGATACTAGAAACGGGACAAAGCCTAGCCTTATCCCCGGTCTAGTGAAGGCCCACGCCATTCACACATCAATCAAATCAATTCATTTCACCAAACAATTCAATTCAAACAAAATATTCTAACTAACCACACAACCAAACAATTTAACAAACAAGCCATCCATGGTCTGTGGATGACGGGTGTCGGGTGCTACTAAACACCGTCTGCATCCTAGTATATATATATATATATATATATATATATATATATATATAACTAGTAAAAGAAATTTAGAGTGAGAGGTTCTCACCCTTTCGCTAAACTGAATGACGCAATTCTTCATGGGTAGGAAATCTTCACCGTGCTTCTATCGAGATCTGTTTCACGTAGTCGATTATCAAAAAATCACATTTTTAATACGATGTTTATAAATAAAAATTCACATTTTTATTTCAACACTTCATGGATAAAAATCACATTTTTACTTTGCTATTCAATATATAAAAATCGAATTTTTACTTCGCTATTCAATATATAAAAATCGAATTTTTACTTCGCTATTCAATATATAAAAATCGAATTTTTACTTCGCTATTCAATATATAAAAATCGAATTTTTACTTCGCTATTCAATATATAAAAATCGAATTTTTACTTCGCTATTCAATATATAAAAATCGAATTTTTACTTCGCTATTCAATATATAAAAAAAAATCGAATTTTTACCTTGTTATTCAATATATAAAAATCGAATTTTTACCTTGTTATTCAATATATAAAAATTATATTTTTATCACTTCATTTCAATAAATAAAACTCATATTTTTATTTCACTTCATATATAAAGATCAAATTTTTATTGTGTTAAAAATCATGTCTTCATCGCGTTAAAAATCCAATCTTTTACCGTATAGAAATATATGTAAAGATCGTATTTTTATATCCTAAAAAAAATCATAATTTTCTATTCTAAAAAAAAATCTTAACTTTTCCATTCTATAAATTTAATCCCTTTTTATTTATACCGCCATTTATATCATATTTTTAATTTAAAGATATTTCATAATAAAAAGACCACATTTTTAATATTACGAAATATATTTAAAACCAAATTTTTCATACGATGTTAAATATAAAGAAAAACAGATTTTGAAAACAATTTTACTTATAATTGAAATCACCTTTTTCTATTCTGGAACTCGTTCAACCATATCTCGACGTCGTCGAGTTCAAACTTCAGCCACCGCTCCAAGCTCCGATCGTCGGAGGTCGATCCAAGGCCGCCACCCCCTTCCCCTACGTGCAGCACACCCCCGCCACCCTCCAGCATCAAACTCGACGCTCCGCCTGCGCCAGAAAACTAACCCGAACCGCACTCCTTTGTACCCAAAATCCACCCATATTCTCTCATGATAACCTATCACCTCAACATCAATTGAAAGGCCGTAGATTCTTCTTCGTTTTTGTTTTAGGGGATTGGAATTTCATCGTGTGGATTCAACGAAAAAGAAGGACGAAAAAAAATGGAGCTTCACCGTCGTCGATTTTAGATTTGGGGGCGCGATGAAAAGTTTGACCCTGTTGGAATATTTGACCAAAGGGTTTAAAGAAAATAGGGTTTTATAATATATTTTTATTATTATTTTATTTGCAAATTTCCTGTTTAACATTCTAAACTCTAAATTAAACCCACCGACCGTCGCCCCTAGCCAAATACTCCCGTTCCGAACATAATGGGATATGTTGCATAAGCCAATTCGGCTATTTCGATAAGTTTTTCTTTGAATTTAAAATATAAATCACTATATATTAAATTTAAACGTACATTTTTATTTACCGGGGCCACATACTAACTCGAAAAATTCCAGAAAAATTATTTCTAGCTTCGTATTGACGATACGGTCCTAACAAAACTAATTTCATCAAATTCTGAGACCATTTGAAAAATGGTCATTTTCCAGTCGATTAAAATCAACTGAAACTGGTCAAACGCGTTTTCCTTTGCCACGCTCACATATTGATTCGAAAAATTATGAAATTTGGAATCTAGCAATAACTTGACATCACGGATCCAACAAAAGTGGTTTCATCGAAATCCGAAATCGTTTGCAAAATTCCCATTTTTAAGGGCCTGAATTCCATAGCGACTATTCAGAATTTTCAACTGGACATATTTTTTGATTCCCGCTATGAAATTTCAAGTTTTCGGATTTGTTGGAAAGATATCATCAATTAGATCCTAATGTTTTTGGTTTCACTAAAATCCGAATTGTTTTGCACCCGGTACATTCAATTGAAGTTTGAAATCGAATTATCGAACTACCACGCCATTTTCAATTCCTTTTTATAATTATATATAAATATTTATATTCTAACAACGACGTATATAATATATACGTCGAATTATATTCAAAATAAATTTCTCGTTGTTTTTATTTAAAATAATCTATTTTAAATGTTCAAAATTCGCCAAAATTGCCAAAATAAAAATTTTAAACTGGCCCAGATTTTCGGGTTGTTACATAAACTGAGTTGTTCCACTTTAGGTTGTCTAAAACATTGTCTTAAAAATGCAGAAACTTGGAATGGTGTGCCTACCTCTTCCATGTTCCTACTTATATCACCAAGAGAGGCATTTTAAGGTCGCTGTGAATGTTCCGCTTGTTTATTCTCATACTCGGTTATTTTATTCTTTTGTGCATTGAGATCATCAATCGTATTAATGCTAGTTTCATGCTCTGTTGCAAGGTGTTCTATTGAAATTTATGCACCGATTTTATGTGGTAATTTTGGCCTCTTCTGATTCAGGTGAGGATTGGCTTCATCCTTTTAAAGGTGCAGGCTAGAGGGTAACTCACTAAAATGGGTTCTGACGATTACAATATTCAAGAAGAATTATATTTTGTAAAAGAACGGGAATGGAAACAACTGAAGATTTTAGATAGTTTCAGTAATGAAAGTGGTTGATTTTGTTGGTAGTCTTAATAGTAATAAGAGGTTCAAAGTTGACAACATATATAAATTTTTTTCTCAGAGAAAATTCATTGGTTTCACTAATATGCGGAAATGTAATATGTAATAGCGAAAATGAAGATTAAACAGTATTTTGCAAAAATTCTAAATGCATATATCTTTTTGATTCTATTGTACAGTATTTGTTTTTTGTTTTGATTTTGTTGGTGTATTTGATTAATTGGTGGATTTTGTTGGTGTGTATGATTAATTGGAAGCATGTTGTAATAAGAAGGGTGTTTGGAGAATGCTAATGTGTAAAGATATATATTAACAACACAATAATATAAATAGAAAGATTAATAATTACAATGGTTTAAAACTATTCAGATTGATCCTTGCTTAAACTATTCAAAGTGCAAAAAGAAGTTGATGGAACTTGGTAATCAAGCCAATGATGAAAATCACCCATAGACAAAAGTTATTTCAAAATTTTAATAGTGACGCTTGTATGACAACAATTCTTTCATTGTCTCATTTTTTTTCTTCATCTCTGTAACTTTATGTTTCATCTCAAGCTAGATTTCTTAGTCCAACTATTGGATAAAACATTGATTTCACTAGTAAACATAGTTCAAATGCAGACAGATTCCTTAATATCCAAATCAGAAAAACATATATCAAAATAATGTTCATGATACCCTAGTTTATTCAAAAGCAAACAACTAATGAACATATCCAATTTTAAAAAAAAACAGTGCAACATCCCGAAACATATGGATCGCAAAACATTTTCAATCGTAAAACAGTGAATGAAAGATCAAGCAGGAGTCAATATGTCGGCTATATTAAGCACAAACCGATATCTGACATCATTTCTAGCCAGTCTTTCCATAGTTGTTTTAAGGTAATCCGTAGGAACAAGCTTGACATTAGCAGTTATGTTATGCTTTCAAGAAAAATCTATCATCTCTTTAAGTCTTCTGCATTCCTGTTATGCAGTTTCCAGCTATACTCCTCCTACCTATATATATCATTTTTATTAATATCGACTGATTTTTGAATTAATATTGCATTAAAAAGATAAATATGTTTGTCTTTTTTATAAATATTAAAATAATTATCTTTTAGCAAATGATAAAACTGTTTATTATTTACAAACATGATCATCAATATATATCCAATTCCTGTTTATATCAATATATATATATATATATATATATCCCATTTTTATTATTTACAAACATGACCATCAATAGATATCAAAGATTCTCTACTATAAAGCGACATAAACTAATCATTACACAGTGCCCCACAAGTCTGCAACTTATATTATTAAAAAAAACATTTGCAGTATTTGTTTATGTTCGTTTTAGAGCCCTCCTCCGCCTTCCTTTCTCTCCCCTCTCTACCATGAACCCCAAGCCCTAAACCCTCAACCGCGGCCGCCGTGGGCCCTACCTCCGATAGCTGCACACCCCCTGCCGCCTCCCCTTAGCCCAGCACCGCTACCCGCTACCCAGCTCCATCCGTGGGCCCCTCCTTGACCAAAAGTTCGATTTTTATCATTTTCAGTTTTTGTGTTTAACCCCCTGACCTTCCCACCTCAATATCTTCGAATCCGAGCACTTTTGGTCAAAACTCAACAGTGCCAAAGTCGAAGAGCACGATTTTCTCTTTGATTTGAGCATTTGGAAGTCATATTTTGGAATGCGGAGCCGCCCGGAAAACGCGCCCAAAGTCAGCAGTCTGAATACTATCTTTTCGCGAATTCCGACGAATTGGAGCGATTTCAAGAAAAAGTCCACTAGGCGAAAGTTGTCCGGAATGGCGCGTTTATGCTAGAAAAAAGGATGGGTGAAGATTAGAGCTCATTTGCAAATTCTGGAATTAGAACGGTGAATTTGAGCGATTGGAAAAGAATGGCGGAGTGGATCCCAATGTGAGAACGCCTTCTCACTCAAACTACTTTACAGTTAAATATATTCTAGGTTGCAGATGGGGCTTAGTAGTAGCTCCTGACACTATTTATTTGTACAAACCATGGTTGTTTGTTGTTATGGATTGAATTATGGTTGTAAATTTGGTTGTGTTGAGAAATAATTGTATTGTGGTTTTGTTGATTGCATTGATGGTCATGTATGGCGCGAGCCAGTATCAGGAGAGGGGTAATGCTAGACATTACTCCGTTCAAATATCGCGCTGTTATAATGTCGAAATTTTCTGAAATAAACTATATAAAATATTCATGGGTTGAATAAAATGTTTGAACAATACAAATATCATTTTTATTGAATGTATGAACTATATAAAATAGTCAAGTGTTGAAATAAGTATTTTAATCGTTAAAAATTTAATTTTAAACGTATATGTGAATGACATAAAATTATCCTGAAATGAAAATAAATATTTATTTACAAATCAGACGATTTGTTTATGTACACCCATTTAACTAACATTGATTGGGACAATAAATTTTACACATCGCTCAACTGCACAAATAAAATCAGTGTTTGTTGATTGAAACCCCACACGAGTATTGGGATGATATTTGGCATACACTGATCCTAATCGATTGGTTGACAGACTGTTGTAAGCGTTAATTATTTATATTTAATGCTTATGCAGTTGTGTAATGCACTCTAGATGATGGATGACTGTTTATCATTGTTTTTGTGTACATGTGATTTATGAAATCCATATAACTAATGTTATATGGTAATTGATTGGGTCTGATTCCAATTCAAAAATAACGAATACTTTAAAATAATATTCAGTAAAGGATTAAAATGTTAATTTGATGTCCGATTTTGGATGGACACGAAAATATTGAAATATGTGATGCCGTGTTGATTAGATATGCACCATTTTAACATGAACGATTTTTATATTTATTTTACTCATTTTAATAATGAATATCGAAAAAGGAAATGATTTCAAAATCTGATATTTTTAAAATATTATCATTTAAATATCATAATGATAAGGAGTATTCAATTTCGATTTAAAATTGAAATGAAAGTGGGAATCGTTTTTAAAACAAATTATAAAATACTTTTTAAATGATATACGTTATATATATATATATATATATATATATATATTAATGGGTTGAATAGAACGCGCTGTGCAGCGACCGTTCACGAATTTCAACCATTGACTTCGAATTGACATTACGATAGATCCGACCGTCGAATTGTACTAAAATCGAAACCATTGGGTTCGTATCAAAAAGAGCTTTCCAATGAATATAAGAGTTTTCCAATGGATATTGTGGAGGAATTTGGAAGATAGATATATATCGTTATTCCCCATATGATAGTGTTGGTTTCAGAATTTGATATTGAACGTAAGCCGATATAATTTCTATTTAAAGCCTCATATTTAATATAAAAGTGGATTTTGGGTTTGTCGTGAATGGTGTCTTCAGTAACAATATTCTTAAACCCCGTGTGAAAAGAATGAAACCTTCAATGAAGATTATTAGAGTTTCCAGTTATATTTAGTAATTGGAATAAAATGGAATGTGAATTGGATTTATTGTGAACTGTGTTTTTAAAGACATTCGTTCTTTAACCCAATTAACAATGAAATGCGATTTGGAATATATAAATATTTTATTAAGACTTAATGAAAAATTTCCAAAGTAAAGTTTTCCAATTTAATATATTAAATTGGAATTGAATGGAATTCGATTTAGTGATAATCAAAGTGAGCTCCTGTGGAGGAAGACTGTTACTATATATGGAATTTAAATGGTTTAGCCGTTATTCCAATTATATTATTAGTCGGATATGGAAATTGATATCAATTATATATTGATTTGTTTCTCGTGAAGATTCCATGGTTAATGGAATGTGATTTTGGGTTTATCGTGAACTATGTTTTAAATGACATTGGTTCTTTAACCCAATTAAAGATAGGATTACATGTCTAACATTGTATTTTGAACTGTATTGTTGATCTCTATTAAATATATATCTGTTTGGTGGCAGAGAATTTATTCTCTTGCTTAACACCCTTCTCTGAGACGTATGAGCTTAGAGGTTATATATTGGCAGAAATCAGTGGTATGCTGTAGATTGTCGATGTGGCATGTTTGGGTTTCCAAAGTTAAATAATCATTAATTAATGATTATTGGAAGATTAAAACTAAGTAAAGTTTTAATGAATCTTTAAATAATCATTAAATAATGATTGTTAGGGAAATGATCGAGAATGGAGTACCACCAGTTTTACTCTAGGCGATAGTTAAATCTTTAACTATATTTATACGTGAAATGGTAATTAAATTTACTGATAACACCTTGGGTATTAGATGTGGAGTAATACCAGTTTTGCTCCATGGGATGGATAGGTTGGGATTGGGTTAATATAAATAAATGATTACTTTAGTAAGGCTCGCTAATCCCGACTAGTTGATAAACCTTAATTTGGTTTAGAGTTGATAAAGGATAAAATCAAGTCTTTTGAATTGATACCAAAAGGAAGATTAAAGAATAAATTTAAAGTATTTTATCTTCGATAAAATTAATGGGAACTTTGCCCTAAAAATTTGAATATATGAATAAAAGAATATTCTGGATTGGAATGAGGCGAATGATGTGTTTTTATAACACTTGATTATTGATTATAAAATACGAGCGTTATTCGGAAAGACCGGATTTAACCCACTCTAAATAACTAATACGACGACTAAGAATCTACGATGAAGACGGTGGTTGAAGAATGGAGACCTTCATATTGTTTGGATGATTACTGATGTCTTGATTGGGCTATACACCCAAGACAAGGTAATAAGTGGTGATCGTCCAGACGTACTTGGAGATCGACCAGATATGCGAGGGAGTCTCTCATGTATTGGACATATGGACAGAGGAATAAGGTGCCTCCGATTTCGTTCAGACACAGAACGGACTTATAAATGTGTGTCTGACATTGGATTTCTTTCTGTATTGATTGATTTATATTAAATATATATCTGTTTGCTGGCGGAGAATTTATTCTCTTGCTTAACCCCCTTCTTTGAGACGTACGAGCTTAGAGGTTATTTATTGATAGATATCAGTTGCATGGCGTGAATTGTCAGTGTGGCATGCTAAGATGCAAATGATCAAGGCTTTTATTGAAAAGCAGAGTCTTGTGGTTGATGATCAAAGCACGACTTAAAATAGCATAGCTTTGTGTATAGCGTTAATTCGCGGGCCTCGCACCCGGTATGAGTCAAAAATAGGATCGCGACTATAGAGAGTGCTCGACGTTTCCTTCTAGCTAGGAGTGGTGTCATGATATGGAGCCCAGACATTTTTACTTATGTGGATGATGGATTGTCAGGCGCCTCAATTATTGAGTCCCTAGTGGCTCAAAGATAGGTTTAATAGGACCGGAAATGTGTGCTCAGGAATAATTAATCCACTAAAGCGTGTATGGACCAGTTCTGAAGATCCAAGGATTCGCCAGCGTCCGAATCCTGAGGCATTCACTAAAGTGCCTTTAATCGGTGAGGATCCATCCCTTACCTCGACTCATAGAGGGAAATCCGATTTCAAATACGAGACTTTTCGGTTTTAGTTGTAGAACTAGTATAGCGACATGATATATGGTACCCATGCCGTCTATGATTGATACATTTATATTTGAAGTTGATTTTGACACTATACACTTATAGTAATATCAAGATGATTTGTTTTAAACGTACCAAGCATGTTTGGCTATTATAAGGTAAAACTCTATCCTCCGTCTTGCGTTGCATTGTGTGATGGGACCTGAGTCTTATAATAGCTTCATTTTCAGAAAGCATTGTGTTGTTTTATTTTAAATGGATATTCATTTGGAGTAAACCCGTTCCATGTTATATGGCATAGTCCTGTGATTTACCCTACTTTAAAATAAAGTTAATAACTGTTTTTGTTCTCAAACCAGTCCCATGACTGACTCAGACCTTATAGTTTCTACCTAAACTCTACATGTCCATATTTTTCGCATAGGCAGCTAGCAGTTTTGGTTTTCGCAGATATTTCTTTTTCTAGGATCTTGGATTATAGCTAGAGCTATATTCGGAAAGCTTTGTATCCGTATATCTCTTTCAGTTGTGCCAGTTGTTATTTTCCGCTACTTATTGTACTTATGTATTATTTTCCACTGCTATGTAAATTTTTAATCTCTGATATTGTATTTCCAGTGTGTAATATTTATTCATACTCTGAAATATTCTTGTACTCTGATGTGAATTTTCGTAATAGCAATGAAATGTTCTGTTGTTTGTGTTCTAATGCGTCGTGTTCTCAACTCAATCCGGGCTTTCCCGTAAGGGGAAGTTTGGGTCGTTTCATCTTGGTTTACAGAGCTTGAGAACAAGGCGTTAGAGATAGGATTAGTAATATCCTATAAGAATAACTCATTAGAGATAAGGCTAGTAATACCCTAGAATGAGTCTGAAGAGTATTAGTTATTAAAAAGAAATTTAGTTTTGAAATTTTATATCTATTATTCGTATTTGAATATTTTATTTTATATTTAATTTGGACCATCGAGTATATGAAGATTTTGCATATACGCGTCATGAATGTATATTCAAAGTCTCAAATATACTGGGTAGATTTAGAATCACACTCTAGTCGCCCTGAGATGATCCTGGTAATTGAGATCATATTACCAGTGCTTATGTTAGAGTTTCGAAAGTGGGATATCTATATATTTCCATTTGACTGGTGTGAGAACCAAAACTTAGCTAGAATTTATTGTTTGTTATCCGGCCTAAAAATATGATTTTTGGAGTATATATAAAGTTATGTGATTGAAAAGATAATCAACTAACTGATTGATGGTTGTGATGTGTGATATTAGTTCAACTAATTAAATTATTGGAATGATAAAACCAATAAGAAATGAAAGGTAAATTAAGCCAAATTGAATCAAATATTAAACTGAATTGAAAATTGAGTTGAATTGCATATATGCACATGTGTATATAATGAACAGGTCATAACATGGAAGCTAAGAAGAGGAATAAAATTGTATGCCCGAAAAATAGGTACATGTTTACTATTTTCTTGGGTTTTGATGATTTTATGAGCCGACTGGCAAGCCGTTTGGCTTTTTTTCTTTTCGGTTGATGAGGGCCCTGTGAGGCAAGTTGCGGCTCTATCGATCAGCCCGTACAAATGAGGTTATGGCGAAATTTTTCAGAAATTTAGGGTGCTAGCCAAATTTTCGAGAAATTAGATAATTCTTAGAAATTGAAAAGTTGAACAATGACAGCCAGAATGAAAGTTGAGTTGGTTATTTAAACAATTTTCAGCTCCGTTCCTTTTCGAGGACGAAAAGATTTAAGTGAGGGAGATTGTAACAACCCAGAAATTCTAAACCAATTTAAAAAAATTATTTTACTAATTTTAATGGATTTTGAATATTTAAAATGATTTATTTTAAATAATAATGACTAAAAATTTATTTAGATCGAAGTTGGAACGTATAAGTTTATTTTAAATATAATACGTGCTTGAAATGGCGCGGTAATTTGAAAATTCGATTTTAAATTTCAAATTTCAAATTAATGTACAGAATTCAAAATAAATCGGATTTCAGTAAAATCAAAAATAATTGAATCTTTTTAATAATATCTTTCTAACGAAGGTGAGAAACTGAGATTTCACTTTACATATTATAAGTTATGTCCAGATTAACTTTTTGGAAACAACCTCCATTTTCGAAAAAACCACTTCTGTTAGATCCGGAATGTCAAATTATTGTTAGCTTTCAAATTTTATAATTTTTGGAATTAATATATGAGCATGGTAAATTTAAACGTGTTTGGTCAATTCGGTTTGAATTTAATCGACCAAAAAAGACCATTTTTCAAACGGCCTCCAAATTAGATAAAATTAGTTTTGTTAGGACCGTATCATCAAAACATAGCTAGATTTATTTTTCTGTAATTTTTGGAGTGAGTATGTGGCCCCGGTAAATTAAAATGTGCATTAAAATCAATTTGGAACATTATATTAATTTATATTTTGATTTTGATGAAAATTGATCGAAACAGTCGAATTGGCTTGCGGGAAATGTATCCCTTGTGTTCGGAATGGGGGAATTTAGCTAGGGGCGACAATCATTGGGTTCGATTTAGAGTTCGAATTAAAAATTAACTTTTTGGAATTAAAATTAAATTAAATATATATTTTTATATATAGGGTCAAACCCCCCTCCCCCCTTTATCTCTCTCGTCATTCAAAAAAAAGAAAAAAAAAGAGAAAAACCCCCGTCGCCCCCAATCTACAGCCGCCATAGCCGCTTCAGGCCTCCGCCTACCCCCTTGTGTCGGTCGCCGCCTCTCCGATCCGCCCCCTCCCTCCTCCGCCTTCCCTTCTCTCCCCTCTCTCCACCGTGAACCCCAAGCCCTAAACCCTCAACCGCATCCTCCGTGGGCCCTACCTCCGACCGACGCACACCCCTGCCATCCAGCTCCGGCCGTGGGGCCCTCCTCGACCAAAAATATGATTTTTATTATTTTCAGTTTTTGCGTTTAACCCCTTACCTTCCCACCTCAGTATCTTCCAATCCGAGCACTTCTGGTAAAAACACCACAGTGCAAAAGTCAAAGAGTAGGATTTTCTCTTCGATTTGAGTATATGGAAGTCATATTTTGGAATGCGGAACCACCCGGAAAACGCGTCCAAAGTCAGCATTCTGAATATTGTCTTTTCGCGAATTCCAACGAATTGGAGCGGTCTCAAGAAAAAGTCCGCTAGGCAAAAGTTGTCTGGAATAGCGTGTTTATACTAGGAAAAAAGTTTGAGTGAAGATTCGAGCTCTTTTTCTAATTCTGGAATCAGAACGGCGAAGTTGAGCGACAGAAAAGAATGGCTGAGTGGATCCCAATGTGACAAAGCCTTCTCACTCAAACAATTTTACACTTAAATATATTCTAGGTTGCAGAAGGGGCTTTGTAGCTCCTGACAGCTATTTATTTGTACAAACCATGGTTGTTTTTTGGTATGGATTGAATTGTGGTTGTAATTTGGTTGTGTTGAGAAATGATTGTATTGTGGTTTTGTTGATTGGAATGATGGTTATGTATGGCGCGAGCCAGTATCAGGAGAGGAGTAATGCTAGACATTACTCCGGTTCTAATATCGCGCCGTTATAATGCTGAAATTTTCTGAAATAAACTATATAAAATATTCATGTGTTAAATAAAATGTTTGAACAATAAAAATATCATTTTTATTGAATGCATGAACTATATAAAATAGTCAAGTGTTGAAATAAATATTTTAATCGTTAAAGATATAATTTTTAACGTATATGTGAATGGCATAAAATTCTCACGAAATGAAAATAAATATTCATTTACAAATTGACGATTTGTTTATATACATCCATTTAACTGACATTGATTGGGACGATAAATTTTACACATCGCCCAACTGCACAAATAAAATCAGTGTTTGTTGATTGAAACCTCACACGGGTATTGGGACGATATTTGACATACACTAATCCCAATTGTTTAGTTGTACATCAATCGATTGGTTGACAAACTGTTGTAAGCGTTAATTATTTATATTTAATGCATATGCAGTTGTGTAATGCACTCTGGATGATGGATGATTGTTTATCATTATTGTTGTGTACATGTGATGTATGAAATCCATATAACTAACGTTATATGGTAATTGATTGGGTCTGATTCCAGTTCAAAAATAATGAATATTTTAAAATAATATTCAGTAAAGGATTAAAATGTGAATTTGATGTACGATTTTGGATGGACACGAAAATATTGAAATATGTGAAGCCGTGTTGATTAGATATGCGCTATTTTAACGTGAAAGATTTTTATATCGATTTTATTCATTTTTGTAATGAACATCGATAAAGGAAATGATTTCAAAAGCTGATATTTTGAAAATATTATCTTTTAAATATCATAATGATAAGAAGTATTCAGTTTTGGTTTAAAATTGAAATGAAAGTGGGAACCATTTTTAAAACGAATTTATACGTTTTGAACGAAATATATATTAAATATATTTTTGGCTTGAATAGAGCGCGTCGCGCTACGACTGTTCGCGAATTTCAACCATTGACTTCGAATTGACATTACGGAAGATTCGACCGACGGATTCTCCTAAAAAAACTGTTGGGTTTGTATCAGAAAGTGCTTTCCAATGAATATAAGAGATTTGAAATCTAACGATTGGATTTGGAATTATGTCCAAATCAAATTAGGAAAAGGTTGCTATGGATGCAGTTCGGTAGCCGTTATTGGAAACCGACTGTACGGGCCTTGATAAAATTATTAAAAATATTAATAATTATTGTAAATTCATAATAAATGATTTGGAAAGATTTTAGGATGAAAAATTCCACGTTTGTAAAGATAAAAATATATTTTTATCAAAATGAACTAGTTATTAACTAGAAAGATAATCTAACATTTTTAAATAAATAAATTGGATTTGTGAATGGTTTTAATCTAACCAGAATTTTCCAATATACGAATTGGAATGGATTTGAATAGAAATCATCTTCGGGAGATTTCGATATTGGATTCCGTGACTATACAGATATTATGGAGGAATTTGGAAGATAGATATACATCATTATTCCCCATACGATATGTGTTGGTTTCAGAATTTGATATTGAATGTAAGCCGATATAATTTCTATTTAGAGCCTTATATTTAATATCAAAGTGGATTTTGGGTTTGTCGTGAATGGCGTCTTCAGTAACACTGTTCTTAAACCCCGTGTGAAAAGAATAAATATTTTAATTAAGATTATTAGAGTTTCCAGTTATATTTAGTAATTGGAATAAAATGGAATGTGAATTGGGTTCATTGTGAACTGTGTTTTAAAAGACATTTGTTCTTTAACCCGATTAACAGTGAAATGTGACTTGGAATATATAAATCTTTTATTAAGATTAATGAAAATTTTCCAAAGTAAAGTTTTCCAATTTAATATTTTAAATTGGAATTGAATGGAATTCGATTTAGTGATAATCCAAGTGAGCTTCTGTGGTGGAAGGTTGTTACTATATATGGAATTTAAAAGGCTTAGCCGTTATTCCATTTATATTATTAGTCGGATACGGAAATTGATATCGAATATATATTGATCTGTTTCCCGTGAAGATTCCATGGTTAATGGAATGTGATTTTGGGTTTATCATGAACTGTGTTTTAAATGACATTGGATCTTTAACCCAGTTAAAGACATGATTACATGTCTAACATTGTATTTCAAACTGTATTGTTGATCTCTATTAAATATATATCTGTTTGGTGGTGGAGAATTTATTCTCTTGCTTAACACACTTCTCTGAGACGTATGAGCTTAGAGGTTATATATTGGCAGAAATCAGTGGAACGGTGTAGATTGTCGATGTGGCATGTTCGAGTTTCCAAAGTTAAATAATCATTAAATAATGATTGTTGGAAGATTAAAACTAAGTAAAGTTTTAATGAATCTTTAATTAGACTGAAATGTGAACGTGATAATTTAAATTATCAAATTTGGGAAATGATCGAGAATGGAGCACCACCAGTTTTACTCCAGGCGATAATTAAATTTTTAATTAGATTTGAACGTGAAATGGTAATTAAATGTACCAATAACACTGTGGGTGTTAGATGTGGAGTACTACCAGTTTTGCTCCATGGGATGGATAGGTTGGAATTGGGTTAATATAAATAAATGATTACTTCAGTAAGGCTCGTTATTCCAACTAGTTGATAAACCTTAATTTGGTTTAGAATTGATAAAGGATAAATTAAATATTTCAAATTGATATCAAAAGAAGATTAAAGAATAAATTTAAAGGATTTTATCTTTGACAAAATTAATGGGAACATTTCCCTAAAAATGCGAATATATGAATAAAAGAATATTCTGAATTGGAGTAAGGCATATGATGTGTTTTTATAACACTTTATTATTGATTATAAAATACGCAAGTTATTCGGAAAGACCAGGTTTAACCCATTCTGGATAATTAGTACTACGGCTAAAAATCGACGAAGAAGACGTTGGTTGAAGACCGGAGATCTTCACATCGTTTGGATGATTACTGATGTCTTGATTGGGCTGTACACCCAAGACAAGGTAATAAGTGGTGATCGTCCAGACGTACTTGGAGATCGACTGGATATGCGAGAGCCTCTCTCCTGTATTGGACATATGGGATGAGGAATAAGGTGCCTCGATTTCGTTCAGACCTAGAACGGACTTGTAAATGGATGTGTGGTTGACATAGGATTTCATTCTGTGTTGATTGATTTCTATTAAATATATATATCTGTTTGGTGGCGGAGAATTTATTCTCTTGGTTAACACCCTTCTCTGAGGCGTACGAGCTTAGAGGTTATATATTGATTGATATCTGTTGCATAGCATGAATTGTCAGTGTGGCATGCTAAGATGCAAATGATCAAGGAATTTGATGAAAAGCAGAGTCTTGTGGTTGATGATCAAAGCACGGCTTTAAATAGCATAGCTTTGTGTATAGCATTAGTTTGCGAGCCTCACACCCGGCATGAGTCAAAAACGGGATTGTGACTGCAGAGAGTGCTCGATGTTTCCTTTTAGCTAGGAGCGGTGTCATGGTATGGAGCCCAGACATTTTTACTTTTGTGGATGATGGATTGTCATGCCGCTCGATTATTGAGTCCCTTGTGGCTCATAGATAGGTCCGATAGGACCGGGAAACGTGTGTTCAGGAATAATTAATCCACTAAAGTATGTGTGGACCGGCTCTGAAGATCCAAGGATTCGCTAGCGTCCGAATCCTGAGGCATTTGCTAGAGTGTATCGAATCGGTGAGGATCCATCCCCTGCCTCGATTCATAGAGGGAAATCCAATTTCTAATACGTGACTTTCCAGTTTTAGTTGTAGAACTAGAATAAACAACATGATATATGGTACCCATGCCGTCTATGATTGATGCATTTATATTTGAAGTTGATTTTGACACCATACACTTATAGTAATACCAAAATGATTTGTTTTAAACTTACCAAGCATGTTTAGCTATTGTAAGGTAAAACTCTATCCTCCGTCTTGCGTTGCATTGTGTGATGGGACCTGAGTCTTATAATAGCTTCATTTTCAAAAAGCATTGTGTTGTTTTATTTTAAACGGATATTCTTTGGAGTTAACCCGTTCTATGTTATATGGCGTAGTCCCGTGATTTACCCTACTTTAAAATAAAGTTAATAACTGTTTTTGTTTTCACACCAGTCCCATGACTGACTCAGAGCTTATTGTTTCTACCTAAACTCTGCATGTCCATATTTTTTGCCTGGGCAGCTAGCAGTTTTGGTTTTCGCAGATATTTCTTTTTCTAGGATCTTGGATTATAGCTGGAGCTATATTCGGAAAGCTTTGTATCCGTATATCTCTTTCAATTGTGCCAGTTGTTATTTTCCGCTACGTATTGTACTTATGTATTATTTTCCACTGCTATGTAAATTTTTAATCTCTGATATTGTAATTCCAATGTGTAATATTTATTCATACTCTGGAATATTCTTGTACTCTGATGTAAATTGTCGTAATAGCAATGAAATGTTCTGTTGTTTGTGTTCTGATGCGTCGTGTTCTCAACTCAATCCGGGCTTTCCCGTAAGGGGAAGTTTGGGTCGTTTCATCGTGGTATCAGAGCTATGGTTTACAGAACTTGAGAACAAGGCACTTAGAACCGCACGAAAGAATTCATCAGAGATAGGATTAGTAATATCCTATAAGAATAACTCGTTAGAGATATGGCTAGTAATACCCTAGAATGAGTCTGAAAAGTATTATTTATTAAAAATAAATTTAGTTTTGAAATTTTATTACTATTATTTGTATTTGAATATTTTATTTTATATTTAATTTGGACCATCGAGCATATGATAATTTTGCATATACGCGCGATGAACGTATATTCGAAGTCTCAAATATACTGGGCAGATATAGAATCACACTCTTGTCACCCTGAGATGATCCTGGTAATTGTGATCATATTACCAGTGCTTATGTTCGAGTTTCGAAAGTGGAATATTTATATATTTCCATTTGACTGGTGTGAGAACCAAAACTTAGCTAGAATTTATTGTTTGTGATTCGGCCTAGAAATATGATTTTTGGAGTATATATAAAGTTATGTGATTGAAAAATAATCAACTGATTGATTGATGGTTGTAATGTGTGATTATTAGTTCAACTAATTAAATTATTGGAATGATAAAACCAATGAGAAAATGAAAGGTAAATTAAGCCAAATTGAATCAAATATTGAACAGAATTGAAAATCGAGTTGAATTGCATATATGCATATGTGTATATAATAAACATGTCATAACATGGAAGCTAAGAAGAGGAATAAAATTGTATGCCCGAGAAATAGGTACATTTTTACTATTTTCTTGGGTTTTGTTGATTTTATGAGTCGATTGGCAAGCCGTTTGGCTTTTTCTTTTTCTTTTTGGTTGATGAGGGCCTTGTGAGGCAAGTGGCGGTTTTACCGATCAACCCGTACAAAGGAGGTTATGGCGAAATTTTTCAAAAATTTAAGGTGTTAGCAAAAATTTTGAGAAATTAGAAAATTCTTAGAAACTGAAAAGTTGAACAATGAAAGCCAGAATGAAAGTTGAGTTGGTTATTTAAACAATTTTCAGCTCCGTTCCTTTTCGAGGACGAAAAGATTTTAAGTGGGGGAGATTGTAACAACCCAGAAATTCTAAACCAATTTAAAATTTTTATTTTTAGCAATTTTAACGGATTTTGAATATTTAAAATGATTTATTTTAAATAATAATGACTAAAAATTTATTTAGATCGAAGTTGGAACGTATAAATTTATTTTAAATATAATACGAGCTTAAAATGACGCGGTAGTTTGAAAATTCGATTTTAAATTTCAAATGAATGTACATAATTCAAAATAAATTGGGTTTAGTAAAACCAGAAGTAGTTGAATCTGTTTAATAATATCTTTCTAACGAAGGTGAGAAACTAAGATTTCACTTTATAAATTATAAGTTATGTCCAGATTAAAATTTAAAATAGTTGCTATGGAATTTACATATATATATATATATTAATATAATATATAGCACTTAAAAATAGTCATTTTGCAAATGACCTCCGTGTTCGACGAAACCACATTTGTTGGATCCGAAATGTCAAATAATTGTTAGCTTTCAAATTTTATAATTTTTGGAATTAATATGTGAGGGTGATAAATTTGAACGCGTTTGGTCAATTCGGTTTGAATTTAATCAACCAGAAAAAGACTATTTTTCAAACGGCCTCCAAATTAGACGAAATTAGTTTTGTTAGGACTGTATCGTCTAAACATAGCTAGATTATTTTTTTCTGTAACTTTTGGAGTCAGTATGTGGCCCTAGTAAATTAAAATGTACGTTAAAATCAATTTTGAACGTTATAATAATTTATATTTTGATTTTGATGAAAACTGTTCGAGACAGTCGAATTGGCTTGCGAGAAACATATCCCATTGTGTTCGGAATGAGGGTTAGCTAGGGGTGACAGTCGTTGGGTTCGATTTGGAGTTCGAATTAAAAATTAACTTTTTGGAATTAAAATTAGATTAAATACATATTTTTATATATATGGTCAAACCCCCCTTTCTCTCTCTCGTCGTTCAAAAAAAAGAAAAAAAAAAGAAAAAAAAAACCCCTGTCACCCCCAATCTACAGCCGCCACCGCTGCTCCAGGCCTCCGCCCACACCCTTGCGCTGACCACCGCCTCTCCGATCTGCCCCTCCCTCCTCCGCCTTCCCTTCTCTCCCCTCTCTCCACCATGAACCCCAAGCCCAAAACTCTCAACCGCAGCCGCCGCGGGCCCTACCTCCGACCACCGCACACCCCCGCCACCTCCCCTCAGCCTAGCGCCGCCACCCAACTCCGGCCGTGGGGCCCTCCTCGACCAAAAATCCGATTTTTATCATTGTTAGTTTTTGCATTTAACCCCCTTAACTTCCCACCTCAATGTCTTCTAATCTGAGCGCTTCTGCCAAAAACTCCACAGTGCCAAAGTCGAAGAGCACGATTTTCTCTTCGATTTGAGTATATGGAAATCATATTTTTGGAATGCGGAGCCACCCAGAAAACGCGTCCAAAGTCAGCAATCTGAATACTGTCTTTTCGCGAATTCCGGCGAGTTGGAGCGGTTTCAAGAAAAAGTCCACTAGGCAAAAGTTGTCCGAAATGGAGTGTTTTTGCTAGAAAAAAGGTCGGGTGAAGATTGGAGCTCATTTGCAAATTCTGGAATTAGAACGGCGAATTTAAGCGATAGAAAAGAATGGTTGAGTGGATCCTAATGTGACAATGCCTTCTCACTCAAACTATTTTACAGTTAAATATATTCTAGGCTGCAGATGGGGCTTGGTAGCTCCTGACACTATGTATTTGTACAAACGATGGTTGTTTGTTGGTATGGACTGAATTGTGGTTGTAAATTTGGTTGTGTTGAGAAATGATTGTATTGTGGTTTTGTTGATTGGATTGATGGTTATGTTTGGCGCGAGCCAGTATCAGGAGAGGGGTAATGCTAGACATTACTTTGGTTCTAATATCGCGCCGTTATAATGCTGAAATTTTCTGAAATAAACTATATAAAATATTCATGTGTTGAATAAAATGTTTGAACAATAAAAATATCATTTTTATTAAATGTATGAGCTATATAAAATAGTCAAGTGTTGAAATAAATATTTTAATCATTAAAGATTTTTAATGTATATGTGAATGGCATAAAATTATCCTGAAATGAAAATAAATATTCATTTACAAATCGGATGATTTGTTTATGTACACCCATTTAACTAACATTGATTGGGACGATAAATTTTACACGTCGCCCAACTGCACAAATAAAATCAGTGATTGTTGATTGAAATCCCACACGTGTATTGGAATGATATTTGACATAAACTAATCCCAATTGTTTAGTTGTATGTCAATCGATTGGTTGACAGACAGTTGTAAACGTCAATTATTTATATTTAATGCATATGCAGTTGTGTAATGCACTCTAGATGATGGATGATTGTTTATCATTGTTGTTGTGTACATGTGATGTATGAAATTCATATAACTAACGTTATACGGTAATTGATTGGGTCTGATTCCAGTTCAAAAATAATGAATATTTTAAAAGAATATTCAGTAAAGGATTAAAATGTAAATGTGATGTCTGATTTTGGACGGACATGAAAATATTGAAATATGTGAAGCCGTGTTGATTAGATATGTGCCATTTTAATGTGAACGATTTTTATATCGATTTTATTCATTTTTATAATGAATATCGATAAAGGAAATGATTTCAAAATCTGATGTTTTGAAAATATAATCATTTAAATATCATAATGATAAGGAGTATTCAATTTTGATTTAAAATTGAAATGAAAGTGGGAATTGTTTTTAAAACGAATTTATAAAATATGTTTTTAACGAAATATATATTAAATATATTTTTGGCTTGAATAGAATGCATCGTGCTGCGACTGTTCGCGAATTTCAACCATTGACTTCGAATTGACATTACGGGAGATTCGAATGTCGGATTCTCCTAAAACAAAAACTGTTAGGTTCGTATCGGAAAGAGCTTTCCAATGAATATAAGAGATTTGAAATCTAATGGTTGGATTTGGAATTATGTCCAAATCAAATTTGGAAAAGGTTGTTATGGATGCAGTTCAGCGGCCGTTATTGGAAACCGACCGTATGGGCCTTGATAAAATTATTAAAAATATTAATAATTTGTGTAAATTCATAATAAATGATTTGGAAAGATTCTGGGATGAAAAATTCCATGTTTGTAAAGATAAAAATATATTTTTATCAAAATGAACTAGTTATTAACTAGAAAGATAATCCTGTTTTTAAATAAATAAATTGGATTTGTGAATGGTTTTAATCTAATCAGAACGTTCCAATGTACGAATTGGAATGGATTTGAATAGAAATCATCTTTGGGAGATTTCAATATTGGATTCCGTGACTATACGGATATTGTGGAGGAATTTGGAAGATAGATATATATCGTTATTCCCCATACGATATGTGTTGGTTTCATAATTTGATATTGAATGTAAGCCGATATAATTTCTGTTTAGAGCCTTATATTTAATATCAAAGTGGATTTTGGATTTGTCATGAACGGTGTGTTCAGTAACACTGTTCTTAAACCGCGTGTGAAAAGAATAAATCTTGTAATTAATATTATTAGAATTTCCAGTTATATTTAGTAATTGGAATAAAATGAAATGTGAATTGGGTTTATTGTGAACTGTGTTTTAAAAGACATTCGTTCTTTGACCCTATTAACAGTGAAATGTGATTTGGAATATGTAAATCTTTTATTAAGATTTAATGAAAATTTTCCAAAGTAAAGTTTTCCAATTTAATATATTAAATTGGAATTGGATGGAATCCGATTTAGTGATAATCGAAGTGAGCTTCTATGGAGGAAAATTTGTTACCCGTCACTTTCAAAATGTATTTGATAATGTTTTTAATACCGTTTTGAATTTTGAGGGCAAGACTAAGGACGGTCAGAAATCTAGACGTGACATAGAGTAAATATGCAATCGTCCTGAGCTTCATATGAAGTCCAATGACAATAAAAAACCCAGAGCATGCTATGAACTAGACAACATCCTAGCTAAAGTACTATTAAAATGGGTAATAGGATTACGATTTCCCGATGGAATTTCCTTTAATCTTCATAGATGTGTCGACTATAAATATGGAAGACTGAGTGGAATTGTAACAACCCGCAAATTTTGAACCAATTTAAAATTAGAAATTTTAACGGAATTTTAATAGTTAAA
Source organism: Allium sativum (assembly GCA_030737875.1). NCBI lineage: Eukaryota > Viridiplantae > Streptophyta > Magnoliopsida > Asparagales > Amaryllidaceae > Allium > Allium sativum. The sequence goes on along the minus strand of CM060925.1, from coordinate 28,381,019 downwards.
ATAATTTATTTTAAATAATAACGACGAAAAATCTATTTTAATCGAAGTTAAAATGAATATATTTATTGTAATTATAAAAGGAGTTAGAAATAGCGCGGTAGTTCGAAAATTTGAATTTGAACTTTGATGGACTGTACAAGATGCAAAATAAATCGGATTTTAGTGAAACAAGAAATATTTAAATCTGTTTAACCATATATTCCTAACGAATGTAATAAATTGAAATTTCACTTTAAAAATCATTAGTCATGCCCAGTTTAAATTTTAGAATAGTCGTTGTAGAATTTACATATATATATTTTCATATTAAAAATAGCCATTTTTCAAACTACCTCCGTTTTCGACAAAACCACTTTTCTTTGAACCGGAATGTAAATTTATTGCTAGGTTTCAATTTTCATAATTTTTAGAATTAATATGTGAGCGTGGCAAAAGAAAACGTGTTTTGTCAATTACAGTCAATTTCGATCAACCAGAATGTAAATGACTATTTTTCAAACGGTCTCGGAATTCGACGAAATTAGTCTTGTTAGAACCATATCATCAAAACATAGCTAGAAATAATTGTTCTGGAATTTTTAGAGTCCGTATGTGGCCCCGGTGAATTTAAACGTAAGATTGAATTAATTAAATAAATGATTTAAATATTAATTTAAATAAAATAGGCTGAAGTCATTCGTTTAGGCTGATGGGACCTAGCTCATTGCGTCCGGAACGGGGGTATTTGCCTAGGGACAACTTTCGTTAGGTTAAATTTGGTGTTAATTAGAATTTACGAACTTATTTGTAAAATTAGAACATATATTAATATTATATTATAAATATCCTAAGGTTTTCAAAACCCTAATTCTTTCAAAAGCATCAGCCGCCACTATCCTGTTCGATGGCCATTTTCGCTCCGTCCTTCTCCTTCCATTTTCGTTCTAATCACTCAATGGAGTTCGAAATTCCTAATTATAAATTGAAGTACTTCTTGAGCTCTTCAAGATGAACGGTCAAGATCGGGAACTTGGGCTCGGCTGGGCCAGAATTTAAGCATGAAGTAACGCTGCTTGGAGGCGTTTTCCGACCTCCCTGGTGCACCGAGTTCGACATGATGCCTGGTGATAGAAGGCGGCGCTACGGCCTTCGTCGTGGTGGCATCGGATTGGTGTTTGGTGCCTCGGTTTGTGTGCGATGGCGAGGAGATCATGTCAAAGGATAGGTACGGGTTTTCCTATAAGCAATAATGGAGAAGAAAGGGTTATCCCCCCTTAACCTATGTAATTAAACTAATTGTTTAGTAAATTATTTAATAACTTATTTAAATTATCAAACGATTAAACTATCATAACTTGTTCGAATCAAAACAGAATTCAACGAAACGACTTGCGTTGGGATCGTCTTTCCAAGATCTATGCTTCTGAACTAAGTAGGAATGATTCTGAGCATGTCCAATTTTAGCCAAATTTTGAATCTGAATAAAAGCACCGTGAGATTTCTATATTTATAAATAGTTACAATTATTTATCTCCCGATATTTAAAAGGCATGCTTGTATGATAATTAATTCAGATCTGCGATGTATGATGTTGTATTTGTTGCTTGTGGGTCATGTTGATTGTGATGTATGTGTTGTTTAGATCTAGATCTGAAATAAAAATCGTATTTTGATTTTAGATCTATATTTATTTAATTCATAATAGAGTCAACCTTCTATTCTAATCCATGATCATGAAATCGTTCTTCTTTTATTTAGATCTATCTTCTTTATTTCGGATCTATGACTTTTATTTAGATCCATGAATACTGATTCGCTTTAATTATAAAAAAAAATAATCTTTTTTGGATACATGAACATTAGAATTAGATTAACAATAAAAGTCACCTTTTTATTTTTGTATGAAATGTTTGAGTAGAATAAAATAACATTTTTGTATGAAATGTTTGATTGGAAAAAAATAACATTATGTTTGAATAGAATAAAATGTCATTTTTGGTACATAATGTCATTAAGGTCATTTTATTTAAAAATGTCATCTTTGTAGATTATTACATTGAAATAAATAGTTCATTTTGCTAAAATTATTACATTAAAAAGGATTACATAAAAATGACATTTTTTTTCAGAACATGTCGATTGAAATAAAATAACATTTTTGATCAAAACATGTAAATTGAAATAAAAATAACATTTTTGGTAAACATGTCAGTGAAATAAAAGGTTATATTTTTATTGTAATTTGTCATAATAAAGAGAGTAGAAGTAAAAGACTATATTTCTAATGTAGTTAGTTTCAATAAAAAGATCAAACATTAAAGATTACATTTTTATGGATAATCTGTTCTAATCAAAAGATTGAAATTAAAAAGATTACTTTTTTTGTAATATGTTTTGATTGAAAGAGCAGGATTAAAAGATTATCTTTTTATCTAATATGTTTTTCATTAGGAAGGATAGTTTTAAAATAACATTTTTATTGTCACGTTAATTATAATGAAAAGAATTGATATAAAAGAAATATATTGTAATTAAAAGAATAGATTTTAAAGATGCATTTTTATGTACATTTTTATGCAATAAAATAGGGAAGTTGAAAGTAACATTTTTGTTGTCATTTTATACGAAATAAAAATAGTCATCTTTTTCAAAACATGTAAAACATGGATTTAAAAGTTGAATTTTTATTTGCATTCTTTGATGCAAATAAACACCGTATTTAAAAGTCGAATTTTTATTTGCATTCTTTGATGCAAATAAACCATCGTATTAAAAGTTGAATTTGTATTTGCATTCTTTGATGCAAATAAACTATGAGATTGAAAGTTGCATATTTATTTGTATTTCTTAATGCAAATAAAATATTGAATTAGAAGTTGCATTTTTATTTGCAAATCTAGTTGCAAATAAAACTTGAATTAAAAGTTGTATTTTTAATTGCATTCTTTGATGCAATTAAAACATGAATTAAAAAGCTACATTTTCATTTGCATTTTAGTTGCAAATAAAAGCATAGTTTAAGAAGTTACACTTTTATTACAATTTAGATATAAATAAAAGAATAGGATTAAAAATGTCATTTTTTACTTTTAAACTAGAGTAAATAAAAAGATTATGATAAAATGAATTCGTCTTTGTTGTAATTTTGTTAAATCAAATAAAATGTTTTTATTTTCATCATAGGTTATAATAAAAAAATTAGGATTAAAAAGATATATTTTTAGTGTCTTCTTAGCTTCAATAAAGAGAGTAAATAGAAAGATAAGTTTTATTTTGCCATTTTGTTGCAATACAAAAAGATGCATTTTTGGTTAAACAAGAATGAGGCATTTTTAGTTCATTGAAATTGATTAAAAACAAAAAGACACATTTTTATCATTTAAATAGAATGAGACAAAATTATTCAATTTTGTCATTTTAAAAGATTATGAAAATATATTCACTTTTGTCCTTTAAAAGGAATGAGACGAAATATTCATTTCTGTGTCACTTAAAATGAATGAAACAAAAACATTCACTTTTATCAAATTAAAAATAGTTAAACCCAATTTGTCACCGTTATCAATTTACAATAGTTGAAATCCATTTTGTCGCTTCTGTCGAATTACTAAAGTTAAATTCATTTTGTCACTTTTGTCAAAATTATAATAGTTAAAACAAAGTGAATATTAGGCTCACGTCCCTATTTTGAAACTTAATTAGGCTCACATCCGGTCATAAACTTAATATAAATTAGGTCCCTATTTTCAAAACTTATAAAAAAATAATTAAAAAAAATAAAAAAAATCGTAAATTAGTAATAAAATAAATTATGCATTATACAAAAAATTCAGTTCAAAAAACAACAAAAATAATGTCAGAAAGAAGAAAACAGCAAAAAAAAAAAAAACAGAAAAAACTGCAGTTAAATGCATAATATTATGCACCTTTTTGATTTTATTGCATGCATATATGCAATTAACTGCAGTTCTTCCAGCGGATAGATTTAACTTAATATTTCAGTTCATTTTTATTTGCATCCAAATATGCAAATTTCTCAAAAAAATGCACACATGTGTGCAACAATTTTATAGGATAAAAGTAGGGACCTAATTTATATATAAAAAAAAGATTTGAAAAATTTAAACCCGCCCCTTATTTTATTACTTCCGCCTTTTTTTATTTTATTTTTAAAAAAAAGTACGTTCCTTCATAAAAAAATAAAAAAAAATTCTAAAATATGGAAATAATTTCAGGATTCTACGGAAATAAAAAAAATAGTTGCATACATTTATGCAATTATTACTGATAATTGCATATATGTATGCCACTTTTCCGTAAGCTGTGTTCGGTTTGAAAATTTGAAACTAAACCTGCACAAATGTGTGCAAATATTGGGTATATTTGCACACATGTAAGCATGTTTTTGTATGAATAAAAATCAACGAAGATGTATGTAGTGAAAAATATGCACGGATGTATGCAGGAAAATGATATATGTGCATACTATTATGCATTTAACTGGAAATTTCGTTTTTTTTTCTATTTTTTCTATTTTTGACGCCTTCTTTGATGGTTTTTTGTTCTGAATTTTTTAGTGTTTACATGTTTTATTTAAATACGAATTTACGTGATTTTTTTATATTTTTTTTGTATTTTTTTTTATGACTTTTCAAAAAATAGGGACCTAATTTACAATAAGTTTATGACCGGGTTTTTTTTTATATTTTGAAACTTAATAGGGACCTCTAAAAAACGCACCCTAAAACAAATTGGTCGCTTTTGTCAAACCATAATGGTTAAAATAAAACATTATCATTTTTGTCACCTTAGATTTGACAAAACCAATATGTTACTTTCATTTGTTCTGTTGAATTAGAATCGTCGACAAAACAAACACATCACTTATATTTGTTTTGTTGAATTAGATTTGTCAACAAAACAAAGTCATTATCATTGTTGTTTTGTTGAAAAAGATTAGTTGAATCAAAATATACATTTTGTCCAAATAGATTAGTTTAAGCAAACCATAATTTTTGTCAAAATATATACTTTTGTCAAGATAAGACTAGTTGTATCAAAATACAACTTTTTGGTCAAATGAACATTTTTGGACAAATAGCTTAGTTGAACCAAAATAATAATTTCTATCAAAAATATTTACTTTTGTCAAAAATATAATAGTTGAAACAAAAATTACCTTTTGTTAATTAGATTTGAATTAAGACAAAAATTACATTTTTGTTAAATGAAAAAGTTAAATGCAAATAGTACTTTCGTGTAATAGGTTTGTGTTACCATAGAAATATCCATTTCGATAAAATAGAATTGTCAGCAAAATGGAACTTCTTATACATTTTGTTGAGATAAAATTTATATGCAAATAAAATAATCATTTTTATTTGCATAACATACAATAGAATTTATATGCAAATATAAAAATCATTTTTATGTGCAAACTTACATCGGAGTTTATATTCAAATATAAGAATTATATTCTTGGACAAACCATACATTAGAATGTATAGGTGAGTTAAACTGACATTTTTATATGTTAATGCATACATTAGAATTTGTATGCACGTTGAAATAAACATTTTTTATGTGTTGGGTTATACATTGGAAACATGTACAATTGGGATTATTTCTTTTATGTGGTAAAATTGAGAATAACTACATACAAATAAAGTATAATAAAAATTATCTTTTATTTGTCATCCGCAATAATGTCATATAAGTAAATTACATTCTATTAGATATTATAAACATATAAAGAAAGTATGCGAGTCAAATATATTTTATTTCGACATTAGGAATAAGATATCATGTTTGGTTCATCATCATCAACATGTCGGTTGTATTAAAATTAGTTAAATTCATTAACCAATTATTTATTTATATGTACTGTTGTTGGCTGAAAACCCCACACGGGTATTGGGATGATAATTAATATGCACTAGTCCTAATATTTATTTGTATGTCAATCGATAGATTGACAGGTTGCGATGGGCGTTATTATTTCATTTTATTGCTCACACAGTTGTGAACTTCACTCTAGATGTTAAATGGATGGTTTGATGATTATTTATCAATTGTTGTCATTTACATACGATGTACGAAATCCATATAACCAAAGTTATATGGTAAATGATTGAGTCGCTTTCCGATTCAGAATATTTTTTATATAAAGATTATTTTGAACAAAGAATTTCTTTCAAATAAAGAATATTAAAAAAAAGATATTGAAATAAAGAAATTGGATTTTGGGTTGTCATGGATGGTGTCTTAAATAACACTGTTCTTAAACCCTGTATGAAAGAGTAAATCTCTTAACTAAGATTATTAATGTTTTCAAATTCTACTTATTAATTGGAATAATTGATATGTGAATTGAGTTTACCGTGAACTGTGTTTTTATACGACATTTGTTCTCTAACCCAATTAACATGATTTTGGGTTTATCATGAACAATGTTTTTAAATGACATTGATTCTTTAACCCAATTAAAGATAAGATTTATTTCTTAAATTGGAATAATCGTAAAGTAATGATTTTGATATTAAAACTGAATTGGAATTTTAATAAATCTTTGAAAATAAGATTTAAGAATAAATCTATAAGAATTTATCTTTGATAAAATTTATGGGAACCTTTCCCTAACAATATGAGTATTTTATTTAAAGAATATTCTGAATTGGAATGAGGCGTTGGATGTGTCTTTACAACACCAGATTTTCAAATTATAAAAATACACGAGTTATTCAGAAAGACCGGGTTTAACCCATTCTGAATAATTACTACGACGATTAAAAGTCAAAGATATTGAAGATGGTGATTGAAGACTGACGATCCTCACATCGAATGGACGACTACTGATGCCTGGCATTGGTCGCTCCCAGTATAGGGTTAATAGTGGTAGTTTGTCCGGACGTACTTGTTGATCGTCCGGATACGCGAGCACCTAGGTGACTCCGGATTCGTTCAGACCCAGAACGGACTTGTAAATGGATGTGTGTCCGACATTGAATTTCATTCTGTGTAATTAAATTGATACCTATTAATATATACCTGTGGTGGCGGAGAATTTATTCTCTTGCTTAACACCCTTCTTTGAGACGCACGAGCTCGAAGGTTATATATTGGTAGTTATCGATCATATGGTGTGATATGTCAATGTGACATGCCAAGATGCAATTGATCGAGGCTTTTGTTGAAAAGCAGAGCCTTGTGGATGATGATCAAAGCATATCCTTTATAGGCATAGTTTTGTGTATTACGTTACCTTGCGAGCCTCACACCGCGGTAGAATCAAAAACGGAGCAAGGGAACGCAGGGAGTGCACACGTTTCATTCTAGCTAGAAGTGGTGTTTGGGTTTTTACAAGGCCCAGCTGTAATGTCCCGCATTTTTATCAGTTTGAATTTGAATATTTAAATCAGTTTAAATATTGAATTCGTAATATAAGTGGATTTACATATATTAATTAAAACGAAGTTGAACATATAAAAATATATATATATAATATAATCGAGTCCGTAATATCGCGGTAGTTCGTAATTTAACGTTCTGAACTTCAACTAAGTGTACAAGATCCGTTACTAGTCGGATTTCTTCGAAATAAGAAGCTTTGGAATCTGTTGAACTGTATCTTTCTAACAGAAGTGAAAAATCAAGATTTCATGTTATAGATTGTGAATTATATCCAAATCAAATATTCAGAAAGTCGCTATGAAATTGTATATCGACCGTAACGGTTTATTTGATATAACTAGATATCAGTTTCGAATTTGGACAAGATTCTTTTGAGACGTAGTGATAATTTAATTTTTAGAATTTTACTGTAATTTTTAATTAATTAAATAAGCAACTTTTTATTTGGAGTATTTTGCACCCTATATCGATATTTTGGGGTTTCACAATATGAGCCAACCTACCGATATTATTATATTTTTGGGAACGTGGCACCTCGCTGGACACGACTGTATTTTTATTTCTGTTCATGGCGGTCCATAAATGAGCGATATTACGGTAATGCGACTATATGTAGTGAATAGAAACAAAGAACCATCATTTAAATGGATGACAACAACTAAAAAAAAGAACGTACTGCCTATCCCTAAATACATCAACCCCAAGCTTCAACTCCATCACTTTTTAACACAGAGCACACCTTAGATTAGGATAGCCCATACATAAGATTTAATGTAAGCATGGGAAACTGAGCCTACGTTAGAAACCATACCAACCTACCCTAGTATATATACTTAATACTTAAGTTTCCCAAACACCTTAACTCCTAAGTAAAAACCGCACATGTAAGTCTTTCAATCAGACGAAAGTTGTATACCTACAGTGCCTAAAAACCATACCCTATTGCTTTCATACTAAGCTATCATATACCTTAATAACTAAGTCTTCTCAAATCTCCATCCTTATATAAAGCGCAGAAGCAGGTTGGAGTCTTCCTTTCTGTGAGCTTCTTGTAATGGCCAAAGTTTCATGGCTTCTATACGTTAAATCCGAAAAAATTCTCCTTTTTATAAAAATAAATATGTACAAAATACATATTTGTGAGATCAGCGAGAGAAGAGCTACAAGCTCATCTGGTTTTTCACGCAAGTCGATCAGGGCGGAGAGTGTTGACGCATGCACGTGGAGACATGAAGGGGAACCGTGAGTGCACTGGAGCCGTGATGGAGAGCTATGGACGTGAAATATGGGAAAAGGAATGTTTTCCCTGGCACTAACAAGTGATGCAAGCACTCCAACATGAAGAGGAGGGGCGTTGATAGGAGGTTGCGTGCTTATGTGGTGGAATGAGAAGCCAAGTTGTACTGGTATGTTTTGAACTGGGTTTACATAGCGTGTTGTCTCTCTAAAATAGGAAGAGATAACATTGAGAAGGGTGGACTGACGGTGAGGAAAGGGAGTGCATGTGTTTGTTGAAGGGAGAAGCCACAATACACATTGGCGTGAGGTCATAAGGAATGCGGGATTTTTGGTTCGGTAACAACAAGGTCAAGGTGAGATGGGTTCATGCTTGTGTCGGTTTAGTACTGAAGGAGAATGAAGAAGAGTAGCGAGTGTAAACGGTGATTAAAAATTTAACTAGTGATTAGTAGTTAAACCATATATATAAGGGGGTACGAAGTTTTAGTGGTACATAAAATAATAGAAAAGGGGACGTGAGAATTATATAGAGGGCGGAAATGTGAGGACGTGGAGGAAGAGGGGACTGCTCGATGTCATGGGAAATGAATAACAGGTGGCATGTTTTTGTACGTGGGTTTGTTTACTTGTTTGGAGTTGGAGTATACAATGTACCCACGTGATGATGAAAGGAAATGCTGCAAATATCTATTGGAATTTTATGAAGGACGGACGGTTTAAGTCGTAAACTTCCTGGTGATGGTTTTATGGGAGTATGGGGGTCTGAGCGACGCTCAGGTAGGTGAGGTCTGTGATGGGATTGAAACAGTAAGGAACTGATGGCGTGTTGAACGCATGTGATATGTGGTCTCGGTTTCAAAACCCAATGCATGGTAATTTCTTTGTCTGGAGCGCACAGTTTTTAACTGTAAAAGAGAAGAAAGTTTGACAAAAGTGTTAAGTATAAAGTATTGGTACATCGAGGCATAGTTCGGTTGGTGAAGTAGGTGTTGGTGACCACGGATTAAAAGAAATATGTGTGAGTTTTAAAGAAGTCGTGGTTTTTGGTTTTAAATACCAGGAAGTCGTGATTTTTGTGTTCAAAAAGACTGTGGAGCAATAGGTTGGTGTGGAAGAACATGAGCCGGAATACATAACGGTATGACCAACATGAATAAAAATACAAACTATCGTGGGTGTTCTGTGATGGCATGAAGCCCCTGCTCGATTGTAAGGGAGGTTGAGGTCAGCACACAAGAGAGGAGAAAATTTATAGGAGGATGGTGTACTGTGCAAGAAGCATGGAGAGGGTTTTGACACAAACTGGAACGGAGGGTTCGAACATGATCTGAATGGAGATCGAAATGGTGGCGAAGTATAGCAGAATAAAATGCCTGCTCAGATCTATCAACTGACGCAAATCGTTATTTAATGGTTAACGCGCAAAAGTGAGTAATTTCACTAACTCTGATCTATTTTAAAATATTATAATTATATTATAATATTGGTTGAATGTTGGGTGATGGTCATTAGGTAAATTACAGTCAAATTGGTTGAATACTCTATACATATATATCGTTACATACATACACATCATTGATTGATACTGATCCCCTCGATTATAATATTCGATCGTATGGAATTAGTGTAAATTGTGTTGACTAACATCTGTGGATGCGGAAATCGGTTGGAGGAATCCAACCGAATTCCTAAATATTTATATGTACTGTTTGTTTTATATATGCACTGTTTGAACCAGGTTGAATGGAAATTCAATGTTATGTTGATTTAATAAATAGACGATATCGATTAAGAAAATAGCAACAATCGACCATAAACCCATCGTTTTGTTAAGAAGTTGATTGACCATCAGGAAAATCAACGAAGATAATTGTTAAAATTATATTTTTATAATTTAAGTGAAGTTTAAATTATAATAGAAGTTCTATTATAAAACTGGTATTTTATAGTTCACTTTATAAACAAAATATAAACAATTATTTGACATTTAAATAAGTTATTAAACTATAATTATCCTACGAGTGAATAATTTGGATAATTATTTTAAGAAAACAGTTAAGAAATATTATTAGATTAATTATATTAATCTAATGGTAAGGAGTAATTAAGATCAGTAAACAAATTAACTGATGGTATGAAGTGGACTAAATCAACTGTTTTAATTAGAAAATGGTTATTAAATTAAATGGGTCCTCACTTGATCTAATGATAATAACTTGGAAAATTAATTGTTTAAAATTTGTAAGGCTTCGTACTAATTACCTTTTTAATTTATGAAGTTTAAATGATTATTAGTATAACTAGTATTGTCTTATTAAAGTAAGCAAATAATCTATCTTAGATTAATAAGGAAGTAAACTATTTTACTTCCGAAATGATGAAGTAAATTATTATTTAATTTAAAATAATTGTTTCTTAAATGGAATCCATTTAAGATAGAATCGAGTTTATAATGAGATGTTACTTGAATTAAGTATAATGATTCAAATAAAAGTAAACGTCAGAAAACAAAGAACTTTAATGGATCTTGGTAAAGAAGTTGAAAATAGAACTTTGGAATGAAGTAAAGCGAAGAGTTAATGTTTAAAATAAATAGTCATAAATAACAGAGATTCCGAAGTATGAATATGGTGTTATAAAACCATATTCCAAATAAAACAAGAAATGTGGTTTGAGGGATACTATAAGTAATAGGAAGTTTAGAGTTACGAACTACATCTATTCTAAGATGAGAACGTTGTTGATCAAGGTCTGAGAGGTAAATAAAATACCCCAACTTGAACGGTTTCACTATTATCGAGGAATGATATCAGTTTGTAACGGAAAGATATGTCGAGATTAGTATAGAGTGGAATATAGCAGCGTATTGCAAGTTTTTGAACTATAACGATAAATTAAACGTTGTGGACTAGGCTTAAGCGTGACTGTTATGTCCAGATTAGTTATAAAAGGGAATATTACAGCGTATGACAAGTTTAGAACTATAACGATAAATTAGTGTTGTTGACCAAGCTTAAGCATGATTTTTATATATAACACTGCTCCTAGGGAATGAAAACAAGTTGGTTTGAAATCCACTTATTCTAAAGTAATAAGTAACGATGTTTGTCCAAAGAAATATAAGAATGAGTTAGAAAGAGAACTTGGAAAATCTTTCATAAAACGATGACATCATTTCGATGTCTGGAATATCATTAGAACTAAATAACATTATTAGGAATTAGAACTAAAATTTGACCATGTCGAATGTATTAAAGTAAATTATTTAGGAATTATAATCTGATAGGGTAGCTAATATTTAGTTTTAAACCAATAAATTACCATAGGATATGTAATCAATATTTAGTTATAAACTTGATATTGGTTTAAAAAGAAGTTAACTTAGAAACAGAGTTTATAAAGTGGAATGGGAATATAAAATTTCGAAAGAGATTTGGGTAAACAAGTTAAGGGTAATTATTACTTGAATAAAGAGTTATTCGTTAAAGGTTTTCAGATTTCTATAATAGGGATGGTATTCACATTTAAAGTGAATAATGTTTTAAAGGTGGATGTTTGGCAAATCCAAATGTTTATAATGAAATTGGAAATATTTTTCCAATGTAAATAGGGTATATTATCCAAGTGCAGAAAATAAAGAATGCAAAAAAAATTGGAAATGTTCAAACATTAATAACGTATATCTTCCGGAATATGGAAGAATAAAGGTTTATAATAACTTGAAATGTTTTCCAAGAAATATGAAGGGCTACACAGATTTTGGGAAAATATCTAGGAAGATATAGAAAACTGGGAAATTAATGTCAAAATAAAAAGGACCAGTGATTGTGTGATGTTTATACATTAGAATGGATGTTGTTTTTGCTTCGATAGTTAAATAACCAACTATCGAAGTGTTTTGACCATCGTTGTCAATACGGAGAGACCGGTTGGATATATTATTTGAAAACCACTCCGTATAGGCATAAGCGCTGCGAATTAGATTATGCTGAAGACAATTGAAGACGGAGTGAAATGCAAGGGTCTTCCTGTTCCAAATGGTGCTTTCTCTTTGTCCAATCCCAGGACAACTTGTATGGATGAGTGTCTAACAGAGTATACCTAACAAATCATGTGTGGTTGATCTTTTAAAGGTATTACGCCTGGTGGCGGAGGAATTCGTTCCTCTTAGCCTTTTATACCCGTGATATTTTTGGAAATTGATTAGTGAATTGACGAGTTTGACGATGTGGCATTCAAAGTGAATGGCGATCAGATGTCCTGAAGATAGACGTAGCCTCTAGCCTCACAACCAGGAAGTAACAAAAGTTGGGCTATGCAGCATGGCTAGTTAGGTCATCCCCAAGCAGGGTGTATTGTCACCGATCTAGAGGAAAATTCATATTTGTTCTTCTTTTTCGATTATGTATCTTCGGATTACGGTTGGATGGCCAACAACCGTGGGTGGCATATATTCGATACACTCAAGCTAAATGAGTGGTCGGTCATGTGTGGCCGGGTTGCAAGACGTTCTTTTACCCCAGTGTATACCCTCTAGAGTACACAGATCGGAAGGTGCTCCCATACCTTGTCTGTTGGAATCCAATCTCCAATAAGTGTCATGCAGTTTATGATTTTATACTATATATATGTGGAGCGTGAGATGCAAGCGTTCTGCTACTTGGTTATTTATATGATAGACATTATCATAATATCACTGGATTTTGATATCAAAATGGTTTTAGTTATAGTAAGGTAAAAACCGTCCATGTTTATGTGTGGGCTGGTCTTACTATTATCCTTTTTGTTTCAAAAAGATTTTCAAAATTAAACAATATGGTTGGAATTTACTCACACCATTCCCATGACTGACCCAGAGTTCATTTTGTGTTTTCCCTAAACTTTTGGGTGTCCAAATTTATACGGGCAGTCAAGTGTTTCAGGCTTTTACAGATACACTTGGAGGAGCTGGTAGCAGAAGGCTTCACCATTAGTTAGTTAGAGATAATTTCTGCTATAATATATATGAGTTGTACTCTGATATAGTATGTATATACAATTTTGGTTTGTGTATTTCAAAGTTATGTTATAATACATGTTATTCGTTCCGCTGCGAGATTCGTGTTTACTCTGATTCTGATGTTCTTCTTCTTCTATTCTATTAGTTCTATCTTTTCTATCTCATCCTCTAACTTCTTCTATTAATGATCTGAATTTTCATGCACTTTGAGTTGAATATGTAGGATATTAGTCAGCTCAAATTGGTATGGTTTTTCGGGCCATCACACTGGCATTTTTACTTATGTGATTGATGGAATGAGGCGCCTTGAATATTTTTTATTGGTCGCCAATGGCTAATTTATAGGCCCAATAAGATCGGGGAGCGTGTGTTCAGGCATTACTAATCCACTAAAGTATTTGTGGACCGGCCCTGCTGTATCCAAGGGTTTGCCAGCGTCCAAATCCGGAGACATTGCTAGAGTGTCTCGAATCAGTAAGGAGATCGTTCCTAGCCTTGACTCTTGATGGAAACCCAATTTCCAATACGACATCATGCGGTTTTGATTATAGAACTAATATGGCGACATAGTATATGGTATCTATGTCGTCTATGATTAATACATTATGATTGAAATGTTTTGAAACATATATACACTAGTAATAATATCAAATCCGTTTTTATCGTATCAAGCATTTTTGACCATTATAAGGTAAAATTCTATCCTCCGGCTTGCGTTGCATTGTGTGATGGGAGCTGAGTCTTATAATGGTTTCATTTTTCTAAAAAGCATTGCGTTGTTTTAACGATTTACTTTATTTATGCATTGGCAATCCAATGGAGTAAACCCGTTCTGCGTTAGCGGCATGGTAGATTAGCCTTATTACAAGTTAAGTTAAGTAAAGATTTCTCACACCAGTCCCATGACTGACCCGTAGTTTGTTTCACTTTGCAAACTCGGGTGCCCTCTTTTCCACACGGGCTGTCAAGTAGCTTATTTTGCAGATATATTGAGAATGATTCTGGATCGAAGCTTAGAGCTGTGTCTAGAGCATTGATAGACTTCCGATGTATCAGTTTATTCGTTCCGCTGCATTGTATTACATTTATTGTAATTTATTTTCTGCTATATTATATTCTGTACTCTGATGTTGCATTATTATGATGAAATAAAAGTCTTCTATTATTTGTTCAAATGTGTTGTATTCCCAAAGTTAAAGTATTCGAAGATTTCCAACTTTTGGTTCAGACCTGTATGGTTTATGTTCGATTCAAAGGTTGGGGATTTTCGGGTCTTTACATTAGGTATCAGAGCTCTGGTTAGCTCAAATCCTTGGGGTACAACTCGTTAGAACTGGACAAAAGATTCATCAGAGATTTGATTAGTAATATCCAATAAGAATAACTCGTTAGAGATGGGATTAGTAGTATCCTAGAACGAGTGTGAAGAGTATTAATTTTTTAAATAAAAATGAAAATAAATTTAGTTTTGAAAATTTAAAATCTCATTTTACGTATTTGAATATATTATTTTATTTTATATTGGACAATCGAGTATATAAAGATTTTGCATATACGCCTAGCTAGCGTGTATTCGAAGCCTCAAATATACTAGATGGATATAGAGTCACACTTTAGTCGCCCGGAGTTGTTCTGATAGTGGTTTGAAACATCATCAGAATTTATGTTCGAGTTTCGAAAGTGGTATATCTATATATTTCCATTGACCGGTATGAGAACAAAAACTAGAAAGGGTCTATTGCTGTGATTTGCACTAATAATATGATTTTTGACTATATATAACAGTTATTTATATTTGAAAAGTTAATCACCTAATTGATTGTTGGTTGTGATGTTTGATAATTAGTTTAACTAATTAAAATATTGGAATGATAATTAATTTAACCAATATATAAAAGGATGATAAATTTAACTAAATTAAATTTAATAGTGAACTTAACTGAAAATTGACCAAAATTAAAAGTTGAGTTGGTTAATTAAATAACTTTTGACTCTGTTCCTTTTCGAGGACGAAAAGATTTTAAGTGGGGAAGATTGTAACAACTCGCAAATTCTAAACCAATTTAAAATTTTTATTTTAGAAATTTTAACGGAATTTTAATAGTTAAAATAATTTATTTTAAATAATAATGATGAAAAATTTATTTTAATCAAAGTTAAAACGAATATATTTATTTTAATTATAAAAGGAGTTAGTAATAGCGTAGTAGTTTGAAAATTTGAATTTGAACTTTGACTCGGATTTTAGCGAAACAAGAAATATTTAAATCTGTTTAACCATATCTTCCTAACAAATGTAAGAAATTGAAATTTCACTTTAAAAATCATAAGTTATGCCCAGTTTAAATTTCAGAATAGTCGTTGTAGAATTTATATATATATTTTAGTATTAAAAATAGCCATTTTTCAAACGACCTCCGTTTTCGACGAAAACACTTTTGTTGGAACCGGAATGTCAATTTATGGCTAGGTTTCAATTTTCATAATTTTTAGAATCAATATGTGAGTGTGGCAAAAGAAAACGTGATTTGTTAATTACAGTCAATTTCGATCGACTAGAAAATGACTATTTTTCAGACGGTCTTGTAATTCAACAAAATTAGTCTTCTTATAACCGTATCGTCAAAACATATCTAGAAATAATTTTTCTAGAATTTTTAGAGTCCGTATGTAGCCCCGGTGAATTTAAATGTAAAATAAATGAATTAAATATTAATTTAAATAAAACAGACTGAAGACATTCGTTTAGGCTGACGGAACCTAGCCCATTGCGTCCGGAACGGGGGTATTTTCCTAGAGACAACTTTCGTTAGGTTAGATTTGGTGTTAATTATAATTTACGAACTTATTTGTAAAATTAGAACATATATTAATATTATATTATAAATATCCTAAGGTTTTCAAAACCCTAATTCTTTCAAAAGCATCAGCCGCCACTATCCTGTTCGATGGCCATTTTTTCTCAGTCCTTTTCCTTCCATTTTCGTTCTAATCACTTAATGGAATTCGAAATTCCCAATTGGAAATTGAAGAACTTCTTGAGCTCTCCGAGATGAACGGTCAAGATCGGGAACAGGGGTTCGGCTGGGCCAGAATTTAAGTGTGAAGTCACGCCGCTTGGAGGCATTATCTGACCTCCCTGGTGCACCGAGTTCGACGTGGTGCCTGTTGGTAGAAGGCGGCGCTACAGCCTTCGTCGTGGTGGCATCAAATTGGTGTCTGGTGCCTCGGTTTGGGTGCGATGGTGAGGAGATCATGTCGAAGGAAGGGTACGGGTTTTCCAGTAAGCAATAGTGGAGAAGAAAGGGTTACCCCCCTTAACCTATGTAATTAAACTAATTGTTTAGTTAATTATTTAATAACTTATTTAAATTATCAAACGATTAAACTATCATAACTTGTTCGAATCAAAACAGAATTCAACGAAATGACTTGCATTGGATCGTCTTTCCAAGATCTATGCTTTTGAACTAAGTAGGAATGATTCTGAGAAGATCCAATTTTGGCCAAATTTCGAATTTGAATAAAAGCACTGTGAGATTTCTATATTTATAAATAGTTACAATTATTTATCTCCCGTTATTTAAAATGCATGCTTGTATGATAATTAATTCAGATCTGCGATGTATGATGTTGTATTTCTTACTTGTGGATCATGTTGATTGTGATGTATGTGTTGTTTAGATCAAGATCTGAAATAAAAATGGTATTTTTATTTTAGATCTATGTTGATTTGATTCATAATAGAGTCAACCTTCTATTCTAATCCATGATCATGAAATCGTTCTTCTTTTATTTAGATCTATCTTCTTTATTTTGGATCTATGACTTTTATTTAGATCCATGAATACTGATTTTCTTTAATTATTAAAAAAAATCTTTGTTGGATACATGAACATTAGAATTAGATTAACAATAAAGTCACATTTTTATTTTTGTATGAAATGTTTGAGTAGAATAAAATAACATTTTTGAATGAAATGTTTGATTAGAAAAAAATAACATTTTTGTTTAAAATGTTTGAATAGAATAAAATGTCATTTTTTGGTACATAACGTCATTAAGGCCATTTTATTTAAAAATGTCATCTTTAAGATTATTACATTGAAATAAATATTTCATTTTGTTAAGTTTATTACATTAAAAAGGATTACATAAAAATGACAAAATTTTTTCAAAACATGTCGATTGAAATAAAATAACATTTTTGGTCAAAACATGTAAATTGAAATAAAAATAACATTTTTGGCAAACATGTCAGTGAAATAAAAGGTTATATTTTTATTGTAAATTTGTCATAATAAAGAGAGTAGAAGTAAAAGACTATATTTTTAGTGTAGTTAGTTTCAATAAAAAGATCAAACATTAAAGATTACATTTTTATGGATAATTTGTTCTAATCAAAAGATTGAAATTAAAAAGATTACTTTTTATGTAATATGCTTTCATTAAAAGGAGTAGGATTAAAAGATTACCTTTTTATGTAATATGTTTTTCATTAGGAAGGATAGTTTTAAAATAACATTTTTATTGTCAAGTTAATTATAATGAAAAGAATTGATATAAAAGAAATATATTGTAATTAAAAGAATAAATTTTAAAGATGCATTTTTATGTACATTTTTATGCAATAAAATAGGGAAGTTGAAAGTAACATTTTTTTTGCCATTTTATACGAAATAAAACTAGTCATCTTTGTCAAAACATGTAAACCATGGAATTAAAAGTTGAATTTTTATTTGTATTCTTTGATGCAAATAAACACCTTATTTAAAAGTCGAATTTTTATTTGCATTCTTTGATGCAAATAAATCATCATATTAAAAGTTGAATTTGTATTTGCATTCTTTGATGCAAATAAACTATGAGATTGAAAGTTGCATATTTATTTGCATTCCTTGATGCAAATAAAACATTGAATTAGAAGTTGCATTTTTGTTTGCAAATCTAGTTGCAAATAAAACTTGAATTAAAAGTTGTATTTTTTAATTGCATTCTTTGATGCAATTAAAACATGAATTAAAAAGCTACATTTTCATTTGCATTTTAGATGCAAATAAAAGCATAGTTTAAGAAATTACACTTTTATTACATTTTAGATATAAATAAAAGAATATGATTGAGAACATCATTTTTTACTTTTAAACTAGAGTAAATAAAAAGATTATGATAAAGAGAGTAAATAGAAAGATAAGATTTATTTTGTCATTTTGTTGCAATACAAAAAGATGCATTTTTGGTTAAACAAGAATGAGGCATTTTTAGTTCATTGAAATTGATTAAAAACAAAAAGACACATTTTTATCATTTAAATAGAATGAGACAAAATTATTCGGTTTTATCATTTTAAAAGATTAAGAAAATATATTCACTTTTGTCCTTTAAAAGGAATGAGATGAAATATTCATTTTTGTATCACTTAAAATGAATGAAACAAAAACATTCACTTTTATTAAATTAAAATAGTTAAACCCAATTTGTCACCATTATCAATTTACAATAGTTGAAATCCATTTTGTCGCTTTTGTCAAATTACTAAAGTTAAATCCATTTTGTCACTTTTGTCAAAATTATCATAGTTAAAACAAATTGGTCGCTTTTGTCAAACCATAATGGTTAAAATAAAACATTATCGTTTTTGTCACCTTATATTTGACAAAACCAATATGTTACTTTCATTTGTTCTGTTAAATTAGAATCGTCGACAAAACAAACACATCACTTATATTTGTTTTGTTGAATTAGATTTGTCAACAAAACAAAGTAATTATCTTTGTTGTTTTATTGAAAAAGATTAGTTCAATCAAAATATACATTTTGTCCAAATAGATTAGTATACGCAAACCATAATTTTTGTCAAAATATATACTTTTGTCAAGATAAGACTAGTTGAATCAAAATACACCTTTTTGGTCAAATGAACATTTTTGGACAAATAGCTTAGTTGAACCAAAATAATTATTTCTATCAAAAATATTTACTTTTGTCAAAAGTATAATAGTTGAAACAAAAATTACCTTTTGTTAATTAGATTTGAATTAAGACAAAAATTACATTTTTGTTCAATGAAAAGTTAAACACAAATAGTATTTTCGTGTAATAGGTTTGTGTTACCATAAAAATATCCATTTCGATAAAATAGAATTGTCAGCAAAATGTAAGTTCTTATACATTTTGTTGAGATAGAATTTATATGCAAATAAAATAATCATTTTTATTTGCATAACATACAATAAAATTTATATGCAAATATAAAAATCATTTTTATGTGCAAACTTACATCGGAGTTTATATTCAAATATAAGAATTATATTCTTGGACAAACTATACATTAGAATGTATAGGTGAGTTAAAGTGACATTTCTACATGTTAATGCATACATTAGAATTTGTATGCACGTTGAAATAAACATTTTTTTATGTGTTGGGTTATACATTGAAACGTGTACAATTGGGATTATTTCTTTTATGTGGTAAAATTGAGAATAACTACATACAAATAAAGTATAATAAAAATTATCTTTTATTTGTCATCCGCAATAATGTCGTATAAGTAAATTACATTCTATTAGATATTAGAAATATATATAAAAAGTATGCGAGTCAAATATATTTTATTTCGACATTAGGAATCAAATATCATGTTTGGTTCAAAGCATCATCAACATGTCAGTAGTATTAAAATTGGTTAAATTCATTAACTAATTATTTATTTATATGTACTATTGTTGCTGAAAACTCCACACAGGTATTGTGATGATAATTGATATGCACTAGTCCTGATATTTATTTGTATGTCAATCGATAGATTGACAGGCTGCGTGAGCGTTATTATTTCATTTTAATGCTCACACAGTTGTGAACTTCACTCTGGATGTTGAATGGATGGTTTGATGATTATTTATCAATTGTTGTCATTTACATACGATGTATGAAATCCATATAACCAAAGTTATATGGTAAATGATTGATTCACTTTCTAAATCAGAATATCTTTTATATAAAGAATATTTTGAATAAAGAATCTCTTTCAAATAAAGATTTTTTTTTAAGATATTGAAATAAAGAAATTGGATTTTGGGTTGTCATGGATGGTATCTTAAATAACACTATTCTTGAACCTTGTATGAAAGAGTAAATATCTTAACTAATATTATTAGTGTTTTCAAATTATACTTCTTAATTGGAATAATTGATATGTGAATTAGGTTTACCGTGAGCTGTATTTTTAAACGGCATTTGTTCTCTAACCCAATTAACATGATTTTGGGTTTATCATGAACAATGTTTTTAAATGACATTGATTCTTTAACCCAATTAAAGATAAGATTTATTTCTTAAATTGGAATAATTGTAAAGTAATGATTTTGATATTAAAACTGAATTGGAATTTTAATAAATCTTTGAAAATAAGATTTATGAATTAATCTATAAGAATTTATCTTTGATAAAATTTATGGGAACCTTTCCCTAATAATATGAATATTTTATTTAAAGAATATTATGAATTGGAATGAGGCGTTGGATGTGTCTTTACAACACCTGATTTTTAAATTATAAAAATACGCGTGTTATTTGGAAAGACCGGATTTAACACATTCTGAATAATTACTACGACGATTAAAAATCGAAGATATCGAAGACGGTGATTGAAGATCGGCGATCCTCACATCGAATGGACGACTACTGATGCCTGGCATTGGGTCGCTCCCAGTAAAGGGTTAATAGTGGTAGTTTGTTCGGACGTACTTGTTGATCGTCCGGATACGCGAGCACCTTGGTGACTCCGGATTCGTTCAAACCCAGAACGGACTTGTAATGGATGTGTATTTGACATTGAATTTCATTCTGTGTAATTAAATTGATACCTATTAATATATATCTGTGGTGGCGGAGAATTTATTCTCTTGCTTAACACCCTTCTTTGAGACGCACGAGCTCGAAGGTTATATATTGGTAGTTATCGATCACATGGTGTGATCTGTCAATGTGACATGCCAAGATGCAATTGATCGAGGCTTTTGTTGAAAAGCAGAGCCTTGTGGATGATGATCAAAGCATAGCCTTTTTAGGCATAGCTTTGTGTATTACATTACCTCGCGAGCCTCACACCCCGGTAGAGTCAAAAACGGAGCAAGGGAACGCAGGGAGTGCACACATTTCTTTCTAGATAGAAGTGGTGTTTGGGTTTTTACAAGGCCCGACATTTTTACTTATGTAGTTGATGGAATGAGGCGCCTCGTATATTTTTTATTGGTCGCCAATGGCCAATTTATAGGTCTAATAGGATCGAGGAGCACGTGTTCAGGCATAACTAATCCACTAAATTATTTGTGGACCGGCCCTGCTGTATCCAAGGTTCGCCAGCGTCCGAATCCTGAGACATTTCTAGAGTGTCTCGAATCGGTAAAGGGATCATTCCTAGCCTTGACTCTTGATGGAAACCCAATTTCCAATACGACATCATGCGATTTTGATTGTAGAACTAGTATAGTGACATAGTATATGGTAGCTATGCCGTCTATGATTAATACATTTTGATTGAAATGTTTGAAACATATATACACTAGTAATAATATCAAAACCGTTTTTATCGTACCAAGCATTTTTGACCATTATAAGGTAAAACTCTATCCTCCGGCTTGCGTTGCATTGTGTGATGGGACCTAAGTCTTATAATGGTTTCATTTTTTTAAAAGGCATTGCGTTGTTTTAACGATTTACTGTATTTATGCACTGGCAATCCAATGGAGTAAACTCGTTCCGCGTTAGTGGCGTGGTCCTGTGATTAGCCTTATACAAGTTAAGTTAAGTAAAGATTTCTCACACCAGTCCCATGACTGACCCGTAGTTTGTTTCACTTTGCAAACTCGGGTGCCCTCTTTTCCACACGGGCAGTCGAGTAGCTTATTTTGCAGATAAATTGAGTAGGATTCTGGATCAAAGCTTAGAGCTGTGTCCAGAGCATTGATAGACTTCCACTGTATCAATTTATTTGTTCCGCTGCATTGTATTACGTTTATTGTAATTTATTTTCCGCTGTATTATATTATGTACTCTGATGTTGCATTATTATGATGAAATAAAAGTCTTATGTTATTTGTTCAAATGTGTTGTATTCCCAACGTTAAAATATTCGAAGATTTCCAACTTTTGGTTCAGACCTGTATGGTTTATGGTCGATTCAAAGGGTGGGGATTTTCGGGTCTTTACAGGAATGAAAAGCCATGATCGTCGTGAATGATGGAAAATTTGTTACCCATCACTTTCAAAGAACTGTTACCCGTAAAAGTTTGGAAGGTAATAAAAGAATTTAGTTTATTTTATAAGGAGCTTTATTCAACTACACTAAAAGTTGATCATCTACTTAAACTTCAAGAAGAAATTCCTATACTGCTCTGCAAACTGGAGAAAATATTTCCTCTTGGTTTTTTTAATGTAATGGAGCATTTACCTATTCATATTTCATATGAAGCACATCTTCGAGGTCCTGTGCTATATGGATGGATGTATCCATTTGAAAGGTATGTTACTAAAATGAGTATGCAAATATTAATTTAATTATAAATAAAAGTTAATACTTAACCAAAATATTATTTATTAGGTGCTTAAATCATTTAAAGGAAAAAGTAAGACAAAAAGCTCGATTAGAAGGTTCCATTTGCAAATCATATATCAAAGAAGAAGCTTCCTTATTTTTCTCTCATTATTTCAATGATCATGTAAACTAATCATTTGAAAGTGTTACGCGTAATGATGAGGCCGTTGAACAAGATTCTTCTTCTAAAGCAATGATATCTATTTTTAAACAACATGGCCGACATGCTGGAAAATGTGTGGAAGTATGGCTAGATGATAGAGATTATCATGTAGCACACACATATATTCTTCTTAATTGTCCTGAAGTACACCGTTTGTTAGGTAATTATCACATTACAAGTTTTGCTAAGTTTAATACTACATGTATAAATAAATAATAATGCAATATATCATGTTTATGTTTGCAGTATTTATGAATCACAAAATCCAGGCAGTGATTTAAGCAAATATTTCAATACTTGGTTTTTTAACTACGTTTCTAATCCCACATGTGCTCGATGAAGGACTGAAATATTTGGCGTTTGAATGCAACTGGTTCGGCAATGTTCCAGGATCTGGTTTTAACATGCATATAAATTATAATCTTATAGAAATTAAACGTACTTGCGTTATCAAAAGTATGACCTTTTTGTACTAGCCAAACAATCCCTACAAGCTTATTACGCCCTTTATCCATCTCTAGAAATAAATAAAGCATATTGTTCTGTGGTTTTTAAAACCAAGGAAAGATTTACATTCGATGGAAGAATATTTCATACGAATAAGCCTATCAAGAAGATCTAGATGAAAATGTTGAAATATCAATTATATATAATCAAACTGATTTCACACCTTAAATGGTGAGATAAGTGTATTAGTCGAAGCATTTGAGAGTGTAGGGGAAAACTATATAGAACACGAAACCGTGTATGAATCAAAAAACGACGAGGACTGAGTAATATCCGGTAATTTTTATAATTATTCACATTTCATTTTTCTTTGATTAATAACGCATTTATCTAAGTTATACAATTTTAATGACAACACTCACACAGACAACACATACACAACTTAACACATGCATGTATTACATTTTTTAATGGTTCATCACATCATGATTATTATGAATTGTATATGTATGTATGTAGCAGGTATTATGTATGGATCTCGGTGATGTAGCTCTTCCCAGCAGATTGATGAGAGTAGTGGCGAGCCATTAGCTCGTCTAGTGGTTTACATGCAACCTAAGGCTGATCATGCGCAAGTATAAAAATTAGCAGCATAGAAATTTAATTTTTTGTACATGATATATCTATAATTGTCTAAAGTTCTATTTTATATTTAACACAGGGGATTCGAGTTGGAGCCATCGGGAGTGGTTCTGAACATATGCATACATGGCTAGGATGAGCGATTTTTGGCCTAAGTGAAGCAAAATCCCCGACACTGTTAGAGAGGACATTTGACAAGATTTTCTTGTAAGTTTATACAACTTTACAATTTATTAAGTACAAATAAATAATTAGTAATATATTTTCTCATTATATAGGGCGAAGTAGATTTGCATGAGGCTGACATCAGCCTAGTTTAGCAATATCGGAACTCAAAGGTCTCTAAGAATTACAGAGAGAAAATGTCAGAGAGTAAAAAATTAGGGAAGAAATCAAAGTGGAAAAGCGGGTCTGTACGTGAAAAGTGAATTGACTAGTGGAACACTGAAGAATTCAAGGTAAACGATGAATCTCATTAACTTTTTTGGTGATTATTAAATAATTATTCAATGTAAATTTGCAGGCGTAGTCATCAAGGAACTCAGCAAACAGGAGCAGGAATCCAACAACTCATCATGGAGAATCCAAGTATTTCCAGCATCACCGCGAGAACTTAGTAAATTTATCAGTTATTACATTTAATTTGTTTATTGATCATTTAGGTAATTAGTTATGTGAAACTGAAATATGTAGATTATCAATTGTAGGAACGAGCTCGTGGACATCTCGTGGCATACACGGGCGTATTTTCTTACACCCACGCATCAAGGGAAAGTAAATGAGGCTGCCAACATCACATATAAGTGGGGTGATCAAGATAGAGCGACAAGTGTATATGTATGCGTATTTTAATTTTTGTTACTCACATCGATAAGTTTATTAACTACTAGCTATGTAAAATAAAAATAACAGTTTACTATATTTCAACTGTAATTGTTTTTTGCATTATAGGTAAAGTTTCAAGAAGCACGGGCTTATGCGCTTGAGTAATCGAGTCGCAATGAATTGACACGGGATGAGGAAGATAACATATTCGACGTTTTTATGGATCCGACGCAGCGGAGCAGACGTTATGGCTATGGGAACCAGGCGGTAATTAATTCTTCTGAATATATACAACAAATTAGCATGTAGATATTTAGTTTTATAATATTTTATAGGTTCGCAACCCAATTAGAAATAAAGTGACAAGATATATACATGACTGGAATAAGTCAACATGATTAGAGATTCAAAATTTGATACTATTTCGCATGTGCTATTTTTCATGTACTAACAACTCATTTGTTATTCATTCTATTTGTAGGCTCCAGCAGCTCCAAAAGCCCAAAACAAAGCTGAAATAAAAGAGCTCAGAACTTAATTGAGTGGTTGTAGGGGAAGAATCACCTTCAAGCTATACAGATGGAGCAGATGAATCAGAATCTAGTGGAGTATACAGCAACATGGTTCCTTTCCTTCGTCGTCCGATGCTTCCGAGAACGACGAAGATGCTTGAGGTATTTTCTTTTGGTGTTTGTGTCTACATGATATATATATATTAACTTGGAGATGGTGAATATCATGTCTTGATGTTGTATATGTTGGTTTGGAGTGGGTGAAGATGATATTTTGGATATATTTTGATGGTATGTACTTAGTTTGTTGACGTGTGACATTGATATGTTGGTTTTTGATGTTTGGATGGTTCATTTTGTTTATATTGGTGTTCATTTTATTTATGTTGGTTGTTAATATTGTTATTGATATATTTGTATGGAATGGACTGGAAATGATGTGGTTGGAAGGTTAATAGGCTTGCTGTTATAAAAAAATAACCCAGATTCCTAACGGCCGACAACGGTTTCCAAGGGCTTATTGGTCATGTATTTCTAACGGTTTCCAATGGCATAAAACCATTGGAAGCCATTTGAAAGTATCCATTGGAAATAGTTAAAATTCGTTGACTATATTCCAGTGGCTTCTAACGCCGCCAACGACTCTGAGCTATTGGAGTAGCTAAATAGTCTTGTTGTGTAATATTATCACTTAAAAGGATGTAAAATAATTTACAAACATTGGCTTGAATTTTTATTTACCAATTGGTAGCTAATGTTTGTAGATTTTAGTTGGAATTTGGTGTAAAACATAGTTTAGTAGGCTAAATATGTGATAACACAGCCTAATTACCCAATAAGTGTTAAATTAAGTGTTTTGGGCCTTATTAGCTTAAAATTAGACCTAACTACTTCTTTAACCTAGTGAAATGTCT
Organism: Allium sativum; assembly: GCA_030737875.1. Lineage (NCBI taxonomy): Eukaryota > Viridiplantae > Streptophyta > Magnoliopsida > Asparagales > Amaryllidaceae > Allium > Allium sativum. Next base: position 28,354,291 of record CM060925.1, on the reverse strand, counting down.
GGAGAAAGTGAGGTGTACGTATTTTTTCCTACACCTCCTCTTCTCCAATAAATTAAATAAAGAAAAGGCAAGAAACCCACTTGCTCTCAACTCCAATTGCATCAAATCCACTACCAAACTCAAGATTTCAGTGTTTAGATCCTTTAGAGCAGGTAGTACACCTTAAACTTAATTCTAATCCAAGTTTTTCTATGATTTTGATGAGAATTTCTTATTGATAGTAAGTTTTTCCTTTGCATGCTTTAGTCAGTGTTTCTACAAGCAAAAAGAGGTGTTCTTCTCATCAATAAAGCTCTAATTTTCTCTAAATTCTTGCTAAATTAGTTGTTATTGCTTGTAGGGTAAGAGAACCTCATAATTTTTAGTTAATAGTAGTTTTTATGAGTTATATAAGATTTTCTGTGAAAAATACGTAACTTTTCTGAGTTCTGTTGTTTAAATTGTTGTTGTGCCGAAATCACAGTCAGATTCCATCTTTGGGCAACTATATCTCTCTAATCTTTGTTTGGATGTAAATATTTTGTCATGTTGGGGTAAAGTATCTTGTGAGTTTTGTGTTAGTTTTCAGTTCAATCTGACGTCGTTAGGCTATCAGAATGTCATCAGGAAGAGGAGGTCTGGACAAGATTCATACTTGGGCAAAAATGCGTAAAGTGGGTCGACCCACTTTCCCCATGGGTTGACTCAAGGGTCGTCACACTCGGGTAAGTGGGTTGAACCACCTAGGTATTTTTGTGCAGAATGGAGCTTTTAGCTCCTGTGTGTTTTTCCTATTGATTTTGTACCTGATTCACTTGATTCTAGTGGATTTCCTAATGGTTAACACATGAAATTCATGCCCAATAAGCTTGGAAAATCAAGCCTCTCAACACTCAATTCAATCTTCATATTTTTGGAGATTTATGTGATTTGAATGTTGAGTTTTGTGCAGTGTTTTTAGTGATGTTGAGCACACGAACACATTTTTGAACTAATTTTTATATACATATAAAACTATTGTTTTCCTTATAGTTTTGAGGCTAAAATAAGTTTATATTTTTTGTTTTTAAATAAACAATTTCAAAACAATAATATAAAAATCTTTTTTTAATATATGTGGATCTAAGGAAGAAAACAGTTGGTTTTGAAAATCGTTTATAAACTAGTTATAGAAAATCAAGTATTTTCGTATATATAAAACCACACTTTCTGTACCCTCCGTGATAACATAATGGAAGTTAAACGATTTCATAAACCCCGTAGTATAGGACATGTAAATATATGAAATCAGTTAATTCCAGGTTCGTCTGATTGAAGATTGATGATTATTGGTTGTGATTTATGATTTCTTTGTTTCCCATTGCGAAGTTGGCAATCGACTAGTAAACCAAGTAGTGAGAAAATGTGGTATGGGACACAAAGTTACCACTTTTTGGGTTACTGATAATAAGCCAGTGACACATATTGTGTTTGTGATGAGCCAGTACTCACTTTAGAGGGAAGCTGGACCGGGAGGAGTCATGTATACGTATTCACTTGACCGGGGGGTCAAGATGCACTCTGCCGGGAGGGTTGTAGTATCGAGCACCTTATTTGAATACGTATAAGTACTTGGATAAGCTTGGGGGAGCTATATTGTATTGTGATAGCATATGCATATCTTTTGTGATGGATCCATATTGTTATTGTGTCTGTAATGGTGATTTAATCTTAAGGATCATACATTGTGATGAAATTTTGGATTTCAAATCCATTTACACAATGTGGTTTACGGTGTTCGAACTATGATGCTCCTTTTTGGTGGTATTTTAACTCTCTTGAGTTATATATGGTTAATATGGTGTTGCGGTACATTGTAGCTTATGTAAGGTGATGTACTTAGCCTGTGGCAAGTGCAAGAAATTGGTTGTTTACCCTTTGTTTGTACCTTAAGAACTTAACCTGATTTAACTCATTGTGTCATCAACTTCCAACCCTTCAAATAAAGAGTTGTATATCAGGTTTTAATTTACACTTATACCGTTATTACTCACTGTTGACTTTGTGGTTGACAACACTATCAGCCCGCCACCTAATCCTACTTACATAATTAGGGTTGCAATGTTATCTTTCTACTCTAAACACATAGAAGGAAGTTTAGTAGTATTGGCAATTTTAAGTACAATAAGATTTATTTAGTGCTCAATGTCAAATAGTTGTTATTTATGACATAACAATGCTCTTTAGACATCATAAACAATAGAAGGTCATTGACGCAAAAAAGTATTTAAGTCAGCATGGTAACAATAAACAAATGAAATAGGAAAACAACAAAAATATAAGGGGATAACAACAAGTTTCATAAGATCGTTCCGAAAGAAAACAAAAACCTATATTAGTAATAACATGAACATCACGATGGATCAAAATAAAAATACTTAACAATGATAATTTAGGTATATAGTGGAAAATCAAAATCGAAAAAGCAGATGAAAAGCTCTTTGAAACTCTTAGCGATAGAAATATACCCAATAGATAATGGAAGAGGAGAAGATATGTTTATACATAATGGAGGCGACACGAGCTGTTGGATCGACCATTAATTTTGGTTGTCAAGTACCATCAATGCATCCATCATATTACCACTTTGAAAAAAATACGTTATCTATGTAGCACTTGAAAGTGCCCAAATGATTGATTAATATGGAAATGTGTGCTACAATATAAATTAAGTACGCAAGGTATAGTAATACAGTAGTAAAGTAATAAGAGACATCAGGATTTTTTTACGGGTCTGAACTTCCAGTTCTACGTCTAGTCCCAGAATCCCTCTAGAATTTCACTATTAGCAACCCTCACTTAACTCAAATGAATAGGTATATACGGCCTAGGATACCGAGCAGGACTTTGACCACCTGATGCAACCGGAACAAGAATTTTTTACTTGAAACCGGCCAGGACTTTCTTACAATAGAAAAAAATAGTTCCACTGCAATGTGCTCTTTAATGAGCACTTGATAAGTCGCCTTAATTACAAACTTTCTATAATATTCTCCTTTATGATATATAACGTTTTGAACGTGAAGAACATGGAAGATAGCGGAGATTAATTATCATAAGATGTTTGATGTAACGACCGCATTCTACGTATCGGAGGATCGTAGAATATTTATTTTATTTTCGTATGAAGTCATATGATCGGGTAACTTTGGGAAGCAATTATTGGGGTCATTTCCCATGTTCACGATTTTGCCGAATTTTAAATGACTGTTTACCCCTAGCGAATCTTGTTTCGCCTATAACTTTTGATTGGTAAGGGGTTTTGACCTGAAACCACTTAAATTGGATTCGGATGATGGTTTACTTTCCGCGGAGTGGTTGCATTAATAAAGCGGACTTACCGTTTGGGAGGTATGGCTGAAATAAGATTTGAAGATGGAAAAACAACCAAATCGGGCTTAATAGGGTAATTAGCAGCTAGGCCCATAACCCATTTCGGGATTAGGGTTATGGGAGGGCTGAAAGGAGTTACAGAATGGTTCCTTTTCATTTTTTTCTAGCCTCCATAAACATTCCTCTAACCCTAGCAATGGCCTCCATCTTCTAAATCACTCCCAAATCACCTTTTTATCGCTAATTAAGCAAATCTACATCAAATTAAGTCAAATTAGCATCAAATCAGATATAGAGCTGCTGCTATACATAGGAATCCATGCCAAATTTGTGGCATTTCCAGACCTAATATTCATTTGTGGCTAAGGTGAGCGATTTGCATGTTTTTACACTAATTACGGCTAATTAGGGGTGATTAGTGATAATTAGCGAAATTATGCATCATAAAAATCTGGAAAAATATGTAAAAATTCTAAAATATTATTTTATTTCAGTGGTTAAAATTTGGGTTAATTTGGATTAAGTTTGCTAATACTATTGTTAGATATGGTTAAACATGGTTAAGGGGAAAATCATGGTTTTGGGTATGTTTGATCTAAAATAGCCTATGTAATTGATGTTTTGATCTTTTTGATTGAACCTATATGTTGTTACTATTGTTTGGGATGTTTTATGACTGTTTGGTAAAGATATAATGGTTGAAAACGTCGTCGTATGGCGAGAATGGATGATGCAAGCTTGTTGTAAAATCTGCAGAGTTCCGGATCGGATGGGATTCGAACCGAATAGGAATAGCCGAACCGAACCGGGGCTTAAGCATAAGGAAGCATGGCGAGAAGGAAGGCCACATGCATTGAGTTGGATTGGGATTGGACCAAAGCTTGGCATGGGAATGGATCAGATCAACTGGACGACAAGAGGTCCAAACCGAACCCAGACAGAGAGACTGAACCGAACCCAGACAGAAGGACCGAACCGAACCAATGAGCCCGAACCGAACCAAGGCATGGACTATGAGCACCGAACCAAACCAGGTATGGAGGCCGAACCGAACTAGGTTTATCCCTGCTGCTGCTACGCGACTACTCTTCTGAAGACCAACTCCAATTCGACTAAAACCCGAGATGTAAGGGAATTCCAAGCGGGAAGTTATTACATATGATCCAGATGGGAACCAACAAGTTAATTTCATGAGTTAGGCTTTGCTGCGGGATGTGTGCAAAGGGGTTATCGATATTTGTAACTTTGGTTCACTACTGAGGGAGGGGCATTGACTATGGACCAGTGTGGTGGGGTCAGAGGTTGTATGGAGTCGGACGCCAGCAGGGCCCCCAAGGGCAAAGTGGTCGTAGTGATAGTTGGATGGGGTGGGACTTCGCCATGGCTCCTGTAGTTCTGGTGACCAAAGAAGTGGATATCGTATACTTTACACACTGAGTGAGAGATGTGAGGATGATTGCTATGTTTGATGTTTGTTATCACCATAACATGCATACTTCCACTTTACACTCTATGTTAGTGTTACCTTAGAGTATTGTACATCTTGTTGTGCTAACTCTTTGGTTGCAGGTCCAGGTTCAGGTATGATCATTTGTACCTGTTATTGTTTTGATTTGCTGCTATCGCTCATACCAGGCATTTGTCTGACCCAGAGTTTTATGTCTCTTCTTATTACTCTGGGTGCTCATAAACGAGCAGACTAGAGACAAATTAGGTGGTCATGCACGAATAGCTGTCCGGAGATGAGCAGGAGGCTTTCACGTACTATTTACATATATTCTCCCTTTGTTGTTGTTGGTCACTACTTTAGGCATTAGTAGCGTACCTTATTCTATTTTTCTTTAGAGATGGTATTTTGAAGTTGTAATAAAGGTTTGGATCATAAGCTGTATTTTGGATTCTGCTACTCTAATGGATATGGTTTAGTTTTCAGCTTATGCACTGTCTCGCCTGTTTTATATGAAGTTATGTTATTATTATATTTATTCCACGTGCTGTGAGATATACTATAGGTTCTTGATGATTTATAGTTTCAAATTCCTTTCATTTGACGACCGTCTCGTGCTGGTTGGACGCAGCCTGCACCTCCGTTTACGCAAGATATTGTCCCCAACTTAGCCACCGTATAGGTGTGGGGTTTGTTCCTCAAAAGGCCTCGGTGTTAGTAAGAGATGGGCTCTACTATATAAGTATCCACTTCACACAGACTTCCACGCACAGCGCATTTCAGGGGAAATGTCAGCTGGTACGGGGCGGGCCATCACATTTGAACTCGAGTGAAATTGTAAATCAAAGAGTAAGTAGTTGGAGATGCGAATTTAGGATCTTAAGGCAAACTAAACACTAGAGGGGTGAATACTGTTTTATGGAATTTAATAATTTCCTGAAATCTTTTTAGATTAAACAGAATAGTGTGCAAATCACATATATTAACAAGTACAGAATTAATCGCAGAATGCAGCAAAAGCAATAGAAGGAAAGTACACACCAGGATTTTATACTTTTTCGAGACTCCCCAACATCCACTTCCGTACAACGTTGGGTTGATGTGGATTTTTAATCAAAAAAATCCAGTTACAATCCTTGATTTCAAGGCTACAAGGGCATACCCCAACTGATTCCAAGTGTAGTGAGGCTTAGTTGATTTACGGGCCACAACTATATATCCAATCGATTTCTAGGACATAGTCGCACACAGTCACTTTATACCGGACAGGACCGCACCCTTCCCTTATTAGTTTTTGTAGTATTGTGTAATGTCCCGTATTTTCGGTAGTTAGATATTTAATATATTTTATTATTTTAAATATTGTTTTGGAATTTTAAATGGATTTAAAGTATATAATTCGTTTGTATAACGAAGTTTAAACGTTTAATTTATATATAATTATAAATCGAGCTTGTAATGTCACTGTAGTTCATAATTTACGATTTGAACTTTAATTGAATATACCGGATCCGATATAAGTTGGAATTCAGTGAAACAAGAAATATTTGAATCTGTTTGATCGTATTTTTCTAATGAAAGAGAAAAATCGAGATTCCATATTATAGTTTGTTAGTTATGTCCAATTCAAATTTTCAAATAGTCGCTATGGAATTAATTATAAAATATAGCGATTAATTTAATAATTTAATTCGACTTAAAATGGGTTTTTAATCATAACTCGAGATAACAATTGAATTAAGCTGTGAAACGAATTTCGTTGAATTCGTATCGACGTTTAGAGTCTTAGAGCCATGATAGATATGTAGATTGTTATTTTTGGAGACCGGATATTTTTGGTGTCCAAAATAGCGTTGTTTTACGCGTAAATTGGAATAACGGATTATCAAACGAACTCTTCTGAGCGAAACTAATTTTATTAAATCCGTAATGATGAGGAGTTGTAGTGTTTCAAGTTTCAAGTTTCAAGCAATTTGGATTTATTTTTTGATCGTAGGAAATTTAAACGTGTGTTTTTCAAATGTGATTTATAAAGAACTTTTCACAAACTACCTCGAAATTCGGCGAAATCTTTTCCATCGTGTCTGGAATATCCTTTTATATTAAGATTACAATTTTCATCGAAAATGGAAGGCGTATGTGGTTGTTTTACCATATTACTTCAAGGTTAAGTAACGTATAATAATATTATATTAAAATTCTACCCTATAATTACCATACTCAGCCTAACCCTAATTTTTGATATTGAATAGTCAACGCACTAAAATGTTTTCCTCCACATTCTCAAAAGTGAACGAACCAGGTCTTCTAACTTTTCACCACTATAATCTCTGTAGACGATCCTTATCATTGAAAACCTCCAACTTCGAGATCCAGGCGAGACCAACGTGATGGCCGGTGGTGATCAATTTCAAAGGGATATACTAGTCGGAATTCGACCTGAAAACCGCTGTGGTTGAAGGGGATTTACCGGTGAACGCTATCGCCTGGTGAGGCGATACTACCAGCGTTGGATGAAAAAAGGCGGTGGTTCATTTGTCGGCAAGACCTGATGGTGGTCCGGTGGCCCATTGACGTTGCGGCAGTGTGAAGTAGGGTGGTGAGAATGGTGTGTTGGATGAAGGGAGTAGCAGGAGCTAGGCACGTTGAACGTGGACATGGTTCAAACAAAGTGGCTCAGTTTCTTACGCCAACCAAAGTTGTGTAAGGTTTCGAAGATGCTGCAGTTCGAATCAATAATTTGTAAATGAAGTGGGGACTAATTCTGGAAGGACAGCGTTCAGATGTGGGTGGAAAGATACATCAGGCATGGAGAAGGGTTTAAACATGAAGCAATGGTTCAAATGTTCAATGGGTTCGAATTCAAAGACAAAACAAACGTAAAGACATCAAAGGTTTTGCGCAGGAGCTGATGAGAACAGCATAATGGAGGTGCGTGGTTTTATAATTGAAATGAGGTAGCAGTTCAAAGGAAAATGGTTTAAAACATGGTACTGCAGAAACATGTAGAAGAAAACAAAGGAAAGGGGTTCAAAGAAATAATGCGAGCAATAGTATATATACGGTATGTAGCAGGAGGCAAAATAAGGGATGCGAAAAGTCTATCTGCACGTTTCTTTTCGAATGGAGAAGATGCAAGAAGAAGGAGGCAGACAGTGGATAAGGGGAGCGTGAAAACGGAACAAAGTCTGCCAAAGGAACATATATACACGCATGAACAGGAAGGAAGTGAGTACGACTTCATATTTTTATGTTTGTATCCATTCGAAAGTCCTGACAAGTTTTAATATTAATTAAACACGAGCTGGAATTTGTAAACAAGGGAGAAGATACCATGAATGAAGAAGCGCAGCAATGAGGATCTTTGGCCAAACGTGGTTTTTGGAATGGAATGCAGTTTTTTTGGAATGAACAAGCTGGATTGTTGGACTTAAAACATGAGCAATAATATATGTTAATGAATTGGGAAGAAAACAAAGAAACTAAAGGGTGGCGTCCTAAGAAGCATTGGTGCTTGGGTTTGTTGAAACAAGGAAGAGCAGCACTATCACGGGGAGCAGTTGTGTAGCAAACAACGAAGGAAGAAAGTCAGCATATTCGAATGATACAGGAGGTATAGCGAAGTTGAATTGTGAGAGATAGAAGGAGGAGGTGCAAGATATCGGGTCCTTAGGATTTTAAACAAAGAGCAGATAATTGGTGAAGAACAAATCGAGCATTTAAATTCAATTAGGAGGAGGCGTTCTGTACATGGACTAACGAACAATATAAAGTGAGTAACAAAATGGATCAAGCCTAATTAGATTTTTAAAAGAATAACTGAAGTACTTAATTTATTTAAACTAAGATTTATTATTAATTATTATAATTAATATTGTGTTAACTTAGGATATTAATAACTTCTTATTGCAGAAACAGAATGGAACAAAGAAAATTGCATTGGAACCCTATAAGAGAACCGAACATTTTTGGAATCAGTTTTGGATAGGACTGGAACCAGCATAAAATCTTAGTTAAATTAAACGACAGTTAAATTTAACTGTAACCGATCCACTTCAGAATAGATCAAATCAAAATGAGTTTAACTCACTCAGTTTACCCACTTATATTTATATAAGTCGGGTTTATTATTTGTGTGCTATGTTTGTTAATTGTTTGATGGATGCTATATATATATGTTGAACTTAACTGATTAAATTAAACGTTTGTTTAATTTAATTTGAACCAAATCGTTATTTTTAATGATTATTTCCAAATGAGGTAATTTACCACGTTGGTTACGTTTATAATAATATAAACGTATTAAATTATAATAGGGATGACTAGATTGCTGTGATTTATTTATTGTCAAATATCATATCTGTTTATTGAATAATATTATTTGAGATAACGTATTTGGATGCAGGGAAAACAGGTTGAGGGATCCAACGGGATTCCTCAAAATTTATTGTTTATTTCATATGACCATTATATGAACTGTATGAACAACCTAATTAGAGGATTGAATTATTGTTGATTTGTTGAATCGTAACTCGACATTTATTATGATATTAACCAATGGGTAGTATTGGTTGGGTAATTGGCATCACATGGCCTATAAATCAATCATTTCATAAATATGACCGTTAGATGAATTGACATAAACGAAGTATAAAATATATTTTATAACCAAGAATAGAGTTTTGAAATCTATTATTTTGAATTGAAATCTATTTAAAAAGGAAATAAATATTTATTATTTTAGTTATAAGTAATTATTAAAGGGTTTTATAAGGAAAATTCTTATGTTAATAAGATTTGTAAAGTAAATGAGCAGAAATTAAAATAGCGGTTAAGAATTTGGTTAGTTATTCTAAGAAAGAATTAAATGAAGTTGTTTAAATTAATTATATTATTAATTAATTTAAAAGGTGGAATTAATTGGAATCGGTTAAAGAAATAATCATGTTTTGAGTTAAGTAAGTCGACCATTTCAACTGGGGTTTGATTATTAAATTAAATTGGTTTATTGTCAAGTAATATACTGAAATAGCTTAACATGTATTTGTTTAAATCTAAATAAGAGTTTAAGAAGAAAATTTATTATTATTTTAGTTAAATAAGAAATTAACTAATTATATAATAGTTAGTGTTGAAGTAAATTATTATTTTAATAATAATAATTTAAGTAATTACATTGTAAGTGAAATTCATCGAAGTAAGGAAATCAAAGATTGAAATTAAAACAAGTTGGATTATAAAGGAGATTATGAACGGGATTTATATTAGAATCCGAGTTTTTTTGAATTAAGTTATTAAAGACATTTTAAGCGAACACGATAGCTTAAAATAAACGCTAACTTAATACATGAATTAAGTGAGAAGAAACAAGAAAAAAGGGTTTTTATATTGAACCAAAGTCGTAAACAAGGTTTATGAAATGAAATGAGAAGTCAAAGCATTGATTTGAATTGGTGATACTTAATAATGATATTAAGTGAAAGAAATGGAATTGAAATGATATTTCAAAGTGGAAAATGGTCGATTGAATTAGAAATGGAATGGTGTGGTTGATAACGAGTTAAGATAAGAATGGGAATCTTACTGGAGATTGGTTGAGTTGAGTGATCTTCTGAGTATTAATCTGATGTTGATTTCGATCATTGGGTTTAATACTTATGGAATTATTCACTTACCAATTTACGGTCAGGGACTAATGGAAGGTTGCAGTGTAGAAATGTGTGAATAAGTGACAAGAATGTTTCCAACTATGAAATAAAGGATTTGACAATATAATTTGGAATTTCCAAAGTAACAGAAATAAAAGGACTCGAGTATGTATATAATGAAATAAATGAGATTTTTTGTAATGTTGTTTACAAAGTGATAAGTTGAAATGATTTCCCGATTATAAATAACAAGTAATAATGTCGTAATGTTTGAAAAGGAAAATGGAATTTGAAGTTGAGATAGGTATAGGATATTTTCCAAAGTAATAAAATTAAATAGTTTTGAGGATAATCTTATACTAAAATAAGAAGTGGTTGAAATCCTATCGTGGTTGAAATCTATGGATTGCAAGGGCTATTCGCTACTGATCTATAGGGTGATATCTAGGATGTGGTAGGAGGGTGCCTTCGGTTCATCCTGTTCCTGGATGACTGGTATGGACAAGTGTCAAATAGAGTATTTCTTAAGAGTCACGTACGTTGATTTCTACAAACGTATTTCTATTGGTGGCGGAGAAGACACCTTCTTTTAGCTTACACCCAGAATATTTTTTGGGTCGTCAATTAGTGATTTGGCGGATCTGATAATATGGCATTCAAAGTGAATGGTGATGTGATATTCTAAAGGTAGTGTAAAACCTCAAGCCTCTTCAACTGGGAAATGACAAAAATTAGGCAGGTAGCATGCCTAAGTGGGTAGCTCCCAAGTAGGGTGTATAATCACCTATCTAGAGAAAATTCAATTCCTTCTTTAATCTATTTTGATGTTGTCCCTTATCGGGAAACGGTGGGTCACACCCAACCGTTGGTGATATACATTTGATGCACTCAAGCAAAATGAGTGGTCGGTCATGTGTGGCCGGGTTGCAAGATGTTCTTGTTGAACCCACTGTGTTCGCCTCCAGAGATACACTATCGGAAGGTGGTTCCATACCTTTTTATTGTTGGAAATCTAATCTCCAATAAGAACCCGCGGTTTTTTATTGTATACTATATGTGTGGAACGTTAGAGCAAGCGTTTCGCTAGATTGATATATATATATATATTTGTGTTTATACACTATTATAATATCAGAATTAGTTACGATTTAAAAAAGAAATGGTTTGACATTAAATCAAGTTTGGTGATGTTTTTCAAAACTTAGCGAGTTTTCCTCACTCTGGTTCACCAGACTGATCTGGCATTTTGTAAATGCTCGGGTTAGATTGGGTTATACAGATTCAGGTTGTCGGATGTTGTGAAGTCCGAAGTTAAGCCGGAAAATTTCAGATGTATGATACAAATTAGTGTGTTTTCCGCTGTGTGTTATATATCAGGACATATTATTATAACTGTCCAGATGTATTATTGTACCCTAATGATTGTAAGTTTTTATTTCAAAGCTCTCAATAAAGTTTTGTTTTCTATTATATTTTACTCTGTTGCAATGTGAGACTCTAATGTTGTTGGGTTGGTCCCCTTTTTCTTCTATTCTAATATTTCTTTCTTTCTTATCTCACCCTCTATATTCTTTCATTAACAATCTCGTGTTTTCGATACTTGAGTTCTGGCAAGTAATACGGGCTTTATGTATTATTGTTGGAATTCAGGCTTTGAAATCCTCGGGTCGTTATAAATTGACTCGATAGGACTTGATTTTGAGATCTTTGAATAAAAACAGCCTGTAACTCTCAGATAGCACTTAAATTCAGAGAGATTTTGATTTTGAATTGACAGAGAAGAAGAACTATTGAAATCGGTAGAGTATAAGTGCATAAAGTTAAGAATTTAAGAATATTAATGGTGGAATGTTTAGAGAGGAAGGAGATAAAAAGTTATTAAAAAAATTCGAATTCTGGAAGGTATTTATAGTTTTCCATCATCCACAACCTTTCAAAAAAGGTTTGAATTCAAAGGAAACTTCTTTTCAAAATTTTAAAAACTGCATGACGGTTAGTATGCCGACATACATGAAATATGACGTCGACATACATAAAGTATGACGTCGACATATGCTAGTGTAAAATTAAAAAATGAATTGTAAAACAAAGTAAATAAAGTTTAAAGTAAGTTGGGGTGATTCCTGAGTTAAAAAAAACTATATTCCATTATATTAAAACATTATACTCAAAGTAAAATATATTTTAAAACTTATATAAAGATGAAATAAAAACAATTAAAAAAAACTGAACATAAAATGATATAAAAGTATAAATATAAAACTATGAATATATTAAAACTTAGTATAAACAAGGAAATTTGAAAACGTAAGTAATTATAATAAAACTAGTAATAAATTTGTAAGTAAAATTTAAGTTAAAATCAATTAAGCATAAATTTGAAAATAGGAATTGAAAATAAATTGCAGAAGTTAAAATTATTTTCAAAATAAAGAAGTATATTTATAAGCAAGTAATTTTGAAATCATTTGAAAACTAGATTTAAGACAAGTAAATAATTTTGAAATCATTTGGAAAAAAAATTGGAAAATCAGAATTCAGTGCTAACCAGAGTTTTAATAATATATCTAGACATGTTTACTCCATAATCCGTGAACTCTTGAACTATTGATTCCTTTGTACTCATGAGTCTTGAAACTTGAACTCTTCTATTTTGAAATCTCGATCCTCTGAACTGTATAGCCTTCAATAATCAATACCTGCATAGATTTCCAGTATATACATATATATATATATATGTATGTATGTATATTATAGATAATAATGTTAGTATATACTAAATAATTGAAACAAGGTTGTTGTCATCAAAACCATCATCATCAATATTTCAATTTCTAAAATCTCCCCTTTTTGATGATGACAATCGTGGTTTATAAAATATTCATACATGATTAACTCCTTTTGAAACTATTAACTCCCACTCATTTTATAATTTTACCCCTTTGCCATTAACAAAAACTATATTTTCTTAACTAGACTATAGCACTCCTCCTAAAATTAAGACATAGTTCTAAGACTAATAAGATTCTAATGCCTAATATATAGTCTAAGAAATAGTTATATGCATCAAGTAATATAAGACTAAAAATTAAGACAATATTCAGACTAATAATCAAGTAAAAGTCAAAGCAATCCAATAAAAATTTCTATACAAACAAGCATCCAATTATTCTAAACAAATTTAAATCTTAGTGATATACCATAAATTCAAATACAAGTTTTATATAAGTCAAACCACACCATTGTTAATTATGTTACTTATTATGTTTAGATTATTCCAACTAAATCAAAAATCTAAACGAAATCCAAATCAAGCAATATATGTCAATTCAAACATTTCTTGAAACTTCAACTAATCCTAGAAACTATAAAGCTCTCCCTTAATCTAATATTGGAATTTTTTTATGTAAGTAATGATTGTGAAAAAATGAGTATAGTTATATTATTCAATACCTACATATGTATAAGTATATTTCAAACCTGCCAACACACGCGCGCGCATCATATCCAACCATGTTAAATAAGTCAAACAAATAAATGAAATCAATCAAACCTAAAAAAGCCAATCAAATCAATCAAGCCAAACAAGTCAATCAAATCAATCAGTCCAAACTAGTCAAACAAGTTAATCATGTCAAAGTAGATATGTTATGTGTTTAGTTAATAACCCTCTGTATTTCTAATTAGACAAAAACTCCCTATACAGTATACTTGTTATGTGTTGAGTTAAAAGTTAACATGTAATGCAGTGTATGCAGTATGTTGGTTATAATGCAGTATGAAATGTATGTCATATGCAAAGCGATATGAGATGATATATCGAATGAAATGCAACTTATGATGTGAATGATTTTAATTTGGCGTGCATCGTAATTTATAATAATGAGGTATGATATGAAATAAGATGTGTAATGATATTATGACAATAATATGCAGAATGATTTGATGATGATATGTATTTTGGTAAAAGGTATTCAAAGTAATATATAACTATTATGCATACACATATATATTATAATTTTTTTAATCAAACAAAGTAATATACATCAATTTTGGGACTTAGGTTAATGATACTGATTGTTAACCTACATTTTGGTCTGGTTACCAGATGCAGACCAGGCCCACACGACTCGGCCCATCGTGTAGTTTAACGGCCTAGAAGTGTTGCCAACATCCTTAAGAATCAAGCCAGGATGGGGTCGTGCAGAAATAGTCGGCATGGCTCGGCAACCTGATGTCACTTAGTACAAGTCTTGGATCAGATGTACGCACTCAGAACTGTGTAGTTGGACCGGGAAGATCAAGACTCCGACGCTGGAAGACTCGAGTCGGATCGCTAGCCGAATTTTGTATCCCATGGATAGGAAATTCGCTAACATTGAAGATCGCTCACCAGTCACATGTCAATCACCTCCAACGGCTGAGTGACACAGCCCGATCATCTCAAAAACATGGATCACCACATGTGGATCGCCTTAAGAATCTTGCCATGGAAACATACAGGATCACGCATCCCCTTCACTCCACCTCCAGTATCCGCATCTCAAAATATCTTATCACTCCGACGTGATCCGCTCCAGTTCCGTGCCTCGCATCACCATGGCTCACATCACTACACCTTGCATCACCTTGCCTTGCATCACCAAGCCTCGCATCACCGCGCCTCGCATCACCATGCCTTCTATCAACGCGCCTCACATCACCGCACCTCGCATCGCCTTGCCTCATATCGCCTACATCACCATGCCATGCATCACCGCATCTCGCATCGCCTTGCCTCACATCACTATGGCTAGCATCACCGCGCCTCGCATCACCGCACCTCGCATCACCTTGCCTCGCATCACCATGCCTCGCATCACTGCTCCTCGCATCATCGTGCCTCGCATCAGCGTGCCTCGCATCAGCGCGCCTAGCATCACTATCTGCCGAATCCCCTAACTCGCCTCCACCTCACACCACATCAAAACGCATCCCCTCGTCCCTTTGGTTGTTGTCTCGCATCCCCATTAGAGATGCGAATTTGCATCCACAAGGATGCGAGATCACATCCAACCGGGATGCGAGATCGCATCCCTTCGGATGCGAATCTAACATCCAACCAGAATGCGAGATCTCATCCCTCCGGATGCGATTCTGCATCCCCACTTGGGATGTGAACCCGCATCCGACCAGGATGGGAGATCGCATCCAACCAGAATGTGAGATCGCATCCCTCCGGATGTGAATCTTGCATCCCTTTGGGATTCGAATCTCGCATCCCCTGGGGAATATGAAATGTGTAAGGGGCCTACTTGCGAGATGCGAGATGCGAAATCCCACTCCATTTTAACCCTTTTCCCACTCCTCTTTATCCATTTTCTCACTCCTTTTTTTACCTACTCCCATATCTCAACTACTCCCACCTACTCCACTTCCTATAAATACCCCTACATCATTTTTTTACAGAGGTTGGGATTTCACTCTCTCCACATCTTGAGAGCTCCTTAGACACCATTAATGGCAGCATAGCCTTGGGGAAGAAGATGATCCCGGACTTTCGGATTTACTGATACACCCTGGACTTTGAATTTCCCAGTACAATCCGGACCTCCAAATTTCTCGGTACACCTCGGACTCTAGATTTTCCCGGTAAACCTCGGACCTTCGATCTTCCTGAATCCTTTCGTACATTGGAGATTCCCGACACCTCTCGAACCTCAGCGACTCCCGACACCTTCCAGACCTCGGCGACTTTCGACACAGTCCAGACATCGACAACTCCCAGTACCTCCCGGACCTCGGCAACTCCCGACACCCTCCAGACCTTCGAACCTCTCGACCTATCCTGGATCTCGTAAACTCCCGACACCCTCCGGACCTCGGAACCTCCCAACACATCCCAGACCTCGGAACCTCCCGACACATCCCGGACCTCGGAACCTCCCGATACCCTCCGGACCCCGAAACTCCCAACAGGCTCCGGACTTTGGAAACTTGTAACAACCCGTATTTTCAGTTATATAATAATTAATTTATTTAAATATTTATATAGTTAAAATGAGAATATAAGGTTGTTTAATTAAATTATATGGAATATATTTAAATAATATTATAATTAAATAATAAATTTAATTCTGGAATAGTCAGAAATTTGCTGAATTGACAATATAATGTGAACTGGGCAATTTAAAATATTTAATTCAGTTTAGAATTGAATTAGAACAACGAATATATTTAAATAACTACAATTTGAATGTATAATTATATTATAATTATAATCGATCTCGAAATGGTGTTGTAGTTCGTAAATTGGCGATTCGAACTTCAACTGAATATACATGATTCGTTTTAAATCGGATTTCTATGAAACAAGAAATGTTCGGAGCTGGTGAAGTATATTTTTCTAGTGGAAGAGAAAAATCGGGATTTCATTGTGTAGATTTTGATTTATGGCTAAATCAAATTTTAAAATAGTCGCTATAGAATTGTTTATCGACCGTAACGGTTTATTTGAGATAACGAGATATTGGATTCGAATCTGAACAAGATTCCTTTGAGACGCAGTGATAAATTAATTTTTAGAATTTTACTGTAATTTTAATCAATTAAATAAGCAACTTTTTATGTGGAGTGTTTTGCACCTTAAATCAGCATTTGTGAGGTTTCACAATATGAGTTAACCTACCGATATTATTATATTTTTGAGATCGTGCCACCTCGTTGGACACAACCGTAATTTTGTTTTTGTCTGTAGCAATATAAATAAATGAAGTTCTTTGATAGTGGCACAACATTAACGTCAACAAAATATGATAAAGCAGTAGTGCCTTGCTCCACCCATAAAAGAAGACACGGTGTTTGGCAACCTGCGGTATGGGTTTATATCCTTTTTGTGGATTGTATGATACATATGTTGCACGACTTTATGGTATGCTAGAAAACAAAACAAAACAATATAGGTTTGACTCAACGCAAAGAGTTGTGGTTAATACTCATGTCAGGTGGCCTCTTGTATTACCATTAGTTTAAGTATTCACAGACAATGAAATACCCTTCTTAGAAGTTATAACCTAAACTACTCTCTGTAAAACAAAAACTTGGCCGCCACAATATTTTCGTTCCTCAAACAAAATAGAAATCAAATACAACAAATAACTGAATTAAAGAATCCTTGGTTCATGACCTTGTTTATACGAGCTCTTCACTTTAGTACGGGAAATATCACAGTTTGAATCAAAGAATCCTTGGTTCTTGAATACTGGAGGAGTATTCGTGACAATCACGGGTTCTTTGATGTGGGAGGAGGATCGTCTCTGGCTTGAGACATCCGAGTGGCGGAAGAAGTAGGATGGAACGTCACGAATAGCAGTATAGTGGCTCGTTTGGGGTTGTTATGACAGGAGGAGGCGCGAGATCTGGGAATGATGGGTTTTTATGGGAGGCGTGTATGGACAGAGGAGTGGAGAGCTGAAGGTTCGGTTACATGCAACAACGTTGTGGAAGCTGAAGGTTCAGATCTGTTGTGTTTTGAATGAGAAACGGTGCTTTGTTCTGAAACCCATGAGAAAATGAAGAAAGGAACAGGAGTTCACGGTAGTATGGTTTTCGAGAACATTGAGGAGAGGGAAGTTACGGAGAAGCACGGGTACTGTTCTCGTGAGAATGGAGTTAGAAACTGGAGCGTGGTGTTCATTAGTGAAGAGGAAGACATACTGAATGGATGAGTCGATCATGGTATTCATTTTGGAACACTGGGATTTCTCATTTTTGATCGGGGAAGAAGGATAAATACGGCCTGGGCTTGAATGGCATGGATGGGCCGTTTAACGAAGGTGAGGCCCAAGTGAAAAGAAGGATTTAAATTTATTTAATTTAAAATAGTCTACAAACTAGTTAACATCGCATATTTCTCATATGTTATCAGAAATTAGTGAAACAAGATCCCTTGGGATCGGATGGACGGGAGCTACACCATGGAACTGACTGGGAGTGAAACAGAGCTCGTTACAATTTATAGCGAAATAAATTGTCCGTCTGAATCAAGTGATGGTTATTGTTATTAACGATGATCGTCCAATGTGAGTAAAACTCACCAACTCTGAATAGTTATATTTTTATAACGTATTCTTAGAACTGGTAATTTTATGTTGATTGCGGTATGTTAACTGTTTAGTTGAATTGCTTGTGTATTGGTTGAAATTATAGATAACGATATATATATATATAAATCGTTAATCTAATGTTGATTCTGTTTAGCAGAATATTTCATATTGAAATGAAATCGATGTTAATTATATTGTTTAACATCTGTGATGCAAGGAAACAGGTTGGAGGAATCCAACTGGATTCCTCAACATTTATTTTACTATTTTCATATATTGTAATATATGATATAATATAAAATCTGTTGATGATGATGTGTGTTTAAATGATATCGATCATTGTGATTTGGTGTTTTAAATACCGTAAGAAATACTAGGATGTAGAAAAGGGGATTTTCAAAGTATATTTTGAAAATATATTATTTATATAAAATCAATGGATTTTATATATAAAAGGAAAACGGATTTTATAAAAGGAAATAATTATAAAATCAAAAGAGCTAAAAAGGGAAATATATTTTTAAAACAAATATAAAGGAAATTATTTGTAAAACAAATATAAGGAAATATATTTGTAAAACAAATACAAAGGAAGATATTTGCAAAAACAAATAGAAAGAGAAATATTTGTAAAACATTTACAAATAAAATAGAAAAAAGGAATATTTGTAAAACATTTACAAATAGAACTTAAAAGGAAATATTTGTAAAACATTTACAAATAGATTAAACGGAAATATTTATTTATAGGAAATAAATAGAATGTTATAAAAGAAATATTTATTTGTTAAATAAATAGAAAGATAAAGGAAATATTTATTTGTTAAATAAATAGAAAAGATAAAAGAAATATTTATTTGTTAAATAAATAGAAAAGATAAAAGAAATATTTATAGAATTGAAATGGGAATAGTTATTTGTTAAGTAAACAAATAGAAAAGGAGATAATCCAAAGGAGACGATTCAAAAGGAAATGATTCAAAGGAGATAATTCAAAGGAATTAATCATAGGAGTTAATTCAAAGGAATTAATCAAAGGAGATAATTCAAAAAAATAAATCAAAGGAGTTAATCCGAAAGAGTTAATCGAAATGAGTTAATCGCATATTAGTTATTCGATTAGAGTTAGAGTTAACCAGTTAGAGTTAATCAGTTAGAGTTGATCAGTTAGAGTTAACCAGTTAGAGTTAATCAATTAGGGTTGGCCAGTTAGAGTTGATCAGTTAGAGTTAACCAGTTAGAGTTAATCAATTAGGGATGACCATTTAGAGTTGATCAGTTAGAGTGGATTAATTAGAGTTAACCAGCTAGAGTTAGAGTTAACCAATAGGGTAATTAAATAGAGTTAATCGAGTAGAGTTAGTTAAAAGGAGTTATCGAATATTAGTTATACGAATAAAGTTAAAAGGAGTTATCGAATATTAGTTATTCGAATAAAGTTAAAAGGAGTTATCGAATATTAGTTATTCGAGTAAAGTTAAAAGGAGTTATCGAATATTAGTTATTCGAATAAAGTTAAAAGGAGTTATTGAATATTAGTTATTCGAATAAAGTCAAAAGAAGTTATCGAATCTAGTTATTCGAAAGGAGTTTTTGAATCTAGTTATTCGAAAGGAGTTATCAAATATAGTTATTCGAAAGGAGTTAATCGAATATAGTTTATTCGAATAAAATTAAAGGAATTATCGAATATAGTTTATTCGAAAGGAGTTATGTGAAAATAGTTAATCCAATAGAGTTAATCAAATAGAGTTAACCGATTAGAGTTAAATCAAAAGAGTTAATCCAATAAGAGTTAACTGATTAGAGTTAATTGAATAGAGTTAATCGAATATAGTTTATTCGAAGAAAGGTTTTCGAATCTGGTTATTCGTAAGAGAGATTATCGAATATAGTTATTCCAAGGGAGGAGTTATCGAATATAGATTATTCGAAAGAGAGTTACGTAAGGAAGTTTGTTAAAGATTTAAAAGATAAACTTTGACTATTTCGAAGTTAAAACGTTGTTCAGTTAAGGTCTGAGAGGTAATTATACCCCAACTTGATTGACTTCCTTCTTAACTAAGTAATGGTAAGGTTTGATAGTGAAAGATGGTTAAGAGAATTTAGTTAATGAGAGTAATGGTTTGTGTTGGCATAGCAATGTTTGTTTAAACATCTGTTTAAAACCAAATGAAGGAGATTTGGAAATGTTTCCAAATAAGAATCAGAAATGTTTTCTAATATAGAAAACAAGAAAGGGAAATGTTTTCCCATGTTAATAACGTATATCTTCTAAGTATAGAAAATAAGAAATGTTGAACATATGGGATCAGGAGATAAGTAAATTAACGAACTAAAGAGATAAATGTTAAATGATGATTGATCGATATAATTTCCATCTGGAAATAATATCATTATTTGCACACGTGTTTTTCTTTGATAGTTAACTCACCGACTATCGAAGTTTTTGAACATTTTAACGTTGTTAATATGGAGAGACCGGTTGGATTATTATCCAAAGAACCACTTTGTATTGGCATAAGCGTTGCGAATCATATATGCCAAAGATAATTAAAGACGGAGTACAAGGGCTGTTGTATAAATCTTAGGTAAAGATTGCCTAAGATGGATGTACTGAATAGTGCCTTCGTTTTTTCCAGTCCCAGGACAACTTGTATGGATGAAGGTCTGACAGAGTATATCTGATAGATTGCATAAGTTGATCTCTTCAAATGTATTCACGTTTTGGTGGCGGAGGAATTCGTTTCTCTTGGCTGTATACCCGTGTTATTTTTGGATAAATCAATTCGTGATTTAAAGGGTATGACGATGTGACATTCAAAGTGAATATTTGTGTGATCTGTCAAAGATAAGTGTGGGCTCTAGCCTCACAACTGGGAAATGACAAAAATCGGGCAGGCAGTATGGTTATGTAGGTCGCACCTATTAGGGTGTATAATCACCTGATCTAGAGTTTCATTTACTTTTAAAAATCTATTGTCGATGCTGTCCCATTCAGGAAACGGTTGTTGATCCCAACCATTGGTGTTATACATTCGATACACTCAAGCAAAATGAGTGGTCGTCATGTGTGGCCGGGTTGCAAGATGTTCTTGTTGAACCCAGTGTATTCCTCTCTAGAGGTACACTAGCGAAAGGTGGTTCCATACCTTGTCATAGTTGGAAATCCATTACCCAATACGTGCTTGCGGTTTTTATTGTATACTATATATGTAGAATGTGAGATGAAAGCGTTTCTGCTAGATGATTATTATATTGTGGTTGATAGACACTATTATAATATCAATGAGTTTTGATATAATGATTATTTTGGATTCTCATAAGGGAAAAACCCATTCCGTTATACGGCGTGGTCTTATGAGATATCGTTTAATGGCTCAAATTGTTTAAACTGTTTTACTCATACCAGTCCCATGACTGACCCGGAGTTTATTTTGTTTTGTTTTCCCTAAACTCTTGGGTGCCCAATTATGTACGGGCAGTCAAATAGTCGGGATTTACAGATACTTGAAGAGATGGAGCAGGAGGCTTCAGGATCATATAGCTATTGTTTATTTCCGCTATATTGTAAGTGTTGTACTTTGGAAATGATATGTATATTCAAGTACAGATTTATATTTCAAAATTTTGATATATATTAAATGTTATTCGTTCCGCTGTGAGGTTCGTGTTACTCTGATGTGGTGTTCTTCTTCTTCTTCTTCTATTCTAAGTTTCTATCTTATCTATTCTCACCCTCTAATTTCTTTCATTAACTACCGGTATTTTCGATCCTTGGATGTTCGATATGTGTTGTACATCGGATAACCAAGATCGATTTTTTCGGGTGGTTACGGTTTGTATCAGAGCCTAAGGTTAAGTTATTACCTTGGCTCTGTGGCGTGACTCGGTAGAGATGGGGTTAGCAATACCCTAGATTGAGTTGAGTGTATATATACGAGAGAGCGTATTTGTTATTTGATATAAATTGGTTTTATATTGTGGAGATTTATTGGTTGAGTTGTTTATAAGTTCTGGTCGATCAGTTTGATCCACTGTATCGGTAGGAGTTTATGAACACTCGAATACGATGAACCGTCATGGTATATTTTGAAAAGGGTAAACGAACTAATTTTACCCAAGGTTATATTTTGATATAAAGGATTTATATTGAAATTATTATAATATACATTGGATATATTAGTTGTTATTATAATCGAGTAAGATTATAAAAAGTGAAATGGTTATGTAAATAGCTAATCAGAACTCATATAAGTGAAATACGTGAAATGAAGTGAATTAGATCTGAAATTTAAATCAGAATTGAAATTTCATACTCTGGAAATTTGAATAAGTATTTATGTATGGAATTGAATTGAGTATAAGAGAATTTTAAAATCCTGAGAGATTTTTAATTGTTTACAAGCACTGTGAATGGTATTTTGAAATGTATTTCAAAATGAAAGTGTTTAGAAATGGTTTTGAAAGTGATATAGTATTGAACTCACTTCGGTCGCTGGAAAATAAATTTCGATGTTGATCCGAACATCATCGGTGTTCATTTTCGAGTTGTAAGTGACGGATTACTACCAAAGAGATTGTTTTTGAAATTGTTTGGATCCTGCGAAGGAAAGTTTGGTTTTTGAGAAAAACAAAGCTGTTTAAAACTCCCAGGAAAAAGATTGTTTGATTTAAAACCAAATTGAATTGAAATTTGCAAAAGTAAATTAGAGTTGAATTGGATTAGAAGGATATCGAGAAATTTGCATTTGTGGGATAGAAATTCGAAATGAGATTCGGTTTGGATAAAAGCGAATGTTTGTGTTGAAAATAAAAACTGATTGGAAATTGGTTGAGACGACGTTGGCATATGTGGACTGATAGCAGGTGAAAGTGATAGAGTTGATATGCCTGACAAAAAGGTACAAGTTTATATTTGATATAAGCATGAGATTTATGAGCTGAATTGGCAAGCCGCTTGGCTGTTTGATTTTCTTTTGGGTTGGAGAAGGCCTAGAGAGGCGAGTTGTGGTTGTAGCGATTGAGTCGTACAAAGGAGGTGCTGGCGAAATTTTTCGAAGAGTTAAGGCATTAGGAAATTTTCAGGATTTTTGAAAAGTTTTGTTGATAAGAATTAATTAAATATTTAATTAAAATTAAATTACTTCAGTGGAAACTGAAGTTAAGAAGTGAGCAGATAAGTTCTACTCAGTTAATAGGGTTTGGTTTCTACCTTAGCAATTTCGAGGACGAAATTATTTTAAGTGGGGAAGAATGTAACGACCCGTATTTTCAGCTATATAATAATTAATTTATTTAATTATTTATATAGTGAAAATGAGAATATAAGGTTGTTTAATTAAATTATATGGAATATATTTAATTAATACTATAATTAAATAATATATTTAATTCTGGAATAATCAGAAATTTGCTGAATTGACAATATAATGTGAACTGGGCAATTTAAAATATTTAATTCAGTTTAGAATTGAATTAGAACGACGAATATATTTAAATAATGACAGTTTGAACGTATAATTATATTATAATTATAATCTAGCTCGAAATGGCGCTGCAGTTCGTAAATTGACGATTCGAACTTCAACTGAAATACATGATTCGTTTTAAATCAGATTTCTATGAAACAAGAAAAGTTCGGAGCTGGTGAAGTATATTTTTCTAGTGGAAGAGAAAAATTGGGATTTCATTGTGTAGATTTTGATTTGTGGCTAAATCAAATTTTAAAATAGTCGCTATAGAATTGTTTATCGACCGTAATGGTTTATTTGAGATAACGAGATATCGGATTCGAATCAGAACAAGATTCCTTTGAGACATAGTGATAAATTAATTTTTAGAATTTTACTGTAATTTTTAATTAATTAAATAAGCAACTTTTTATGTGGAGTGTTTTGCACCTTAAATCAGCATTTTTGAGGTTTCACAATATGAGTTAACCTACCGATATTATTATATTTTTGAGATCGTGACACCTCGTTGGACACAACTGTAATTTTGTTTCTGTCCGTAGCAGTCGATAAATAAACGAAGTTCTTTGATATTAGCACCACATTAATGTCAATAAAATGTAATAAAGCAGTAGTGCCTTGCTCCACCCATAAAAGAAGACATGGTGTTTGGCAACCTGCGGTATAGGTTTATATCTTTTTTGTGGATTGTATGATACATATGTTGCACGACTTTATGGTATGCCAGAAAACAAAACAAAACAATATAGGTTTGACTCAACGCAAAGAGTTGTGGTTAATACTCACGTTAGGTGGCCTCTTGTATTACCATTAGTTTAAGTATTCACAGACTATAAAATACCCTTCTTAGATGTTATAACCTACTCTCTGTGAAACAAAAACATGGTCGCCACAATATTTTCATTCCTCAAACAAAATAGAAATCAAATACAACAAATAACTGAATCAAAGAATCCTTGGTTCATGACCATGTTTATACGATCTCTTCACTTTAGTACAGGAAATATCACAGTTCGAAGCAAGGCTTTACGTTCATTTTTGGGTGACTGTTGGGGGTCATGTTGGCCAGGCGGGTTCTTGAATACTGGAGGAATATTCGTGACAATCACGGGTTCTTTGATGAGGGAGGAGGATCGTCTCTGTCTTGAGACCTGTGAGTGGCAGAAAAAGTAGGATGGAAGGTCACGAATAGTAGTATAGTGGCTCGTTTGGGGTTATCGTGACAGGAGGAGGCGTGAGATCTGGAAATGATGGGTTTTTATGGGAGGCGTGTATGGATAGGGGAGTGGAGAGCTGAAGGTTCGGTTGCATGCAACAACGTTGTGGAAGCTGAAGGTTCAGATCTGTTGTGTTTTGAATGAGAAAGGTTGCTTTGTTCTGAAATCTATGAGAAAATGAAGAAAGGAACAGGAGTTAAAGGTAGTATTGTTTTCGAGAACGTTGAGGAAAGGGAAGTTACGGATAAGCACGGGTACTGTTCTCGTGAGAATGGAGTTAGAAACTAGAGCGTGGTGTTCATTAGTGAAGAGGAAGATATACTGAAGGGATGAGTCGATCATGGTATTCATTTTGGAACACCGGGATTTTTCATTTTTGATCGGAGAAGAAGGATAAATACGGCCTGGGCTTGAATGGGCTGGATGGGTCGTTTAACGAAGGTGAGGCCCAAGTGAAAAGAAGGATTTAAATTTATTTAATTTAAAATAGTCTACAAACTAGTTAACATCGCATATTTCTCATATGTTATCAGAAATTAGCGAAACAAGATCCATTGGGATCGGATGGACGGGAGCTACACCATGGAACCGACTGGGAGTGAAACAGAGCTCGTTACAATTTATAGCGAAATAAATTGTCCGTCTGAATCAAGCGATGGTTATCGTTATTAACGATGATCGTCCAATGTGAGTAAAACTCACCAACTCTGAACAGTTATATTTTTATAACGTATTCTTAGAACTGATAATTTTATGTTGATTGCGGTATGTTAACTGTTTGGTTGAATTGCTTGTGTATTGGTTGAAATTATAGATAACGATATATATATAAATCGTTAATCAAATGTTGATTCTGTTTAGAAGAATATTTCATATTGAAATGAAATCGATGTTAATTATATTGTTTAACATCTATGATGCAGGGAAACAGGTTGGAGGAATCCAACTGGATTCCTCAACATTTATTTTACTGTTTTCATATATTGTAATATATGATATAATATAAAATTTGTTAATGATGATGTGTGCTTAAATGATATCAATCATTGTGATTTGGTATTTTAAATACCGTAAGAAATACTGGGATGTAGAAAAGGGGATTCTCAAAGTATATTTTGAAAATAAATAATTTATATAAAATCAATGGATTTTATATATAAAAGGAAAAAGGATTTTATAAAAGGAAATAATTATAAAATCAAAAGAGTTAAAAAGGGAAATATATTTGTAAAACAAATATAAAAGAAATTATTTGTAAAACAAATATAAGGAAATATATTTGTAAAACAAATACAAAGGAAGATATTTGCAAAAACAAATAGAAAGAAAAATATTTGTAAAACATTTACAAATAAAATAGAAAAAAGGAATATTTGTAAAACATTTACAAATAGAATTTAAAAGGAAATATTTGTAAAACATTTACAAATAGATTAAATGGAAATATTTTTGTAGGAAATAAATAGAATGTTATAAAAGAAATATTTATTTGCTAAATAAATAAAAAGATAAAAGAAATATTTATTTGTTAAATAAATAGAAAAGTTAAAAGAAATATTTATTTGTTAAATAAATAGAAAAGATAAACAAATATTTATAAAATTGAAAAGGGAATAGTTATTTGTTAAGTAAACAAATAAAAAAGGAGATAATCCAAAGGAGATGATTCAAAAAGAAATGATTCAAAGGAGATAATTCAAAGGAATTAATCAAAGGAGTTAATTCAAAGGAATTAATCAAAGGAGATAATTCAAAGGAATAAATCAAAGGAGTTAATCCGAAAGAGTTAATCGAAATGAGTTAATCGCATATTAGTTAT
Organism: Allium sativum; assembly: GCA_030737875.1. Lineage (NCBI taxonomy): Eukaryota > Viridiplantae > Streptophyta > Magnoliopsida > Asparagales > Amaryllidaceae > Allium > Allium sativum. Next base: position 28,327,251 of record CM060925.1, on the reverse strand, counting down.
TCGATTAGAGTTAATCGATTAGAGTTACAGTCAACTAGTTAGATTTAATCAGTTAGAGTTGATCAGTTAGAGTTAACCAGCTAGAGTTAATCAATTAAGGTTGACCAGTTAGAGTTGATCAGTTAGAGTTAACCAGTTAGAGTTAATCAATTAGGGTTGACCAGTTAGAGTTGATCGGTAAGAGTGGATCAGTTAGAGTTAACCAGCTAGAGTTAGAGTTAACCAATAGGGTAATTAAATAGAGTTAATCGAGTAGAGTTAGTTAAAAGGGGTTATCGAATATTAGTTATACGAATAAAGTTAAAAGGAGTTATCGAATATTAGTTATTCGAATAAAGTTAAAAGGAGTTATCGAATATTAGTTATTCGAGTAAAGTTAAAAGGAGTTATCGAATATTAGTTATTCGAATAAAGTTAAAAGGAGTTATTGAATATTAGTTATTCGAATAAAGTCGAAAGAAGTTATCGAATCTAGTTATTCGAAAGGATTTTTTGAATCTAGTTATTCGAAAGGAGTTATCAAATATAGTTATTCGAAAGGAGTTAATCGAATATATTTTATTCGAATAAAAATTAAAGGAATTATCGAATATAGTTTATTCGAAAGGAGTTATGTGAAAATAGTTAATCCAATAGAGTTAATCAAATAGAGTTAACCGATTAGAGTTAAATCAAAAGAGTTAATCCAATAAGAGTTAATTGATTAGAGTTAATTGAATAGAGTTAATCGAATATAGTTCATTCGAAGAAAGGTTTTCGAATCTAGTTATTCGTAAGAGAGATTATCGAATATAGTTATTCCAAGGGAGGAGTTATCGAATAGAGATTATTCGAAAGAGAGTTACGTAAGGAAGTTTGTTAAAGATTTAAAAGATAAACTTTGACTATTTCGAAGTTAAAACGTTGTTCAGTTAAGGTCTGAGAGGTAATTATGCCCCAACTTGATTGACTTCCTTCTTAACTAAGGAATGGTAAGGTTTGATAGTGAAAGATGGTTAAGAGAATTTAGTTAATGAGTGTAATGGTTTGTGTTGGCATAGCAATGTTTATTTAAACATCTGTTTGAAACCAAATGAAGGTGATTTGGAAATGTTTCCAAATAAGAATCATAAATGTTTTCTAATATAGAAAACAAGAAAGGGAAATGTTTTCCCATGTTAATAACGTATATCTTCTAAGTATAGAAAATAAGAAATGTTGAATATATGTGATTAGGAGATAAGTAAATTAATGAACTAAAGAGATAAATGTTAAATGATGATTGATTGATATAATTTCCATCTGGAAATAATACCATTGTTTGCACACGTGTTTTTCTTTGATAGTTAACTCACCGACTATCGAAGTTTTTGAACATTTTAACGTTGTTAATATGGAGAGACCGGTTGGATTATTATCCAAATAACCACTCTGTATTGGCATTAGCGTTGCAAATCATATATGCCAAAGATAATTGAAGACGGAGTACAAGGGCTGTTGTATAAATCTAAGGTAAAGATTGCCTAAGATGGATGTACTGAATAGTGCCTTTGGTTTGTCCAGTCCCAGGACAACTTGTATGGGCGAAGGTCTAACAGAGTATATTTGATAGAATGCATAAGTTGATCTCTTCAAATGTATTCACGTCTTGGTGGCGGAGGAATTCGTTTCTCTTAGCTGTATACCCGTGTTATTTTTGGATAAATCAATTTGTGATTTAAAGGGTATGACGATGTGACATTCAAAGTGAATAATTGTGTGATCTGTCAGAGATAAGCGTGGCCTCTAGCCTCACAACTGGGAAATGACAAAAATCGGGCAGGCAGCATGGCTATGTAGGTCGCACCTATTAGGGTGTATAATCACCTGATCTAGAGTTTCATTTACTTATACAAATCTATTGTCGATGTTGTCCCACTCGGGAAACGGTTGCTGATCCCAACCGTTGGTGTTATACATTCGATGCACTCAAGCGAAATGAGTGGTCGGTCATGTGTGGCCGGGTTGCAAGATGTTCTTGTTGAACCCAGTGTATTCCTCTCTAGAGGTACACTAGCGAAAGGTGGTTCCATACCTTGTCATAGTTGGAAATCCATTACCCAATACGTGCTTGCGGTTTATATTGTATACTATATATGTAGAATGTGAGATGAAAGCGTTTCTGCTAGATGATTATTATATTGTGGTTGATAGACACTATTATAATATCAATGAATTTTGATATAAAGATTATTTTGGATTCTCATAAGGGAAAAACCCGTTCCGTTATACGGCGTGGTCTTATGAGATATCGTTTAATGGCTCAAACTGTTTAAACTGTTTTACTCATACCAGTCCCATGAATGACCCGGAGTTTATTTTGTTTTGTTTTCCCTAAACTCTTGGGTGCCCAATTATGTACGGGCAGTCAAATAGTCGGGATTTACAGATACTTGAAGAGATGGAGCAGGAGGCTTCAGGATCATATAGCTATTGTTTATTTCCGCTATATTGTAAGTGCTGTACTTTGGAAATGATATGTATATTCAAGTACAGATTTATATTTCAAAATTTTGATATATATTAAATGTTATTCGTTCCGCTGTGAGGTTCGTGTTACTCTGATGTGGTGTTCTTCTTCTTCTTCTATTCTAAGTTTCTATCTTATCTATTCTCACCCTCTAATTTCTTTCATTAACTACCGGTATTTTCGATCCTTGGATGTTCGATATGTGTTGTACATCGGATAACCAAGATCGATTTTTTCTGGGTCATTAAAAAACTCCTAGGCTGCTTTCGTCCAGCAAGAAAGCTCCATAATAAGGATTAATCGAATATCGTCGATCATTGTAATTTCTTATATTGATGTCTCACGGTACTTTGTTGAAAGTGAATAAAAGCAGCAAAGCGTTCAAAGTGGATGTAGGTTCAATCCGAACCAAACCACTATAAATTACCTTGTCCTTTACTTTCCCGCACATTACTATTGCATCTCGTACACTTTTCCGCTCTGGACATTTAGTTTCAAAATTTTGGAACTCTTGGGTGTTGGCGACCATTTTGGGCATCAACATTTTAACGCGGCGGGTAAGGGGAGTAAAGCGCATCTTCAACCAATGCCTTCGCTCAAACTCGACGAAGCCGACTTTTCCCAGTGATTCTCAACCACATGTTTTTTTGCTCTACTTTGATTCCATCTTGTCCAACGAGCAAACTTCTCGACAATGGCGAGCAAGGGAAAATCTATCCTTGGTGGACCATCAAATGATAATCAAGGGACTCTGGTCCGTCAGTGACCACTTTACGACATCTTAGCCACAGATGATGTGGCACTACCTCTGGCAACCCGAGGCCTCAATCACTCAACCGCAGCTTCTCGCGCCTACCTAGAGATTAGAAGAAACCGAGTGACAGCTAGAAGCCCAAGTCAGGCAAAACACGAAGTTAATTCGTTAACTCCAACGACATGCTCAACGAGACATCTCCCGCTTTCCAACAAGTAGGAGCACCCAGCCTCCTCCGAATCGTGTCTCCTCGAGCTTTACATCCGTCTCTCCTCCCAACAACTGAAGCCCTCATCATAAAGTCAACCTCGGCAATGTCAGGATCACCATCAGAGAGAGAACGCGTCATCCCGACTGTTCCCGGCTTGCACCAAATCCCGACCAAGGACTAGCACTCAAGCCCCTACTAGGCAGACTCGGGCTGCTACTAGTCTATACTTGGTGCCTACACTTCAAATAACTAAATGGGCCCAAATTCACCTTGAACAACCTCCGTAGAATCGTACAATCAAGGCTGAAGACTCATGAAATGACAAAGACTTTCCTCCGAGAAGGCACCCTAGGCTCCAAGCTTCTCAGTTAAATCATGACTGCTATAATGTGTCGGAGACCCAACACCCGATTCTTGCCGACATGATCCGTAGGATCGTGAGGGAATTGCTGGGGCAGGTTAACGACATCTGGGAAACCACTACGAGGCGTAATCACTCCAACTATCCTTGATGCTGAATGGCCTAGGCACTTCAACATGTCAAAACTCACTTCTTACTCAGGGAACTCTGATCCTCGAAGCTTCATTAACCCCTACGGATGGCACATGGATTCATCACGCGATACCGACGTCGCATAGTGCAAGTGCTTCCCTGTTCTTATCTAAGACGTGGCTCTATCATGGTTCTCTTGACTCCCGTCTGGAACCATCTCAACTTTCGACCAACTCGTCTGGAGTTTGGTCACGTAATCCAGGATGAACATCACAATGCCCAAAGATATCCACTTAGTCTCAAACAATCATCAAGGCACCAATGAAGCTCTCAAAAGCTACCTCGAAAGATTCAACACTGCCTTGGTCGAATTCGAGGAACCTACCCCTCGAACCGTACTCGTCCAGCTTGCGAAGGGAATACCACCTGATTCTGTATTCAAAGCGAGGATCGATCGAAAGCAAACGAAGATTCTGGAGATCTTTTATGTGAAAGCCAACTACTTCCTATGCCAAGAGCTAGCACAAAGGAATCGGGCTTCTCGCCCTAACAGCTTACCTCGAGATGAAGCCTAGAGCTCCAACGACTCTAACCCCATCGCTTTGAGCAATCTTACTCACATCGGCAACATCGGAGGTAGTCGCTACAATAAGAGGAAACATCTTCGACTTCCATCTTTCCGCAACTACACTCCTCTCAATGACACCCCTAAGAATATCTACATTGCAACTTGCAATGTCATGCCCTATAGAAATCCAAGGCCTAATGGCCCAACAACTAAACCAAGGGACTCTACAAAATACTGTTGGTTCCATAGCACCTACGGACACGACACAAACAGCTGTCTCCACTTGCAGGAAAACATCAAGAAACTATTATGCAAGGGTCACCTCGAGCTATACCGACAAGGTCTACTGCACGGGGTCACCGAGCCACTCAACGCTCATCAAAGATTCCAACTAACTAGGACCTCGACTGACAAATAAATCCCTCAAGGTCGTCTCCTTAACTCATCAAGACTGCAGCAACAATGAGAAGTCTCGCCTCATGACTCGTCTCGTCTCCAATTCATACAAAGTTTATCAACATTAGCTTCAGCTTCCGAGATGAATAAATTGCCGAAGCACCGCTACCGTGAATATACCAAGTCCAATGGATTTAGCCCGGCCTAGCTACGCTTAGGCGTACTCTGGCGTGGGTCTGTTGGCATGATGACCCCAAAGTTCAATAAACTAAGATGACCAACCTTCACTTCTGCTTACTCTAAAGTCAGCCTATTGTCACCATTCCACCTGAATTTCGCATGCCTCGAGCTAATCGAGAGCGAAGTTCACCCGCTCGAACTCTGCCCGACTCGAGTCTCTCGAGAGTGGCAACACTGAGTCATAATACTAGAGCATTTGGGACAAATACTTCCATGGAGCAGTGAACTCTAATTTGTAATCAGATATACCGACTTGCAACTCATTCCCACTTTTTCCTCCCTCAATGGATGCAAAACGGGAGTAGAGAGCAATCCCTCTTCTCCAAAGAATGCCTCCTCTTCGTTGTGCCATGGTCCTTCTTGTAATAACCCGAAAATACGAGCCAATTTAAAATTTTTATTTTGGCAATTTTGATGAATTTTGAATATTTAAAATGAATTATTTTAAATAATAACGACGAGAAAATTATTTTGAATAGAATTATAACGTATATATTTATTTGAATCATCGTTAGAGTATAAATATTTATTTTTATTTATAAAAGGAATTGAAAATGGCGCGGTAGTTTGAAAATTCGATTTCAAATGTACGCACAGGATTCAAAATAAACCGGATTTTAGCGAATCCAAAAATATTAGAATCTATTTGAAATTATCTTTCCAACGAATCTGAAAAACTGAAATTTCATAGCGAGGATAAAAAGTTATGCCCAGTTGAAAATTCAGAATAGTCGTTGTGGAATTCTGGCCCTTAAAAATGGAAATTTTGCAAACGACCTCGGTTTTCGACGAAACAACTTTTGCTGCATCCGGGATGTAGAATTATTGCTAGATTCCAAAATTCATAATTTTCTGAATCAATATGTAAGCGTGGCAAAAGAAAACGTGTTTTGACAGTTTTAGTCAATTTGGATCGACCAGAAAATGATCATTTTTCAGACGGTCTTCAAATTTGACGAAATTAGTTTTGTTACGAACGTATCGTCAATACGAAGCTAGAAACAATTTTTCTGGAATTTTTAGAATCAGTATGTGGCCCCGGTAGATTAAAATGTACGTTAAAATCAATATTGACTATAATATTGATTTATAATTTAATTTGAAGAAAAACTGATCGTAACGGTCGAATTGGCTTACGTGACATATCCCACTGTGTTCGGAATGGGGGTAATAAACTAGGGGCGACAGTCATTGGGTTCAATTTAGACTTCGAATTAAAAATTTACCTTTTTGGAATTAAATTTAATATTAAAATATATTTAAATCTTTTGGTCAACCCTTTCTTTTTCACCTTAACCCCCCTTTATTCTCCAAATCGATAAACCAGAAAAAAAAAATGGCCGACATCGACCACGAGCCACTATCGCGACCTCGTCAGAGTCGCTGAAGGCCGACCTCCCCAAGCCTGCTCCGCCCTTCCCCCTCGTCTCGCGCTCTATCTCCTCGGCCACAGTTGAAAACCCGAGCCCCAAATACCCAGCCCCGATTTGAAGACGGCCGCACCACACCTAGGCCCACCAACTCGCCGCCACTCCCTCTGAACGGCGCCGCCTCCCCAGGTCCTCCGCGCCCCTGGCTTCCTCCCCCCCCCCCCCAGACGCGAATCGAAACCCCCATTTCAGTCGTCACGACTTCAGCCCGCGACCACCTCTAAACCTCCAGCGCCACCTGCGAACTCCGGCACAACCCTCTCCCTTGCTATCAGTCGTTGTGAGTTTTTATTTATTTTTGTTCTCCTTTGATTTCAATTTTTAGTTTGTAAAATCATTTGATTTTTATGATATGAAAATTTTTATTTTTATGTTCAAAGAAAAGCTAGGATTTTTAACAAAGAAAAGCTAGGATTTTTAATTTAGAGAAGATAAGATTTTCAACATGAAAAAGAAATGATTTTTATAAAACCAAAAGATATGATTTTTAGGTCTAGAAAGTAAAGATTATATTTTTAGCAATAGAAAAATATGAACTTTATTTTATATGAAGCGATATAAAAATATGAACTTATTTTTATATGGAGCGAAATAAAAATATGATTTTTATTATACGAATAACGGTATAAAAATGTGATTTTTAACATAGGACCGCTTGAAACAGATCTCGATGAAAACACGGCGAATATTTTCTACATATGAAGAGAAGTGGCGTTTGGTTTAGCTTCTAGGTGAGAACTCCTCACTTTTAATTTGTTTTCTAGTTGAAATATATTCTAGGATGCAGACAGTGCTTAGCAGCACCCGACACCCGTCGTCCACAGACCATCGATGACTTGGTTGTTTGATTTATGTGTTGTGGAAATCGATTGTGTGATGTGGATTGAATAAATATTTTATAGTTAAAAATATAATTTTTAACGTGTATATAAAATAAATATTTATAAACAAATCGGACGATTTGTTTATGTACACACATTTGACTGATATGGATTGGGATGATAAATTTTACACATCGCCCAACTACACAAATAAAACCTGTGTTTGATTGTTTGAAACCCCACGCGGGTATTGGGATGATATTGGACATGCCCTAATCCCGATATTTAGTTGTATGTCGATCGATTGATTGAAAGACTGTTATAAGCGTTGAATATTTATATTTAATGCTTATGCAGTTGTGTGGTGCACTCTGGATGATGGTTGATTATTTATCGTTGCTATTATATACATGTGTTGTATGGAATCCATATAATTAACATTATATGGTAATTGATTGGGCCTCATTCTAATTTGGAAAATAAAGAATATTATAAAATGAAAATTCATGTATTGAATAAAATAAATATTCATGTGTTGAATAAAGTATAAATTCATGTGTTGAATAAAATTAATATTCATGTGTTGAATAGAATAAATATTCATGTGTTGAATAAAATAAATATTCATGTGTTGAATAGAATAAATATTCATGTGTTGAATAAAATAAATATTCATGTGTTGAATAGAATAAACATTCATGTGTTGAATAAAAGCCGTGATAATTAGATATGCGCCATTTTAACGCGAACGATATTCATATCGATTTTATTCATTTTTATAATGAATATCGAAAAGGAAGTGATTTCAAAATCTAATATTTTGAAAATATTATCATGTATATATTAAGGATATGAAATATTCAATTTTTATTTGAAATTGAATATAAAGTTGAAATGGTTTTGAAAAACGAATTTAAAACTAATTATAAAATACGTTCTGAACTGAAATCGACGAAATATATATTATATATTATATATATATATATATATATATATATATATAATGGCCTGAATAGAACGCCCGCGCCGCGGTAGTTCGCGAATTTCGACCATTGACTTCGAATTGACATTACGGGAGATCCGACCGTCGGATTCTCCTGAAACTGGAACCGTTGGGTTCGTATCGAAAAGAGCTTTCCAATGAATATTATAGATTTGAAATCTAACGGTTGGATTTGGAATTATATACAAATCAAATTTGGAAAAGGTCGCTGTAAGTGCAGTTCGATGGCCGTTTGTGGAAATCGACTGTACGGGCCTTGATAAAATTATTAAAAATAGTAATAATTTGTGTAAAATCATAAGAAATGATTTGGAAAGAATTAGGATAAAAAACTCCATATTTGAAAAGATAAAAATAGATTTTTATCGAAATGAATTAATTTTGAACTAGAATTATAATCCATTTATTTTTGAAATAAATAAATTGGAGTTGAAAGGGTTTTAAAAGTAATCGGAATTTCCAATAATTGAATTGGAATGGATTTGAATCGAAATTGTCTTTGGAATATTTCGACATTGGGTTTCGTGATTATTCATATATTGTCATGGAAATTTGAAAGATATATTTATATCGTTATTTCCAATACGATATTTGTTGGTCGTAGAATTTGATATTGAATATAAGCCGATATATTTTCTATTCGGAGCTTTGTATTTAATATCAAATGGGATTTGGGTTTGTTGTGAATGGTGTCTTCATTTACACTGTTCTTAAACCCAGTTGAGAAAAACATTAAATCTTTTTATTTAGATTTAATGAAGTATACCAATTAAATGGTATTTAATTGGAATTGAATTTGAATTGATTTTTGGGTTTATCGTGAACGGTGTTTTAAATAACACTTGTTCTTTAACCCGATAATTAATGGAATGTGATTTTGGGTTGTCGTGAACGGTATCTTCAATAATACTGTTCTTAGACCCAACGAAGTTAAGAAAATCAGAAACTAACTGAACATTAGTTAAGTTCAATGGTTTCTTGGGTATGGATCTGATGTTGGTTTCGGCCTTCGGGGTTATTACTTAGGGAATTGTTCACTTTCTAATTTATGGTTAAAGGCTGATGGAATAAAATGTGATTTTGGGTTTATCGTGAACCGTGTTTTAAATGACATTGGTTCTTTAACCCAATTAAAGACAAGATATGATTTCCCAAGTTAAATAATCATTGATAGTGATTTTTGGGAAGATTAAAACCAAGTGGAGTTTTAATGAATCTTTAATTAGATTGAAATGATCGAGAATGGAGTATCACCAGTTTTGCTCCAGGCGATAGTTAAATCTTTAATTAGATTTGAACGTGAAATGGTAATTGAATTTACCGATAACACCATGGTGTTAGATATGAAGTATTACTAGTTTTACTTCATGGGATGAATAGGTTGGGATTGGGAAATTAAAACAAATGATTACTTCGGTAAGGTTCGTTAATACTGACTAGTTTGGATAAACCATAATTTGGTTTGAATTGATATTCAAAGGAAGATTAAAGAATAAGTTTAAAGAATTTATCTTTGATAAAATTAATGGGAACCTTTCCCAAAGAATAAGAATATTTGAATAAAAGAATATTCTGAATTGGAATGAGGCATATGTTGTGTTTGTGTAACACTTGTTTATTACATATGCGAGTTATTCAGAAAGACCGAGTTTATCCCATTCTGAATAACTGATTCGACGATGTGTCGAGGATGAAGATAGTGGTCGAAGACCAGAGGTCTTCACATCGTTTGGATAATTACTGATGATCTTGATTGGGTTGTACACCCAAGAGGAGGGAATCAGTTGGTGATCGTCCAGATGTACTTGGAGATCGATGGATATGCAAGGTACAAGGTGCTTCCGGTTTCGTTCAGGCCCAGAACGGACTTGTAAATGGGCTGTGTGTCTGACATTGGATATCATTCTGTGTGATTGATGGATATCGGTTGCATGGAGTGGTTTTCCTGTGTTGCATGCTAAGATACAAATGATTAAGGCTTCTGTTGAAAAGCAGAGTCTTGTGGTTGATGATCAAAGCATGGCCTGTGTGGCATAGCTTAGTGTAGTGTTGATTCGCGAGCCTCACACCCCAGTTGTGAACCAGAAACGGGAGAGGACATAGAAAGGGCATACGTTTCCTTCTAGCTAGGATGGTGTCTGCGACCTACCAGCCCTGACATTTATATTATTTTCACCTGTTTGGTTATTGGATTGCGAGGCGCTTTGGATATATCGCTGACTATGTGGAGCCGATGGAGTCGTTTGGCTCATTGACGCCCCAAAGGGCGGGGAAACGCAGTGTTCAGGCATTATAATCCACATCGGTGGATCGGCCCTGACGATCCAAGGGGCAGTTGCGGCTATTCCTGAGGGGCGGGCTAGAGCGTCTCGAATTCGGTAGAGGACGCTCCCTTGTCTCGGTTCACAGATAGAAATCCAACTTCCAATACACGACTTTGCGGTTTTAGTTGTAAACCTATATATGGCGACATAGTGGTATGGGGAACTTATGCCGTATATGATTGATACTTATGATTGAAATTGTTTTGACACTATACACTTATAGTAATAATAAAACATGAAATTTAGCGTATCAAGCATGCTTTGGCTATTATAAGGTAAAACCCTATCCTCCGGCTTGTGTTGCATTGTGTGATGGGACCTGGGTCTTATAATAGCTTCACTGTTCTTTATATAGCATTGTGATGTTGTTTTATGCACTGGTACTCTTGGGAGGAAACCAGTTTCGTGTTATACGGCGTGGTCCCATGATTTACCTAACTATAAAATAAAGATTAATAACTGTTTTAGTTCTCACACCAGTCACATGACTGACCTGGAGTTTATTGTTTTAACCTAAACTCTGGTTGCCCTTATTTTCCGCACGGGCAGCTAGTAGTTTTGGTTTTGCAGATTTATATTCACATGATCCTGATTTACAGCTGGAATGATATTCGAAAAGCCCTTTATCCGTGTATTACTTTCAGTTATGTTTTGTATTATTTTTCCGCTGCTACGTAATGTATTGTAATCTCTGATATTTATCAAATGTATATTATTTGTTTATACTCTGTATATTCTTGTATTCTGATGAATTGTTGTAATAAGCAATGAAATGTTCTTCTGTTTGTGTTCTGATCTGTCGTGTTCTCAAAGTAATTCATGCTTTCCTTCACGGGGAAGTTACGGGTGCTTACATTTGGTATCAGAGCTTTGGTTTATAGAGCTCGGAGAACAAGACACGTTAGAATCGACCGAAAGAATTCATAAGAAATTGGATTAGTAATATCCAATGAGAATGACTCGTTAGAGATGGGATCGGCAGTATCCTAGAACGAGTGTGAAGAGTATATTTTTAAATTGAAAACAAATTTTGTTTTGAAAATTTAAACTTTATTATTCGTATTTGAATATTATTTTTATATTGTTTTGGACAATCCAATATATAAAGATTTTGTATATACGTCTGATCCGTGTGTATTTGAAGTTTTAATATACTGGATAGATATAGAATCACACTCTAGTTGCCCGGGGATAATTCTGGTACCATCTTCAGTATTTACTTTCGAGTTCTGAAAGTGGGATTTTTATATATTTCCATTAGACTGGTGTGAGAACCAAAACTAGATAGGGCTTACTGTTGTGAATTGGCATCAAAAACATGATTTTCTGTATATGTATCAAAATTATGAATTTGAAAAGGTAATCAACTAATTGATTGCTGATTGTGTTGTTTGATTATTGGTTGATTAATTAGAATTTGAACCATTTAGCCAAATTGTACCAAATATTGAACTGTATTGAAAATTATTTGAAAATGCATGCATATACATGTATATATACTGAACAGGTCATAGCAAGGAGGCTAGAGCAGAATAATAAAATTGTTTGCCCGATAAATAGGTACATGTTTATAAATTTATTGGGTTTGAATGATTTTATGAGCCGATTGGCTAGCCACTTGGCTATTTCTTTTTCTTTTGGAATGGTGAGGGCCATGGGAGGCTATTTGAAATATCCCGAAGCTCCCGGTGCAGGGGAGGTTATGGCAAAAAATTTCGAAAATTTAGGGTGTTAGCCAAATTTTGAAAAGTTCTTAGAAACTGAAAAGTTGAAGAAATTAGGCCATAACGAAAAAAATAGAAGTTGAGTTGATTAGTTAAACAACTTTCATCTTCGTTCCTTTTCGGGGACGAAAAGTTTTAAGTGGGGGAGATTGTAATAACCCGAAAATCCGAGCCAATTTAAAAAATTTATTTTGGCAAATTTGATGAATTTTGAATATTTAAAATGAATTATTTTAAATAATAACGACGATATTTTTATTTGAATAGAATTAGAACGTATATATTTATTTGAATCGTCGTTAGAATATAAATATTTATTTTTATTTATAAAAGGAATTGAAAATGGCGCGGTAGTTTGAAAATTCGATTTCAAATTTCAAATGAACGCACAGGATTCAAAATAAACCGGATTTTAGCGAAACCAAAAATATTAGAATTTATTTGAAATTATATTTCCAACGAATCCGAAAAATTGAAATTTCATAGCAGGGATAAAAAGTTATGCCCAGTTGAAAATTCAGAATAGTCATTGTGGAATTCTGGCCCTTAAAAATGGAAATTTTGCAAACGACCTCGGTTTTCGACGAAACCACTTTTGTTAGATCTGGGATGTAGAATTATTGCTAGATTCCAAAATTCATTATTTTCTGAATCAATATGTAAGCGTGGCAAAAGAAAACGTGTTTTGACAGTTTCAGTCAATTTAGATCGACCAGAAAATGACCATTTTTCAAACGGTCTTCGAATTTGATAAAATTAGTTTTGTTAGGACCGTATCATCAATACAAAACAAGAATTAATTTTTCTAGAATTTTTAGAATCGGTATGTGGCCCCGGTAGATTAAAATGTACGTTAAAATCAATATTGACTATAATATAGATTTATAATTTAATTTGAAGATAAACCGATCGTAACGGTCGAATTGGCTTACGTGACATATCCCATTGTGTTCGGAATGGGGGTAATAAGCTAGGGGCGACAGTCGTTGGGTTCTATTTAGACTTCTAATTAAAAAGTTACCTTTTTGGAATTAAATTTAATATTAAAATATATTTAACTCTTTTGGTCAACCCTTTCTTTTTCACCTTAACCCCCCTTTATTCTCCAAATCAATAAACCAGAAGAAAAAAATGGCCGACGTTGACCACGAGCCACCACCGCGACCTCGTCAGAGTCGTTGAAGGCCGACCTCCCCAAGCCTGCTCCGCCCTTCCCCCTCCTCTCGCGCTCTCTCTCCTCGGCCACAGTTGAAAACCTGAACCCCAAATACCCAGCCCCGATTTGAAGACCGCCACACAACACCTGGACCCACCAACTCGCCACCACCCCCTTTGAACGGCGCAGCCTCCCCAGGTGCTCCGCGCCCCTGGCTTCCCCCCTCCCCCCAGACGCGGATCGAAACCCCAAAACCCCCATTTCAGTCGCCACGACTTCAGCCCGCGACCACCTCTAAACCTCCAGCGCCACCTGCGAACTCCGGCACCGCCCTCTCCCTTGCCATCAGCCGTTGTGAGTTTTTTTTATTTTTGTTCTCCTTTGATTTCGATTTTTAGTTTGTAAAATCATTTGATTTTTATGATATGAAAATTCTGATTTTTATGTTCAAAGAAAAGCTAGGATTTTTAACAAAGAAAAGCTAGGATTTTTAATTTAGAAAAGATAAGATTTCAACATGAAAAAGAAATAATTTTTATAAAACCAAAAGATATGATTTTTAAGTCTAGAAAGTAAAGATTATATTTTTAGCGATAGAAAAATATGAACATTATTATATATGAAGAGATATAAAAATATGATCTTTTTTTTATATGGAGCGAAATACAAATATGATTTTTGTTATACGAATAGCGGTATAAAAATGTGATTTTTAACATAGGACCGCTTGAAACAGATCTCGATGAAAACACGACGAAGATTTTCTACATATGAAGAGTCATGGCGTTTGGTTTAGCTTCTAGGTGAGAACTCCTCCCTTTTAATTGTTTTCTAGTTGGAATTATATACTACGATGCAGACGGTGCTTAGCAGCACCCGACAACCGTCTTCCACGGACCGTGGATGACTTGGTTGTTTGACTGATGTGTTGTGGAAATTGGTTGTGTGATGTGGATTGAATAAATATTTTATAGTTAAAAATATAATTTTTAACGTGTATATAAAATAAATATTTATAAACAAATCGGAAGATTTGTTTATGTACACACATTTGACTAATATGGATTGGGATGATAAATTTTACACATCGCCCAGCTATACAAATAAAACCTGTGTTTGATTGTTTGAAACCCCCCACGGTATTGGGATGATATTGGACATGCACTAATCCCGATATTTAGTTGTATGTCGATCGATTGATTGACAGGCTGTTATATGCGTTGAATATTTATATTTAATGCTTATGCAGTTGTGTGGTGCACTCTGGATGATGGTTGATTATTTATCGTTGCTATTATATACATGTGTTGTATGGAATCCATATAATTAACATTATATGGTAATTGATTGGGCCTCATTCTAATTTGGAAAATAAAGAATATTAAAAAATGAAAATTCATGTGTTGAATAAAATAAATATTCATGTGTTGAATAAAGTATAAATTCATGTGTTGAATAAAATAAATATTCATGTGTTGAATAGAATAAATATTCATGTGTTGAAAAAAAAATCATGTGTTGAATAGAATAAATATTCATGTGTTGAATAAAATAAATATTCATGTGTTGAATAGAATAAACATTCATGTGTTGAATAAAAGCCATGTTGATTAGATATGCGCCATTTTGACGCAAACGATATTCATATCGATTTTATTCATTTTTATAATGAATATCGAAAAGGAAGTGATTTCAAAATCTAATATTTTGAAAATATTATCATGTATATATTAAGGATATGAAATATTCAATTTTGATTTGAAATTGAATATGAAGTTGAAATGGTTTTGAAAACAAATTTAAAACGAATTATAAAATATGTTTTGAACTGAAATCGACGAAATATATATAATATTATATATATATATATATAATGGCCTGAATATAACGTGTCGCGCCGCGGCAATTCGCGAATTTCGACCATTGACTTCAAATTGACGTTACGGGAGATCCGACTGTTGGATTCTCCTGAAACTGGAACCGTTGGGTTCGTATCGAAAAGAGCTTTCCAATGAATATTAGAGATTTGAAATCTAACAGTTGGATTTGGAATTATATCCAAATCAAATTTGGAAAAGGTCGTTGTAAGTGCAGTTCGATGGCCGTTTGTGGAAATCGACTGTACGGGCCTTGATAAAATAATTAAAAATAGTAATAATTTGTGTAAAATCATAAGAAATGATTTGGAAAGAATTAGGATGAAAAACTCCTTACTTGAAAAGATAAAAATAGATATTTATCGAAATGAACTAGTTTTGAACTAGAATTATAATCCATTTATTTTTGAAATAAATAAATTGGATTTGAAAGGGTTTTAAAAGTAACCAGAATTTCCAATAATTGAATTGGAATGGATTTGAATCGAAATTGTCTTTGGAATATTTCGATGTTTGGTTTCGTGATTATACAGATATTATTATGGAAGTTTGAAAGATATATTTATATCGTTATTTCCAATACGATATTTGTTGGTCGTAGAATTTGATATTGAATATAAGCCGATGTATTTTCTATTCAGATCCTTGTATTTAATATCAAATGGGATTTGGGTTTGTTGTGAATGGTGTCTTCATTTATATTGTTCTTAAACCCAGTTGAGAAAAAGATTAAATCTTTTTATTTAGATTTAATGAAGTATACCAATTAAATGGTATTTAATTGGAATTGAATTTGAATTTGAATTGATTTTTGGGTTTATCGTGAACGGTGTTTTAAATAACACTTGTTCTTTAACCTGATAATTAATGGAATCTGATTTTGGGTTGTCGTGAACGGTATTTTCAATAATACTGTTCTTAGACCCAACGGAGTTAAGAAAATCAGAAACTAACTGAACATTAGTTAAGTTCAATGGTTTCTTGGGTATTGATCTGATGTTGGTTTCGGCCTTCGGGGTTATTACTTAGGGATGCTAATTTACGGTTAAAGGCTGATGGAATAGAATGTGATTTTGGGTCTATCACGAACCGTGTTTTAAATGACATTGGTTCTTTAACCCAGTTAAAGACAGGATATGATTTCCCAAGTTAAATAATCATTGATAGTGATTTTTGGAAAGATTAAAACCAAGTGGAGTTTTAATCAATCTTTAATTAGATTGAAATTATCGAGAATGGAGTATCACCAGTTTTGCTCCAGGCGATAGTTAAATCTTTAATTAGATTTGAACGTGAAATGGTAATTGAATTTACTGATAACACCGTGGTGTTAGATATGAAGTACTACCAGTTTTACTTCATGGGATGAATAGGTTGGGATTGAGAAATTAAGACAAATGATTACTTTGGTAAGGTTCGTTAATCCCAACTAGTTTGGATAAACAATAATTTGGTTTGAATTAATATTCAAAGGAAGATTAAAGAATAAATTTAAAGAATTTATCTTTGATAAAATTAATGGGAACCTTTCCCAAAGAATAAGAATATTTGAATAAAATAATATTCTGAATTGGAATGAGGCATATGTTGTGTTTGTGTAACACTTGTTTATTATATACGCGAGTTATTCATAAAGACCGGGTTTATCCCATTCTAAATAACTGATTCGACGATGCATCGAGGATGAAGACAGTGGTCGAAGACTGGAGGTCTTCACATCGTTTGGATAATTACTGATGATCTTGATTGGGCTATACACCCAAGAGGAGGGAATCGGTTGGTGATCGTCCAGACGTACTTGGAGATCGACGGATATGCGAGGTACAAGGTGCCTCCAGTTTCGTTGAGACCCAGAATGGACTTTTAAATGGACTGTGTGTCTGACATTGGATATCATTCTGTGTGATTGATGGATATCGGTTGCATGGAGTGGTTTGCCTGTGTGGCATGCTTAGATGCAAATGATCAAGGCTTCTGTTGAAAAGCAGAGTCTTGTGGTTGATGATCAAAGCATGGCCTGTGTGGCATAGCTTTGTGTAGCGTTGATTCGCGAGCCTCACACCCCGGTTGTGAACCAGAAATGGGAGAGGACATCAGGGAGGGCATGCGTTTCCTTCTAGCTAGGGTGGTGTCAGTGACCTACTAGCCCTGACATTTATATTATTTTCACCTGTGCGGTTGTTGGAGTGCGAGGCGTCTCGGATATATAAGTGACTATTTTAAGCCGATGGAGTCATTTGGCTCATTGACGCCCCCAAAGGGCGGGGAAACGCAGTGTTCAGGCATTATAATCCACATCGGTGGACCGGCCCTGACGATCCAAGGGGTAGTTGCGGCTATTCCTGAGGGGCGGGCTAGAGCGTCTCGAATTCGGTAGAGGACGATCCCTTGCCTCGGTTCACAGATGGAAATTCAACTTCCAATACGCGACTTTGTGGTTTTAGTTGTAAACATATATATATGGCGACATAGTGGTATGGGGCACTTGTGCCGTCTATGATTGATACTTATGATTGAAATTGTTTTGACACTATACACTTATAGTAATAATAAAACATGAAATTTAGCGTATCAAGCATGCTTTGGCTATTATAAGGTAAAACCCTATCCTCCGGCTTGTATTGCATTGTGTGATGGGACTTGGGTCTTATAATAGCTTCATTGTTCTTTATTTAGCATTGCGTTGTTGTTTTATGCACTGGTACTCTTGGGAGGAAACCTGTTCTGTGTTATACGGCGTGGTCCCTTGATTTACCTAACTTTAAAATAAAGATTAATAATTGTTTTAGTTCTCACACCAGTCACATGATTGACCTGGAGTTTATTGTTTTAACCTAAACTCTGGGTGCCCTTATTTTCCGCACGGGCAGCTAGTAGTTTTGGTTTTGCAGATTTATATTCACAGGATCCTGATTTACAGTTGGAATGATACTCGGAAGCTCTGTATCCGTGTATTACTTTCAGTTATGTGTTGTATTATTTTTCCGTTGCTATGTAATGTATTGTAATCTCTGATATTTATCAAATGTATATTATTTGTTTATACTCTGTATATTCTTTCATTATGATGAATTGTTGTAATAAGCAATGAAATGTTCTTCTGTTTGTATTCTGATCGGTCGTGTTCTCAAAGTAATTCGTGCTTTTCTTCACGGGGAAGTTACAGGTGCTTACACTTCTCCTCCATCTGATGCTCCAACCACCTTCCAGTTAGCTGGGGGCATGCCGAGATGTACTGCCGGAGGTACATTCGGAAGCAGACCCAGGGCACCAATCATGTGGTCATCTTCTACGATGTAGTGGTCTCTGAGGTCGTCGTCGGAGATACCGGTTCGCGACTCGTCCTCACCTTTGCCTCCATCTTCGTAGTAAAATAGGAACGAAAAGCAAGCCCTCTTCTTCAAAGGATACCTCCTTTTCGCTGTGTCATAGCCACTTTTCCTCCATCTGATGCTTCGGCCACCTTCCAGTTAGTTGGGGGCACGCCGGGAAGTACTACCGGAGGAACATTCAGAAGCAGGCTCAGGGGCACCGGTTCCCCACCAGTCCTGCGGCCGTCCTATACGATGCAGTGGTCTCTGAGGTTATATTCGGAGATACCGGCACGCAACTCATTCCCAACTTTGCCTCCCTCATCGGAGCGAAACGGGAACGAAAAGCAAGCCCTCTTCTCCAAAGGACGCCTCCTCTTCGCTGTGTCGTAGCCACTTTTCCTCCACCTGATGTTTGGCCACCCTCCAGTTAGCTTGGGGGCACGTCGAGAAGTACTACCGGAGGCAAGTTCGGAAGCAGGCCCGTTGCACCAGTCCTCCACCAACCCTGCAACTGGCTTCTATGTTGCAATGGCTTTTGAAGTCGCCATCAGAGATACCGGCGCACGACACGTTCCCACCTTTGTCTCTCTCATCGGAGGCGAAACAGAAACGGAAAGCAAGCCCTCTTCTCCAAAAGACACCTCATATTTGCTGTGTCGTATCCATTTCTCCACCACATGATGCTTCGTCCACCCTCCAGTTAGTTGGGGGCATACCGGGAAGTACTACCGGAGGTACTACCACTGAAGGTAGGCCCGGGGCCATCAGCCCTTTATTAGTTCCTCCATTCTCATCAAAGGCATCCGTTGCACCACCACAGAGCGACCCTTTGGGAGCAAACCCACTGCGTGGAGAAGACGATCTAGAACCAAAGTCTTAACACTGCAGGAGTCATCTACGACATCTCTCGATGCTAAGGGTTCCTACATACAAGCATACCGGAACACGGTGACGACCTTCAGTTTTAACAACTAAAATCATAGTCATCGCCGACCATCAGCACCATTCTCGGATCAGGCCATGACTACAACGTTATTCGATTAAGAATTGAACCTCGACACTGAAAACTCAACCATATATCCACATCTTATGTGCATATCTGAGCGGTCAGTCGAAATAAGTTTGTTTCTCGAATGTTACGCCGATCAACTGTGTTACATTTGACTTCAATTACAATCTAGTCATGCGACGTCATGCGATGATCTGAACTTGCTAACTCATCCATGGGATCAAATAGAATTGAACAGGTACGCAGGCCGGGGGCAGTCCTGTACTGATTTCTGCACTGGCCTGGCCATCACAGGACCCGAGATAGATCCCTACCAGTTCCTGAACTAGCATCATCTTCACCGTGACCCTTAAAGAAACCGTCTTGGAAGCACATTCACCTCCAGGAGTAGGTGGTCCATAAACAAAGTCAAGGCCTCGGAAGTCCCCAACATTCCATCAGTTCCAAGACTCCACAAAAGCAAAAACTTCGGAACGCGATGGCAACCTTTGGCCTCAACAACTAATGCCATGTCCATTGCCGACTACCAGTGTGATGCTTGGGTCGAGATGATACTACATAGTGATTGGGTCAGAAATCAGAGCCTGAAGTTGACAACTCACCCATATATTTACATTCTATGTGCACATCTGCATCGCCACTTCAAACAAGTTCATTCCTCGAGTTTCACGCCGTA
Source organism: Allium sativum (assembly GCA_030737875.1). NCBI lineage: Eukaryota > Viridiplantae > Streptophyta > Magnoliopsida > Asparagales > Amaryllidaceae > Allium > Allium sativum. The sequence continues at coordinate 28,306,767 of CM060925.1, read as the reverse complement.
AGGCAAAAGCATGCCAATCCCGATCCGAGACGTCATGCAACAATTCAAGTTTCTAGCTCGAGCTCAAATTCAAAGAGACAAAGGAGCATGGCATAGAATCCAAAGTACAAAATTCTGTTTCGTGTTCCTATGTGCTCGCTTAGTTATCATGTCCCTCAAACAAGATTCGAGCCCTTGAAAAACCTGGAAGATTTACTAAGTGTCTGTGATACAAAGTCCAATCCTGTATTCGCACATACTTGGCAACTTTTCCCTGAACTCCTACTTCCGTTTCTCAAAATCCACCACTCCATGTTGCTGAGTACCGTCCCGGAAACCCTCTCACTTTCATATCTCTCTTTCCTTCTCTCGGAACCCAAAAACAACTTAGAAATCCGAGGTACACAAGTAGCATTTTGTATCCTCCACGCCTTAAGCAAATACAACTCTGGGATCAGCATGCTCCAAACGAACATTTCGAGATCAGAATTCGAGATCGTACACCAAGCTATGGTCGTGTTCACTTGCTTTCGAGGCCCCGACTACCAAATCAATCTCGACTCGACGAACATTCATGTACTCACTAAATGTCCAACCGTCCGAGTGCACGTGCTTGGCATTCAGGGTCGACCTCGCTTCGAAGGAAAATCTATGTGATCACATGTCATACGCCAAGTATTTTCCTTACAGCGACATTTGCGTATACATGCTCTCAAAACTTAGACCGTCGGAACCCGCTTGGATCGTTGAACGATTGTGTACTCACGAATCTGAGTGATTCAACAGAACACGTCAAGTGATCAAGCTCTAGTCCAATGACGTTTCGACAACCACCTTACGCGACCGCCCGCCCAAGATTTGGTTATGACCACGCATACACGCTTTCAAAATCTCAGCCGATCAAACCGACTCGATCAGTTACCAATTGTGAGCTTATAGGCTCAAGTAACCCAAGAGTGCACATCGAACGGTCAAGTTATGATTCAGCAACTTTGCAGAAGCTAACTTGCGCGATCGCACGCCTACAACATGCTTAATATCATGTTACTTATTCCAACTCAGATCGCATCGCGCAAAATCACGTGCAAACATGTGAGTGCATATGCGATTCTAACCTAACAACGAACCGTTTGCACTTTGGTGCAATTGGGAGTCTGCAACAAATGTTTAAATTCTTAAATCGACAGAGATTAGATGCCTCAGGCAGGTTCTAACCCAAACGGAAAGATTCAAGCGAGTCAAAGCTCTCGAAAATGCTGGAATCCCAAAATCATACCAACAGTCTTCAACAATGCGTCTCAACTGCTCCGAAGCAGCATACTCCTGGCGTATGACTTAATGGAAAGGTCATGACTAATCTTTAAGCACATCATGGAGATCTTTTCGGCCACCACCAGGCTTGTCTCATTTCAAAGCATGCCCCGTTAACACAAGACATACTTTGGAGGGGTATATGTTAACGATATTTTGGTCAGGTCACCAGAAGCAGACCATGCCCACACAACTCGGCCCATCGCGTGGTTCAACGTCCTAGAAGTGTTGCCAACATCCTTAAGAATCAAGCCAAGATAGGGTCGTGCAGGAACAGTCGTCACGGCTTTTCAACCTGTTGTCACTTATACAAGTCTCAGATCAGATGTACGTACTCAGAACTATGTGGTTGGACCGGGCAGATCAAGGCTCCGGCGTTGGAAGACTCGAGCCGGATCGCTAGCCGAATTTCGTATCCCACAGATAAGAAATTCACCAACATTGAAGATCGCTCGCCAGTCACGCGTCGATCACCTCCAATGGCTGAGCAACACAGCCCGATCATCTCAAAAACATGGATCATCACATGTGGATTGCCTTCAAAATCTTGCCATGGAAACATCCAGGATCACGCATCCCCTTCACTCTGTCTCCAGTATCAGCAACTCAAAGTATCGCATCACTCCGATGTGATTCGCTCCAGTTCCGTGCCTCGCATCACCTTGCCTTGCATCACCATACCTCGCATCACCGCGCCTCGCATTGCCTTGCCTCGCATCACCATGCCTTGCATCGTCATGCCTTGCATCGCCTTGCCTCGCATCGCCAAACCTCGCATCACCGCGCCTCGCATCACCATGCCTTGCATCATCGCGTATCGTATCGCCTTGACTCACATCACCATGCCTCGCATCATCGCCTCATGCATCACCATGCTTCGCATCACCACGCCTCGCATCGCCTTGCCTCGCATCACCATGCCTTGCATCGCCGCACCTCGCATCGGCTTCCCTCGCATCACCTCATCTCGCATCACCACACCTCGCATCACTGCGCCTCGCGTCACCGCACCTCGTATCACCGCGCCTTGCATCACCATGCCTCGCGTCACTATGGCATGCATCACCGAGCCTCGCAACACCGCACCTCGCATAATGGCACCTTGCCTCGCATCCCCGTGCCTTGCATCACCATGTCTCGCATCATCATGCCTCGCATCACCATGCGCCGGATCCCCTAACTCGCCTCCACTTCGCACCACATCACAATGCATCCCCACGTCCCTCCGGCTATTATCTTGCATCCCCATTAGGGATGCGAATCGCATCCAACAAAGATGCGATTCTGCATCCCCACAAGGGATGCGAGATCGCATCCAACCAGAATGCGAGATCACATCCCTTCGAATGTGAATCACACATCCAACCTGGATGCAAGATCGCATCCCTCCGGATGTGAAACTCGCATCGCATCCCTCCGGATGCGAAATTCGCATCTCCTTGGGCATACGAAATGTGTAAGGGGAATACTTGCGGGACGCGAAATCCCACTCCTTTTTATCCATTTTCCAACTCTTTTTTACATACTCCCATATCTCACCTACTCCATTTCCTATCAATACCCCCCACCTTATTCTTTACAAGGGTTGGAATTTCACTCTCTCCACACCTTGAGAGTTCTTTGGACACCATTAATGGCAGCACAGGCTTTAGGGAAGAAGATGACCCCAGACCTCCGGATTTCCTGATACACCTTGGAATCCGAATTTCCCAGTACACTCCGGACCTCCAAATTTCCCAGTACACCCCGGACTCCAGATTTTCCCGGTACACCCCGGACTTTCGATCTTCCCGACTCCTTCCGGACCTCGGCGACTCCCGACACCTCCCAGACCTCGGCGACTCCCGACACCTTTCAGACCTCGGCGACTCCCGACACCTTCCAGACCTTAGCAACTCCCGACACCTCCCGGACCTCAGTAACTCCCGACACCCTCTAACCTTCCAAACCTCCCGACTCATCCCGGACCTCGGAAACTCCCGACCCCTCCGGACCTCAGAACCTCCCGGCACATCCCGGACTTCGGAACCTCCCGACACATCCCAAACCTCGGAACCTCCTGACACGCTTCGGACCTTGAAATTCCCGACACTGCTCGGACCTCAGAACTTCCCGACACGCTCCAGACTTCATAAACTCCTCGACTGCTCCCGACCAACAAGGAAGCTAGACAACAAGGATTAACTGAATATCATCGATTGTTGTAACTTCTTGTAATGATGTCTCACTGTAATTTGTTGAAAGTGAATAAAGCAGCAAAACCTTCAAAGTGGACGTAGGTTCAATTCAAACTGAACCACTATAAATTACCGTGTGCTTTACTTTCCCACACATTACTACTACATATCGCACTCTTTTCCGCTCTGGACATTTAGTTCCTAATTTTTAGGACTCTCAGGTGTTGGCGACCATTTTGGGCGTCAACACTAAAGAAAGAGATTGAAAGGATAGTAGAGATAAAAGTTTAAAAATAATTAATTAATATATATATATATATTCATGATAGGTAGTGATCAAAAAATAAGTGTTAAAAATAATTTTCTAAGGAATATGAATTTAAATAATTTTAATAGGGTGCTTCTTTTAAAAATTAATATAGTAAATACTGAAGATCTATTTAAACAAAATATAAAATTTTATTATATAAAGTAAGTTATTATGATATATTCATTATTATATATATATAAACTAACGTTAAAAAGAATTTAAGATATAAAAAATTAATTTATTGTGAGATATACATCAATCTTTTAATACAAATTAATTTTAGATTTATACTTTAGAAATCAAAACATATTAATTTGCTAAAGAAACGTTTAAATATTACAACTTAAAAATTTATGATTATACAAAATCTATGATTATAATAAAATTATTTCTGATTAAATCTGTTTATATAAAGTAAATTATAATTTCTTATATTTAAACTATATATTTAAGACATAAAAAACCATTTTCAATACCAACACATTAAGTTAAATAAATTTTGTAAAACTAATAGAATAAGAAATCATAATTAGTATTAAGTTATAAATAGTGTTTGTGATTGTGTAACCCAAATATTTTATATGTGAAAATTTATAGGTTAAACTATATATGTTTAAATTACATATAAAAATGTATAAATTTATATTTTATAACAATATCAAATGTTTGAACATTTTAAATTTTAGATTCTATATAGCATATTATCATATTTATGCATTATATGAATAATTTTATTGTTCTATATACTTTCAATATATACATATATATATATATATATATATTAAAACTTAAGACAAGAAAATAAGTTTACAAACCAAATTGATAACTAATGTTGAACTAACATTTTCATATTGAAAAGATGTCCTTTCAATTTATTTGAAATCAAAACAATGAGTTATAAATTTTAAATATAAAATAAGAAAATATTATTTTTTTCTTTTTTAAAAAATAGATCAATATATTGATATTTATACTATGATGTATTGACATATGGACCAAAATATCGAAAATTATAAAAGAGATAAATTTCTATACTTAACTATGTGCATAGATGTATATTCCTAAATGCAATGATAATTATGAAATAATTGAAAAGCGTACCTCTTTTTGGAATCCTCCATTTTATTGTTCTTCTATTGTCGTGAACCATAAATTCACATCCTCAGAATTCAATGATGAGATCTATTCTATTGTGACGGGATCGTTTTTCTGGTCAGTATAGTATATTCAGTTGCTGAATTTGAAGATCGTATGAGAAAGATATCGATGATTTATTAGTTTAACCAACTTGGCGTCAAAATTTTGAATCTGAATTTGAATGAATAGACACTTCAACTACTATAAATAGGCCCAAAAGTCATATCTCTTCACAAAAGTTTCTCTTCTTCTTCCCGTTTCCCAATTAAAATTAATCTTCCGTATGGCATATCTTCTTCGTTTCTTAACGGAATTGGATGAAACTAGTGGAAAATCAAAGAAAAAGGTAAAGGTTATGATCTAGTAACGGTTTGATGATGAATTTGGATGGCATTACGGTGCAGCAGGCTAAATCAGTAAGAGAAAAGCAGAAAATCACGTGCACAGTTTTCAGTTTTGGATAGCCAACTTCAAACTACAATGTCTCTTCAATTTTGATCGGAATTTGATGATCTACCCACCAAAACGACCTGAGAACAAGAATTACAATCTAGAAAGAGAGTTGGAATGAAATACTTCAAATATCCAGACGAAATATTAGAAATTCCAGTGATAGTTTTGGTTTCTTTTTCCCTTTGTGCACCAAAACTTCATTTAACCATAACTTTGTCATTTCTTGCCGAATTTGCACGAAACCAGATCAAGTTGTAGAAGAAAATCAAAAGTTTTGTATTGATCAGGTACCCATTTCATTTTAGATTGTCAATTACATATCTTTCTTTTTTTTCTTGATTGATGAACGAACGTCTTGGTGTCTTCAGACCAATAGTAGTCAGACGTAACTCTTTCCCTGCATAACAACACAACTTTTTAAAGACTTTTCAAAATAACTAAGTAAAATTTTAAGTAATAATATCATGATGATTCTGTGACATATCCTTACAAAAATAGTGTTTATATTTGCCAATTAGACTTTTCAAAAATCAGATTATGATAACTTTGAAAACCAATGCTCTAATACCAATTGTTTGAGATGTGGATTAAGAATCTTAAGGAAAACTAAACATTAGAGGGGGTGTGATGTAACACCCCGAATTTCGGTTAATGCTAAAATTCACTAATTACAGAATATATAATCTCAGATGTGAGAATTGGGGGAAACGGGCTGCGTCATTGCGTTCGTCTCGGAAAAATACGCGAAATAGAGTCCGAGTTTTCGAAAATCGGAGTCCGTATGGCCCAGTTATGGCCCGATGAAGTTTGCAGAAAATTTGAAACTAAAAACAGATTTATAATTTAAATTCAGATTTTAAAATAGAGCAGGCGGGGCCAGGCGGGAAGATTCCCGCCCTACCCATGTCGACAGGGCTGTCGACAGGCCTGTCGACAGGGGTGTCGACTTGCCTGTCGACTTGCCTGTCGACAGGGGGGCGACGCCCAGTGAAACTGGGTGCACCAGTTTGGGTTCTTGGGCTGGCTTGGAGGGCTGGTTCTGGAAGCTTCTTGGATCTGATGGTCCTAATCCTATCTAGGGTTAATCTAAGGGTCTAAAATGCAACCTAATCCTATAAATAACACCCTAGTCCTACCCTAATTCATTCATAATTAAATCTTGTAACTAAACTATGGCAAAATGAAACTTGATCATGGCCTCCACAAATCAATGAAGAGGAAAGCAAGCTAATCAACCTCTCTAATCAACTTCTAATCCATTCTAAGCATCTTAATCTTCTTCATTTGGAGTGCAAATTGCTAGTGGTGAGTTTCTATCACTTTGATGATCAATTGTTAAGATAAGTAGATTAGGTGTAATGAGACTTATGGTCTTGAATGCGGATTTGTGAGTTTGAATCATTTGTAATGATATGCTAATCTATGTATAATATTAATCCTAAGTTGAATATGTGAGTTTATGCATGTTGAATATGTAAGTTATGCAAGTTGAATATGAGAGTTTATGCAAGTTGGATATGTGGGTTTATGTATAATAAGTAATTGATTTTATGCAAGTTAAGTATGTGGTTTTATGCATGATGAGTATGTGATTCTATGCATGCTAAGTATATGATATTATGCAAGTTTAGTATGTGATTCTATGCATGCTAAGTATATGATATTATGCAAGTTTAGTATGTGATTCTATGCATGCTAAGTATGTGATAATATGCATGATTTATGAGTTGTTTTATGCATATTTAACAAGTGGGTTTATGCATGTTAAACAAGTCCGTATGCAAGTTACATGTATGATAATATATGCTATGCAAGTTACATGTATGTTAATATGCAAGATATGCTATGCAAGTTACATGTTTGTTAATATGCAAGTTACATGTATGTTAATATGCAAGATATGCTATGCAAGTTACATGTTTGTTAATATGCAAGTTACATGTATGTTAATATGCAAGATATGCTATGCAAGTTACATGTTTGTTAATATGCAAGATATGCTATGCAAGTTACATGTTTGTTAATATGCAAGTATGTGAATGCTTATGCAAGAATGCGAATGCTTATGCAAGTTATGTGTATGCTTAAATGCATGTTTAACATGTTATGCAAGTTGTGAGAATGCGTATATGCAAGTTCAACATGTTATGCAAGTTATGTGTGCTTATGCAAGTTCATATGCAATAGGTTGTGCAAGTCATGTGCGATAATATGCAAGTTTGGGTTAAATGTAGTTGGGTTAATATATGCTCATATATGCAAGTTGACATCCTCTTAACCCATGACAAAGTTATATGCTAAGATTTGGTTAAAACCCATGATATTTGTGATGGATCTTCCTTTTTATTTTGTCGTGAAATGAGAACGATTTGCGTGGGGAACGATGGGGTTAATAAATATGTTAATTAAAGTATGGTTGGGTATGATTAAGCATACCATAAAAATAAATTAACATAAGTGGGAATTTACCTATTGAGTTAGGTCTACCCCATGGGAATTTACCTATTGAGTTAGGTCTACCCATGTTATGCAAACTTGATATTAATTAGGGATAATTAATATGGGGGTGATTAATTAGGTGTAATTAATCGACTAAGACACGAGGTTGGACTCATTTGTAGTGTAAAACTGCCCGGACCCGACCGGCTTAACCAGTTGCTACAAATGTTAGCCCAATGTGAGAGGTCTTAGGCACAAACTAAATACGTGATTAATGTAAAGACACGAGGTTAGACTCGGTTATGACATAAGGCTGCCCGGACCCAACCGGCTTAACCAGCGGTCATAAAAGATAGTCTAATGTGAGAGGTCTTTATGAGGATCACGGTCTTAATTAATTAAGAAACACTTAACCGTATAAGCATATAGTGGGGCATGAGGGTTAAGTGGGTGCCTTGGATGGCATGTGGAAATCTGGTGGTTGCCTTGGGTGACAATAGAAAATACGATTAGAATACTTAACCAAAGTGGGACATGTAATTATACATGGGTAAAGGGTTAAGTAAGTGCTTTGGGTGGCATGTGGAAATCTAGTGGGTGCCTTAAGGGGCAATTGAAATATAATTAAATGACTTAACCAGGATTTATAATATGAAGGTAGACATGATTATTAAAAAGGGTTAAGTGAGGTACACTAGATAAGGTTACAAGCTTAGGTGGTAGCTTGTGGGGGCCCATTTCAACCAATATCCCAAACGTATCTTTGTGGGCTCGACCCAAGTCGAGTGACGGGACACGCATATTGGGCTTGACTATAAGAGGCCAAAACGGGTTAGCGGTGGCAACGTAGGACCAACGGGTTTCATATGCGTGTGTGGACCCGGGCTGGTTAATAAATCGTTGTTGCATCGTGTAGATATAAAGCCGTGCACCGTTGATACTATCAGGTTACCACTTTGGGAAAACGATACACCCCATTGTGGGACCAGCACGGGTATCTACGTTAGGGAGCCGATCGCTTGGGAGTAGTGGGTACACCTAGTAAAGAGAGGGGCAGACGGCACCTATGTAGGGGTAAAAGAAACTACTGACTAAAAATTACTAAGTACATTTAGTGGGATCAACCTTTAAGTAGGAACTAATATTGGGTAGGTAGAACTGGTGTGGTGCAGTGTAGGAATTACTCTTGGGTGGATAAGTCTGGGGCGGTGTAATCTAGTAATTATCCTTGGGTGGATAAATGCGTCTTTACGGTGATCTTAGTTTATCCTAAGTTTACCAAGCTGCTTAGTGTAGCCATTCATCCCCAGTCGTTACCGTATATCAACTTATGTCTTCTCTGGTTATTTTAATGATTGTATTGTTAGGATTATAGGACTCACTCAGACTTATGTCTGACCCCGTTGTTTTTATCTTTTTCCCCCAACCCCAGGTTATTAGAGTGGGCCTGGTGCTAGTGGGCTTTGATCTGATTGATGTATCTATCCTATGGAGCTTGGACCTCTGAAGTGAAGCCGAGCTTATCTTTCCTTCTATGGCTATTAGTTATGTAGTGGGATTATGTACTTCTATTTTATCAAGATGGATATTATGTACTTGACTCTGATTTATGGTTTTGTGATGTAACCAAACTTGTATTACTTTCCGTTGCAATGAAATGATGATTTAAATTTTCAAGTATTACTTATATATCTGTCTTGCTGTAATTTTACTGTTCTATATTCACTTAAAATACTTCACCGAAACTAAGGCATTCCCCTGGTATGAGTGACCTTAGCGGACGTGGGGTGTTACACGTGGTATCAGAGCTTAAGGTTACCAGAACAGATAAAATCTTTAGAAAAACTATTTTTTAAGAAAATTTTTGAAGGAGTATTTTCAAAAACATGTCTTTTAAGAGAAAAGCATAATCCCCGATAGCCATATCTTTATCTTTCGAATTCTCCGTTTGAATCTCTTTCTCTCTCGGTTTGAGTTTCCCCTCCGTGTGTAGATGATCTTTCTAAGATAGATAAGGATGGAAAACCGCTTCAAGGGAATTAGACGTAAATCAGATTAGAAGTGGTTCAAGAAGGAGGAGAACTTGTAAGTACTTATTGGATGGACGATGGGAGGAAGGCTCTAATAGTTGTTTGGTTAATGAAGGACGAAACCTCATTAATGGGAGGTTACGAGTGGAGAATGGGAAGGAGAAGGCTAGTAGTTATCCTTTTGGGAGGAATAGGACACCTTATTAGGATTGTCCAAAGAAGCAAGGGCAAGGTAGGGAATCTTAGTGAGGATAGTTGTATTTCCTCACGACTAGGGTGGCAGATGGGAATAAGACCGTCTAGGTTGGAATTTGGATTTCTTTATTATCCGATCCAAACTTTATTTGATTCTGATGTATCGAGTTCGTTTATCTCATCATTGTTAGTTGAGTCACTGCACTTAGACACCAGCTTAGTAGATGATCCCTTAGTTGTTTCAAACCCAATTGGGCTCCATGATGTGTTTGGGTTTATACTTAGTGTTGAGTTTGGATGTGACGCTTGTTGGGCTTCACAGGCTATGGGTTAGTTTTGGGGGCATGGACTGGTTATCCAGTAGGGGTGCCGTTCTTGATTTTGATGAGAGAGTTGTTAGGCTTATGACCCGCTTGGGTAACACTCTCGAGATCTCTTGTAATCCCATAGAATCTGTTATGCTAAGATATCTAGAATCGCTTGACACGTCGGTCGAGAGTTTGCGATCTGTTAGAAGTGGTCCGGGAAAACTCGGATGTGTTTGAGAAGGGGAAGGGCTTACCTCCGGAGCGGGAGATTGACTTCCGAATATATCTGGTAAACAATGCCAAACCAGTGACTTGGCCAGTGTGCCACAAGGCTCCTCGTGAGAGGAGGGAACTCCATAAGTAAGTAGGCGATTGCTTGAGAAGGGGTTCATAAGAAGAAGTATATCGGAGTGGGGCGCTCCAGTAGTTTTTGCCATGAAGGCGGATGGGTCCCTCAGACTTTGTGTAGGCTAAAGAGAACTAAATAAACTCACAAAGAAGAATAGACACCCATTGCTGAAGATTGATGACCTCTTTGATCAGTTAGTTGGCGCCTCAGTATTTTCGCAGTTGGACTAAGCCACATGGTTTCGTCAGTTGAGAGTGGCTGACGATAGTATAGAGAAGATTGCCTTTAGGACTCCGGATGGTTTTATGAGTGGCTGGTGATGCTATTTGGTTTGACGAACGCCCCCGCATACTTTGTTGATTGGAAGAGAAGGGTGTTCAGGGAGTACCTAAATAAGTTTGTGATGATCCTTGTGGATGACATCTTGGTCTTTTCTAGGAGCGAAATAAGTTTTCATATGTGCTCAATAGGTTGAGCAAAGCCAGTTATGGGATAAAACGGTGGTTTTGGAGCGAGACTGGCAAGGACATCCAAAGTTGGTCAAAGGCTTAATTGTTTAGCCATTATTATTATTATTATTAGTATCATCTCACGTAGGTTGCCTGAACTCGAAGGAGATATCCCTTGGGTGTTTGTCTGATATTGGTTTCGGCCTTTGGGGCTTGCATTTGGGGGATGTCGAATTCGACTAGGGTGGTCTGCGTGAGAGATGGACAGTTGTGACGATTTTGGATAGGATTCTTAGCATCTTATGAGTTTGAGATAGCGTATACCTCTAACAAGGGAAACATGGTAGCAGACGCCTTAAGAAGAAAAAGGTTGTCCGTTGAACTATAGAGTTTAGAATTTATTTTCTATGTTTGACTTTAGACCTTCCGTTGATTTTGTATCCGGTTTGCTAGCCTCCTTGGAGGTTAGGCCTACTCTTTTGGCATATTGGCGGAGCACAGCGAGACGACCCACAATTGGTTGAGTTAGTAAAGAAGCTCATAAGGAGGGGAGTCGTCCAACCATTTGAGTAGGTGCACCCTAGATGGTAAGGGGTGGTTGCGTAGAGACGGTAGACTTCTGTGTACCGCAAGACGAGGGTTTGAGGAAGGTTATACTTGATGATATACATCGGTCGAAGATAACCATTCATCCCGGTAGGGACAAGATGTACCAAGACATAAAGCGAGTTTTCTTTTTGGCCAATCTGAAGAAAGACGCGGCCAAGTATGTCGCTAGATGCTTGGTGCGCTAACAAGTGGAAGCGGAACAGAAGAAACCCGGAGGGTTGCTTCACCGTTAGAAGTTCCGTAATGGGAAGTGGGATAGTGTCTCATTGGATTACCGAAATCAAGGAAGGGTAATACGGGGATTGGGCTTATGGTAGATAGACTTACTAAGTGTGCCCATTTCATACCCGTGAAGAGCAAGAGGACTGTTACATGTCTAGCTTCAGTTTACCTTCGAAAGATTATTAGATTGCATGGTGTACCTTCCAGCATTGTGAGTGATCAAGATCCTATCTTCACTAGTGAGTTTTGGAAGATTTTGCAAGAGGCGGTAGGGACTCAGTTGTGTTTGAGCACCGCATATCATCCTCAGATGGACGGTTAGACCGAGAGGGTGAACCGTATCTTAGAATATCTTTTGAGGTTATGTATTTTGGATTTTGGAGGTACATGGGAAGAGCATCTCCCATTGGTGGAGTTCGCATATAATAGCAGCTTTCAGTCCAGAAGTGGTATGGCTCCTTTTGAAGCTCTTTATGGAAGGCCTTGTTGATCACCTACATGTTAGTGGGAATCTACGGATAAGATCTTGGTTGGGCCGATGTGATTAAAGAGTCCTCAGAGAAGATTGACTTGATTCAAAGAAGGATGAAAGCAGCACAGGATAGGCAAAAATCTTATGCGGACAAGAGAAGGACGGATCTTGAGTTTGAAGTTGGGGACATGGTTTTATCAAGGTATCTCCGTTGCGGAATGTGGTTCACTTTGGATCTGTTAGGAAGTGAGTACCAAGGTTTGTAGGGCCATTTCCCATTAAGGAAAGAATTGGACAGATGGCATATAAAGTGGAGTTGCCTGACAAACTTAGTGGTGTACCGGGTGTATTTCATGTGTCCCATTTGAGGAAGTGCTTACATGAAACCGCTGAGGTGGTAGAGCCGAGTTTGCTTAAAGAAGCAGAGTTAGAGCGCGATGAGACGATTCGACGAGCTCCTACTCGCATCATTGGGTTAGAGACTAGGAAGTTGAGGAACAGAGAAGTTCAGCTAGTTAGAGTGCAATGGGGAGATGACGAAAGCAATGCTACTTGGGAGACGGAAGCGAAGATGCGTTTTTTGTATCCATTTCTTTTTGAGAGTATGTCTTTTAACTTCTCCTTTATCGCTTGCCTAGTACTTACCTTATCTTTAGTATGTCCTCTCGATTAGTGCTGTTTGACCTTTAGATAGGGAAAACCTATGGTTGAAACATGTGTTTGAGACATGTTATGGTTGATGGATGCAAGTGGATGCAAGTGTTTGCTAGTGGTTGCTCGTGGATGCATATATACACACTCTAGGCACTAGATCGGCTCAATCACTTCATATTGCATATTGCATAAAATTGTGTGTGGTTAGCTATATTTATGGATGTATAATGATTGTGTTATCATATGGATGATGCATTTTGGTGAATGATTGTGCACTCATATAGATACTGTATGTGTCGATAGGGTTATCTCGCATACATATTGGATGCATGGCACTATCATGGTTTGCATATGTTCGTACATTAGATAGGGAACATATACACACACTTTTCGCATATGCTCATACATCATTAGAAATTGATTAAGGACAATGGATGCTCGTGTTTGATGGATTGAGTAGATGGTTGTTTGGATGGTAGGATATGCATTCTCCTTAGCTTAGAGATTTCGGGGACGAAATCCTTTAAGGAGGGGAGAATGTAACACCCCGAATTTCGGTTAATGCTAAAATTCACTAATTACAGAATATATAATCTCAGATGTGAGAATTGGGGGAAACGGGCTGCGTCATTGCGTTCGTCTCGGAAAAATACGCGAAATAGAGTCCGAGTTTTCGAAAATCGGAGTCCGTATGGCCCAGTTATGGCCCGATGAAGTTTGCAGAAAATTTGAAACTAAAAACAGATTTATAATTTAAATTCAGATTTTAAAATAGAGCAGGCGGGGCCAGGCGGGAAGATTCCCGCCCTACCCATGTCGACAGGGCTGTCGACAGGCCTGTCGACAGGGGTGTCGACTTGCCTGTCGACAGGGGGGCGACGCCCAGTGAAACTGGGTGCACCAGTTTGGGTTCTTGGGCTGGCTTGGAGGGCTGGTTCTGGAAGCTTCTTGGATCTGATGGTCCTAATCCTATCTAGGGTTAATCTAAGGGTCTAAAATGCAACGTAATCCTATAAATAACACCCTAGTCCTACCCTAATTCATTCATAATTAAATCTTGTAACTAAACTATGGCAAAATGAAACTTGATCATGGCCTCCACAAATCAATGAAGAGGAAAGCAAGCTAATCAACCTCTCTAATCAACTTCTAATCCATTCTAAGCATCTTAATCTTCTTCATTTGGAGTGCAAATTGCTAGTGGTGAGTTTCTATCACTTTGATGATCAATTGTTAAGATAAGTAGATTAGGTGTAATGAGACTTATGGTCTTGAATGCGGATTTGTGAGTTTGAATCATTTGTAATGATATGCTAATCTATGTATAATATTAATCCTAAGTTGAATATGTGAGTTTATGCATGTTGAATATGTAAGTTATGCAAGTTGAATATGAGAGTTTATGCAAGTTGGATATGTGGGTTTATGTATAATAAGTAATTGATTTTATGCAAGTTAAGTATGTGGTTTTATGCATGATGAGTATGTGATTCTATGCATGCTAAGTATATGATATTATGCAAGTTTAGTATGTGATTCTATGCATGCTAAGTATATGATATTATGCAAGTTTAGTATGTGATTCTATGCATGCTAAGTATGTGATAATATGCATGATTTATGAGTTGTTTTATGCATATTTAACAAGTGGGTTTATGCATGTTAAACAAGTCCGTATGCAAGTTACATGTATGATAATATATGCTATGCAAGTTACATGTATGTTAATATGCAAGATATGCTATGCAAGTTACATGTTTGTTAATATGCAAGTTACATGTATGTTAATATGCAAGATATGCTATGCAAGTTACATGTTTGTTAATATGCAAGTTACATGTATGTTAATATGCAAGATATGCTATGCAAGTTACATGTTTGTTAATATGCAAGATATGCTATGCAAGTTACATGTTTGTTAATATGCAAGTATGTGAATGCTTATGCAAGAATGCGAATGCTTATGCAAGTTATGTGTATGCTTAAATGCATGTTTAACATGTTATGCAAGTTGTGAGAATGCGTATATGCAAGTTCAACATGTTATGCAAGTTATGTGTGCTTATGCAAGTTCATATGCAATAGGTTGTGCAAGTCATGTGCGATAATATGCAAGTTTGGGTTAAATGTAGTTGGGTTAATATATGCTCATATATGCAAGTTGACATCCTCTTAACCCATGACAAAGTTATATGCTAAGATTTGGTTAAAACCCATGATATTTGTGATGGATCTTCCTTTTTATTTTGTCGTGAAATGAGAACGATTTGCGTGGGGAACGATGGGGTTAATAAATATGTTAATTAAAGTATGGTTGGGTATGATTAAGCATACCATAAAAATAAATTAACATAAGTGGGAATTTACCTATTGAGTTAGGTCTACCCCATGGGAATTTACCTATTGAGTTAGGTCTACCCATGTTATGCAAACTTGATATTAATTAGGGATAATTAATATGGGGGTGATTAATTAGGTGTAATTAATCGACTAAGACACGAGGTTGGACTCATTTGTAGTGTAAAACTGCCCGGACCCGACCGGCTTAACCAGTTGCTACAAATGTTAGCCCAATGTGAGAGGTCTTAGGCACAAACTAAATACGTGATTAATGTAAAGACACGAGGTTAGACTCGGTTATGACATAAGGCTGCCCGGACCCAACCGGCTTAACCAGCGGTCATAAAAGATAGTCTAATGTGAGAGGTCTTTATGAGGATCACGGTCTTAATTAATTAAGAAACACTTAACCGTATAAGCATATAGTGGGGCATGAGGGTTAAGTGGGTGCCTTGGATGGCATGTGGAAATCTGGTGGTTGCCTTGGGTGACAATAGAAAATACGATTAGAATACTTAACCAAAGTGGGACATGTAATTATACATGGGTAAAGGGTTAAGTAAGTGCTTTGGGTGGCATGTGGAAATCTAGTGGGTGCCTTAAGGGGCAATTGAAATATAATTAAATGACTTAACCAGGATTTATAACATGAAGGTAGACATGATTATTAAAAAGGGTTAAGTGAGGTACACTAGATAAGGTTACAAGCTTAGGTGGTAGCTTGTGGGGGCCCATTTCAACCAATATCCCAAACGTATCTTTGTGGGCTCGACCCAAGTCGAGTGACGGGACACGCATATTGGGCTTGACTATAAGAGGCCAAAACGGGTTAGCGGTGGCAACGTAGGACCAACGGGTTTCATATGCGTGTGTGGACCCGGGCTGGTTAATAAATCGTTGTTGCATCGTGTAGATATAAAGTCGTGCACCGTTGATACTATCAGGTTGCCACTTTGGGAAAACGATACACCCCATTGTGGGACCAGCACGGGTATCTACGTTAGGGAGCCGATCGCTTGGGAGTAGTGGGTACACCTAGTAAAGAGAGGGGCAGACGGCACCTATGTAGGGGTAAAAGAAACTACTGACTAAAAATTACTAAGTACATTTAGTGGGATCAACCTTTAAGTAGGAACTAATATTGGGTAGGTAGAACTGGTGTGGTGCAGTGTAGGAATTACTCTTGGGTGGATAAGTCTGGGGCGGTGTAATCTAGTAATTATCCTTGGGTGGATAAATGCGTCTTTACGGTGATCTTAGTTTATCCTAAGTTTACCAAGCTGCTTAGTGTAGCCATTCATCCCCAGTCGTTACCGTATATCAACTTATGTATTCTCTGGTTATTTTAATGATTGTATTGTTAGGGTTATAGGACTCACTCAGACTTATGTCTGACCCCGTTGTTTTTATCTTTTTCCCCCAACCCCAGGTTATTAGAGTGGGCCTGGTGCTAGTGGGCTTTGATCTGATTGATGTATCTATCCTATGGAGCTTGGACCTCTGAAGTGAAGCCGAGCTTATCTTTCCTTCTATGGCTATTAGTTATGTAGTGGGATTATGTACTTCTATTTTATCAAGATGGATATTATGTACTTGACTCTGGTTTATGGTTTTGTGATGTAACCAAACTTGTATTACTTTCCCTTGCAATGAAATGATGATTTAAATTTTCAAGTATTACTTATATATCTGTCTTGCTGTAATTTTACTGTTCTATATTCACTTAAAATACTTCACCGAAACTAAGGCATTCCCCTGGTATGAGTGACCTTAGCGGACGTGGGGTGTTACATGTGAACAGTGTTTTAAGGAATTTATTAATTTATTTAAATACTTTTGGATTAAACAGAATTGTATGCAGATCATAGTTATTAACAAACACAGAATCAATCGCACAATGCAGAAAATAAAAGTAAAACGGTAAAAGGAAGGTATACACCGGTATTTTATACTGGTTTGGGACTCCTCTACATCCAATTCCACACAGCATTGGGTTAATGCGGATTTTTATTCAACAATATCCACTTACAATCCTTGATTTTAGGGCTACAAGGGCACACCCCAACTGGTTCCAAGTATAGTGAGACTTAGTTGATTTACAGGCCACAACTTTACACCCAATCGATTTTTGGGACACAATTACACCCAGTCACTTTATACAAGACAGGACCACACCCTTCTCTTAACAGTTTTTGCAGTATTGACTTGATAGGACTTGATCTTGGATCTTTGATTATAAACAACCTGTAACTCTTTAGTAACACTTGAATTCAGAGAGATTTTGATCTAGAATTGAAAATGAATAAGAATAATATGATTCTTATTAAAATCGGCAGAGTATAAGTGCAGAAAGTTAAGAATTTAAGAATATTAATGGTGAAATGTTTAGAGAGGAGGAAAGAGATCAAAATTTTCTAAAAAAACGAATTCTGAAAGGTATTTATAGTTTTCCAACAGCCACAACTTTTCAAAAAAGGTTTGCATTCAAAAGACACTTCTTTTCAAAATTTAAAAAATGCCTAACGGCTAGTATGTCGACATACATAAATTATGATGTCGACATATGCTAGTGTAAAATTTAAAAATGAATTTTAAAACAAAGTTTAAACTAAGTTGTGGTGACTCATGAGTTAAAATAAAGTATATTCCATTATATTAAAACATTCTATTCAAAGTGAAATATATTTTAAAACTTATAAAAGACGAAATAAAAATAATTAAAAAACTAAATATGAAATGATATAAAATTATAAACATAAAACTATGAATGTATTAAAACTTAGTATAAACAAGGACATTTGAAAACACAAGTAATTATAATAAAACTAGTAAAAAAAATTGTAAGTAAAATTTAAGTTAAAATCTTTTAAGCATAAATCTAAAAATTGGAATTACAAATAAATTTCACTTAAAACATTTCTCAAAATAAAGAAGTATATATTTATAAATGTAATTTTGAAATCATTTGAAAACTTGATTTAAAAATGAGTAAATAATTTCGAAATCGTTTGAAAAAAACTGAAATTTGAATTAACTTTGAAATCAAAATTCAATGCTAACCAGAGTTTTAATAATACATCTAGACACTTTTAATCTATAATTTCTGAACTCTTGATTTCTTGATACTCATGAGTCTTCAAACTTGAACTCTTTTATTTTGAAACCTTGATTTTTTTTTAACTGCATGGTCTTCGATAATCAGTACCTACATAGATTTCCAGTACACACACACACACACACACACATATATATATATATATATATATATATGTGTGTGTGTGTGTGTGTGTGTGTGTAGATATGTATTCTTGATAACAGTGTTAGTATATATTTTATAATTGAAACAAAGTTGAAACAAGGTTGTTGTCATCAGGACCATCAATTTCTCAGTCCCTAACATAAGTAGATAATAAGAACTATATAATAACGACAGATGATGGATTCTAAAGTCAATTTATATAGTATTTAGAGTTTCTTTCCTTCACGAAGAGATTTGATCAATGGAAGCAGGTATAACTCTTGATTAAGAGTTGTATCCTTTCACTGAAGAGAAACGCCTTCTCATAAAACTACCTGCTCAGCTACCTGAATTGACTCAAATTTGAAACAGTAAGGGATAAGCAATTTTATATATAATTTAGTCGGCTGAATTTAAATTTCAGATGACTGAATATTCATATAAAATATGAATTTCTTCACCATTTAGTCGTCTGAATGTACCCATCCAGTCGGCGGAATACGCAGCCTAAAATGTGCACATTTTGTGTGCATATTTCTTTTTATTACATTCAAACAATAGTGTTGTGTTGTTTTGTATATCATTCACGATAGATTTTAACAAGTTTAACTAAGTAGATACGGACTCAATCATACAGTATAAATCAACTAAAGCTTCTGGAATCTGTTCCCCAATAATTCTCCTGTAATAAAAGTTAGCATGTGATAATATATAATTGTACAGTTGACATTATCAAAATATGAGTTCTAACATTCTACCCTTTTTTATGATGATAATTATACAATTTTTAAAAATCAATTTAAGATTGTCCTCTACCTAGACACATACTCCCGCTACAATATGGCCTATCTCTGTTGATATGAGTGTATTTTCTCTCACCCTTTGTCATCAACAAAAAGGAAACAAATATCAATAGGAGCAACATATGGATTTAACTTGTAGAGAGTAAGATTAAGTTCGAAATACGATTTACAAAAATATAAATTAACCAGATTTTCTTATGAGAAGTCATTAGATTCTCTGATTATTCCTTCATTCACTACAAGAAATTTGATCTTTACCTAACAATAAATATGGGTAGGTAAAGAGAACCTTTATCTACCAATATCTAATGGTAAAATTCATTGGTATGTAAATATTATCAATGTTATAAAATTATTGAAGGATGATTATCTACCAATAATTATAGGTAGGTAAAATGTATTATGTAAACATAAACAGAAGGGTAAGTTTTATAAATAAACATTGTAATCAATATTTCCAAAAACATTTTCTAAAAAAACATTGTAATAATACTAAATTCTACAATATTATTTTAAATAGTTATTAAACAATATATTTTACAATGGTCTTTTTTGCATTATATCATATTTTATTTCTCCATAATATTTATTTTGAAACGCAAGTAAGATTTTATTAACACAATGACCAATTACAAGGGATTATCCAGACATCACAAGCTTTACACTATCTATACACTGATTATCACACTCAAAATTTACAACACAATAGTATTGAGAGAAAAACCGATTGACTAATATACAAGCAAAATAGAAAAAAAAAGTCAACATTTTTATGCAACTCCAGCTTTCAGGAATCAGATCTTGAAGAGGGCACTTCCATATAAGTAGATTCCAAGTTACTGTACGTACAATTATACCAATCCATGAATCACAAAAACAAATCATATATGAACAATCTACTGCGGTCACATATTTGAACTAAAACTACCAAATTAGCTATTTAACAAAATTATGACAAGAAAATCTAAAACAACAGTATGCATACTCATAATCCATATAACTTCCAAACACTAATAACATGAAATCATGTAAAGCAAGGGTCGAACAAAGGTGATGGATTTCTTCTAATATGCCTTTTTGTTGATTTCAATTTACTACCATAGGGTAGCACATCATCCTGTTTGTATTCTATTCCATCATCCAAATCGCCATCAGCCCAAAACTTCCCTTTCAATTTGTTACCCTTGGCTTTAGATGATGGTAAAGAACTAGTAGGAGCGGCATTAGATAACAAAGCAACATTTACCTTCGGAAAGGTAGGCCCAGACCCAGTAACAACAGTAGATGAAGCAGCATGAGTCGAAGCAGGAGGAAGGATAATATGCGAAGGAGGAGAGAGATAACCATAAGGGGTTGCAGACGAGTTGCTTGACCTGCCAGCAAGAGAAGTAAAGGGAGCAGAAAAGCTAAATGTTGAAGCACAAGACATTGTTGCACTAGAAAAAGCAGATGCAAAATTAGATAATGAAGGTAAGCTCGTGGAATTAGCTGAAGTTGCAGAGACATCTGAACTAGCATTACCAGTAGAAGAAATATTCACAACTTCAGCATTTTCATCAAACAAATTCCCAAATAAAGAGTCAGACACATTAATACTTTTCTCTGAAATATTCCTATTTTGTTGAACTGATTTACCACTCACAGTAACATCTGATTTACCACTCGTAGTATTATTCTACTGATCTGATTTATCCATACTATCATCTGATTTACCATTCACTGTAGAATCAAAAGCAAAGTTATCTATATTGTTCTCCTTATTAGCCAAACCATCAGAGTTCAAAGACTCAAAAGGATTATCAGAAGTGTTCATAGCAACTCCTACTCCATCAACATTCATACCACTGGTATTTCCTGCTTTCCTCCTCCAAATTTTTTTTTCTTATTATATACAGTATTCCATTTATTATCAGGTACAACCACATGTTCTTGCTGCGTCTTATTATGATTATGAACAGGAATATCTACATGCTGACTTTACATATTGACATCAAAAACATCCACATAATCTATATTATTCTTATTTAACTCTCAATGAGGAGTGTCGTGACCAAAAATCCTACAAATTGTACATATTAATGGTTTCCAGTCATACGACAATTTAACTGAAGGGCAATTTATTCCTAGCTCAGGTATTTCTATAATATCAGGCAGTTCATATTCAGGGGAAACTTCCACAAGAGCTTTAGTATACCTAAATCTATTCAATTTTCCAGTGCTATTATCGAAACAAATAAGTCTACCTATATGGCACACTAACCAGTTGACACCAATTAGTGTCCAGAGAATGGTCGGGATTCTGGAAAGGTGTATCCACACAGGCACCTTCTTGATCTGAGATTGAGCATTTCCAATCGAAGGAACCCACCTCGTTATAACAAACATTATGCCTCCTATGAAAATTGGATCTGAGTGTAGTATCCTATCCTTCTCTATATCATTTGCGAATTTGAAATAGAAAATTTTACCATCAAACTTAATATCAACTTCCCCTTGTAATTTCCAGTACCTTCTCAAGAAGTTAACCACCGCAAGATAATTCAAAGAACCATCTAAGAAAAATCCTACTAAGTAATTACTCCAATAGTTCATACCTTCTTGTTTTACCAAATCTGGAATTGCTGGAGGCGCTCCACCTTTAGGAATATCAAAGTGATGCGGAACATAGGCGCCAGCGTTTATAGGCAGTGACTTGAAAAGAGTAGCATAGTCACATTTCGTAAAAGAGGGGAAAGAAGATTTCGATGAATGGAAGCTTGACGACGACGGATCTATGAAATTCACATTAGAAATTTCCGATCTGAGATTAACTTGTTGCTCCTGAATCTGATTCAAAATGCCAGCATTAGCAACTGATGGAATCGCAGCGGAGGAGGTAGAAAAAGGTAGAGGATTAGAGGGAGGAGGAGGGTGAGATGAAAGAGAAGGATAAGAGAAATCCAAGGCTGAGGATGCAAAAGAAGAAGGAACTGACGAAGCCGCCATTAACGATATTCTTGAGACATAGCCTCCATTTTCATATGTTGCACCCCATCTTCATAATATTTATATTTATGGGAAGTCGCAAATTTAACATCTTCCATTCCCTTTGGTGTTGTAAAATTATTTTGTTCGACACTATTTTTAAGGCATGATAAATATTAGTTCAATGGTTATTTATAATTTTTACTATATCTAATATCATTTATTGTACAAAACTACTTATGTGTATTGATTTACAAAAAATGTTATTTTGTTTTCAATTAATTATATTTGATTGTTTATTCAATATTAATATGGAGAGGCTAAATACAAACCAACGGCTCTTTGCATCCATTAGCAATCCACGTCTTTGATACCTTTGCTTCTCAGCCATTAGATAAGCAATTGAACCAATGGTTCAGATTTCAACTACTTTCTCACCGCTTTCGTATCTTTTCTCATTTTTCCAATAAAATAAGGGTTTACTTTCATCAATGGGGACTGGCGTTCCATCAGCCGCCTCTTTTGTTTTCTTTTCCCTTCTTGTTCCTTCTTCCGCCTCGTTCTACTTTCTTTACCCCTCCTCAACGCCAGTTTTCCTCATCGCTATCTGTAGCCCTTTCTCTATCTTTGTTGCCTTCATTTTTTTGCACCTTTGGATCCTCCCGATTTTAGATCTGAGCGTAGTAAATATTAAATCAGTCGATCTTTTCTTCTACCAGTTTGCCTTCTCTCCTTGTCATTGTGTAATAACCGAACTCTGTTAACATGGACCAATGAATGGATGAGGAAGAAATTGTGCACTGGAAATCAAAGAGGAGGAGCTTTCAGGCAAAGTTCGCCAGAGGCTGGACAGGGGTCATCAGAGAGGCTGTCTGAAGAGGCCAACGAAGTGTCAGAGCCCTTGGTTGTTGGGAGCAACACTTAAGGAGGAAGAACGAGGAGTGTATCAGCATGCATGTTTGTGCACGTGCACACTAGTGCACAGCAATTATGCAGTTAATTCTGGGTAAATCAAAGGCTATGCAATGTTGTAATATAAAACGAGTTAGTGGGCCTTATTGTCAATGGATATTATGTTAATGGGGAATTAATATTGGCCTACTAAGTTTGGAGAAATATGTGTATAAATGTGCACTACTGTTATCTGAAATGATATGAGAAGTGATCAAGTTTTAGAACCACATCTTTCATTTTATTGTCTGTTTCTTGCCATACTTCATTTCCCTTACCAGTTTCAGTCATTTTACAATTTGAGTATCTTTAATTCCCTGTACCTTGTTGTTTTCTTTATAATTCCACTCTGTTATGTGTTCTTGTTATTCAATGAATGAATGGGTGGCATTTGAATTGATGATTTAAGGAAGAATGGTTATAATGCTTGGATCACCGCTGCAGTGATAGATTACGTGATAATTGATGCCATATTTCTTGTGTACATAGTTATTGATTGCAGTGAACCACCAGAATCTGGTATTTGGCACTTTAATTCTTGAACCAGGGTTTGTTGACATTTTGTCGAACACCTACCTAAACCTCT
Organism: Allium sativum; assembly: GCA_030737875.1. Taxonomy (NCBI): domain Eukaryota; kingdom Viridiplantae; phylum Streptophyta; class Magnoliopsida; order Asparagales; family Amaryllidaceae; genus Allium; species Allium sativum. The sequence continues at coordinate 28,282,791 of CM060925.1, read as the reverse complement.
TCTTGCAAATGCTCAGCCATTAGATCTTTCAAATTCCACGTCATTCTTGAAATTTCCATCATTAAACACCCATTTACACCGTATCCATAATTCCTCTGCCTATTTTACTAATTTTCACAAGTGTTCAACCTTAATTCCCTTGTCCCTCAAACCTTAACCCGCCATGGCAAATAACCAGAATCAAGGAGGACCTGCCAAATTGGTATCAGAGCGTCATTCTGAGATCGGATCTATTGATGGAGTCCATGATGAGGGAGATCACGACAACCGCTCCTAGAATGTCGATCCTGACACTGAAATGTGGCGAAGGTAGGATGAAATCAATCGGAGTCTGGAGCAAGGCATGGAGATGATGAACAAGAAGTGGGAGGATGTTGACCAGAGGTTAGATCGAATTTCTAATTTGATTGAAACCCTAACCCTAACCAAAACAAGAAACTCTACCCCACCGCATGTTCCTCTGCCTCCACCACCTATTCAACCTCAAATCCTACCAAATATACCTCCACCTATACAAAATCCGCCACCACCAAATGTACTTCCTTCACCACCAAGGCAGAATGCACCACCACCAATGCAGAATTTACCTCCATTACCACACCCACCACTTCAACCTCCAAGAAATGCTCCACCTCCACCTAGAAATGCAGCAGTACCAAGGAACCCACCACCTTTTTTTCAAGAGCCATTCCATCAACAACCATTCCCATATCCCTATCACTACCCCCAATTTCCCCCTAATCCGTACCCTCACTATACCATAAAAATTGATTTCCCTACATTTTCTAGAGAGGAAGACATTGCCAATTGGTTAAGACAGGTGGAACAGTATTATAGGTTCCACAGAACTGATGAAGCCTTGTGGGTAGAGATATGTGACTTTGCATTAAGGGGAGAGGCTTTGCAATGGTATTATTGGTATGTTGGAACCGTAGATCATGCAGCTGCCTGGGCAGTATTCAAAGAAGAGGTGCTAGTTCGTTTCAATCCCGAGGAGATGGAGAGACCTTATGAAACTCTTGCCAAACTCAAGCAGCTTACCACGGTAAGAGCTTACTTCAATAAATTTGAGCAATTAAAGGGTGTGCTTGAAACATTACCAGTGAAATTCTTGTTAGACCGATTCATTGGGGGCTGAAGCAAGAAATTAGATATGATGTTATGACTTCTCGACCACATGACTTCAAAGAAGCTGTAGCATTGGCTAAAATGTTTGAAACCAAATACTTACTCTCCTAGAAACATGTAAAGAATTCCTCACACCACTCCCAAGAACCTTAACACTCCACAACCAAATAAACCCCATGCATTAGAAACCACCTATCCTGAACCCAAAGAAACAGCTTCTGAAAACCAAGCAAAGAGGAGGGGATTGACTCCAAGTCAACTCAGTGAGTTGAGAAGGCAAGGCTTATGTTTTGGCTGTAAAGAGAGGTGGACACGTGATCATAAGTTAAGAATCCCCAAATATATGTGTTAGAAGGATTTATGCCCTTAACCGAAGAGGAAAATGAGGATATTGTACAAGAGATTGAAATAACAGACCCACAACCCTAGGAAGCTTTAACTATTACCCTCCAAGCTCTCTGTGGCATATCTGCTTTAACCACAATTCAAGTTAAGGGACACATTCAAGGTAAGCCAGTGCATGTTCTCATCGATTCTGGCTCCACTCATAGCTTCATTAATGAAGGACTAGCCAGAAGGTTGGGGTTGAAGAAAGATGACACTAAGGTTTTTGAAGTCGCTGTGGCAAATGGAGAAAAACTGAAGAACTCTGGAATTTGTAAAGAAGTGGTTCTCAAATGTCAGGGATGCACAATGCTGGTGGACTTGCTATTGTTTCCTCTTGAAGGATGCCAGGTCGTATTGGGTGCGCAATGGATGAAGGGCTTGGGAGAAGTCACGTTAAATCTGGATAAACTACAGGTCAAGTTTCAGTATGAAGGCAAGGAGTATGTGTGGCAAGGAATTAAGCAAGATGAATACAAAATTGTAGATAAAAAGAGGTTGGGCAAAGAGAGTAACATTGGCCAACTAACCATGATGGTTTGTTTGTAGACTGTTTCTATTGACAACCAAATCGTGAATGATAATTCATCTATTCCACTCGAAATAACTGAAACCCTAAAAACATTTCCTTCCATTACTGATCCCCATACATCCCTTCCACCTCCAAGACTCCATGGCCATAGAATACCTTTATTACCCCACTATAAACCTATATGTTTAAAGCCCTATCGACACTCATACCATATCAAAAATGAGCTAGAAAAAATTGTAAAGGAAATGCTGGAGGATGGCATCATAAGACCCAGTAACAGTCCTTATTCTTCTCATGTGGTAATGGTAAGAAAGAGAGATGGTACATGGCGCATGTGTATTAAATATAGAAGCCTGAATTCCCCAAACCATTAAGAATAAATTCCCTATTCCATTAATAGAAGATTTATTTGATGAGCTACATGGTTCTAAGTATTTTTCTAAACTGGATTTGAGGTCGGGGCACCATCAAATACGCATGCATGAAGATGATATTTACAAGACTGCATTTAAGACCCATGAAGGACATTATGAGTTCAAAGTAATGCCCTTTGGGCTGGTTAATGCCCCATCAACCTTCCAATCCCTTATGAACGAAATATTTAAGCCATACTTGAGGCAGTTTGTGCTAGTGTTCTTTGACGACATTTTAGTATACATCAGAAACTGGGATGATCACCTAAAATTAACCTTCCAAACCCTAGACCAGAATTCCCTGAAAATCAAACTATCCAAATGCCACTTTGCCAAACCATCCATTCAATACTTGGGACACATTATTTTAGGCGAAGGAATTGCTGCAGATCCATGTAAAATTGAGGCAGTACAAGGCTGGCCTACTCCTAAGAATTTAAAGGCTTTAAGAGGATTTTTGGGACTGATAGGGTATTACAGAAGATTTATTAAAGGCTATGGAGTTATTGCTAGACCACTCACAAATCTATTAAAGAAGGATGCATTCAAATGGAGCGAGGCAGCTACACTAGCATTTAATCAATTGAAGCAATGTCTGACAAACCCTCCTATTTTAACCCTCTCTGATTTTACCCTACCTTTTACATTGGAGTGTGATGCCTGTGGAAATGGAGTTGGAGCTGTTTTAACTCAGAATGGCAAGCCTATTGCTTACTTAAGTAAGGCATTGCATGGTAGGAATTTGGGACTGTCTACCTATGGGAAAGAATTATTGGCCATAATCATTGCAACAAAAAGATGGGGAAAGTATCTTATGGGCAGGAGATTCATTATTAAAACTGACCATCAGAGCCTTAAGCACTTATTAATCCAGAGATTGACCACAGGACTTCAACACAAATGGATGGAAAAGCTTCATGGGTTTGATTACTGTGTAGAATATAAAAGTGGGAAGGAGAATATAGTGGCAGATTCATTATCCAGGAGGAATGATGAAGGCTTAGAAAAAGAGCAGCTATATGATATCACCATGGTTATGACTCCTTGGCTGGATGAATTAAAAAGGACATTGAATGATTCCAACTGGTACAAGGAGCAACTGCAGAAGGCCAAGAAGAATGAATTATCTGAAAAATACAAAGCAGTGGAAGATGTGCTATATTATAAATGCAAACTTCTTGTTGACCACAAGCTCCTCCCACTAATTCAAATCTTAATTAAGGAACACCACTCCACCCCATTAGGAGGACATGCTGGTGTCAGAGCTACGATGAAGAAGTTGGGACAAGTTTTCTATTGGAAAAAAATGAAATTGCATGTAGAACAATATGTTAAAGCTTGTGAAGAGTGTCAAAGAAACAAACATGAAAATGTCTTGTACCCAGGTTTGCTTCAGCCTTTACCCATTCCTGAAAGAATTTGGACAGACTTATCAATGGATTTTGTTACTTGTTTACCCAAGAGTCAGAAGTTTACTGTCATCTATGTTGTTGTTGATCGGCTAAGCAAGTATGCCCACTTTTTTCCTCTTTCTCACCCTTATACGGCAAAGGATGTGTCATTAATTTTCTTTCAGGGAGTGTTTAAACTTCAGGGGCTGCCAAAAACTATTGTTAGTGATCGAGACTCCATATTCTTGAGCAAATTCTGGCATGAACTTTTTAAGTTGCAAGGCAGCACATTGAAGTTCAGCACAGCCTACCATCCCCAGAGTGATGGTCAGGCAGAAGTAGTAAACAAGGTACTGGAGTGTTACTTAAGGTGCTTTACTTACCACAAGCCTCATGAATGGTCTAACTGGCTGGCCATTGCTGAATACTGGTACAATACCACCTGGAAAGTATCTACAGACACCACTCCCTATAAAGCAGTGTATGGTGCTGATCCTCTAACCCTCTTATCCTACGTACCCAATACTGCAAAGGTTGAGCAAGTGGAGGAGCATTTGTATTCCAAAGATATTGTTTTACAATTTCTGAAGGACAGTTTGAAAACTGCACAAGAATGAATGAGCAAATTTGCAAATAAAAGAAGAACAGAAAGGGTATTTGACATAGGGGATTGGGTATTTCTGAAGCTCCAGCCATACAAACAATTAACTGCAAGGAATCAGAAGACTCATAAGTTGTCTCCAACGTTTTATGGTCCCTATAAAGTGATCGAGAGAATTGGTGAAGTCGCCTGCAAGTTGCAATTGCCCAGCCATGCTAAGATCCACCCTGTTTTCCATGTATCTCAATTGAAGAAAAAAGTGGGAGAGAGGATGTTTGTGCAACAAGATGCTCCTAGCTTTGTGGAAGAGGTAGTAGAGCAACAAGAAAGGATTATTGACAGGAGAATTGTCCCACGTAACAATGATGCAGTGGTACAAGTGCTGCTGAGGTGGAAAGATAAACCAGAAGAGGAGGCTACTTTGGAGGATTATTGGTCGTTGATCAGAAGATTCCCCACCCTGGACTTGGGGACAAGGTCCATTCTTGAAGGGGAGAGGAATTGTAACAAACAAACTCAGTTAACCTGGACCAATGAATGGATGAGGAAGAAATTATGCACTGGAAATCAAAGAGGAGGAGCTTTCAGGCAAAGTTCGCCAGAGGCTGGACATAGGTCATCAGAGAGGCTGTCTGAAGAGGCCAATGAAGTGTCAGAGCCCTTGGTTGTTGAGAGCAACACTTGAGGAGGAAGAACGAGGAGTGTATCAGCGTGCATGTTTGTGCACGTGCACACTGGTGCACAGCAATTCTGCAGTTAATTCTGGGTAAATCAAAGGGTATGCAATGTTGTAATATAAAACGAGTTAGTGGGCCTTATTGTCAATGGATATTATGTTAATGGGGAATTAATATTGGCCTGCTAAGTTTGGAGAAATATGTGTATAAATGTGCACTACTATTATCTGAAATGATATGAGAAGTGATCAAGTTTTAGAACCACATCTTTCATTTTATTGTCTGTTTCTTGCCATACTTCATTTCCCTTACCAGTTTCAGTCATTTTACAATTTGAGTATCTTTAATTCCCTGTACCTTGTTGTTTTCTTTATAATTCCACTCTGTTATGTGTTCTTGTTATTCAATGAATGAATGGGTGGCATTTGAATTGATGATTTAAGGAAGAATGGTTGTAATGCTTGGATCACCGCTGTAGTGACAGATTACGTGATAATTGATGCCATATTTCTTGTGTACATAGTTATTGATTGCAGTGAACCACCAGAATCTGGTATTTGGCACTTTAATTCTTGAACCAGGGTTTGTTGACATTTTGTCGAACACCTACCTAAACCTCTTCTTGCAAATGCTCAGCCGTTAGATCTTTCAAATTCCATGTCATTCTTGAAATTTCCATCATTAAACACCCATTTACAGCGTATCCATAATTCCTTTGCCGACTTTACTAATTTTCACAAGTGTTCGACTTTAATCCCCTTGTCCCTCAAACCTTAACCCGCCATGGCAAATAACCAGAATCAAGGAGGACCTGCCATGTTGCATAGACCAAGTCACTTCAACTCCTTGGATCGCCAAAAAAAAGTAAGGCTAACCTATGCTATTGGGTAGTCATGGATCAAGTTTACTTGACATTCTTGGCTTCTATTGGTGTTCGGCTTGTGCCTCCTCTCTACAAGTGGCGAGGAGGTTTTGGATTTGGATCTGTAGATCTAGTTTGGTATGGTGTTGTGTTTCTGCTTGTCCTCTTGTTTATTTTTCAGTGCTGCTATCGGCCCTTTTGTGGTTGTCAGAGACTTTGGGTTATGCTGCTGAGCTTTTGGGTTGTGCTGCTATCGGCCCTTTTGTGGTTGTCATAGACTTTGGGTTGTGCTGCTAAGCTTATGTCATTACTCAACTTGTACCATCCCACGCTACTTCTCAGGGGATCTCAAGGGGCCCTTGCTAAAGATAAACATGAATCCACTAGTGCTACAAGTACAGAAGTTGCTGCTAATAAAAAAGGACGGACTAATGCTAGTGGCACCAAAGGAGGAACTAAGGTTTGTTCTAGCTCTGAGTAGCCATCCAAGGGCTTTAACAAATCTAGAAAAAAGAAGTCAAGAAATTAAGGCTTGTTATGTTTGAGACCTTCATGGTGAAAATATCTGATTTTTGCTTGTTTATCATTTTCAAAGGTATTTTTGTTAATTAATCCAGAAACTACGAACATTTACCTGCGATGAAAATTATATGTGAACTTCGGTTGGACAATATCCGTTTGACCATGAATGATCAGACAAACTAATTGCTGCAATCTACCTATGTTTTGAGATATGCGGTTCCTCCAATAGTGCACTTAACTATATATTATTTTTTATTGCTAACCGTAACCGTTGGTAATACTCTGTTTGGAGAAGAAATTACTGTGCTCTATACGGAAGAACTATGTGGGATCACGAATTATATCAGCAGAGATATGTCTTAATTTTTTTAATATATTATTAATTGCCTATCCTTGGTTGAGTCATTAGACCATTCCCAACCACAGAGAGTTGGGGTATGTTAGCTTCATGTTGTCTGGTTAATACTTATTGTTCTTATGTTTTTTCTTCCAAATGTGGTCATCGCCATATTTGTCAAACCAGTTATAATCAGCAATTTCTTTGATCTAGGATTTTTTAATTAATTTCTAACCTTTTGCAATATAATCTTGGATTAATATACAGTTAATCATACCATTAAAGCTATTATTTAAATTCCTTCAAATTATCACTTGCCTTATTGAATAATATATTATATGTTATGCATTTTGAAGATCAGTCATCAAATATATAATTTGGCTTCCATGCAGCAATCTATCAGATTGGATAGGATATGCGTAGTAATTGTATTTTTTATAGTGATCTTGCTTTAAAATTTTGTGCAACCATTAGAACTATGTTGAAAGAAAAGCAAGGATAAAACTAGTTTTGTGAAACAATATCAATGTGTACCCGTTGATGATTTCATTCTCCCGTTATGATTCTTTCCTTGAACACAGATAATCTATTTGACATTTTCTGATTTTTACTCCCTGATTCGCAAACTAAGTGCTACCTGTCCCTAGCCTCCTTCTGTCACCAATCCTGCAAGCTCTCTCCACGGTTCCACTGATCACAGTAAATTGACTCCCATCAGCTGGCGCTGCCATGGGAGTCAGATCCCTAAGCGTATATGTTTCGAATTTTACAAAAGTCCAGGCTCTTAATTTTAGTTTCAGGTTTTCTATATTAGTATTCTGCTACTTAAATTAAAGAGCTACATTGCAGTTGGTGGCATACAGACAGCTCACAAGTAGCGAGAAACAAATGGGCACACGAGAAGTATATGAGAAAAAACTAAAATCTGGCAATTTACACTTCGA